>CAWUFW010007002.1:15000-615000 GCA_963921515.1 Calotriton arnoldi | reverse complement strand
ACTTGTTTTTTTTTTGTACACTTACGAAGATGCTAACACCAAATTGTAATCTACATATTATCCATTTAAAAAGTTTACAACAAATATACTATACGCCGACACAGCTACATAAATATGGATTACGGGGAGATGTCAAATGTATATGGTGTGGAGCCCCCAAGGCGGACTTTCTACATGTTGCGTGGGCGTGCCCTCCCATATGGCGTTTCTGGAGGGAAGTGACAGACACAATGGGAGCTATGCTATTGGAACTGATCCCCAACGCCCCACAAATTTGCTTACTGGGCCTGGTGAAATCCCAGAGGCCGTCCAACCGCAGATTAATAGCTGTCACCCTTTTGCTGGCCAAAAGACACATCGGGGTAGCAGACGAGCTCCTAAAATAAAATCTTGAATAACTGACATGATATACTGTAAGGAACAATTAGGAACATATGCAAAGGAGCTCCCTGCGACCTCAAGGCCGAAAGATTTTTGGAGTCCATTGGTCTAATACTTGCAATCACAGTCTGACACACCAGCAGAAGACGGAGGGTCAAGAGTCTAATGAACAACAGAATGTGTAGTTGGGAGAATAAGTAGCTGTTGTAACACCTCATCATAAGCTGTTGAGAAATGTAAGCTGTCAATGTTATGTTATGTTATGTTAGCATGTTTTGTATAGCGCACAGCTGCCTCAGCAAAGAGGCGTCCCAACTAATATGCTATATGTCCTGTTTTATGCATGACGTTACTTTATGACAAAATCAATAAATAAAACTTTTTAAAACAAGGTTAATCGGGTTCAAGGGTAAAAGAATGCATGAGATCACCCAGACCAAGAGACAAGCCCTGCATGGAAAGAATAGGGAGACGCAAGATTGGAGGATTTGGACAGCTGGTCAATGGCGGCTGGAGCACAAAGGTGTCGGGCATACTGTCCAGGTCAAGCTCACTACATACCAATGAGAAGGAAGTCCGAAGCTAAGGTGGGAGCTTCCAGTGGAATTTAAGAACCATCAGAAATAGTCTATTGATTTTCACACGTTAGAGAATTATTGTCTCACTTACAGAAATATAGATTATGCGCAAAGGCTCAAAAATGTATTTTTCAAGTCAAACAGCTTTTTTTTCTTGGATTAATTATTTCAGACAAAAACATTCAAATGGAGTCCAGTAAGGAGTAGGCTGTACTAGATCCATTGGTACCTAACTCTGTGAATCAAATTCGAAGGTTTCTGGGCTTTGCCTGCTTTTACAGGCGATTGATTGAAAACTTTTCCCAGATTACTGTATTAATAAATGTCAAATCCAAAAATATGGAGTATAAAAATCCAAACCACAATATCAACACCCAAAATAGCCACAACCCTATACGTATCATTAAAATGACCAAAATATAGAATATAATATACTAAAAAATCTAAAACATACAAATATCAAAACCCAAAATATGATTACAACAATATAGACAATTTACAGTAACATTAAAAGTAACCAAAATATTGAAACTCATAATGTAAACTTTAAAAAAACATTCTTAAAATATTAAATACATTTATTGAAAATTAATTATAAACTTTAGAATTTTATTAACATTAATTAAATGTATTAACATAAAATGTTAAAATAAAAATGTAATGAATAAATAAAATGTGTGCCCATTAACAGTTAATATATGAAAATATATTGCATACAATATTTAAAAAATAAATATATCTATATAGATATTAAAAAATATGGCTACACACTTTCCTTAAATATTAAAATAAAATTTCAATTAATTTAAATATACAATTATAAAAAAAATATATATTTGTCACAAAATGAACATATATGTAGTAGGGAAAACATCATTGTCTGTGGGGGAATAATCAATGAAATACTACATATATATATATATGTATGTATACATACATATATGAACCATAGTGAAGTGTCAAACTCCATTAGCCACACCGTGATGGCAGTCTGGGTGGGCTCGGGCAGCCCTTAATTTTCTTTGCAATCTCCTCCCGATACGAAAAACAGCTCAGACACTCAAGGAATGTGCAATGAAGCTCCAACCTGACATGTTTCGGTCGTAGCTTTTCTCATCGGTTGAACAGATGTGCATACAAAGTCCCATTGTAAATAGTGATACAAACACAAATAAAGGACAAACGCCGATAAGCAGGAATTATTAGCGCTCTAAAGTGGCAGCCATACTATAGCAAACAGTATATTGAAAGAATACACATACTATGACAAAATAGTAACTTGTCAACACCAATAATTGCAGCATAAATTATATAAAATTCATGTTTCAAATGATATCCACATGTTTTGAAATAATCATGCCCAAGTGGGTAAATGTAAAAAAAGCTGTTCTGACTACATGATAATGTAAACATCACCTTTGTGTAAACATTGATAAAGGACAAACATAATTCTGCAAAAAATATACTGCTGAAAAATGACGAACATGTTGTTATGGATCTTGAATATATAGAATTCAGACAATGTGTCCAGTACTAATATATCAAAACTCCTACACTGTACCATATACAAAACTAATGCATACTTCATGGCCTAAAATCATGTGAATCAAGCCCAAGTGGGTGAATAGCAAACATAGAATATGCAGTCCAACTTAAACCTAAATCAAAATAGCGGCATGACATAACCAAACTCATCAAAAATATATAATTCATCACTCATAGTTCCTGTCCAAACAACCTACAAGGAATAAATCATGCCTAAGTGGGCAATATGTAGATCATGAGAGACATACTACCTTATTCAATGCCAGCCACTATATACATAAACACAATAGTGAAAGAAGACAACCATATTATATTCATTGATCCATGTAAAATTGTGGATATTATGGGCCTGATTCTGATGAAGGTAGGAAGGCCTGCTAACAGCATTTGCTCCCTCCAAATCGGATCAGGAACGTGCCTTTCCAACTGAGCCGTACGGAGCAGAATCGTACGTCTCTATGGGCCGCGTTTCCGAATGACCGAGTACGATGCTGGATTTGAACAGCCTTTCTGAATCGGGCAGTCGGAATCAGACTTTGGGGGCTCCTAGTGGGCCCCCCTGCACCCAGAGCCTTCCCAATCAGACCTGTGGGGGTACCCATGAGTCCCCCCTTACCAGCCATGCACAGTGTGGCAAGCACCAGGGGGTGCCTGCCACAGGGTGCCTGATTTTTCCCAGCCACCCCTTTCTTCAATGGGAGCCTATGCATTTGGTCGGAACAAAGGCTCCCATTGAATTCAATGGGAGTCCAACAAATTGTATCTGGAAGCATCCGGATGCATCGTACTAAGTCGGTTGGACTCTCCCGATCCGATTCGGTCGGAAACCATTCCCAAACCCATTCGGTTGGGAAGCTTTCCAAACCACTTTAGAATCGGGCCCTAAGTTGGAAAATTGGATGACAGTTTCAGTAACATTATGATATCAAAATGCTGGTAGAATGAAAAAGCACAGTGTTACATATTCATAATCTACAATCATGAGGATATAAAAAATTACAGGTAAAGGGCACAATCATGCCCAAGTGGGCAAATATCCTCCAGATGCAATCTTTAACACCTGAAATAATTATAATAACTGAAACCTAAACATATGCAATCTGCAAAATGAGAACCCTGCAGTGGCGGGTAAACTATCATATGTATCAACTTAACACCTCAGGTTGTTATCCAAGTAATACATAAAACACAAAACAAAGGTACAAAACACTAATAAACTATAAATGTGCTTAGCTGTGAAAGATCAATTTTAAGTTATCAGAGTATGTCCTATATCTGTTTGTTGTATTACTATTTACAACGGGTTGTTATGCACACTTTTTTTTTTCTTTTTCAAAACCTTTATTAGAAGCAACAAGTATGGATCACAGCATGATGCCTACAACCCTGGGAGGGCCGGCAGCGTAAAGTAATGTATCTTAAAGCATTGTAGACAGGGAAGGGTTACACAGCAAGCCGCCTACAACCACTTCGGGCCGGCCGCGTCAGGTAGGGTGACTTAGGGTAGTTGCAGCATAAAAATCGTAAGCATTTTGTCTCAAAAACAAACAAACAGAAGATTAACGGTACCACTTGTATACATTTTCAGGAGAAAGATGCCCGTGTATGTTAACAGATTCTGAGCGGTGAGGTGCGGAGCAACGTCACCTGGGGACCTGTCGCCCCTACCGGGCTATGACTCTCGGCCCAGGTGGGGACCTCAATGTTTCAGTTTAATTCCCTGGGGTGTGATCATGTTGCAGTGGAGCATGGGGTAACATCTGGATCCATTGCGGCGGTGTGTTCCAATAAATACATTTGGAGTGGGGCCCATATGTCACGTGGGCGAGAGGAGGGGGG
Organism: Calotriton arnoldi; assembly: GCA_963921515.1. NCBI lineage: Eukaryota > Metazoa > Chordata > Amphibia > Caudata > Salamandridae > Calotriton > Calotriton arnoldi. The sequence goes on along the minus strand of CAWUFW010007002.1, from coordinate 610,657 downwards.
TAGAAGTGCCGCGTAAATGTGTAATTGCTCTTGGCAGTAGATGAGATCTTGTAGCCAATCTTTGAATTTAGGTGCCCTCCCTCTTCCCCATCTGCAAGCGATCCGTCTTTTGGCAAGGAGGAGTGCCAGGGAGGTGTACCTCCGGGGTTGTTATGCACACTTGTTTGACCTGTGAGAAAGGCTATGGCCAAAATGCGTCGGGTAGGACTTTCATTGCAATAAAACACCTTTGCACATTCTTTGAGTGTCTGGGCTGTTCTTCGTGTTGGGAGGACATTGCATTGAAGATATATACATATATATACACAAACCTACACACACATATATATATATATATATATATAAACAAAGGTTACAGGGACGTTATAGTTAGCCTCAGGTTTCACTCATACAAAACCAGTGAAATTTGGCAGTTATAGTTACCTGAGCTAACTATAACTGCCATGCGCGGGCCCCCTCCATTGGACTACACAGCCCCGGGGAGGTTGGTGGTCCCCAGGGCTGCGGGGTTCCGTGCGCCCCCCCATCTTTAATTATAAAGAATTACCCCGAGGAAGTGACAGTCCTCGAGGCTGTGGGGTCCCCTACGGGCCCTCCGCACTATCTTCATTTTAGCCCCAGGGAGGTGGCAGTCCCTGGGGCTGCGGGGGGCGTGAAACCTCCCACATTAATGTTGTATTTTGCCCTGGGGATGCAGCAGTCCCTGGGGCTATAGGGGCCGTGAGTGCCCCCTCTGCATAAACATTACATATTGACCAGGGGAGGTGACGGTCCCCAGGTCACAGGGGTTGCCAAACAGGCAATCCTCTCATTATTATTAAAAATAAGCCAGGGTGGTGGTGGTACCCAGGGCATAATAAACCCCAGTACTGGGGGCTCATGCGCCCCTCCTCCTTTATTTATCCAATGCCCCTGGGACCTGGCCCACCCTAGGGCCGATTCGAAACGAAGCACGGGAGCCCATGCTTCATTTTTTCATTTTATTTTCGGCAGGAGTCTAATCAGTAACCCTTCACAACAGCCATCGGAGGACCCTAAAAGCTAATCAGTAACCTGATGCAACATCGATCCCTTCACTCTAAATGTTAATAATTAAGAAAATACAACCGTCAATAAACCCCTATGAAACATAAAAAGTGACACATTTAAATTTACTTTACCCGCAGCCCCGGGGACCGCCTCCTCCCCAGGGCTATTTTTTTTTTTTTTATTTTTTTTTATTTTTAAAAAACAACTTTATTAGAAAAAATAAAGTCTCTCTCCACTGCATTCCGCCTACATCCCCAGCAGGGCCGGCAGTGCAAATTATCGAGGCAGTAACTCTTACGACTGGGTAAGGGAAAACACAGCAAGCCGCCTACAACCACATTGGGCCGGCCGCGTACAGGAGAGTGATAGATAGTGAGGTAAAAAAAACATATGCGAATATTACTTAATTCTCGACAGTTACTGGTTATTAGCTTTCCTATCCTCCTGCGCTATCGCTATTATATCTCAAGTGTCGTAATATCAAATTCACCCTTTGTACCATTATCACTATGTTTAGATCCCTGGGTTTGCTGCCTTTTTGCGCGCTGCGTGTCGTTGCCACCCATAAGCGAAGGGAGAAAATGTTGTTAAATGGTCGCATCTCATGCAACAAGATGGTATATGGGCAGCTGGACATGCTGGTTCGTCGGCTTTGCAATAAAGATTGAGCAGGAGAGAAAACAAATGAACTTAGAAAAGAGAGGAAAATAGATGATAGAAAAAAAAAGGAGGCCGAAAGTGGTAGTCAGAGGGCTAACATCTCACTGGTCGAAGGACCCGCGTGGAAGAGGAATCCGGAGGCATGCTGGGTCAGTTCTCGGTCGGGTGGGGACCCGCCCACGGGCACCAAGCATCGGGAGGGCTTATATGGCTGTTGTGCGCTTAGGCTGTATCCAATTCGTCGGTATCCCTTCTGGGGAGAACTGGGTCGTCAAAGAGTTGAAGGGCGTGAAGCCGCGGAGGCATAGTTCTAGTGTGCTCCAGCCGGCTCAGGTATTGGATCAAGGGCTGCCAGGTGCGCTGAAATTTGGCATCTGTGTGTGTCAGTCGGTGGGTAAGGAGTTCCATTGCCATGACCTGCCAAAGTCTCGTAAACCACAAAGTTGTGGAGGGCGTGTGGGCCTGTTTCCAGTGGGCTGCGATAACTTGTTTCGCTGCCGTAAACATCTGGAATATCAAGCGCCAGGCCATATGTGTCATGGCTTTGAGTGTGGTCGGGCGAAGGCCCAAAATGAAAATCTCCGGATCGTTGGGGAGGGGGAACCCTACCACTGCCCTAATGTGCTGTTGCACCTCCGACCAATATAAAATAATAAGTGGGCACTCCCACCAGATGTGAATGAAGGATCCCTGAGCCGCCAAGCAACGCCAACAGTTAGGGGTAACTCCAGGGAACATTCTCTGCAGCCTAAGAGGGGTATAGTACCAGCGTGTCATAAGTTTGTATGCCGATTCTTGTTGTGGCATACTTCGCAGTATGCGCCGGATATCCCTCCAGAGCTGAGCCCACCGGTCAGGAAGAATCTCGCTCCCAATGTCTCTCTGCCACTGGCGCTGGTAGGTGTGAGGCGTGACCTCCTGAGATTGTTGAAGGACCTTATAGGTCCGAGAGATTAGGCCTTTAGACCCATCGAACGCCCTAACCAAAAGTTCAAATGCTGTCAGCTGTCGCGTGGCTCCCTCCCTACTGGATGGGGCCCGAAGCCAATGGCGGACCTGAAAGTATTCTAGCCGAGCAGTCACTGGGAGATTAAAATCCGCCCGACACTGTTCAAATGACTTGAACATCCCGTTCTCGAAGAGTTGTTCAATGATGCGACACTCCCCTGTTTCCCATCCTCGAAACGAGTTTATGCTGGAGGCTGGGGGAAAGTCTGCGTTGAGTGCCACCGGAGTGAGGGGAGAGGGGAACGATGCAAGACCCCGGTGTATCGCTATTCTATCCCATATTTCTAATACCGTGCGTGTGGGCGTGGCAATATAAGCACTGGGATGTCGAGCGCTCTTTTAGCCAAGCTAGGTCCCACAACGGGCGACAGGCCACTGCTCGGTCCATGTGAAACCAGTGTTTTTCGCTTGCCCGCACCGACCACTCCGATATATACCTCAGGTGCGACGCCCAATAGTATGCCAGGAAATCCGGGCATGCTAGGCCTCCACGTTCTCGTGGTAGCATCAGAACCTTGGTAGACAGCCGCGGTCGTCCTCCTCCCCATATGAAGTTGACCACTTCTCTCTGAAGGCCCAGGATGTCTCTATGTGGAATTGGCGTCGGGAGCGCCTGAAATATGTATAGGACCTTTGAGAGTATGGACATTTTCACTGCGTTAAGGCGTCCTAGCCAAGAGAGGGGTAACGCTTTCCATCGGCGGAGATCCTCTCGTACAGTAGTTCTACAGGCAGGCCAGTTAGCCTGCGTCCAAGTGTCCAGATTAGCTGTGATATTGATCCCCAGATAGCGTATGGATTTTGAGGCCCATTGGAAAGGGTTGACTGCCTGGAGTTCGTCTAACTGCTGGGGGGAAGAGTAAGATTAAGTGCCCGCGATTTGGTAAGATTAACCTTGAGCCCCGATACTAACTCAAAGTGGGAAAGGGTGGCAATGAGCGCCGGAAGAGAGGTCGCAGGCTCCGTGAGTGTCAACAGTAGGTCATCCGCGAAGAGGGCGATCTTATGGTCCACCCCGCCCATGCGGACTCCTTTAGCATCCTCTGATCGTCGGATAGCAATCGCCAGGGGTTCCACGGCGAGCGCGAAGAGCAGGGGTGATAATGGGCAGCCCTGACGAGTGCCCCTTTGGATGGAAAAAGAAGAGGTCAAAATTCCATTCACCCGGATCCGCGCTTTGGGGTCCGCATACGGTGCCATGATGCGTTTTATCATGAGAGGTCCTAGTCCTATGCGGCGGAGAACCGCCCGAAGGAATGACCAATCGACCCGGTCAAAGGCCTTCTCGGCGTCGAGGGAGAGTAAGAAGGCCGGCCTGTCTTGGTGTTGGACCTTTTGTATTAGATGGGCTATTCTCCGTAGGTTATCCGCTCCCTGTCTTTCTTGTATAAAGCCTACTTGATCAGGTTCAATTAAACTCGGTAGGAGAGGAGCCAGACGACGAGACAGGATTTTAGTATAGAGCTTGGCGTCGACATTTAGGAGCGAGATCGGGCGGAACGATGCGCATGCAGTATGATCTTTCCCGGGCTTTGGAATGAGAACAATCTCCGCCTCAGCCATTGTCGGTGTCACAGCTCCGGTATCAGTAAACGAGTTAAAAGGCGTATCAAAGGCGCTCGAAGTTCTGGGAGAAAGAGGCGGTAGAAGGCCAGCGTCAGGCCATCAGGGCCGGGTGACTTCCCGAAGGCATACTGTTTAGAGCGTGTAGTAGCTCTTCCGCTGAGATGCGCTCCTCTAGCTGCTGCTGGTGGTGGGTGTCCAGAGGTGGCCAGGGGTTCTCGTCCAGGAAGGGTTCTATCCGGTCCACCCAGGTGTCCGCAGCCCCGTATAGATCAGAAAAGAACTCGAGGAATTCCTTTTGTTTGGCACTTTCCTCGATGGCCCACCCCCCGCCCGGCAAAGTGATTTTGGCAATGTGGTTACGGGATATCTGAAGGCGGAGGCGATGTGCCAGCATGGAGCCCACTTTGTTGCCCCCCCCATAGAATTTTTGCTTTAGGGCGAGAAGGGAGTGTTCTGCCTTATTTACCCTTAGGGCCTTTAGTTGTCCCCGGAGTGATGCAAGTTTTTCTTCGCAATTAAAGAGGGCGTTATGTGAGTGTGCCGCTCTAGCGCTTTAATGTCTCGACCGAGGTTGTCCTCTACCAGTCTAGCCTCCCTTCGTCGAGCTATAGAAATAGAGGTGATAGTGCCCCTAATGGTAGCTTTGAAGGCATCCCATAGGAGAGAAATCGGGGTGTCCGGTAGGTCATTATGAATGAAATAGGATAGTATGGCTTGTTTTATTTCGTCTACGTCCACCGGATCCCGCAGGACCCGAGGAGGAAGACGCCAACGTGGAGTGGAGCCCGAGGGTCTGCCCAGTCCCGCCAGGGTTATCTCCACGTGGGCGTGATCAGAAACCGATATATCTGAGATGTCCGCCGATTCCAAGGCTCTTGTAAGTGTCTGGGAAATAAAAAAGTAGTCAAAGCGGGAGTAAGATCGATGTACATGGGAATAAAAGGAGTAGTCCTGCGTGTCCGGTTCTCTGTATCGCCATGCATCTACTAGACCAAGAGCCTGTATGTCGTGCTTAAGTGTCGCGGACATAGCTCCGGTACCTTGATATGAGGAAGCGGTGCGATCTAAGCCCGGGTCCCATACTAAATTAAAGTCGCCTCCAATAATGGCGGGTCCATCCTCCTGGGATATTTGTGAGCGGAGGAGATCTCTGAGAAAGCTATCTTGCGCCTGATTAGGGGCGTATATATTGACTAGCAACAGGGGTTGCCCCGAGCTAATATTGCCGTCTTAAGATACCGACCTTCTCTATCGCGTGTAGTACGGCTGATTGTTATTGGGGTGCCGGCTTTGAAAAGGATTGCTACCCCCGCAGTCTTAGTTGGTGCATGGGCCCATACCTGTACCGGATATCTAGGGTGTGACATACGCGAAACATCCGCCGAGAGGAGGTGGGTCTCTTGTAGGAAGATAATATCAGGGTCGCGTAGGAGGAGATACCTCCAGATTTGTCTTCGCTTGTTCGGGAATTCAGGCCCCTAACATTTAGGGTCATGCATTTAAGTTGTGCCATTGGTCCAGCAGGATGGAGCACGATCCGACAATGCCATCTCTTTGCCTCCTGCCCCCATCCCGAGGCCCTCTCTCGCTAAGTGGACACCTTTCGGCAGGGAGCGTAGCACACATCCACCATCCCCTCCTCTTAGGTAGACACCCGGCACCCAAGCCTGTCCCCAGCAGTCCGACCAGCAAATCAGGGTGGAGTCCCGCTTGCATGCCCAGGTCCTCCCAGGCCTGTGCGAGTGGAGAAAGAGAAATTTGAAAGGACAGGAGATAGAAAAACCAAATAATAAAAATTAACCAGCAACATAATGGCCAACTGGGCCATAAAGAACCTGTCCGGTCCTGGAGCGGCCCATTGGTGTGAACCAGGGCGGCTCTGAGGAAGTCACTCCTCATTTGGACTAAGGACATGGTGGGGGGAACGTGGTACCTAACAGCCGGGGCAGCTACCGTCCCCCGGGGAGCCATCTATTCTGTTTACTGTGGTTGTGAGGTTGGGGAGCCTATCCAGGTGTTCTTCTCATATTATATCAGGGGAGTGAGCCCCTACCCTGGGACGCTGGGGGCTCTTGTGTCCCGGGTCCAATTGTATGTGGGTATCAGTGTAGTAAGGCAAGGTTGTAGCCTAGGATATCGAGTATATGGTACGTATATATAACAATACGTCGTTGTTGCTGTCAATGTCTTTGAAAGGCTGTCAAGGGGGCCAGGCACAAGTGTTTACCCAGTGTTGAACTATGGGTCGGGGGCGGGACATTCAATGAAGACAAGCCCCAATAGAGTGGGTTTCAGTGGACCTATTTTCTATACTAAGCATCCCTCAATGGATAGGGTCCTGTAATAACAAACTATAACATGGTAACACATAACATTGTGATCTACTGATGGGAGATGTCTCGCCGCCTCCAGTTTGCTAGTCCAGGAGAGCCGGTCGTTTAAATCGTAGTGAATGTGACCACTGTTCATCTATGACTGTAGTAGCATGTGGGGGTCTGTCCTGCCTTGAGAGGCCAGTTCAGGCTGTGTGTTCCCCTTGGGTCCCAAGGACCCCAGGGGCCATCTTTAAAGAAAGAAAGTCCCGTGCACAGTGCGTATTTGTTTCCTCCATTGCCCCTGTTATAAGTAGACCCGGGTTGTCGCAGCTCGGGGGCATGTTTTGTCCTCCCGAGTAGGAATGTATGCGTGATCAATAGGCCCACTCAGCAGGGCGCGGTATACAGGTGGTGAGCACAGTTCATTCTCCACTTCCTGGGCCCTCGGTCGATGGGAGCGCTTGGCCAGGCCTCTTCTCTGCCCTCGGCTGGGGTTCTTCTAGAGCTTTCAGGTGGCGTATAATGTCTTGCCTAGCTTGGCTAGAAGCCGAGTGAGCTACCGATGATCCCGAGCCGTGGCGTTGTACCTTGGACCACTCCGGGCGCAGTGACACCTGGGAGGCCGAGTCAGCAGGGGAGGGCGAGGATGGCCGTGAGTCCCGTGAAAGGTGCAGCAGATGGAGTGCCTCCCGCAATGAGCGTATGGATCGACGCCGTCCCTCCCATTGGAAATTTATAGCGAAAGGGTGTCCCCATTGATATTTAATGTTGGACGCTTTCAGTTTGGCCGTCACTGGCCGGAAGTCCCTACGGCGGCGCAGAGTGATGGGCGAGAGGTCCTGAAAGATCTGGATTGTATGGCCCCCGTATTCCAGCTTCTCGTGCGCCCTGGAGGCCCGGATGATTGCCTCTTTTTCGGCATAGAAGTGGACTCTGGTCAGGATGTCAGGGACCAGGTTGGGGTTACCTCGCGGGGAGCCACTCGATGGGCCCGATCTAGCGTCGGGGGAGACATCCTCATCGCCTCGGATGGCCTGGAGCAGGTCCGCCACGTATGTGAGTATGTCCGTTCCTTCCGCCCCCGTGGCACCCCCCGGATACGGACGTTGTTCCGGCGGCTCCGATTTTCTAAATCTTCCTGTTTGATCTGGAGCTCTACGTTCTGTTCTTCTAGTGCCTGGACTCTGCGACGGATATCTTCCAGGTCCTCTGTGCGAGAGTCTATGGTGCGCTCCATATCATCCACCCGATTTCCAATTTCAGTAATATCTCTTCGTACATCCGTCAAGTACGTTTTGACCTCTGTCTTAAGGGAGGAAATCTCCGATTTTATCTCTTGCAGAAAAGTGGCCAGCACCGCCTGTGTGATAGTATCGTGGTCGGGGTCTTTCAGGGCGGACGCCATGTCAGAGGCCTCTGGTAAAGGCGATGGGGCGCGTTTGTGCCACAAATCCTTGACCGATGTGTCCTTGGTGGCGGGGGTCGCTACAGACTTCCCCGTGCGAGGCCTGGTCATGCTGTTGATATCTGTCTCAGTGCGGTCGTCGCCGGTATCGCCGTGCAGCCCAATACCAGTCCCCTTTCCAGCCCCTGGGTAGGCCGCAGGGTTCCCTTAGGAGCTATATGCTGCCGGATAGCATTCACTCCGGCCCGCTCTCTTCAACAGGGGGCCCCCGATCCACACCCCCATCCAGGCTCCTTTACAAATTTAGTGGTTAGTTTGGGGGTTGTTTCATGAGGGCTCCCAGGCTCACAATAACCCGTTCTGTCTGCTGTTGCCCTCTCCCTCCTGGACTCCTCTCTCACCCCTGCTTCAATAGGGCGTTATCGTAGGCTGTGGGGCGCTGGCTCACCAGGGCGATTACATGGGGTGGGAGGCCATTCCCAGAAGCACGGCCTTCACCCCCGCTCCCAGCTTGATGCAAGTCCCGGTCTATCAGGCCAAAGCTTCTCGTCGCTTATGGCCTCGAGTGCCCTCTTGTGCGCTATGGCTCACTGCCTATGACCGCTGCACCTCCTCGTTTGTGGTCGGGCGAACAGGCCACCCTTTGCTTCCCTGGGGTTTTCTATGATCCCGGGGGCTTTACACTCCTCCCAGCATTGTCACGTTCTCCCCCGGGATCTACACCCCCGCTCCTCACCTTCTGGGAGTCCGATGTCTCTCCCGGGCTGCAGCCGCTCCGGCCGTCCACCAGCAGGCCGCCTCCGCCTGACTCCCCGGTGTCGCAGGCTATCGCCGCTCCTCGCAGATCCCTCCGCAGCTCTCGTGTCTCTGTCTCCAGACCCACGGCCCCCCAGCGATGTGCGTCGCCGCCGGGCTCCGGCGTGCCGGGGAACTCAGTCCTCACCCTTCCGGCGCAGTGACTCCTCTATGCGGGATTCGCAGATTGCCAATTGCAGGCGCTTGTTCCCTCCATCGGCGTCACTCGGCCTTTCGGGCACAGCCTCGCCGCTTCACAAGATGGCGGGTCCGGCCTCCTGATCGCCCGCTCTTCCGGCCGCCAACAGCCTCCCAGGTCTCTCACCTCCCAGCCGCGGGTCTCCCAGGTGTGTCGTTCGCTCGCTCGCCGTGCCCCCCGGCACTCACCAGGGCCATACCCCAGCGGACCCCGGCGATCCAAACCAGACTCCCTCAGGGCCCAGGCAGCGTCTTGCAGCAGTGCTACTCTTCCGGGGTAGGGGGCCACCTACACACCAGGGCCCAGCCCGCCCACTCGCTCCCAGCCTCGGCTCTGGGGGCGCCAGAGCCAGCCGAGTCGGGAGAGTCAGCAACAGTGCGCCTGGTAAACCTCTGAGCCAAGGGGCCCCAAGCAGTCCGCAGAGATCAGGCCTCCATCTCCTCTCCTTTCGACACTTCCCTAAGGAATAGCCAGCCTGACTCTCGTGCCAGTGGCGGTCCTCTACGGCGTCTGTGCCTCCTCCGAGCTCCAGGGGAGGGCTTCCTGATTTGGCGCCAACCGGCTCCGGGGGATGCGGAGTCGGGGGGGTCCCGGCTTCACGAGCTGTCTCTGCAGGGGTGGACACTCCCCTCAGGACGCCCCACTAGATCACCGCCTCTTCCCCCCCCGGGGTTTCGCCGCTCTTCCCCTATCGCTGCTGCCGCCCTCCCCACCCGATCCGGTGGGCGACCGGGGCTTACCTCTGGGCCGCAGGCTGATGCTTCTCCCCGGGCAGCGCGAAGGCCTCCTCGCCGGGGCTCCCCCCAAGCCCCCCGGGCCCTCCTCACTCAGCAGGGGAGCTCGTCTCTCGCCGTGCACAGCGGGGGTGGGCCTCACACCTCCGCGGTTTCCTCGCCCTCGCCGCTTTCACCGCCAGGGGCCCAGGCCCGCCGCAAGAAGGCCCGGTCCGGACCTCAGCAAGATGGCGGCCAGGACTCCGTCATCGCTCCGGAGTCATCATCTCGGAGGAGACCCAGGTTCCCGAGCCCCCACTTCCAGCCGCCGGCACCAACAAGGTACAAGATATCAGGTAAGGGGCTCCGATGACCCCCGCGCTTTTGATAGCTAGAAAAACGGCCTATTCGACCCCCGGAGGACGGAGCGCGAGCTTCACACGTCCTATTCCATTGAGGTCTTGGCCACGCCCCCCCCAGGGCTATTTTGAATTAGAATGTGTGGAGGGCCCCAGCCCCCAACGCATTCCCGGGGGCCGCCACCACCCCGGGGCTAATTATCTGAAATGCGTAGGGACCATGCGGCCCCCCGCAGTCCCGAGGACTGCCACCTCTCAGGGGCTATACTGAAATAAGGAGAGTGGGGGGGTTCCGGCCCCCGCGCTGTCCCGGGGACCACCACCTCCCCGGGGCTATTTTAAAAATGGGAGGGGGGCCGCGGTGCCCCCCTTCTGGAGCCGTAAATGGCCCTGGGGACCGCCACCCCCCAGGGCTGGCTCCAGCAATGTCCCGGGGTGCCCACCCCCGGGACATTGCAGTTTGCTATGGCTTGGCGGGAGCACTGCTCCCGCCAAGCCATAGCAAACTGCTTCGCTCCATGGAAGCAACAGCATTGAAAAATGCTCTCGCTTCCATGAAGTGGAGCAGAATTGCTTTTGGGCAGAGGGAGCTGCATGTTTGCAGCTCCCTCTGCCCAAAAGCAATGCCGGCTCCCGCAGGAGGCGGGGAGCTGGCAGGGACTGCGGTGGCCTTGAGGCTCCTCCCACAGTCACCAATGACCTGGCCATGCCCCAGGGGATGGGGCCCCCGGGGCAATATCGGCCTACCTATTTTGTTTTTATTTAAAAAAGGTTGAGGACTGGCCCCGGGGATGGGGTCCCCGCGGCAGAAATTGGCCTCGGGAGGGGGGCCATGCGGCCTCCCTCCCGGTTTATTGTAATAACATTTTAAAAAATGGGTCAGGGAAAGGGGGGGCCACACAGCCCCCGTTCCTAAAATAAAAAAATAAAAAAACGAAGCTGGCAACTCGCCGGATGCCCCGCCAACTTTCTCCACTACTCTGCAAATGCGCCTCCTGGCGCGCTCTTGGTTGGGGAATGAAGTCCACCTCTCTCCAGAGGGTCCTTAGGGGTCAACTAGCCCACCTGTTACCTCCAGTAAGCCCCACACAGTGGGATTGCTGAGAGGTGGTCGGAGGCCACACCCCTTTTCCCACCATGCTGCTAACGCGCCTCTCGGCGCACTGCTGGTGCGGCGATGAGGTCCTTTTGTTTTTACAGTTAATATATATATATATATATATATATATATATATATATATATATATATATATATATAAATTTATATATATATATATAGATTTATATATGTATGGCGGGTGCCAGTAGGTAGTTATAGTTAGGGCCATGTTTCCACAGGAAAATCGTTTTTTGATTTGCCTATAATTTTGCTGCTGTTTGACAAATCTTCATGAAATTTTTCAAAACAAGTGTGCCGGTGATTCTAGTTGTGCATGGAAAGTTTCGGGGTGATCTGTCAAGGGGGTGCCGAGAAAACGGGGGGAACGGGGTTGAAAAAAGCGCGCTTCCCATACAGCCAGAACCGCTGGACGGAATTACACCAAAGTGGAAAGAAAGCTAGCTCTTGGGCCAGAAAGAGTGCTTTTTGTTATTTGATGTAAATCCATTCAGTAGTTTTAGAGATAGTTAAAGAAATCTAAAATTGTATATCTAGGGACGCGAAGGTTCCGCGAACCCTCCCGATGTCGTGCTGAGATCTGATTGGCTTCCAACACTTCAGCCAGGAAGTGTTGGCAGCCGTCTTGGGACTCGGCTTCAGCCGAGTCCCTGAAAAAACATTAAAAAATAAAGAATAGGGGCAGGGTAGGAGAACCCTGACCCCTTGGCTCTAGTGCTGGGATCCCAGAAGGACCCTGCCAGGGCAAAAAAGCATTTTTAAACATTTTTGTGCCAAAATCTCGGTGGACCAGTGACTCCAGGGAAAACTTTTTTTTTAAAAACAAGCGTGGGCTCCTGCGCTTGTTTACATCGTAGCCCCTGGGTGGGCCAGGACTCGGAGACATGCAGGCACTAAATAAATAAAAGGAGGGGCTCATGGGGCCCCACCTCCTAGGGCTGATGGAAGCCCGGGGGACCACCACCTGCCCGGGGCTTTTATTTAACAGCAGAGGAGACGTGCACGGACCCCCCTCCTGGAACTCTTTGAGCCCCAGCAGCACCACCTCCCCAGGGCTTTTTTTATGATAATGGAGGGGGCTGCTCATACCCCCCTCCTGGGCTTTTAGAAGTCTTGGGGACCACCACCTCTTGGGGCAATAAAAACATTTTGCGGGGGCTGCACGGACTGCCCCGGACCCGGTGACCACCACATCCCCAGGCCCAAAAAATGAATAATACTGGGAGGGTGGCCACGCAGCCCCCCTGCAGGGCCATATAGGGCCCCGGGGACCACCTCCTCCCCGGGTCCAGCCCATCAACACAGAAGGAGGATGGCCACGCGGGCCCCCTCCTGGACTCATTAAAGACCCAGGAAACATTGCCCGACCCATTGAATTGTGGAGGGCCCCGGGGGATATGGTCCCTGGGGCTGAAATCAGCCCAGAAACGGGGGCCACGTAGCCCCCTCCCCCATTAAATTTCAGCAGGGCCAATAGGGATGGGGTTCCAGGGCCAAAATCGGCATGGGAAGGGGGCCCGCAGCCTCCCTACCCCATTAAGCTGTGGCTGGGCCCTGGTGGATGGGTTCATCGGGACCGTTCTGGCCCTGATGCTCATTTCACAGAAATTAAACCTCAACAGGAAGCACTTACAAATATAAACACAGCAGGTGCCCCCGTGGTAGCTCCACTTCTGTAAAGGACATATGATCCTAACTCCTGGGCTTGGCAAAGGCAAAGCAAGTGTGTTTCTCTGCATTTCCATATTGAAAAATGACCCAAAATTCTTCATGGAGGTCACTGAATCGTTGATCTATTGGAGCACAATCTTATGTGACTGTGACGAGTGGGTTCTTTCTTGTCCTCTCCTGGTGAGAGCAGAGCCCATGGTTTTCCCTTTAAATGCTAGGAGTATGCAAATGTGGAAGTCATTTGGAAGCTTTGCCCGTTTGGCCCCACCCACCTTAGTAGTATTCAAAGGTCTTCCCGCCTTTTGTCAGGATGATGGATAGCTTAACAAGTGGCCTCCTCAGCGTGTTACCCGCCGATTTTGGTGAGGAGTTCTTGATGCAGAGGAATATAAGGGCATCTCCACTAAAAAAAGCACTTACTTAATATGGTTAAGAGGAAGGACCCTTGTTTGGTGGAGATTTATGTCTTTGTAGTCTTGTTGTCTTCTCTATAGGAGGATTTCTGTTATCACATATTTCTGGATAAAGACGCACCATGAACAATCGCATTGCCAAAACGCACACAAGGTCACTGGTGACATTTCCTTTGCTCCATTACACAGCTGTAGTGCAGAATACATTCTGGACATTTGCCCAAGGAGGTAGCACTTAGTAATTAACCATTAGAAAGAACTCCAGTTGGGTAGATTGTTTTGTGCAAAACTGTGGACTCTTGTTGGATAAAATGGCAGGTGCAGTTCCTTTATGGCAGAGTCACTCACACAGCTACTGACAAACCCATATAGACACTCAAATACCCACTCACAGGCGCACTCAGATACTCACGCAGACACTCATGCCCGACTCACAGACCCATACAGCCACTCACATAGCCACTCACAGATCCATTCAGACACTCATGCACCCACTCACAGACCCACTCAGACATGTGCATCCACTTACTGTATCTTGGTCTTACACTGGTGAAGCGCGATATTGCCAGGGCATGGAAGGATGCCTCCCCGCCATCGGTCGCGGTCTGGAAGAGGAGCCTTGATTTCTCTATGGGATTGAGATACCTGTTTTCAAGGCGAGGGGGTGCCCTCAGAAACATCCCAAAATATGGAAGAGGTGGGCGGACTACCGGGGACTTTATTTGGAGCCCATTCCCCCTACATCAACTATTGGGGAATTGTCGTGAGGACAGGATCGAGAGAGAGGGATAGGACTATGACTATGCATCTCTTCAACTCGGGTGGCTGGGAACTACATGTTTTAACAGTTCCTAAAGAGAAAAAGGACAAGAACTCCACAACCAAGCTATGGTTCTGAGTGACTTGTGAATGTCTCCAAATGACGGTTGAGTGTGCTTGAAGTGGGGATAGACCTCCTGATATCTTTTGCGAGTGTAAAGCATCATCATTGGGCAGTGCTCCTCGTGGGGGTGGCGCTGCAGTCCCTCACGGGCCCTACAAGAGGGCTCTTTGATGGAGATCTTTTTAGGAGGTGCCGTACTTGTGCATGTGGGTGTGTGGTGACGATAGGTAAAGTGGGAGTATAGGGCGTTTTTCCCTGACTCCCACTAGTTATCTTTTTATGCACACGGTCCTGATGAAGCGCACAGGGATCCACTAGGGACCAACAGGTTGCGCGAAACATGTCGACCATCACTCAGTTTTAGTACACCACACACTTTTTCTCACGGTTTGAGAGCGGTGGGAACACACCGGTCCCTCCCTTTATTTAGTCTGAAGGAGAGTCTCCAAACCCCACTACCATTTTAATTTACCTTAAGGACCCATTATTAAACTTATCTGGGTACCGAGAGGTAATTTTAACTCCACCTGCACCAACTCACTTGGCCCACACACCCACATGCACAAGTACGGCACCTCCTAAAAGATCTCCATCAAAGAGCCCTCTTGTAGGGCCCGTGAGGGACTGCAGCGCCAGCCCCACGAGGAGCACTGCCCAATGATGATGCTTTACACTCGCAAGAGTGTGTGAGGGCACAAAAGATATCAGGAGGTCTATCCCCACTTCAAGCACACTCAACCGTCATTTGGAGACATTCACAAGTCACTCAGAACCATAGCTTGGTTGTGGAGTTCTTGTCCTTTTTCTCTTTAGGAACTGTTACCACTTTGTTATAGCATATTGCCTTAGGAGCACAGGTACAGGACCTTCCCTTTTTTTCCAAATTTGCTCCTAGTCCCCCCCTCTCGTGATAGTGTTTAACTACATGTTTTAGACTTTACATTGGGGTTATGGCGCTGCTGTTTGTTGTTTGGCTTTTTGCCTAGATATACTTAATTTTTAAACTATATTATTTTCATACTGAAAATGTTGGCATCAATACCACTACTATGTCTTCTGCAATATTGGTAACCCTGGATGTACCAGGGCCGATTTGGCTGTCAACAATAAAATTGTGTTGTGAAAAAAAGACATGTACATCCACTCATAAACCCACTCAGACACTCATGCACCCACTCACAGACCCATAGAAATTTACTGAAAAAAACAAACGTTACAGGGACGTTATAGTTTGGCTCACATTTCACTCGTACAAAGCCAGTGAAATTCAGCAGTTATAGTTAGCAGAGCTAACTACAACTTACGCCCCTTCAATGCACTGCTTATGACCTTACATATTACATCACTCATGACATGGCTGAACAGAAGCATAATGGTACCAAAGTATGGCTGCAGAGCAACGTCTCTTCCAAGGCAAACGTAGGCACTAGTTTTTGGTAATCTATTGGACCTATCTATAAGGAGGTGAATAGTCGTAATTTTCTATATGAGGGCACTTACTAAGATATATGCAGATTCAAGAAAAAGTGTGTGTGCTTTTAATGACAGAGCAGTAGTCATTGAATACATAAATACCTGTATGTGTATACGCTCGATATTAAAATATATAGGCCACTGCTACCTAAATAGGCATAATATTATCTAATATATCTGCATCTTCTTAATTCTGCTTTATTTAGGGTAAAACTTTACATCAGAGCTCCATTATAAATGTCATTGATCATATGGCCCTCCTACTGCGCAATCTGCTGAGACATTGCACAGTGCTAATAATAGGTACCAACCACTTCTGCAACACTTGTTAAAGGTTGTGTGATCAGGTCTTAAAAAAGCAAAACAGTGATGCATGCTGTGCCGCTACTGCTTTCAGCAAAGTAACATTATACAGATATACTGTTTTCTGTCTTTATTTTGTCATTAGAAGATAGACTCTTTCATCGACATAGGTAATGAATATGGGAATAAATTAAAACATATAGAAGCTCTTTATTGTTTGCTTCAAGCGTAGCCATAACATGAATAACTTTAACATTAATAGCAATAACAATAGAAATCTATGACAATAAAACCTTAAAACAATAAAATAAAAGCACCTATCCAGTAACTAAAATGGCTTTATATGTCCTTCTCCAATGTTAGCCACACAGTCCATATGAAGAATGCAACTGATAAAAAGATCAAGGCATCATCTGTTATATAATATAATGCTAATGCGTTGGGGTAAAATCTTATACCATATTTCTTAAATCATGGGAGGAGCCACTTCCATCTTATCCCCAGGGCTTTGGTGCAAAAAAAGTCATAAAGTGCACTTTGTGTTGTATTTGGCTCAAAGGCTGCAATTGTAGAAGTCACCACTTGCAAGTTATTTATCCCACTTTGCTTGATAAGCTCTAGTGGAGAGGGACCCAGTGCCTAATTGAGCTGGTGATTGTCGGTGGGGTCCACCAGCACTCATTTTTGGAACCAGCACTTATTTTTCCTGATAAGACATTTATCAAGAGCAAAAGGGAACAAAAACACACAAAGGGGAAAGAAGGAGGATGAGAAAGTCATAAAAACTGTCACACAGGGAGAGAGCAGGAACTTGCACAAGTGAGATAAAGGGGAAGGGGTGTATGCTAGTGGATGGAAGAGCCATGCGCTCGATTCAAGGTTACACAGCCTTGGTAATTGGCAGGCTGACATATAGTAGCGCCGGACTCTGGGTTCTGAGCAGAGCTTTGGGCACCGGCACTCATTCTTTTACAAATTAAGTGCTGGAGGAAAGCAAGCCTACGTTTTATATATAATGTGTGTTGTGCCTCCAGCTGCAACTAGTCTCACTGAGAAAACATTATGATAGCCAGGTAATTAGGGGTTAGAGAACCAGTCTTGGCGGTGTTGACTACGCTGCTGAACTTGTATGACTACTATACCCTCTTGCTCATTCTGACAGTGTAAGGCCCCACTAAAGTAGAATTACCCCATACATTACAGAGCCTCAACTCTGTGAGCAAATCTTTCTCATGCATTGCCCAGAGAATGCCATCAGTCCCTTTTGGGGAGACTATTTCTAACAGCCATCCTAAATATGAGCTGGCAAGATGGTTCCTGTGGTCATATTCAGCATAGTATACTAAAAAATGCAATTGTATCTGGAATCATTTTAATATCCAGCTCCAAGTATAGGGGAACCTGGGGCATATTAGGACCCAGCTTTGGCAAAGAGCATATAAAAGTGTTCTCTATTATATGTAAATCTTTTCCAATAATATATCTCCAAATCTCTGCACCTTACTTTGCTGCTAAAACCATTTTTTGTCCATATGCTTGTAGGATAACACTTGTCGGTTGGCTACCAACATTGGATACGATTCACAAAGGTAAATTTAGATCAAAGGTCTAACTTTAGACCAAAAGTCTAAATTTACGACTTTTCGGTATTCAAAAAAGGGACTTACGAGTAGCATCTTTATGACTGCAGAAGTTCTGCTCTATTAGGGCAGAACGTCCACACTTGGGCGGAAACTCCACACTCAGGGCAGAGTAGGTGTAATTTCATCCTGACACACCTGTGTCATTGCCTACCACCCTCCCACCCAGCTCCAGCTGAAAGTCATTAGACCAACAGCCAATCCCAGCCTGGCTGCATTCATAAACTCAGAGCTGCCACACACAAACCCATTTAGACCTTTCAATATGTCACTGAATGTGTTTATCTGTTCGCCCCTTGTCATGCAACAGAATGATTTGAGGAGAAGGAGAAGGAAAGCGGAGAGCAGTGGCGGTTGGTGGTATTAAGAGACGGTGAGGCGCTACATATATTTACATTAAATACATTACAAAATTACATCAAACCACATTACAATATGCAATTAAAAGAGAGAAAAATA
This sequence comes from Calotriton arnoldi, assembly GCA_963921515.1. Lineage (NCBI taxonomy): Eukaryota > Metazoa > Chordata > Amphibia > Caudata > Salamandridae > Calotriton > Calotriton arnoldi. The sequence goes on along the minus strand of CAWUFW010007002.1, from coordinate 592,649 downwards.
AAGTTTCACCTATCTTATTCTGCAGCATGTTCTCGATGCAGTCCAGTCCCGGACTCCAGACTCCTCTGAGCGCGAGGTGATATCACAAAGTCTACTACCTACGCTGCTCTCATGCAGCTTGAGTGAAGCATCTGGATTGGCTGGAGCAGGCTGCCTTAGTGCTCTGAAAGGCACTGGAGCCCTGTGCCTGCTCTCCAACCCAGCTGTCCAAGACAGATGGGTTGGAGAGTTTGAATTGTGCATGTCTGGCCGTAGCAAGGTAGCCGGCCAAACCGAAATGCGCAATTCATGCTGAAGGGGGTCACTCATCACTGCTGCCAATCAGCAGCAATGACACACTGGCCCCACCCAGCCCTCTCCGGTTAGCAGGAAGCTGGAAAAATAAAATGGCAATAAAATCCTTTTATTACCATTTTTTTTTCTGGCTTTCTGCACAGCAGTGTTGGGCGGGGGCGCTCCTCCGCTTATACGGAGGAACCACCGCTGGCGGAAAGGATCTTTAGACAAAGGATCAACCTCTTTGGGATGTCCAGCCAAGATGTCAGGTCCAAATACTGTTTTCCCCCTGATGTCATCTTGGAGATGGTTTGTGAGTGGGAGCAGGATCTTGACTCTGAGACATGCTGCTCCCACGCCATCTCAGCCTATGTCAAGATCCTAGCAGCACTCCATTTCTTTGCTACAGGGTCTTTCCAGAGGGCGTCCAGTGACATCGAGGGCATCTCTCAGGCAAACCAGTCCCGATGCTTGCGTCAGGTAGTGAGCTGCATCAATAGGAGAGCGCATCTCCACATACATATGCCTCATACACTGGGAGGAAGGCAAAGGGTTGCTAGGGATTTCTACCACTATTCCTGTTTCCCTAGTCTGGTAGGTGCAATTATTTGCACCCATGTGGCTCGAGAGCCACCTCGCCTCAATGCACACATCTTCCACAACAGACACCGCTGGGACTACAACAACGTGCAGGGTGTGTGTGATGCCAGTGGCTTCTTTACAGATGTGTATGCAGTGTTCCGAGGCACTACACATGACAGCTACATATTCCGCTGGTCACCTCTTGCCCGGCGGCTGGCAGTGGGAGAATTTGGCAACATGTGGCTACTGGATAAGTACTCAAGCACCAGACAATTCTGATATGTTGTTCTAATATACAAAACCAATATAAATCACAAATCCTTATGGCACATACATGACCCCAACAGACACTGCATGTATCATTTCATACATTATGAGCTTTACAGATGCAAGAGGGACATGTACAAATATTTCCTTATTTTCCTCCTCAGGTGATACTGCATATGCGCTCTCCCCTCATCTCCTCACACCATACAGATGTGCAAACAATGTACATCAGCGTAGGTACAATAGGCCACACATACATGCATGAGCCATCATAGAGCACACTTTTGGTCTCCTAAAGTTGAGATTCAGATGTCTTGACCGTAGAGGGGAGTTCTGCTGTATCCCCTGAAGTTGTGTCCAAGATAATAGTAGCCTGTTGTGTCTTGCACAACATAGCAGTAAATCATGGCTTACACATTCCTCTGGACCCTCACCTAGATCGGAACCCAGGGAACGGGCCATTGTACAAAACAGGGGGCAGGGCATGCATGTGCGTGACCAGCTGGTTGACACTTTTTTCTCATGAGCAAACAGTTGTGTTATGGCCTTTATGTGGCTTCACATTCTGTTGTCAATGATGATTGGTGTACATTTAACATTCTGTCCATAAATTCCATCCTGAGACTACTCTGTAAGCCATACATAATATATGTAAACAACAGCTGTTGTCAATAGTCAAAAGATTGTCCATGCTACACATTTTGTGCACATGTCAGTGTTTAGTGTGAACAACGTTTCAAAGGACTCCATTGCCTTAGGGGATTAAATGCAACTGTCAAGGAGTGGCTGGCACTGTCTGAGCTGTTAATGTTGTACTAACACATGCTCCCAGCTCTTACAGCACTTCTTGGGATGCTGCAGGTACACACATACTGCACTGCAGCACGCAGCGAGGTCTCTCCAGTTTTGGTTGCAAGCTGCATTGCTCAGCTGTTCCTCTGGTCCCCCATAAAGCTGAGGGTACTTATCAAGAACCCCCTCAGTTAGTATGTTCAATTAAGTTCCACTGAAAGGGTGTGCCTTGTACTCATGTCCCTCAGCCATGTTGGGGGCAGGTGAGTTAAACAGAGCAGCAAGATGGCAGAGGATCTTGCCTGGAGGTGAGGATGGCTCAGAATTACCATAAAATGACTGCCTGCAACTTCCTGCTTTTTTTGTTCCTATTTGTCATTTTCTGTATAAAATTGTTTGGATCCAGCTCAAATATCTAGGTAGCTGTACTAACTATGCACATGTGGGGGGCGCTAGAGAGCCCGGAGCAAGATGGCAGCCTTCTAGTGCTGCTCTGCTGGCCGAGGAATCAATCCGTCACATATCCTGCAACAACGGCGCCATCCCTAGGCAACCTGCACATTATCTGAGCCCTTAATCAGAGAAGATTACAACGGTGCGGTTGTTTTTGCCTTTCTGCGCTGCTACTTGCCAGAAATAACATTGCCTCAACAAAATGGCGGCTCCGGAGTACTCGCGGCGCTGAAGTCTGACGGTGTGCAACTCCCACCGGCTGCCGCCTGCTGCCCAGCGGCTGAGATTCCTCCCGGAGGAAACGCAGCAGCCTCAGTGACACACCCGCTCCCACCAGTGATCGGCGGTAAGGCTAGTGCGTTGCGGCTCGCGCTCCCTGCACGGCGCGTTCGCAATCTCCTCAGCGCACCCTGGGGCGTAGCTGAATCAGCGTGCGGCATATCTACATCGCCTGCGGCCGCCACCGGTGCGCTGCAGGCGTTGGACCTCGCGCGTGTCTCGCGCGGCCCGCGGTGAACGCCATAGCCCCCTAGTGCATCACGAGGATCCACATCCTGCCGAGACCTAGCGCTGTGGATCGGTGCTTTATCTACTCACCGCAAGGGTGCCTGGACATCCCCCGCTATCGCTGCTGCTGGTCCCGGTGTGGTGGGACTTCGTCTAGCTGCGGCTGGTGGCGTGCCGCTGGATCCTCCCGTCCCTGGGGCTGTACGCCCCTCCACCAGAGTGCTACTTGAATGTATGGGCAAAACGCTAATGCAGGGGAATTGAAAAGTTGAAGATCCCATCGGGGAAACAGCACTCCCTTTTTTTTTTTCTTTTTTTTTTTCTTTCTTCCCCAACCGCTTGGCTCACTTCCATCAACGGTAGAGCCACCACACATTTGATTTGCCAGCATTATCTAAAGACACATGGTTGTTATTGGTCACAGTTACTGAACTGTCTTGCATCTAGCTGATCTGCTTCACCCCTGAATACATGCCAGCCCGTTATTTACAAGCTCTCTGACACTATTAGATCAGCCTTTCAGGAGCTTCATTCTCTTTCTGCCCGGTTGTACTCTCCCTTGGATGTGAATGTGTAAAATGACGCCCATCTGTTTGACCTAAACTGTCGGTCTGAAAGCCTGACACAACACCGTCTAGAGATTGCGTGTGGGGACTGCGACGCTTGTGGGACTCCAATGCTCTGCCGGCGCCAAATTGTTTGTGCAAGACCCTGCAATCACCCCGCACCGGTTGCGCTTGTTGAGGAGGACAGGTGCGCTTCACCGTGAATGATTTTACTGGCTGGGTGCGGAGGGTGCCACCACGCGCGGTCTGGGCAGTGTTAACTCTGTGGGGGGCACGGGCTCCCTGATCAGCACCGCTTTATCATACTACCTAGCTGCAGTCAAGGGCCAATAGATACCCTGTCGCCGCAGAACGGCGCAAAGAACGTCGCTAACACGGAGCGCAACTCGGTCGCTGCACAGGGTGACGCACTACAACACTGGCACTCCGCTGCATTGTCTCTGCAGAGTGACAGCCACCAATACGTTCTGACTCTGTTGTGCACACCGCCCAACCCATATTGAGCACAATCATGGGAAGAACTGATAAGCAGCAGGCCAAGCTCAATTTCGAAGCACGCCGACTCACGAAGGCTCAAGCCCCAGCTGCATCGGACACTGAGCCAGAAATGGAAGCTGGCGCTAACTCCAAGCTAGAGCGCCTGATGCTCAGTATGCAACAAAGTCTGCACACTATTGATGCGAAAATCGACCACCTTAACTTGCGTATGGACAACATGGCAGCGAAGCTTGACAAACATGGTGCAAAGATAGCTGAGGCTGAACAACGTATCTCCACAACAGAAGACAAATTGGAGGTTGTTAGTGCATCGTGCTCCAGCATGGAAAAAATACTTGAAGTGATCCAGGCGAAGAACGAGGATCTCGAGGCCCGCTCACGCAGGAACAATCTGCGTATTACGGGCATCCCCGAATCGACCAACACCGGAGCCATGGAAACATACGTCGAAACTCTGCTCAAAGAAATGCTGGGAGCTGAACACTTCTCTAATGTGCTAATTGTGGAGAGAGCTCATCGGTCCTTAGCAGCCAGACCTATACCAGGGGCGCCTCCACGTCCCATTATAGCTCGCCTTCTGAACTATAGAGACCGTGACACGGCGCTGCGTCTGGCCCGGGAGAAGGGGGCCACAACTTATCAAGGCATGAAAGTTGAGCTGTTCTCTGATTTCACCATGGCTGTGCAACAGGCACGGCGGGAATTCCACTCTGTAAAGAAAAAACTACAAACACTGCACATACAATATGCAATGTTATATCCTGCACGACTGAGAATACAACATTCAGGAAAAGCTTGCATCTTCTCGACGCCTAAAGAAGCCCTGCAATATGTGCGACAGATCGAGTGGAAGGAATCGGCACGGGAGGCGGAAGCAGGCACGGTCGCTGACGCAGAGGGCTGAGCACGTGAGGCATGTAATGATTGGCATGCATGAGATATGACCTTATTCACAAACTGTTGGTATCAACAATGTACGTTATCAGTATGTCATTTGTAGTGTCCGTTATCCAGCTATGGCCATACAGCAACTGCATCTCCATGTATGTTCTACAGGTCGTACTACTTATTGTACATTATTGACTCTCACCTGTCCTCTTTTGGTACCAGCTATGTAAGTTTGTAGTATGCATTATTATTATTATTAGAAAATTTGTAAAGCGCAATGGTTACTCCCACGCTAGGAAAACTGAGAGCCCCATAACCCTGCCACACTAATCGACTACCTACATAAACCTCTCAGCAAGGAAGGCAGCAGAGTTACTGAAGACCGCCCCGTGAGTCACGGAAGAGCCAGGTTTTCAGTTTCTTACGGAACCAAGGTTCTGACTCAGATATCCTCAAATCCACAGGAAGCTTATTCCAGGCCTTAGCTGCCAGGAAACCAAAAGATCTTCCGCCAACCCTGGCCCTCCGCACCTTAGGCACAGTCATTCTCATACTGCCAAGAGATCTCAAATTCCGAGAGGGTTGGTAAACCGCCAGAAGGGGGGTCAGAAAGCGCGGCCCCCTTTTCCTAAGGATCCTATGGCTGATGCAGAGAGCCTTAAATGTAACTCTAGCCTGGATTGGGAGCCAGTGTAGTTTTTTTAGAGCTTCTCCTACCGGGGCCCTCCTGGGAATATTCAGGATAAGCCTAGCTGCGGCATTTTGGACCTTCTGCAGGATGTTCATATTTTTTGCAGTCACCCCAAGATACAGAACATTGCAATAATCAAGGCGAGACGTGACCAAAGCCTGTACAATAGTTCTTTTAGCATCCAGGGGGAGAAGGTCCAGAATCTTCCGCAGCATTTTCAGAATGCCAAAGCAGGTTCCGGCCACAGCGGTGATTTGCTGAGAAAAGGAGAGTGCTTCGTCGAACCACACCCCTAAATTTTTCACCTTGGCTTTCGGCACCGGGGTAGGTCCCAGTTCCTCAGGCCACCAGTGCTGTGACCAGAGAGAGGGCTGTTTTCCCACGTCCAACACCTCTGTCTTCCCTGCATTCAACTGGAGGCAACTCAGTCTCATCCAGTCCATAAGCTCCCTCAGACATGTTTTAAAATCAGCAGCCCTTCCTGATTCTTGTTGTTCTAGGGTCACAACTAGCTGAGTGTCGTCAGCGTAAGATACCAGCTTAATTCCATATCTCATCACAATATCAGCCAGCGGGCGCATATATATATTGAACAGGGTGGGGCTCAGAGCGGATCCCTGCGGCACCCCCTGGTTTAAAGGACAAACTCTGGACTTGAATGGATGTTGCAGAACCTGAAAGGTTCTGTTCTCCAAGAAGTTCTTCAGCCACATCCACGTGACACCTCCGACCCCGACCTCCCCTAGCCTCTCCAGCAGGAGGCCGTGGGACACCGTGTCAAACGCGGCACTCAGGTCCAGCAAAACCAGAGCAGTTGTTCTGCCTTCATCAGCTGCAGTCCTCAGCACTTCAGCTGCTAGGAGAAGAGCGGACTCCGTGCCATGCATTGGCCTAAAACCGGCCCGGGTGTCATGAAGAGCCTGCCTCTCTTCTATAAACCTCGACAATTGGCTGTTCAGATGTTTCTCTGCAATTTTTGCCACATAAGGAAGTAAAGATATAGGTCTTACATTTTCAGGGATGGCGGGGTCCAGTGAGGGTTTCTTCAGCAGTGGGACCACCATGGCGTGTTTCCATCTGCTAGGAACCAGTCCTGTGCTAAAGGACAGGTTCATAAGTGAGGTGAGAACAGGGGCAATTATTTTTTTCCTTAATTGGAGAAATTTAGGAGGGACCGGGTCCAGAGGTGATCCCGATTTCACAGCCTCCATCAGCCCCAGAACCTCGTTTTCCACCAGAGGGCAGAGAATAAACTTATCCTCGGTCAAAGGTGCCTCCATACTAGACACAGGAACATAACTCCTACTACTATCTGGGAAGGAGGCAGATATCCTGTCGATCTTATCAAGAAAATAGTTGGCGACCTTATTACAGTACTCCGTAGAAGCAGGAAGTGCAGCAGTCACCCGTTCTAAAGAGGATAGTTGTTTCACTACCTGAAAGATGGTCTTGGAGGAATGTTTGGCTAGCTCAATTTGCCCTGTATAATATTCCCTCCGCACTCTCCGAATTTGACGATGGTAGAGCTTCAAAGCATCTAGATATTTCTGTCTATTTACATCCTGATAGCTCTTCCTCCATTGGCGCTCAAGATGCTTACAACTGGTTTTCATTAGCGCCAGCTCTTCCGAAAACCACTTCGCCGAAGCGGATGTACGGGCATTTTTACATTGTTTCAGCGGTATCAAAGAGTCAACCGCCTTCGTCATCCAGCTAGATATAGAGTTATCAGCTACCTGGCTGTTATCCCCTAATTCAGGAGGACAACTCGCCAGAGCATCTTCAAAGGCATCCTGGGTAAGTGCGGTCCATTTCCGGACCATTATAGGTTTACAGCCCCTACCCTGCGAGTGAAGGGCCTGGCCTAATATCGGTATATTAAAAGTCAGTAAAAAGTGGTCTGACCAGGCTACGGGGACGGGTGGTAGAGCAGCTGACTCTGTGCAGTTAGTGAAAATATTATCTAACGTGTGGCCTTTGTTATGAGTGGAGGAATGTACCAGTTGAGTAAGGCCGAGTGCCTGAAGACCTGATACAAACTCAGCCGATTCTTTACAGCCATTGTTTTCAAGATACAAATTAAAATCTCCGACTAGAAAAAAGTTAGAGTAACGAAGGGCATACTGGGGTAGTATTTCCAGAAGCTCATCAATTAAAAATCTCCCCGAGCCGGGAGGTCTATAGATGAGGAGCCCAGAAACAGATCTGGAGCTAGTGATAGTCAAGTTAAAAAACGCTGCTTCGCAGCTAGACAATTGCAGTTTATCTAATTTAAGCTGAAGATCTCTCCTGAAGATCACCGCAAGGCCCCCTCTGGCCAGCCCTATCCACCCTAAGAATCGCATAGCCTTCTGGTAAAGCATCCAAAATATCTGGAGCGGATGCATCATTAAGCCATGTTTCAACAAGAAAAAGTCCATCTGGTTTTAGATCAGTAAGAAGATCGCAAACTTCAGTGCTGTGTCTACTAAGCGATCTACAATTAAGAGAGAGAGAATGCAAAAGGGTGCTAGTAGTTCTTAACGCTTCCCTTTTTCCCCTGGGTACTACACCAGGTGTCAGCCGAAAGCCACAGTGCTCGCAGTCTCTTCGATCGCCACCCGCCCTCATAGAGTGAAGGCACGCACTACCCCCCATACATCTAAGGGCCAGTAGCTCTTCAGAGGTATACATCTTTCTGCAACTTAAGGGAGGGACAGGGGTCCTGGCCCCTAGCTCCGTCCAGGCGCGGACGGGCGCAGACGGGCTTGCCTTAGGCGCGCCCGCTGCGCGCGTCCGCTGCGCGCTCGCTTGATCATGCGTTTTAGTAGCGTGAGCGCTGGGAGCACTAGACCGCTCCGCCCGCTCTACGCTTGGCCCCGGAAGTGAGTGGAACAGGACAGGTACCAATGTGGTACAGCGCAACGCCCTCCGCCCCCAACGGCACACGCCGCGGCGGAACGGGGCGGAAGTACCTTCCAGCAGTGGCCACACTCCACAAGCTTCTCCTCCCCTTATTCCAGCCCAGCCCAGTGCAGACTATAACGGTAAGGCTAAAAAAGAACAATTTAAAACAGGGCTAAAAAATGTACAAGTAGCAGCAAGAGGATAGGATCTAAAAATGACTCGATGACAATTCCACCACTAAGCAGCAGTGAGAAGGTAGCAATACGATGAACGAGGGCAGTACCGGACTCACCAGTGTCCGCTGCGCGCTCGCTTGATCATGCGCTTTAGTAGCGTGAGCGCTGGGAGCACTAGACCGCTCCGCCCGCTCTACGCTCGGCACCGGAAGTGAGTGGAACAGGACAGGTGCCAATGTGGTACAGCGCAACGCCCTCCGCACCAAACGGCACACGCCGCGGCGGAACGGGGCGGAAGTACCTTCCAGCAGTGGCCACACTCCACAAGCTTCCCCCCCCCTTATTCCAGCCCAGCCCAGTGTAGACTATAACGGTAAGGCTAAAAAAGAACAATTTAAAACAGGGCTAAAAAATGTACAAGTAGCAGCAAGAGGATAGGATCTAAAAATGACTCGATGACAATTCCACCACTAAGCAGCAGTGAGAAGGTAGCAATACGATGAACGAGGGCAGTACCGGACTCCGTATGCATGTTCCTGAGAACTGAAGTTTATTGTTAGCCCTATGTGCCAACGGGTGTTACGCCTGATAATCTTTACCTCGGCCCCCCCTGTACCAACTGGGGGCCATTGGCTACTAGTGACCCTCCAAAAGGGAATACCCCACAACAGTTGTTATTGTGTTACAGCACCTTCCTGGTGCTCTTATTGGTTTCTAACTGCAACATGCGGTTGCATGGTGGTTGTTTTGTTCTGCGGGTTGGGACCTTCAGCATGTTTCAGATGCTGAAGTGGGTGGGGGGAACTGTTGGGGAATTCTGTATCATTAAAGTAGTGTTGGGGACACAACAGCAGCAGACCATTTCACACTTATCGACAGATTTTATACGATGGCACGCTACAGTAATTGTCAACACAAAACATGACCGGGGTCAGCTCTTCCAAGGAGGTCTCCACCACTTTCACTGTGTCACTAAGTTTCTGGTGTCAGCGCGCAGCAGCCCCAATCCCACGGACACCGTGCTTATGTCCTGGTGGAGAGTCTCCTTTGTGTCCGTTCTTGTGAACGTTAGGGGCCTCAACAACCCCAAGAAGGTGAGACAGGTGCTTTCCTACTTGGACCGTCATAACATCCAGATCGCCCTATTGCAGGAAACCCACCTTACTGAACGGTCAACCTCCACCGTGGCCACCAGATGGGCGGGAGTGCGGCTGGCAGCCTCATACTCCTGTTATGCAAGGGGGGCTATGATATTAATAAAGAAAGGTATCCCCTTCCAACCAGTACATGTGGAAGAAGATAAGTTGGGGCGGTATATACTGGTACAAGGTACACTGTACGGTAAACTGATCCTCATCGTAAATATATATGGTCCCATGTTCGCCGACGATATGGTGTTATATGTGCGTGATCCCAATACACATTTAGCTCAACTCATTAGGGAGTATATCCGATTTGAATGGTTCTCAGGACTTGGGATAAACTGGTCGAAATCAGTCATCATGCCCCTCACGGATAGCACACCCATGGTGGCCTTGGATTACCCACTGGCTTGGTGCACAGACTCCGTGAAATACCTGGGAATGTGGCTCCATCGAGACGCACAGGTAGTGGTCCAATCCAATTTCGGTGGCGCCATCTCGCGCCTCGAAGAACAAATAACCCGCTGGATAAAAATACCGTTGTCATTCGCGGATAGGATAGCACTAATGAAAATGGTGGTCCTTACACGATTTTTATATTTATTCCTGAACATCCCTGTACACTTAACGCGCCACTTCTTTGACACGCTTCGGTCTTTATTAGTCACACTTGCATGGGGCGGGAAAAAACCAAGACTTAAATAGGAAACACTGACATTGCCTTACGAGCAGGGGGGCTTCACAGCCCCTGACTTCCATTTATATTATCTATGCGCGCAGGCACATTATGCTTATTACTGGCAGCAGGAACCAGCCCACATTCCCCATGTAGCGGTGGAAGCAGGGGCCGTACATCCGATACCACTGAAGGCCATGATAGTAAACAAGCATACCGTCTTTGAGAAAGGGGAAATAGACAGTGCAAATTACCACTAGAGCATGGCATGAGCTCGGGAGGCGCGCGTAAAAACTACCGCTTTATGCACCAAACATGCCACTACTACACCACAGTGATCTCTCGGTCTCGGAACCAGGTGCAATGAAAACTCTTAAGGAAATGGACATGTCCACCATGGGAGATGTATATTCAGGAGGTAAATTTGTGGAGGCGAAAACTAAGCTCACTGACGGGTCTAATATTGCAATGCGAACGTTTGTGTTCACACGGCTGCGATCCGCTATACGTGCGCTATACCCTCACTTTCCGGCAGAACCCCCTACATTAGAAGCGCTGCAACTCCTATATACCACGCCTTCACGTGCTAGACTGGTCACGCGTCTATATCATGCTTCACAGAGAGAGGGGGCTACTACGGGACAACGGCAAGGGACAAATGGAACACAGTCCTATCTGACCCGCTATCGGAGGAAGGCTGGTTTAGCTGCTGCCAAATGACAGGGCAACTCACAGCGAATGGGAACTTAAGACTAGTGCATTTTAAATACCTACATCAAATGTACTATACACCAACCCAACTTTATAAGTATGGCTTGCGAGACACTGCTGATTGCACACGATGCGGCTCCCCCGACGCTGACTTCCACCATTTAGCCTGGGCCTGTCCAAGGGTTTTCTCATTCTGGGAATCAGTCACACGCACCATACAATTGATGGTAGGTTTACCTATATCCTGTACCCCCCACTTATGCCTACTGGGAAAGGTTAATGATATTAAAGCCTCTCATAGGAAATTAGTAGCAGTGGCGCTGCTGATTGCTAAACGTAGAGTTTCGATATGCTGGGGTGGTAGACCGGCACCAACAACTAAACAATGGTTACAAGACCTGGTATATTGCTGAGATCAATTCACGTGCTATGCTGAGGAATTGCCTAGCTCCTCCAAGCCCCGCGATATCTGGGGCCCGCTTACTGCATATCTGCTGACTGTAGATGCTAATTGATTGCCCATGTTATTGCCGAACTGTACAACTTTGGTGCCACAATTGATGGGTTTGATTACTGTCAAGAGATTGTCTGTCTGCAAAGTCATCTATATAATGGTCACTGTATCCTGCTTTTAAATTGTAAGAACTGTGTGTCCAATCCACTGCTACAGCTTAACTGATTGTATATGTTTTTTTCTTCAAAATGCAAAAAAAACTATGCACATGTGATCACCAGTGTACAGCACAAATGAAGCAGTCTTGATTAGGGGTGGGCGGTAAACTCTGCTCCTCATGCAGAGTTCGCTGAGTTTTGCCCAGCTTCAGAAAAACTCAGCCAACCGCCGTGTGGCAGAGTTTTTTTCTTGTGTGCGGCTCCCCAGCGTTAAGTTTGCGAGTGCAAGCGAGAAAATCTAGTGCTAGACAGCCTCCTGGCGAGATTTCTCAACAAGGGCAGTCGTGGCAGGTCACTACCACTCGCATTGAGAAAGCTGCCACTAGCGATGAGAAAGCTGGCACGCGGCTTAGTGGTGTTCGCGCTGATTTTACAGTGCGGGACAAGTTCTCAGCTCTAAAAACCAGGGAAAGCAGCGCGACATACCAAACTTCACCGCTCGCTGAACTCTGCGGAATCTCTCAGAGTTTTTAGATAACTCCTCTGAATTCCACGTAGTGAAACTTCACGAGTTACGCCTACCGTATTCTTGACATGCTAAATGCGGCACTTGCCATGTAGAATGTCTGATGTTGTCAATGGATATTCCAATATTTAGAATTCCAACTCTGCAAATGTCATATCCAAGACCTTGTTTGTACTTGTAAACCCAATTTGGCATGTATGGTGTGTTTCACTATGCTACACAACAGATGACATTTGATAGTAAGTGTAAGACTGTTGATACTGCACATTACAGGATAATCCTGGATCCAATTTTAGTTATGAATATATCTATCCAGACTGTGTCCCATCTCCACTTGTAGACTTACATTGGAAAATAAATATGCTTCAGTGTCAGGAAACTCACATTACACTAGTACTGAAGGTGAGAGTTCATAAATATTGAAGAGTATACTGACCTAAATTGAGAAAGATGATATTGTGTGAGTAATTTCTGGACACTTCCGTGAAAGCACACATACTTTTGGGTCCAAGAAGCATATAATAGGCTAGTAAAATCAAAGAAGTACAAAGTCAGCACTTGCTCTATGTAATCTTGTGCCTTGCTATGAATTGTACACCAACTACATAATTGTTTGTCTTCTATTCCAGTGGACCAGGCTGGCCATGGACCAGCAGGACATGACCAGGGGTAGAGCAGGAGATCCTCGGCTCGTCGGTGGGCAAATCCTCTGGATACCACCAGCAAGAAGGAAGAGGGGTATGAACCATCAGGCAGAATTAGTGCACCCACCAGAACGGAGCCTTTAGCATTCTACAGCAACAGTCCGGGTGGAGGCTGAAGAGACTGAAGGGGGTGATACTGATAGGGATACCTCCAGCCAGGGGGAGGAGGAATGTGGCTCTTCCCCTGGCCCACAGGAACTTGATTTGGAAATGGTGTTTCCAGGGAGGCCCCATCACCATCTGGGCCTGCCACGACCCCTCCCTAACTCTTGAGGCCCTCATTCCATAGGGGCATTCAATTGCACCCCCTGACACTAGTCCCCCTCAAGTGCCTGCCTGGAAAAGCTGAGGGAGACATCTGCTCCCAATAACCCCCAAACCCCTCATGTTCTACCCAAACCTCAACATATATTATTGCTCCTTTGGGTGCATCCCAGGAAGTGATGGTGGCATCTGATGTTAAAAAGAATGTGTCCTCTCGGGCCTTACAGGAGAACTGAGATTAACTCTGTATGGTCCGAGAGGAACATTCCAGACAAGTGGCCAACATCAATGCCTCCATCACTTCCTCAGTTGCAGCCATATTGTCTGCATTGGCCCAACGCTCCACCCAGAACACTGTAGTTGTGTCTCCCAGTATGTCTTTCCTCACTGTTTCCACTGCTACCTCTTGTACCTCTCATCTTTGTCACTCCTGTGGGTGTCTAGTCCTGCGCAGGCCAGCCAGGAAGAGTCCACAGGAGCAGAGGATCTTCACATTGTGGAGAAGGAGGACGCTGAGGATGGCCAGTCACTGGACTATGTTTGGACTGTGAACTTTTTGTTTACCCCATGTACTGGTTCCCCTGACTCTTCCTGATGTTTTTTTTATTTATTTTGCCCAACCCCCTCTAAGTTCCCTTGCCCATTTTGCCTGAAGATTTTATTTGATTTCCTTACTCCCTTTCCAGTGGACAGCGTTTTTATACCTTGTTACACACATGGTCCTACATAGCTACATGTCTTACAAACATTTATCGTCACATATATGGCCTACAACAAGAGTAACCAATTGACCAACATCAACTATTTAGCAACTCAGTATTGACTTGTGAAAAATATCTGTTTAGTTACATATATTGTGGGTATTCATATTTTAGTGGTCATGGGGGATCTCTCTTGCGACTTCGCAATTTTGGTGGTGAGGATCTCTGTGAGTAAGTGCATTTACTGTGTTGGTGCCGATGTGTGGGTGGGTGTGGTGCATCTGCCTGCACAGTTGGTAGGTGTGCTTGTAAAAGGGATGAGGGTGCCTATAAAGCTGGTGGGTGTGCATGTACAGGAGATGATGCTACCTGTACAGATGGGGAAGGTGCCTGTACAGGGGGTGAGGGTGCCTGTACAGTTGGGGGAGGTGCCTCTACAGGTCGGGGATGCGACTGGGCAGCAGGGGACGTGACTGGGCAGGGGGGCATGTGCAGAGGGGGTGGTGCCTGTGTACGTAAGGGGGGCTATGCAGGTTGTGGTACAGGTGGCTGGGTGAGGTTGGGTGCAGATAGGTGTGTTGGGTCCCCTCCATGTGTTGACTGTGAAGGAAGATTTTTAAACAGTTTCAACATGCCCTCCATCATCTTCATGGCCAAGGCATGGTGTCTTGCCCTCTCTTCCCTATAGATTCCTATGATGTCATTTTGCCTCCTTGCCATGTCTTGGCAAGATTTCTCAATCCTGTCCAAGACACGGATCTGTATGTCAATCATCTGAGGGATTTCATGTATTCCCTGTAGTGAGTCTGAAATGTCAGACAGAGTATCCCCTATGACATGAATGTCCTGCCTCACATCAGCCTGTTGTTGGAAAAATTAATCCTTCCACTGGCCACGATGACCATTTGCCAGCCCCCTCCACATGGGACGGCCTCTGATACGACCGTCGGGTCCACCAGCACAGGGAGGGGTGGCACGTGGAGGCTGTGGGGAGGAGATTGGTGCCTAGGGGTTACCTGCTCCTCACCAGGGGTGTTAGGTCCCTCAGATGCTTGAGAAAAGGCCTGGGATGCAGCATCCTGGGAGGATAAGCAAGCAACACATCTACCCTGGATGCAAGGGCTGTGAGGAGTTGATGGTTGTGTTGGGGTAGGTGAATTCTGTGCCTTGTTGGCTGACTGCTGGGAATGGACAAGGTGTAGTGGGAGGCACAAAGCTGGCCAGACGTGATGTAAGCTTCAGTGTTTTGCCTAATGGGTCAACAATGCACTCCTGATAATCCAGGTCCTCCTCCACGACCGCACCTGATCATCTTCTTCATCCCCATCTCTTTCTCTTCATCCTTCTCTTCTTGAGCATTGCTGGCCGCTGACATAGCTGCTTGGAGGAGGATTGGATTCTCTCCTTGGATTGTCTGCCGCCCTCCACTGGTGGATGGTTCAGCTTTATCAAGTGACTCATTGTCCTCAGCACCTGAATGACAGAGGTTGCAACAGGATAAGTATTTGCCATAGTATATTATGTGCTAGAACACAAGGGTTGGGTCAAATAATCTTTGCATCTATCTGATGTTCCACATGTGACGTGGTTTGTGTAAAGCTACATGTGACAGCTCACACTGTAACACTGAGGTGTTCAATGCCGATGTGCAATGCAAATTCAAACTCACCAGCTACAGCTCTCTGTGGAAGTGAGATCCCCGTGAAGTCAGCTGCAGTGCCTGGCTCCTTGAGTGTGTGGTGAAAGATGTGGTCCTCGATCCAGTAGCTTCAGAAGGAAGTGACAACATAATTAATGTTCATCATGATTTATATGTGAACATTCAAAATTAACACAGACATCACTGATTATGTTGGGAACATATCACACATTGACTGCAGATGCTACAAAAAAGTGTCAATATCTGCTAATATCCTTTCACAAGGATTTTATTACTGTGCACTATTTGGGAAACAATAGTTTACAACAATATATGGCACACTTGCCAGATGGACGGTTGGTAGTGGTCTGACTGCTGCAGCCAAAATGTCTCCCAACCCCTGGATGTTGTACTTTGGATCACTGAGGAAGTCCTGACAGCAGCTTTAATGTGCCATACATAACCATATTTCAATACAAAGGATGATGGGAATCAGTTTACATGTATATTTCATAGCTACAGTTGTGGCTACTCCTCTTTAGATGAGACAATATAAGCAATTTGGTACACACCATATACATTTAACATAAATGTAGAGTCATCCTTTCATTAGCCAACATGTGATGAAGTAGTATACTCTTATGAGCCATTTCCGAGCATATGGAGATAAGTGACAACAGGGATATTAGACACACACCGCTGGCATATCATCCAATATTTATTACTATGAGCTTTTTATAGAGTAATTATTAAGTGTACTTACCAGGGTCTACCATCCACCCAGTGTGTAGCGCCTGACCATATGTCACCCCCATTCATGGAGCAGAGATCGCTGTAGTCTGTGTATTTTTGGCCAATGTTACAGGGACTAAAATTATATGAGTGTATTTAGTTTACATTCTAGTTGACACATGTAATGAACAACATATCCTAGTTCAGTTCACATGTTTAAGACTATTGAAGGATGCGTTGTAAAATATCCATGCATCTGATCACAATGCAGTAAATGGGACCCTCTTCTGGCCATATTTACTTACCAGTTTGTGCTGGTGGTATGGGTTGATGTGCCCCATGACGCTGCCTCTTACAAGTGCAGGAGCATCTGCTCCAGTGGGTGAATCTACTCTGGCTGTATGTGGCAATAAAAAGAAGAGGTCAACAGACAATACCAACAAATGATGATTATGTACAACTTTTCACATATTTACTCAACTGCATTTACAAGATAACTGTGATGGCTACTAAATCAGGCACATTTTCTAGTGCCATATATCAGTGTAAAATGAAATTACCAGTAGTGATGGGCCACTGTTTGTGAATGAGAAATTTGAAGTTACCATTTCCATCACAAAGGATTCTGGGACTTGTAGTGCAATAGACAAAATGAGACACATGAGAGTCTAACTCACCCTGAATATTAGCACAAAATAAAGTGGCTTCCTTAGTCACATTTGCAGTTTATCATACACATGTTTCACTGTAAGTAATTGTTTAAATCATCACATATTACCTGGCACCACATTAAGAGCATTATTCACAGTCAGCCCATGCAGCAGGTGCGGGTGCATGGTGGAAAGGATGCCCTTCTCAAGTGGGGTGAGACGAAATCAGGTTCCAGTTTGTCTACTAGGTAGAGCTCTGGCCATCTCTATCCTGGTGAACTTCGACGTCTGTGATGGTCCGAAAATCCTCAGCCAGTGCACTGACTGCGGTTAGGACTGGGCAGTATTCGCGGAGTTCCACATAGCGGAACTCCGCGAAGTGACTAAAAAACTCTACAGCACTACGTTTAAAGGGGAGAAAATTAAAATGAAAAGTTACCTTAATGAATAAGTTAATTTGTCATTTTAATTTTCTCTCATTTCAAAGTGTTGGATTTCCAAACAGCAGGCCTCTTGCTGCGAATGGCCAGTAGACACTGTGCCATATGTAGAACTTTAAAATACAGTCTTTTTAAATGGGACAAAACTTAAAGTGCAGAAAAATGTTCCATATTTTGAACATTTCAGCAGAACCTTTTTTACTTTACATTTCTTCCATTTAAAAAAAAGGGTCTATGTTTGTGTTATACATGTAACTGTGCCACATATGGCGAACGGTATGTGTTGTGCCACAAGTACATACAACACAGGCTCTCAGTCACTCATACACATATATCCCATTCATTTACACACATGTTCATACATCCCCAAAGACCACACTCTCACTGACACACATGGCAGCCCCATCATAGTTCCCCATGTCAAAGTATTTTTTTCAAACTATAGTATCTGGCTCTATGGACATTAGCCTTAAAGTCAATGAAGCTGTGCGTGGAGGTGTCTGGTAACAATGTGCGATTGGCTTGGCCTTCAGTAGCTCACAATGATTTTCACTGATCATAAGTAGCTCTCACTACAGACAAGGTTGGGGACTCCTGGAATGGCTGCTGAATGTACGTTAAAATACATATCTTTATTGATGAGAGTATCTTGCCGACACACTTTTAATGGGATTTAAAACACAGTCAAAGCAACTGTATTAGCAGCAGCAGCGCGACAGAAGGGATTAAAGCTATTTTTAATAGGAATCCACAGATGAGTTAATAGTAATCACACCTCCGAGGCAATGTGTTAAATGGAATTTATTGTCACAGCGGGATTGAAGACTAGCGGAAAAGCGCGCAACCAGCTGTAATGTTCTCAGCAGCAGAGAACGTTGCGAGACTTTGGACGTCACCATACCTGCAATTATGGCAGTCTTTCGATTTTTAATTCAGTTTTAAGTATAATTTTATTTTAGCTTAGCAATCCGTTACGCCCATTTTAATAGCTTCTGCTTCTAATCGCCTGGATTACCTAATGGTAATCTTCCTTGCCAGAGGACCTGGTTTATATTTCACTGAATTTGACCACAAAAGACCAGTCCTGCAGTCCTAATGGTACCAGCCAACTCTGGAAAATCTAATTAAAATCATCCAGAGGCGCACCTTTAATATCCAGCATAACCTTCCCTGTATTCGTTAATAATGTAATAATGACTTACAATTGGCTAGATAGGTATCATTATCCCCCCACCAACCTCAGGAGGCTTTGAATTGCTGTAGCTTCATAGGAGGTAATACCCAATATCAAATAGGTTGCAAAAATAGGGTTTTCTGTCATGCATGCTCTGCAGTGGGATACCACAGTGGTGGCTCAGCACCACACAGCTCCATTTTCAGCTCTTCCCCATGGGGTCTGATCAGCTCCCACAGGGAAGAAAAAACATCAGAATATCATATATTGCCCCACGGGGTCGGCCAATGCCTGGAGATCTGACCCCCCAAAAATCAAGGGCAGCTACGTTTTTTTCTTTACCTGGGGTTGCCAATCACCCTCCCCCCTCCCCCCACTAATGGAAATTATCAAAATAATACATATATCCCCATCGGGGGGGGTTGACCCATGCTTGTGGGTAGGGTGACCAACCGTCCGTAAATTTCACGGACCGTCCGTAATTTGGACCTCACGTCCGTTGTCCGTGAGGATCCTTTTTAGGTCTCGCCCTGAAAGCCAGCGCTTCAGCGCTGGCTCTGGGCGAGACATTTTGTAGTGGG
Organism: Calotriton arnoldi; assembly: GCA_963921515.1. Classification (NCBI taxonomy): domain Eukaryota; kingdom Metazoa; phylum Chordata; class Amphibia; order Caudata; family Salamandridae; genus Calotriton; species Calotriton arnoldi. Next base: position 573,515 of record CAWUFW010007002.1, on the reverse strand, counting down.
CTTGCAGAAATGCGACCACAACTTTTGGCTGGCCTAGAGCATGCGAGTACGCGCACAGTAACGCGCATTCCTCGCATGCTCCAGGCACCATATGTCTTTCCTCTCACTTGCTCCTCCCCCTCCCCACCACAGAGCACTTCTCGGGGCCGCGCGCACGTGTCACTTTCACGGCCGCGCGTCACTTGCTCTCCCGCTCCTCCTCCCTCCCCCACCACAGAGCGCGTCTCGCACGGCCGCGCGGCCAATGCTTGTTTTTCTTCCACTTTGCTCATCTCAGACACCAGCGCTGGGGATTCCAGTTTATAACAACAAACAAGGTGAGAGCTTTAATTGTGTCACTAAGACTGATTATGGATGGATGCTGGTTCAAGATGAGACTAGGAAAATGTGTATACAACTCAGGCGTGCCCTGTACCGGCCTGCAAAAAGTCTGTCTGCTCGGTTTTATGTTATTCTCTCTCAAAGGAGATAGTAGGCTTCTGTGATTTTGGTTTTTGTTTTGTTAACATTTGTACTTGGATATTGCACATTTATTTCAAATGTCGAACATTTAGCACGTTATTTAAATGAGCAATTTTAAGTTTTACTCATGTCATAGAGTACCTATAATTTACTCACTATGGACGCTTGTTTGAAATATAATAGCTTAAAAAGCTTGTTGTGTCAAAATGATAATGTTTCATTGTACACTATATTCTAATGTCACGTATAGCAAATTGTGCGGATATCTTTAAGCTAGTAATGAGCGTTTTTCATGTAAATAATTGTCATACTGTTATGGCGAGGCAATCGGATATTTAATTTCAGTACACGAATGTAGTTTGCAATAATCACCTAACATAAAATATGTTTCAGGTCGTATTTATTCTTAGTCGTCTGAAGAACTTTGAAAGATTTATTTATACTCAGAGGTTTTGCCAGGTGTGTCCACAAAAAATGATTACAGATTTCAAAACCAGTGGCATTGAATCCCGGCTTCCCCTTTTTATCAAACTGTTTGATCTTGTGCGAATAAGAGGCTCCCTTTTTGCCCCATTTTCTTTATTTGGCAAAGAAAACGTGAGCAGTGCACCTCGAGGCGTTTCATTTCACAGCTCGCACTACACAAGGAAACTCTTGCGTTTTAAGCGCTTCCGTACATTTATTGCAAGTGTTTATTCGTTTTTAACTGTATCTGATATTTATCTTTTAGTTATAGCGCTATGGAATTAATTTGAGCATGTTTAATGAAAATATTTAATACAACACCTGGACTTTAATTCACTGAACATTTTATATAGTACAAATACTTTTTTCCCCCTGTTTCTCACGTAGACGCGAATCTGCTGGTGTTACAGTGCACTGGTGTTAACTAGCGAGTTTGAAAAACGTCTTTTGTTTGGGTGATTTTGTTCCCACAAATGTACTTCCTCCTCCTGCTAGTTCTTATCGCAGGTCGTGGATCTGCTCACCTGCGAAACTAAATTTCCTTGTGAGAGTAGCGTGCGTGTATTTTTCGTGGGTGTGGAGGGGGCCTGTAAAGGGTGGGAGCATACGCTGCTGCCGTCAGCCCTTCTTTAATTTAGTTCCTATGGTCTGGTGACCCGCGAGCCCCAGTGTCCGGTTACACGCGTCTTTTCTCGGGCTGCCAACTGTTCTCTAAGGCGCACTTCAGATGAATGATGTGTAAAACGCTGGCTACTCTTTGGTTATTCGTTCCCACCGGCATTAGTAGGTTACTGCACAGAGCGGTCTTGGCGTGCCCGGTGGAAGATGTTTTTTACATTGTTATCTATAAAAAGTGCAAAGAGCGGCGTTACGCCTCACACGTCTGACCGGTGATGGCTTCGGTGTAGGAGGCGCGGACGTCAGAGGGACACAGACGCTTGACGCAGCGTCTGTGTGCGTGTCACGCTTCTGCTTTCCGAAACCTGTCTCGGCAGATCCTAGGCCGGTGTACTGCATGTCTTGGACTCTCTCCCTCACGCATGTTTACAACGTTGCCGTACATTGGCCTTATTTTGGCTGGCAATCCTGAACTTTTTGGTTTGTCAGGAGTCACTTGTGTGCTGTCAGCTTAATTTTTCTCTTAGCACCAAATACTGTTTTGTATTGTTGTCTTCTTTTCTTATTCTATTAGGTCTCGGCCTGCACCAGCGCTTGCGCTGGTCTGGCCGAGAGTTTTAGTAGCGGGTTTTGGAAGTGCAAACCCACTGGCTTTCGGCTGGCGACCAGCTTGCGTTCACGATAGCGTGCACGCGCGCAGCTGCCATCTGGGTTTCCTATCTCTTCCTCATTTCCTCGTCATGGCTCATTAACTCTCTGGACTCTGATGTTTCAATCGCAGCAGCAGCTCACATTACCAACTGACGGCCCTGGACTACAGTCACATGAAAAACAACAGCGATTAGCATTGAAATGCAAGCTTTTTTTGTCTAGTTAGAAATATTGCTTCTGTGGGTTGATTTCACCTTATATCGCTATTTGTTTTATATTGGGAGTGACAGCCTAATTACCAGTATTTTTGTCTCACTCGGTTTTTTATTTATATTTATTCGCGCAAAGCACAAAGCTATATTTAAGGTTACTTTTTCCGCGTCACTTCTTCACTCTATTTAAACTCCACACCCCCACTCTTATTGTCTCTCTCCTTCTCTCTCTCTCCCCTCTCTAATTCTCTCTCTACTGAATTAACTCTCCCCTCTCTATCTTTTTTAGCCTTTCATTCTCTCTCACCCCTTTATCTGTTTCTCTTTCAAACTCCTTCATTCACACTCTCTCCCCTTCTTTCTCTCTCTCTATCCCGTTCCACTCTTTATTCTATGTACACCCTTTCTCTCTCTTTCTCTCTCACCACCCTCTCTAATTGGGCATTATATCTTCACTCTATCTCTCACTCGGCAACACCACAGCATCACTCAGCGCAACCACAGCATCACTCTGCGCAACCACAGCATCAATCAGAGCCAGCACAGCATCAATCGGAGCCAGCACAGCATCACTCAGCACCAACACAACATCTCTCAACGTCATCACAGCATCACTCAACGCCATCACAGCATCACTCAGTGCAACCACAGCATCACTCAGTGCAACAACAGCATTACTCAGCACAACCACAGCATCACTTAGCGCCACAACAGCATCACTCAGCGCCACCACAGCATTACTCAGCAGCACCACAACATCACTCCGCGCCACCACAGCATCACTCAGCACCACCATAGCTTCACTCAGCGACCCCCCATCATCACTCAGGGCCAACACTGCATCACTCAGCACCACCACAGGATGACTCAGCACCACCACAGGATGACTCAGCACCACCTCAGCACCACCACAGCATCGCTCAGCACCACCACAGCATCGCTCAGCGCCACCACAGCATCGCTCAGCGCGACCACAGCATCGCTCAGCGCCACCACAGCATCACTCAGCGCCACCACAGCATCACTCAGCGCCACCACAGCATCACTCAGCGCCACAACAGCATCACTCAGGGCCACCACAGCATCACTCAGGGCCACCACAGCATCACTCAGGGCCACCACAGCATCACTCAGCGCCACCACAGCATCACTCAGCGCCGCCACAGCATCACTCAGCGCCGCCACAGCATCACTCAGCGCCGCCACAGCATCACTCAGCGCCGCCACAGCATCACTCAGCGCCGCAACAGCATCGCTAAGCGCCGCAACAGCATCGCTCAGTGCCGCCACAGCATCGCTCAGCGCCGCCACAGCATCGCTCAGCGCCGCCACAGCATCGCTCAGCCCCGCCACAGCATCGCTCAGCACCACCACAGCATCGCTCAGCGCCACCACAGCATCGCTCAGCACCACCACAGCATCATTCAGCACCACCACAGCATCACTCAGGGCCACCACAGCATCACTCAGGGCCACCACAGCATCACTCAGCACCACCACAGCATCACTCAGCGCCAAGACAATATCACTCAGCACCACAACAGCATCACTCAGCGCCAAGACAATATCACTCAGCACCACCACAGCATCACTCAGCAAGACCTGAGTATCATTCAGCATCACCTCAGCATCGTCTCCGCAACAGTCACCACCACCACCACTACCACCTCAGCATCACTCAGCACCACCTCAGCCTGCTCTCGGAATCTGGCATCTGTTGATTCTCCCCTAGCGTCTGGCCGCTGCTAGTGTTATAATACAGGTACTAGTTCCCAACCTTCACCCTCCGATTGTTTATGCCCCCTCAAAAAAAAAGCTTTAACAAACAACCATTGCAATAGGCAGAAACAAGTTGCCAGCATTGCAAGAACAAAAGAAAACTGAGGACATTTTTTATTGTAAATACTTTTTTAATATGGTCGTTCAGTTTTACATAATGCCTTCTTGGTCATATATAAAGTAACAAAAATGCTTCTGACACTTTTTTATTATAACTTTTCAGCATGCTGCACAGCAGCCACACTTCTCTACAGCACAGCTTGAAGACATTGGCAAAGTCAATAGCTCTGGCTAAACACTTGTAAGGCCCCAAAGGCGAGACCTATTGGCTATGCCAATGCTTGTTACGGACGCCTTTTGTCCGTAATTTTGGGCCTTTCAGGGAGCAGAGCTGTTCCCCTGCGAGAGGCCTCAGCTCCCTGATGGGGCCGCCTCGCACTCCTCTGTGCTCAAGAGCAGCCCCACCCCGCCCATTATCATTCTGTATGCCGGCTGATTGGCACATACAGAATGACAATGAGTCAGTCTGGGCTGATACAGCATGTGGTAGCCTCCTCCAGCCTCGGTCTAGGGCAGGGCATTCTGTCACATGGAGGTGCAAAAACGCCCATGCTGCTGCTAAGTGAGAATCCAGTTCATCAAAGGAAGGCTGTGAAAGAAGTTAAAAGGAAAGGATTATAGTTCTTTCAGAGTCTCATCATTTTAGAACTGACGCATTTTCAATATTATATTCAAGGAAGCCATGGTTGCTGCTTTTTTATTTTATGCAACTAACAACCATTGACAAAGCCAATAGTTCTGGCTTGTTGTAGGTGTAACGTTACTTGTTCTAGGTGTAACGTTACTTGTTGTATTATATATCTGGATGCAAAGACAGAAGCAACAAAAATACCAGTCGGGCGGCACATTATACTAAGCACAGATTTTTAGCTTAGATGTTTTAAGCCACGCCCTTAATTACATCCAACACCCCCTTTGGAGAGCCCGCCCCTAGTTTTTTCATCCCACTTAAAGCTCTGTCACAGTCGCCTCACATCCTGGCACTGTGCATCATGCATGACTCATGACTTCCACTTTTTCAGATTGTCTATGTGCAGGGGCATAATGAACCCTGCCCCACCCCACCCCTTGCTGGAGCTCTTGATGGGCCTCTTCTGTCTGCAACTCTGCAGACAAAGGCTCAGCTCATAATTAATGTGAAAAGGTGAGTGAGTAAGTAAGTGAAGGGATGGATGGGTGGATGGCTGGATGGATTAGTGAAAGGGTGAATGGATGAATGAAAGGATGGATGGATCGTGAGAGAAAGGATGGATGGATGAGTTAGTGGAAGGATGGATGAGAGAAAAGGTAAATAGATGGATGTATGGGTGGAAGGGTAGATGGATGGCTAAAAGGATGGATGGATGAGTGAAAGGATGGATGGATGAGTGAAAGGGTGGATGATGGGCGAGTGAATGGGTGGATGGATGAGTGAAATGATGGATGGATTGATGAATTGATAAGTGAAAGGGTGAATGGACGGATGAGTGAAATGGTGGATTTAAGGCTGGATGAGTGAGTGAGAGGGCAGGTAGATGGACAAAAGGATGGATAGATGAGTGAAGGAGTGAAAGGGTGGATGGATGAGAGAAAGGATGGATGGATGAGTGAAAGGGTCAATGAAGGGATTCATGAGTGGATGAGTAGATGGATGGGTGGGTGGATGGAAGGATGGATGGCTAAGTGAAAGGGGGATGGAGAGAGAAAGGGAGGATGGGTGGATGGATGACTGAACGGGTGAATGGGTGGATGGATGACTGAACGGGTGAATGGGTGGAAGGATGAGTGACTGGGTTGATGAATGAGTAAGTGAAAGGATGGCTGGATGGGTAAATGGCTGGATGGATGAATGAATGGATGGATGAGTGGAAGAGTGGATGGATGAGTGTACGGATGGATAGGGTGAAAGGGTGGATGGATGGAAAATAGATGGATGAGTAAAAGGGTGGATGGAGGTATGGATGAGTGAAATTATGGATGGAAGGATACATGATGGATAGGTTTGTAAATGGTTGAATATGGACATGGATGGGCACACAGATGGAAGGACAGAATGAATGGTGAAAGACTGAATGATGGATGAAAGTATGATTACAACTTGTAACCCCCATTATCTTAAGCAACATTTCCTATACATTGACTTTCACATTTATATGAGACATTGTCTGTATATAATATGTGTGTGATGTAACGCACTCCGACACCCTGCCCTACATAATTGGGATGAGTAGCATTATAAAAGAAATTAAATACACATGAGAGATGGTCTATGTGAAGATGAGGGGCACCATTGGAGGGTGGTAGCAAGGCCGGACTGGCTGGACCGGGCATCAGGTGTTTCCCTGGCAGGCTGGAAAGGTGGGGGGGAGGGGCAGTTTTGTTACTGGGAGCTGGCACTGCAAAGTTCCTTGTATGTCCAGCAGTTTTCAGGCAACAATAAAAGCGGCTTCACTTATATTCAGGTGTGGTTCACCAGTGTCTGATGACTAATGTACCTGCAGGAGCGAGATGGGAGTTTTGAATCATCTAAGGTAGCACAGAGGGTTAATATGCCTGCTGCACAGAATGTGTACTATGCATATCAAAGAATAGTATTTTATGTGCAGATCTCAGTGGGTTACTACTTTTGTCACTGAGATTCTTTTGTTACTGTGCATTTCATAAGTTACCTACTTAATCTAGCAGTGAGCTATGAACTTCCATCAAAGAGCTGCATGCAATCTGCATGGTACAGGTTACAAAGTTATGTTTTCTTCCCAGGCTTTCATTATCCTGATGTTGCTAAAAAAGGTTTGTTAGGGTATGAATAAATTCTTATCATTAAAGTTAACTCTAATCACAGTGTTAAGTTCAGAATCCTGAGTTTGTGCTTTTTCAGACCAAGCGCACTTCAAAAATGCCTACCAGTATAGGGGACATGTGCATCCTACACCTTGTAGTGCCCTTTGCCTTATGTAACATGTTCTATACACTGATTTACACATGTATGATTCATTGTCTCTGTATGTGTGTGATGTAAAGTGCGCTGACATCTTATACTGGTATGAGAAGGTCTATAAAACAAATGAAATACATGCGAGAGAGGGGCTTTGGAAAGATGAGAGGCACTGTTGGTGATGGTGAGGCAATCATTGAAGAGCCCCATCAAAGATTGTCATATCCTGGTGCACAGTAAAGTCATTATTTACTATTCTTTAGAAGCTAATACAATTGATAAATAATGACAAATGTGTTGTAGAATGAATCATGTTTTCCCATATTTTCTTGGGGGTGCGAAAACAAAGGCTGTGAGCTGTCAGTTTGTTTGTAACACACAACAACTTTTAAATATCTGTACTTAAACTGTGCAAATGTTTCAAAACATATCAGCAGTTAGGAAACGACAAATGGACCACTTGTTTGTAATTCAGAAGTGTGCTGGAAACAGAGTTTTAATAGGATCAAAACAATGAAGACAATTTACTTGGTGTTGTTCAAATGATACATATTTGCTGAAACCACATTTCACACATTAGTATTTGTACACTATATAGATTTATCAGTAAAACTGAATGATGGCATTTTGCTTTCATTTCAATAGAAAATGTTCTGTATGTAAAAGATAGTGCCTCCTTCTACCCTACAATAATGCCTCAACAGCGTATACAGTTTCTAGTCTGGAGCACACTTCTGTGTATCAATGAGAATCTGCAGTTTACAGCTCACAGAAATGAAATGGCCCAATCAGTATACTATTCCCGATATACAGCTAAAATGAGGAGGGCTGATATATGGCTAGCCAGGGCATGACATAGCAATGTCAACACCTATCTAACCGCTCTGACCCACAATAATACCATTACACGCAGCAGTGTGCAGCCAATTATAGCTCATGCAGTCTGGTTAATAACTCCCTTTTCCTGCTTAATACTCTTACCCTTATACAAGACCTCTCCGCTATGGGTCTTATCCATCACTCAATACTATACCAGCCCCTGTACCAGTCATCACCAGCTGAACAGAAATGGAATGCTTGAAGCGATCTGACAAATAAATCTGGTCACTCAGAGGACTGAACTCTAGTCCAGCACTGCAGATCCAAATTAGCTGCATCCTATGCGTGCCGCTTTACATCACACAATGTCTATCCGAGCAGATCTTCCCAATCATTTCTCTCACCAAACATGTCTGCTCAGGACCATGAATTGTAAACAAAATATCAGACTGGACAACCAAGTGCAGTAACCATATACATAGATTATTATCATATGAAATACCACAAAAAGACCTGCACAGTTGCTCAAAGCTGCACGCATACTGAAAAACTGTAAAGTGCACAATTGTCTCAACCTAATATAAACTTATTTTGACTTGTACTTAACCCCTTCGGTGCTCATGACGAGCTGGACTCATCATGGCACACAGTGCTCGTGTGCTCATGACGAGTCCAGCTCGTCATAAGACCCACCCACGGGGAAGCGCTGGCGCTCCCCGTGGGGATCCGATCGTTGGTTTTTTTTTCGGGAAGGCAGGGGAAGGGCTTCCCTGCCTCCCCCTCCCCTTCAATGACGTCAGCGCGCAAGGCGCGCTGACGTCATTGGGGATTTCCCCTTGTTTCCCGACGCGCTGGAAGCCATTTGCTTCCAGCGCGTCGTGGAATACAGGTCAGTTTTGGCTCGGGGAGGGGGGTTTGAAAGAAAGAGGCATCGAGGGAAAGGAAAACCCTTTCCTTTCCCTCGATGCCTCTTTGTGCATTCCTGCTGCACGATCATGCGATCGTGCAGCAGGAATGCCCACTAGACACCAGGGAATTTCTTTTTTTTTTTTTAAATGTATAAATACTGTTTCGGGAGCGGCCCCTTGGGCAAGGGTCGCTCCCCTTTGAGAGCCATATGTATTTGGTGTTCTGCCCCCTGGGGAGGGGCAGTTTTTCCTGTTTGTAGCCCACTAGACCACCAGGGATGGGGAGTGGCCCCTTGGGCAAGGGTCGCTCCCCTTTTGGGGGCCATCTGTATTTGGTGCTCTGCCCCCCCTGGGGGGGGCAGTTTTTCCTATTGTAGCCCACTAGACCACCAGGGAGAGACGGTGGGGAGTGGCCCCTTGGGCAAGGGTCACTCCCCTTTGGGGGCATTGTAATATGTATTGCGTTTTTATATAGCGCAGACTTTACCCGGAGCGCTTCACAATAGGGAGAATGGCAGTGCATACACCACCCCCCCCCCGTGTGAAACTAAAGAGGCATCGATGTGCATTCCTGTTTTGGGGAGCGGCCCCTTGGGCAAGGGTCGCTCCCCTTTTGGGGGCCATATGCTGGGGCCTTAAATCGGGCAAGTATTGTGCACTGGCCTGGCAGGTTGCTGGCAGTGCATACACCACCCCCCCGTGTGTGGCAGCCCGGGCTGAAACAGCTTCCGGGCACACACATGATATAGAGGTATACTGCAATAAGTGGCACTCAGAACACAATGAAGAGCGAACTAGAGGGGCTGAGAGTGAAAGTATAGTGTGTTTGGAAGAGAAGAGATTTGAGGTCAGCTTTGAAGATCCGGGTACAGGAGGTGGCACGGAGCAATGGGGGAAGCGATTCTCACCGGATTGCGCCATCGATCTTTCCCTTTTGAAGAGGAGGGTGCGCAAGCAGAAGCTTTTCCGCATTGCGAGCCACCGGACAATTTCAATTTATTCACCAGGTAACGAGGGGAGGACGTGTGTAAGGCTTTGTGTGTGATGCAGGCAGTTTTGTAAATAGATCTTGCCTCGATCGGAAGCCATCGAAGAGAGGACAGGATAGGAGTGACGTGGTCGCTTCGTTTAGACCCTGAAATGAAGCGAGCTGCTGAATGGAGGATGGATTTGAGAGGGGAGAGGTGGGATTTGGGTAGGCCCTTCAGAAGAGAATTGCAATAATCCAGTCTTGAGAGAACCAGAGATTGTACTAAGGTTTTTAAGTCTTTCTCCGGAAAGAACCGACGGATCCCCCATAGAAGGCGCAACTGGTAACGTGCGTTCTTAGCAATAGAGTTGATGTGGGAGATTAGGTTGAGTCTTTTGTCAAGAATGACACCAAGGTATTTAACGCTGTAGACAATGATGGGTTTGTTGTTGAGTAGGTTCAGCTGATCCATCCAAGATTGAACAGGAGGAGGTGATAGAGGTAGAGAGGAGGAGGAATTCAGTTTTGGCAGGATTCAGAATGAGTTGGTGAGCTAACATCCAGTTGTGAATAGAGTAGAGTTGAGTAGTGAGAGATCGTGTGCGGAAGATAAAGGTATCTTCCCACTAGTCCACCAGGCATTTATTTGTGGAGAGTGACCCCTTGGGTGGCAGAATAGCAGTATGTTTTAGGCCCATCTGCCCCCAAGGAGGGCAGAAGCCACTAGACACCAGGGTTTTTTTAATTTTTGTGTTGGGGAGTGGCCAAAGGGCAAGGGTTGCTCCCCTTTTACGGGGGTGAATATTTTATTTATACTCTTTGGCCCACCTACCCCTTAGCTTGGCTGGTGGATTGTGTGTGGACTGGTGCATTATTTGCATATGTGATTGTAATGTTTTTTTCTCCTTTTTATTCTAGTGTAAAGCTTTTGATTCCTGTTTGAGGTTTCGGCAGTGGTTGTTCTGCAGTTTTGCGTAATTGCATTTATTTGGTAAGAAAAATATTTTTGTTGTGTGTACTCCAAATGAGTATTATTGTCATGCATGAATGAATTTTTTTGTAAGTGGTGTCATAATGGCAGCATATTTGTTAGTGTTCAGAGCATGAAATTCTTTGCGATGTTTTGCATTGTCTTATGTGTAATTTTTTTCTTCTTCTTTTTTAATGGGATATTGTTGATCCTTACTGTGTCTGTGCAGAGTAGGTGGTGGTGAGTCTAGCTGCTTCTGTCACGTGAGTGGTATAGTGTTGGAGTATATAGGTCTTTGTGATAAAGCTACATTTTGTTTATTTCTTTTTTTTACAAAGGGTTTGTTGTTGTTGACTTGTTTGACAAGTAACCTTTATTAGTAAGCATTATGGCTAGCCGTAGAATTACTGCTCAGCAGGTGGTTGGTTTGCTTCTTGAATCTTCCTCTGAGCAGGATTATGAGACTGACAGTGCGTCTGAGGGAGAGGAGGGAGGGAAGATTCAGGCAGTGAGTTTTCTCTCCACATGGAATCATCGGATGATGAAGGTACCCTCAGTGCAGATGAAGTGCTTGATTTAGAGGAGGATACTACTGTGTCGATGGTGCAAGAGGCATCTGGATTGCAGCCTGGGGCTGCTAGGCTTCCTACTGGAAGTGCTGGACTCTGGGTTGATCCAAACATGGTGCAGCCGGTGTTGCCTGCCTTTAGTGGTTATGCAGGGTGTAGAGTGGATTGTGAACATTATTTGCCTATACAGTATTTTCAGTTGTTTATGGATGATGTATTTTTGGGTGAGATTGTTGAGCAGACTAATTTGTATGCTGAACAGTTTTTGAGGGACAACAGTGCCAGACTTAGGCCCCATTCTAGAGCTACCCGGTGGAGTCCCACAAATCTGGAAGAGATGAAGAAGTTTTTGGGTTTGACTTTTTGATGGGTTTGATAAGGAAGCCGTCCATGGGTTCATATTGGTCTACCAGTCCCTTGATGGCAACGGCCATATTTCCTGCAGTTATGACTCGTGATCGGTATTTACTTTTGCTTCGGATGCTGCATTTTGTTGATAATGGTTTGGCGTTGCCACGAGATCACCCTGAATGTGACCGTCTTTTAAGATTCGGCCTGTTCTTGATCACTTTGTAGATCGATTTTCAGAGATCTATACTCCAGGGAAAGAAATATCTATTGATGAGTCTTTGGTCCTGTTCACGGGCCGTTTGGTTTTAGGCAGTACATTCCTAGCAAGAGGGCACGCTATGGAATTAAGCTGTATATGTTGTCTGAGAGTAGGACAGGATATGTTTTTAATTTGCGTGTGTACACTGGTAGGGATTCCACTATTGACCCCCTGGTTGTCCGTCCACTTTTGGAGTTTCAGAGAAAATTGTGTGGGATCTTGCTAGAGGACTGTTTAACAGAGGCCACCATTTGTACCTTGATAACTTCTACACTGCTGTGCAATTGTTTAAGGAATTGTTCAAAGTGGACACTTTTGCTTGTGGCACAATCCGCTCTAACCGTAAAGGTTATCCAAAAGAGCTTGTTTGCAAAAAACTTCAGAGGGGACAGTGCAGTGCCTTGCGTAGTGAGGAACTGCTAGCTGTGAAATTTGTGGACAGGAGGGATGTGTACATGCTGACTACCATCCATGATGAGAGTACTTCACCTGTGGCTGTTTGGGGTCAGATTGCTGAAGTGCGCAAACCTGTGTGCATTTTAGACTACAATAAGCACATGGGTGGTGTTGATAGAGTAGATCAGAGGTTGGAACCTTACACTGCTATTCGGAAGTCTTACATTTGGTATAAAAGTTGGCCATCCATCTCTTCAATTTAGCAACTTTCAATGCTTTTGTTGTGTTCAAGGAGTGTTCTCCTGCGTCAAAGTTGACTTTTGTTCAGTTTCAGGAGTCTGTCATAGGCAGCCTTGTTGTTGTGGAACAGGCAAGTGTTCCTAGAGGTGGAGTGGTGGAGGATGTGGCTCGATTGAAAGATCGCCACTTTCCTGATCACATTCCTCCTACACCCTCAAAAGACTTTCCCACTAGGAGATGTAGAGTCTGTTGGCGAAGAGGTACGCGGAAGGAGACTCGTATGTACTGCCCTGAGTGTCCTTCTAACCCTGGGCTGTGTGTGCCTGCTTGTTATAGAGCGTACCACAAGCAAAAGAATTATTGGGAGCAACCATGAGTGGTAAAGTGAACTGCCTGGTCTGTAATGTTTAAGAATTGTTGTTCTGTTTCAAGGTTGGCATTAGTGCAATGTATTTAGTTTCTGATTTTGTGTTAGTAGATTTGTATCTATTTGCAATTTGTTTGTGTTTTCTTTTTGTATAAAAAAATCCTAAATTTGATGGTGGTGTGTGTAGGCTGGTGCTTGGCTGGCGGTGTGCGTGGAGTGGCGCTTGGCTGGTGGTGTGCGGGGAGTGGCTCTTGGCTGGCGGTGTGCGTGGAGTGGTGCTTGGCTGGCGGTGTGCGTGGAGTGGCGCTAGGCTGGCAGTGTGCGTGGAGTGGCGCTAGGCTGGCGGTGTGCGTGGAGTGGCGCTAGGCTGGCGGTGTGCGTGGAGTGGCGCTTGGCTGGCGGTGTGCGTGGAGTGGCGCTAGGCTGGCCGTGTGCGTGGAGTGGCGCTAGGCTGGCGGTGTGCGTGGAGTGGTGCTAGGCTGGCGGTGTGCGTGGAGTGGCGCTAGGCTGGCGGTGTGCGTGGAGTGGCGCTTGGCTGGCGGTGTGCGTGGAGTGGCGCTTGGCTGGCGGTGTGCGTGGACTGGCGCTTGGCTGGCAGTGTGTGAGTAGTGACTTGCTGCTGGTCACTACACACACTGCTAGCCGAGCGACACTCCACGCAATCCATCAGCTTGTGTGGTTGCTGTGTTAGGAATGTGGGCGTGTGAAAGTGATGGCCCCTTGAATGGCGCTGTCTGCTGGTGTGAGTGTTGTAATGTGATGGGCCCGCGGCTGGTGGTGTGAATGGTTTTGTATTTGTCACACGTATGAAAGGTGTATGAATGGCCTGTAAAGAGGTTGGTGCCTTGTCGTGGCTTTACAGCTCACGAGCTGTGAGTCAATGGTTCAGTTTCTCGTCCTTTCAATTATTAACAGTGCATTTCATTTTTGTGAAATCACTTGTTAATACAATTGTATATACTGAACCATCACTCACCCTCGTGCCAAATCCAACCAGTATGTGTGTGTGTGCTTGAGGATTAGATGGCTGTGCAGTAATATTTTTTTTGTCTTTCTCAAGCAGGGTGTACCTTGTCCCTTTTTGTGAATGTTGTAATGTGTTTGTTTCGTGCCTGGGGGTGTGAATGGTCATGTGTGTATCACGTATGAAAGGTGTGTGAATGGCCTGTAAAGCGGTTGGGGCCTTGGCGTGGCTTTACAGCTCACGAGCTGCGAAGTCACTGGTTCCGTTTTTGTCCTTTCAATTATTGACAGTGCATTTCATTTTTGTGAAATCTCTTGTTAATAAAATTGTATATACTGAACCATCACTTGCCCTCGTGCCAAATCCAACCAGTATGTGTGTGTGCTTGAGGAATAGATGGCTGTGCAGTAATCTTTGTCTTTTTAGTCTGTCTGCCAAGGTGTACATTCCGTCTAAGAATAACCTACCAACTGTAGATATTGTCGTAAACGAAACACCCATGGGAGTACATGGTGATATCTCTCTTGTGGATCCCAACAAGTTATGGTACCCACAATGTCCTGCAAACCTCAAAATGTCTGTCACATTTTCCTTGCAATATTGTGCCAAAATTTTCACTCTGCAGAAATAAACAACACATTATCTCAAAATGACCTGGTTTTGAAAGGGGGTCACCTGGGTTTTGGCCCGGGGCTCGGCGGCCACATAGGGAAACCTACCAAACCCACACATTTCTGAAAAGTAGACACCCGGGGCTTCCAGGGAGGTATGGCTTGCGTGGATCCCCCAACGTTTCCTTACCCAGAATCCCCTGCAAACCTCAATTTTAGCTGGAAAAATCACTTTTTCACACATTTTTGTGTGTGAAAGTGTGGCATCACTGGCCTCACACAAATTTCCTACCACCCAGCGTTCCCCCAGGTCTCCCGATAAAAATGGTGCCTCACTTGTGTGGGAGGCCCAAGTACCCGCGACAGGCAAGGGCCCACAACGTATTGAGGCGACCTCAAAATGGCCTTTCACAAAACGACCTGGTTTTGCAAGGGGGTCACCTGGGTTTTTGGCCCCGTGCTCGGCGGCCATCTAGGGAAACCTACCAAACCCACACATTTCTGAAAAGTAGACACCCGGGGGCTTCCAGGAGGTATGGCTTGCGTGGATCCCCCAACGTTTCCTTACCCAGAATCCCCTGCAAACCTCAATTTTAGCTGAACAAATCACTTTTTTCACACATTTTTGTGTGGGAAAGTGTGGCATCACTGGCCTCACACAAATTTCCTACCACCCAGCGTTCCCCCAGGTCTCCCGATAAAAATTGTGCCTCACTTGTGTGGGAGGCCCAAGTACCCGCGACAGGCAAGGGCCCACAACGTATTGAGGCGACCTCAAAATGGCCTTTCACAAAACGACCTGGTTTTGCAAGGGGTGTCACCTGGGTTTTGGCCCCGTGCTCGGCGGCCATCTAGGAAACCTACCAAACCCACACATTTCTGAAAAGTAGACACCCGAGGGCTTCCAGGGAGGTATGACTTGCGTGGATCCCCCAACGTTTCCTTACCCAGAATCCCTGCAAACCTCAATTTTAGCTGAAAAAATCACTTTTTTCACACATTTTTGTGTGGGAAAGTGTGGCATCACTGGGCTCACACAAATTTCCTACCACCCAGCGTTCCCCCAGGTCTCCCGATAAAAATGGTGCCTCACTTGTGTGGGAGGCCCAAGTACCCGCGACAGGCAAGGGCCCACAACGTACTGAGGCGACCTCAAAATGGCCTTTCACAAAACGACCTGGTTTTGCAAGGAGGTCACCTGGGTTTTGGCCCCGTGCTCGGCGGCCATCTAGGAAACCTACCAAACCCACACATTTCTGAAAAGTAGACACCCGGGGGCTTCCAGGGAGGTATGGCTTGCATGGATCCCCCAACGTTTCCTACCCAGAATCCCTGCAAACCTCAATTTTAGCTGAAAAAATCACTTTTTCACACATTTTTGTGTGGAAAGTGTGGCATCACTGGCCTCACACAAATTTCCTACCACCCAGCGTTCCCCCAGGTCTCCCGATAAAAATGGTGCCTCACTTGTGTGGGAGGCCCAAGTACCCGCGACAGGCAAGGGCCCACAACGTATTGAGCGACCTCAAAATGGCCTTTCACAAAACGACCTGGTTTTGCAAGGGGGTCACCTGGGTTTTGGCCCCGTGCTCGGCGGCCATCTAGGAAACCTACCAAACCCACACATTACTGAAAAGTAGACACCCGGGGGCTTCCAGGGAGGTATGGCTTGCGTGGATCCCCCAACGTTTCACTACCAGAATCCCCTGCAAACCTCAATTTTAGCTGAAAAAATCACTTTTTCACACATTTTTGTGTGGGAAAGTGTGGCATCACTGGCCTCACACAAATTTCCTACCACCCAGCATTCCCCCAGGTCTCCCGATAAAAATGGTGCCTCACTTGTGTGGGAGGCCCAAGTACCCGCGACAGGCAAGGGCCCACAACGTAGTGAGGCGACCTCAAAATGGCCTTTCACAAAACGACCTGGTTTTGCAAGGGGTCACCTGGGTTTTGGCCCGTGCTCGGCGGCCATCTAGGAAACCTACCAAACCCACACATTTCTGAAAAGTAGACACCCGGGGGCTTCCAGGGAGGTATGGCTTGCGTGGATCCCCCAACATTTCCTTACCCAGAATCCCTGCAAACCTCAATTTTAGCTGAAAAAATCACTTTTTCACACATTTTTGTGTGGGAAAGTGTGGCATCACTGGCCTCACACAAATTTCCTACCACCCAGCGTTCCCCAGGTCTCCCGATAAAAATGGTGCCTCACTTGTGGGAGGCCCAAGTACCCGCGACATGCAAGGACACAAAACGTTTTGAGGCAACATCAACATTGCCTATCAAAAATGTTTTGGGCCCTTGCCTGTCAGCGAGTACTTGGGCCTCCCACACAAGTGAGGCACCATTTTATCGGGAGACCTGGGGAACGCTGGGTGGTAGGAAATTTGTGTGAGGCCAGTGATGCCACACTTTCCCACACAAAATGTGTGAAAAAAGTGATTTTTTCAGCTAAAATTGAGGTTTGCAGGATTCTGGGTGGAAACGTTGGGGGATCTACGCAAGCCATACCTCCCTGGAAGCCCCGGGTGTCTACTTTCAGACATGTGGGTTTGGTAGGTTTCCTAGATGGCCGCCGAGCACGGGCCAAGACCCAGGTGACCCCCTGCAAACCAGGTCGTTTTGTGAAAGGCCATTTTGAGGTCGCCTCACTACGTTGTGGCCCTGCCTGTCGCGGTACTGGGCCTCCCACACAAGTGAGGCACCATTTTTATCGGGAGACCTGGGGAACGCTGGGTGGTAGGAAATTTGTGTGAGGCCAGTGATGCCACACTTTCCACACAAAAATGTGTGAAAAAGTGATTTTTTCAGCTAAAATTGAGGTTTGCAGGGATTCTGGTAGGAAACTTGGGGATCCACGCAAGCCATACCTCCCTGGAAGCCCCGAGTGTCTACTTTTCAGAAATGTGTGGGTTTGGTAGGTTTCCTAGATGGCCGCCGGCACGGGCCAAAACCCAGGTGACCCCTTGCAAAACCAGGTCATTTGTGAAAGGCCATTTTGAGGTCGCTCACTACGTTGTGGGCCCTGCCTGTCGCGGTACTGGGCCTCCACACAAGTGAGGCACCATTTTATCGGGAGACCTGGGGAACGCTGGGTGGTAGGAAATTGTGTGGATGATGCCACACTTTCCCACACAAAATGTGTGAAAAAGTGATTTTTTCAGCTAAAATTGAGGTTTGCAGGGGATTCTGGCAAGGAAACGTTGGGGGATCCACGCAAGCCATACCTCCTGAAGCCCCGGTGTCTACTTTTCAGAAATGTGTGGGTTTGGTAGGTTTCCTAGATGGCCGCCGAGCATGGGGCCAAAAATCCAAGTGACCCCTTGCAAAACCAGGTCGCTTTGTGAAAGGCCATTTTGAGGTCGCCTCACTACGTTGTGGGCCTTGCCTGTCGCGGGTACTGGGCCTCCACACAAGTGAGGTACCATTTTCTCAGACGACTTTGGGGAACGCGGGGTGGGTGGAAATTTGTGGATCCACGCAGATTCCAGAACTTTCCACCACAGAAATGTGGGGAAAATGTGGTTTTTTGGACAATTTTTATGTTTGCAAGGGATTCTGGGTAACAGAACCTGGTGGGAGGCAGTCCAGTCACCCCATCCTGGATTCCCCTGGGTGTCTAGTTTTCAAAAATGTATAGGTTTGCTAGGTTTCCCTAGGTGCCGGCAGAGCTAGGGTTCAAAAACTACAGCTAGGCACTTTGCCAAAAAGGGTAATTTTTCACTGCGAAATTGAGGTGTGACCACGTTGCGTTTTGCGCCATTTCCTGTCGCAGGCACTAGGCCGACCCACACAAGTGAGGTACCATTTTTCTCGTAAGACTTTGGGAACGCGGGGTGGGTGGAAATTTGTGGATCCACGCAGATTCCAGAACTTTCCACCACAGAAATGTGGGGAAAATGTGTTTTTTGACAATTTTTATGTTTGCAAGGGATTCTGGGTAACAGAACCTGGTGGGAGGAAGTCAAGTCACCCCATCCTGGATTCCCCTGGGTGTCTAGTTTTCAAAAATGAATAGGTTTGCTAGGTTTCCCCTTGTGCCGGCAGAGGTAGGGTTCAAAAACTACAGCTAGGCACTTTGCAAAAAGAGGGTAATTTTTCACTGCGAAATTGAGGTGTGACCATGTTGCGTTTTGCGCCGTTTCCTGTCGCGGGCACTAGGCCGACCCACACAAGTGAGGTACCATTTTTCTCAGAAGACTTTGGGGAACGCGGGTGGGTGGAAATTTGTGGATCCATGCAGATTCCAGAACTTTCCACCACAGAAATGTGGGGAAAATGTGGTTTTTTTGACAATTTTTTATGTTTGCAAGGGATTCTGGGTAACAGAACCTGGTGGGAGGCAGTCCAGTCACCCCATCCTGGATTCCCCTGGGTGTCTAGTTTTCAAAAATGTATAGGTTTGCTAGGTTTCCCTAGGTGCCGGCAGAGCTAGGGTTCAAAAACTACAGCTAGGCACTTTGCCAAAAAAGGGTCATTTTTCACTGCGAAATTGAGGTGTGACCACGTTGCGTTTTGCGCCGTTTCCTGTTGCAGGCACTAGGCCGACCCACACAAGTGAGGTACCATTTTTCTCGTAAGACTTTGGGGAACGCGGGGTGGGTGGAAATTTGTGGATCCACGCTGATTCCAGAACTTTCCACCACAGAAATGTGGGGAAAATGTGGTTTTTTTGACAATGTTTTATGTTTGCAAGGGATTCTGGGTAACAGAACCTGGTGGGAGGCAGTCAAGTCACCCCATCCTGGATTCCCCTGGGTGTCTAGTTTTCAAAAATGTATAGGTTTGCTAGGTTTCCCTAGGTGCCGGCAGAGGTAGGGTTCAAAAACTACAGCTAGGCACTTTGCCAAAAAGGGTCATTTTTCACTGCGAAATTGAGGTGTGACCACGTTGCGTTTTGTGCCGTTTCCTGTCGCAGGCACTAGGCCGACCCACACAAGTGAGGTACCATTTTTCTCGTAAGACTTTGGGGAACGCTGGGTGGGTGGAAATTTGTGGATCCACGCAGATTCCAGAACTTTCCACCACAGAAATGTGGGGAAAATGTGGTTTTTTTGACAATTTTTTATGTTTGGAAGGGATTCTGGGTAACAGAACCTGGTGGGAGGCAGTCAAGTCACCCCATCCTGGATTCCCCTGGGTGTCTAGTTTTCAAAAATGTATAGGTTTGCTAGGTTTCCCTAGGTGCCGGCAGAGGTAGGGTTCAAAAACTACAGCTAGGCACTTTGCAAAAAAAGGGTCATTTTTCACTGCGAAATTGAGGTGTGACCACGTTGCGTTTTGCGTCGTTTCCTGTCGCAGGCACTAGGCCGACCCACACAAGTGAGGTACCATTTTTCTCGTAAGACTTTGGGGAACGCGGGGTGGGTGGAAATTTGTGGATCCACGCAGATTCCAGAACTTTCCACCACAGAAATGTGGGGAAAAGGTGGTTGTTTGACAATTTTTTATGTTTGCAAGGGATTCTGGGTAACAGAACCTGGTGGGAGGCAGTCAAGTCACCCCATCCTGGATTCCCCTGGGTGTCTAGTTTTCAAAAATGTATAGGTTTGCTAGGTTTCCCTAGGTGCCGGCAGAGGTAGGGTTCAAAAACTACAGCTAGGCACTTTGCAAAAAAAGGGTCATTTTTCACTGCGAAATTGAGGTGTGACCACGTTGCGTTTCGCGCCGTTTCCTGTCGCGGGCACTAGGCCGACCCACACAAGTGAGGTACCATTTTTCTCAGAAGACTTTGGGGAACGCGGGGTGGGTGGAAATTTGTGGATCCACGCAGATTCCAGAACTTTCCACCACAGAAATGTGGGGAAAATGTGGTTTTTGACAATTTTTTATGTTTGCAAGGGATTCTGGGTAACAGAACCTGGTGGGAGGCAGTCAAGTCACCCCATCCTGGATTCCCCTGGGTGTCTAGTTTTCAAAAATGTATAGGTTTGCTAGGTTTCCCTAGGTGCCGGCAGAGGTAGGGTTCAAAACTACAGCAAGGCACTTTGCAAAAAAAGGGTCATTTTTCACTGCGAAATTGAGGTGTGACCACGTTGCGTTTTGCGCCGTTTCCTGTCGCAGGCACTAGGCCGACCCACACAAGTGAGGTACCATTTTTCTCGTAAGACTTTGGGGAACGCGGGGTGGGTGGAAATTTGTGGATCCACGCAGATTCCAGAACTTTCCACCACAGAAATGTGGGGAAAATGTGGTTTTTTTGACAATTCTTTATGTTTGCAAGGGATTCTGGGTAACAGAACCTGGTGGGAGGCAGTCAAGTCACCCCATCCTGGATTCCCCTGGGTGTCTAGTTTTCAAAAATGAATAGGTTTGCTAGGTTTCCCCTTGTGCCGGCAGAGGTAGGGTTCAAAAACTACAGCTAGGCACTTTGCAAAAAGAGGGTCATTTTTCACTGCGAAATTGAGGTGTGACCACGTTGCGTTTTGCGCCGTTTCCTGTCGCGGGCACTAGGCCGACCCACACAAGTGAGGTACCATTTTTCTCAGAAGACTTTGGGGAACGCGGGGTGGGTGGAAATTTGTGGATCCATGCAGATTCCAGAACTTTCCACCACAGAAATGTGGGGAAAATGTGGTTTTTTTGACAATTTTTTATGTTTGCAAGGGATTCTGGGTAACAGAACCTGGTGGGAGGCAGTCCAGTCACCCCATCCTGGATTCTCCTGGGTGTCTAGTTTTCAAAAATGTATAGGTTTGCTAGGTTTCCTAGGTGCCGGCAGAGCTAGGAGTTCAAAAACTACAGCTAGGCACTTTGCCAAAAAGGGTCATTTTTCACTGCAAAATTGAGGTGTGACCACGTTGCGTTTTGTGCCGTTTCCTGTCGCAGGCACTAGGCCGCCCACACAAGTGAGGTACCATTTTTCTCGTAAGACTTTGGGGAACGCGGGGTGGGTGGAAATTTGTGGATCCACGCAGATTCCAGAACTTTCCACCACAGAAATGTGGGGAAAATGTGGTTTTTTTGACAATTTTTATGTTTGCAAGGGATTCTGGGTAACAGAACCTGGTGGGAGGCAGTCAAGTCACCCCATCCTGGATTCCCCTGGGTGTCTAGTTTTCAAAAATGTATAGGTTTGCTAGGTTTCCCTAGGTGCCGGCAGAGGTAGGGTTCAAAAACTACAGCTAGGCACTTTGCAAAAAGGGTCATTTTTCACTGCGAAATTGAGGTGTGACCACGTTGCGTTTTGCGTCGTTTCCTGTCGCAGGCACTAGGCCGACCCACACAAGTGAGGTACCATTTTCTCGTAAGACTTTGGGGAACGCGGGGTGGGTGAAAATTTGTGGATCCACGCAGATTCCAGAACTTTCCACCACAGAAATGTGGGGAAAAGGTGGTTTTTTTGACAATTTTTATGTTTGCAAGGGATTCTGGGTAACAGAACCTGGTGGGAGGCAGTCAAGTCACCCCATCCTGGATTCCCCTGGGTGTCTAGTTTTCAAAAATGTATAGGTTTGCTAGGTTTCCCTAGGTGCCGGCAGAGGTAGGGTTCAAAAACTACAGCTAGGCACTTTGCAAAAAAGGGTCATTTTTCACTGTGAAATTGAGGTGTGACCACGTTGCGTTTAGCGCCGTTTCCTGTCGCGGGCACTAGGCCGACCCACACAAGTGAGGTACCATTTTTCTCAGAAGACTTTGGGGAACCCGGGGTGGGTGGAAATTTGTGGATCCACGCAGATTCCAGAACTTTCCACCACAGAAATGTGGGGAAAATGTGGTTTTTTGACAATTTTTAGGTTTGCAAGGGATTCTGGGTAACAGAACCTGGTGGGAGGCAGTCCAGTCACCCCATCCTGGATTCCCTGGGTGTCTAGTTTTTAAAAATGTATAGGTTTGCTAGGTTTCCCTAGGTGCCGGCAGAGCTAGGGGTTCAAAAACTACAGCTAGGCACTTTGCCAAAAAAGGGTTATTTTTCACTGCGAAATTGAGGTGTGACCACGTTGCGCTTTGCGCAGTTTCCTGTCGCAGGCACTAGGCCGACCCACACAAGTGAGGTACCATTTTTCTCAGAAGACTTTGGGGAACGCGGGTGGGTGGAAATTTGTGGATCCACGCAGATTCCAGAACTTTCCACCACAGAAATGTGGGGAAAATGTGGTTTTTTTGACAATTTTTTATGTTTGCAAGGGATTCTGGGTAACAGAACCTGGTGGGAGGCAGTCAAGTCACCCCATCCTGGATTCCCCTGGGTGTCTAGTTTTCAAATATGTTATAGGTTTGCTAGGTTTCCCTAGGTGCCGGCAGAGGTAGGGTTCAAAAACTACAGCTAGGCACTTTGCAAAAAAAGGGTCATTTTTCACTGCAAAATTGAGGTGTGACCAAGTTGCGTTTTGCGCCGTTTCCTGTCGCGGGCACTAGGCCGACCCACACAAGTGAGGTACCATTTTTCTCAGAAGACTTTGGGGAACGCGAGGTGGGTGGAAATTTGTGGATCCACGCAGATTCCAGAACTTTCCACCACAGAAATGTGGGGAAAATGTGTTTTTTGACAATTTTGAGGTTTGCAAGGGATTCTGGGTAACAGAACCTGGTGGGAGGCAGTCCAGTCACCCCATCCTGGATTCCCCTGGGTGTCTAGTTTTCAAAAATGTATAGGTTTGCTAGGTTTCCCTAGGTGCCGGCAGAGCTAGGGTTCAAAAACTACAGCTAGGCACTTTGCCAAAAAGGGTCATTTTTCACTGCGAAATTGAGGTGTGACCACGTTGCGTTTTGCGCCGTTTCCTGTCGCAGGCACTAGGCCGACCCACACAAGTGAGGTACCATTTTTCTCGTAAGACTTTGGGGAACGCGGGGTGGGTGGAAATTTGTGGATCCACGCAGATTCCAGAACTTTCCACCACAGAAATGTGGGGAAAATGTGTTTTTTGGACAATTTTTATGTTTGCAAGGGATTCTGGGTAACAGAACCTGGTGGGAGGCAGTCAAGTCACCCCATCCTGGATTTCCCTGGGTGTCTAGTTTTCAAAAATTTATAGGTTTGCTAGGTTTCCCTAGGTGCCGGCAGAGCTAGGGTCCAAAACTACACCTAGGCACTTTGCAAAAAAGGGTAATTTTTCATTGTGAAAATGTGGTACGTCCACATTGCATTTTGAGCCATTTCCTGTTGTGGGCACAAGGGCTACCCACACAAGTGAGGTACCATTTTTATCGGGAGACTTAGGGTAACACAGAATTGTAGAGCAACTGTTATTACCTATTGACTTTCGATGCATTTCTGCCTTCCAAATGAAAGACAATGTGTAAAAAATAAGTCATTTTGAAAAATGACCTATAATTCTCATGCTAGTATGGGTACTCCCAATTTCGGAAATGTGCAAATATCTACTGTTTCTAAAATCTACATTTTGTTCCCATTTCAGAAATACATAGGTGTCTTTCATAACAATTTTTCCATGTATACATTTTCCCAAAATAATTGCTATATACCCGGTACATAATAAAAAACCATTGCAAGATGCTGCTCAATTATTGGCCCTGGGTTCGTCGGGTTCTTGGTGAACCTCCAAGTCCTATATATCCCCACAACCAGAAAGGTCCAGCGGATATAACGGTATATTGCCTTCAAATAGCTGTCATAATTAGAAGAAGTTACAGGTGAAAACGTTGACACAAATGGCTGTTTTTTTCAACTAATTTTCAATTTTTCCTTTATTTAACTGTTAGTTTCTATAAGGAAAACTTTAAGGATCTACACAAATGACCCCTTGCTGAATTCAGAATTTTGTCTACTTTTCAGAACTGTATGGCTTTCCAGGATCCATTATTGGTTTCATACCCATTTCTACCATTAACTGGAAGGAGGTTGAAAGCACAAAAAATAGCAAAAATAGGCTATGTCCCAGAAAAATGCCAAAACTGTGTAAAAAAGTTGGTTTTCTGACAAAAGTCTGCTTGTCCCTGAAAGCTGGGAAGATGGTGATTTCAGCATCACAACCCCTTTTTGATGCCATTTGCAGGGAAAAATCAAGACGCTTTCATCTGTAGCCCTTTTTCGCATTTTTCCCAAAAAAACCAAAATTTAGCTGTATTTTGACTAATTTCTGGGTCCCCTCCAGGGGAATCCACAAACCCTGGATACCTTTACAATCCCCATGATGTTAGAAAAAAAGGACGCAAATTTGGCATGGATACCTTATGTGGTCAAAAAGTTACAGGGGCCTAAGCGCGCACTACCCCACATAGCCAAAAAAAGGCTTAGCACAGGAGGGGAAAAGGCCTAGCAGCGAAGGGGTTAAGAGGTTGTCTATTTACTTACTTATATACTATTGCGCGACCTCCTCTGATGAGTCTGTAAAACCTACCTTTTGTCCATAAGTTTTGTCCTGAATTTTGAACTCCTGTCCTGAATTTTTGTCCTGAATTTTGACCCTTTGTCCTGAATTTTTACACTCACCGTCCTGAATTTGCACCCATGCCAGTTGGTCACCATACTTGTGGGCAGACCCGCCCCAAAAAACAACACCTCTGACATTTAGTGTGAGCCTGTTTAAGCATCACGGTGCATCTGCGATCCACGCTCTGGGATCGGTTTGAAAGAGGCATCGCCAGACTGACTCCTCTTTCCAGCAATGCCTAACTCAAATGGGGAGGAGACAGCTGGATGGAGAAATCCCACTGGACACGCGCGGAGCTCTACTCACCTGCTCCTAATGGCGCCGTCTGGTGGGATATATAACAGCCGCACACTCTGCAGTGCACTGACGTCACTAATAGGGTGGTAGGAGGGTGGGGGCTGTCACAGAAGCGATTCCATGTCAGCCCTCACAGGTCCCCATATGGGAAAAAGCCTCTGGTGGAAGCACCAAAGCTTTCCCTGATCAACCCCCACCCCCAGGAGGACGACCGGCTGAGGTCCTCTGCACTGCGGAGCTATCGGGAGGACGTCAACAGGTCCGTTCTCCACATTTAAAAGGTTATTTAGTGCCAGGACACCTAGTTTCTGGGTAGCAGTCACACTTTATAAATGAGTAAATCAAATCAAATTATGAATATGAATTTGTGGAGGCAATTTGTCCAAATTGACCAAAATATCAGGGAAAAAGCTGCACATACTTTGGTGGGTCTTAAAGACCAGTGTCATCGTTGGTTGAGGATGCAATAAGTACCAGCAGTGTACAAGAGTCACCTGATCCTGGATATGTAGAGGAAATGGAAGGCAACGGGCCACAGGTGTAACAATACACATTGGGTTAACTTCAGAAGATACAGCCGAAGGGGAACCAAAGCTTCCCCTGCTATATAGAGTATTCACTAGCAGCTCCAATTGCAGTATTCACCATGGAGAAATTTGTGGTGCCTTTCCTTCACCCGATAATGGCAGTAATATTGCATGTATGCTGCAAGGTCTTGCACTGTGCAGGCCTTCATTAAAAACGAACACATGGCAGACAAACTACTAATCACTTGTAACAAGATGTGAGCACATTTTGTCCTTTGAGGAGACTGAAATAAGCTGATGGCCTACCAGCGCATGGCTTTATACTGGAGGTTTAAACTTTTTAGAATTCCTCTCAGTGTTTAAAATGTAAATAAACAGGAAGGTCCAAAGCCTTTCTTATGAGCCCACAGCTAGCACTGCTGGATGCTGCTAAATATTTAGGTTGACTAATATAGCCATAGAGTCCAGCGTAGCAGGCTCTAATGGCCATTAAAGGCCCGCTCCAGCATTTAACAAGGGAACGGGCCTTTAATGGTCGGTAGGGCCCGCTACGGAAGGCTCTAAGGCTATTAGACAGCCGTGGCCCGTGCAGGTAAGAGCGGTGGAGCGGTGGGGCCGGGTGGGAGGGATTTCAATATACGACAACGAGGGAAAATTAAATAATTAATGTTTCCTCGCCATCGTATGTCGAAATCCCCCCCACCTGGCCCCACCGCCCAACCGCCCCACCGCTCTTACCTGCACGGGCCGTGGCTGCTATTAGAACATTCGCCCCTGGATGGCAGAATATTCTAATTTGTAAAACAAAGACCTCACAGAGCCCAAGGGGGTTGAAATCCCCTCGGGCTCTGTGACACCTTTGTTCACAGCAACAGCTGTGAACAGACATTGGAATGTTGCCTGCCCTGGGTTTCCACCGGCCATTTGAAGACTGGAGCACTCCATTGTCTTCAATGGAGCACTCAACATTCCAACATTCCAATGTTCTAATCTTTGTTAGACTCCATGCCTTTTGTCTTTCACCACCCTACTTTTCCTTTGTATCACACCCTCACGGGTTCTTTTACAGCCCTGCTTTCTCTTTGTCGCTGTGTTCCTATCTTTCGCCCCCTTATCTTCTTCTCTGCCTTTCTTCTGCTCTGGGTAAAAGTCTGTTGATGAAAAGAGAATGTCCCCAGAAATGAGTGTTAGTGCTCACTGCAAGCAACTAACCAATACAAATTATGTACTGACTCCATAATATATTTTCTGCAACCCCTATTTGTACAGAAAGCATCATATGAGTACATAATGTAGCGCACTGGTGCTGCCATTTCATTGTCGGCTCTCACTCTTCATCAATGGTCTTCATGAAGCAGTGGCATAACGAAGCTTGAGGGGGGCCCCCTGCAAAATACATAGAGGAGCCCCCCTCCAGACTCACTCAGGAGCTCTCAGGCCAGGGTACTGTGATGAGGGGGGCCCCTGGAGCTCGCGGCCCCCCGCACTGCGGGGGCTGCAGGGGCCTTTGTTACGCCACTGTCATAAAGCTAGTCATCCAGATGGTCACTCCCATTTCATGTGATACCGATGGAGCTAGCAGTGAGACCTCCACTTGGGCACTATGACAACACTTTAGTCTCAAAGTCCATCTACAGGCAAATAAACAAAGAACACTTTTTGTAATTCCAAAGTGTGCTTAAAGGACCTTTGGAAAATTTGGTAAGTGTCGCATTATGGAATACCACATAGTGCTGCTTTCTGGACTATTACTTGATCTAACTACTAATCCGAAATATGTCAGTGGCAGCCATTAACAAGCTGTTTTGGAAATCGCTATTTGTCAAAAAGCACCAGGACTTGTTACACAGTTTACCCCATTTCCAATGTATATAAAAAAAAAATCAGTCCTTATAGAGAACCTCTAGACCCTGGGGTAAAATCAGGCATGCAATGCCCATTGAGCTGAAAGGTCTTCAGCATCCACCCCACCACCACCATCACCCTCACCCCCAAACCCGTCATGTGCCATAGCCTGGGCTGCAGCTCTGTGGGTTCCTGTCCCAGGGAAAGAATGGGCTAAGTACAGCTCAGGAGTCCCAGAACAAACATTTTCTTTTCTCTGAGAGACTTGTTCAGCTTCTCCTGCTGCTGCAGTGTGCTTACAGATACTGGTCACAGGTGGTTCACAACATTCCAGGACAAAAACCCCATAGTGGAAGCTCCAATTGTGCAATTCAATGTGTTTCACCATTCACTGTTGTTTTAAAGGAGAGACAGTGTTTGCCGATTATCACTAGTATGTGACAGCATCTACACTTGAAAGGCGCTGGGTGCTTCCAAGAGAAAAAGGCAGAAATCACAAATCGTCTGGATTTGTAATTGCATTTGCATAGTGCTTACTACCCATACAAGGGTTAAATGGTGTTGTAGTGATTCAGTGGACCTACAAAACCGGTATGACCGGATAGGGACCTAGCTGGGGTGTAGATTTTCCACTCAAATGTGAGCTCGAAAATCTTGAGAAAGGAAAGCTTTCCTTTCTTGAGTCCCCTCACTCACCAGGGTTTCCCCATGGTGACATGCTTCATCATAGGGGCCATCTCAACCCGCTGCGGGCTTCGTCCCTCTTTCTCCCCCCTTTTTCTGTTTTTGTGATATACAGCGTTAGCTGTGGGAGTTATAGAATCCCCTTTTTCCCTACTTTCCCCCCCTTTTTGTGTACCTAGACTCCTACGCCCCAAACATGACTGAAATCACTGGATTAACGTTCTCAGAAGAAGAGATAGAGAGAACAATTGCATCTATGCTACCTTTTGCAGGGGAACCTAATAGAGACACTAATGAATCAGGACAATTCTGGGACGAACTTACAGAATTAAAAAGGAACCAAATTAAGACCATGATACACGGTATTATGATGACCGAATATCTCAGATCCAACTCCGCCCCACGGGGGTTGATTGTACGCAATGAGCCTTTTATTTTTCAACAGGATAAAATTTTCAAAAAGGATTGGTCGCTAATTTCCTGGCATTGCACCAGGGATTGGCTCGTGCTTATTATAAAGACCGCAGCACGTTTGTCAGATGAAATGAAAAGCGAAATACATAAGATGGAGATTCATCTAAAGACTTTTCAAAACTTCACAGAACTGAAAAACGCCTTGAAGAACTGAACAAATCAATGACCGATTTTGAAATAAGTCTTAAAGACACAAAATACATCAAATTGAAAAAAGATCAAAAATCATTCTCCCATGAGAAAGTTTATCCATACACCAGAGAGGACTATGTGCCATCAGGAAGGAATCCAGGCTATAACACGGACAGTGATGGATCTGACACAGGCTCGGACCATTCGGATACTGACTATAATTACACCTACAGAAACAGAACCAGACGTCCACGAGGTGGACGGTCAAGAAATCAAGGGGCAGCCAATTTCAGATGGCCACAGTTCCACGGACCACCACCACCGTATGGGGGACCCCACCCATTTTACTATGGACCACCGCCATTTCACCAACAGGTATACCCACAACAACCTCAAGCCTACTGGGATCAGGCTGAACAACCACACCAGTCTTTTTTAGGACGGGGCAAGGGACCGCAAAGAGGAAAGATCAGAAAAAACCAACAAGTACAGTGGGCACAAGCCCTGGAAGTCTCGAGGAGCCACACCAGGAGCATGGGTCCGCCGAACCTCCTGTCAGGCAGCAACCACCCAGTCTAGTAGTGAATCTATCAGACATCAACCTTACCTCCACACAACAATCCGTCCTAGAGAAAGGACTGGGTTTCGTACCAACGCCAAGTATGGATAAATTTAAACTCTGCTGTGAACTCAACGAGTTCATTCGCAAGATAAAATTGCAAGTCTTTTTAAGGATAAACCTCTCGATGACACCCAACAGAGTGATACAGGTCTGCACAGAAAATCGACTTTCACTCCCCCAGCAGCAAGTCTCCCAGTGGAACTACTGGCTTTTGAGAAAGCAGTATTGAAGGAGGTATCTGATATTGACCCAAGGACCATAAAAGTATTCCACAATACGAGCAAAAAGAACAAGAAGCGATGCAACAACTGGCAAACAACAATAAGGTGACTATAAAACCAGCTGATAAGGGAGGAGCCATAGTGCTACAAAACTCCACCACTTATCGTACAGTCTGTCTCAACCTACTGGGAGATGAAAGAAATTACATCAAGATAAAAGAAGACCCTACTGAAAGATTACGCATTGAAATCGCATACTTGATTGAGGAATCAATAGCCAACAATTGGATTACCAAAAAGGAAGCAGATTTCCTGGAAAATACTAAACCCACTACTCCGTATTTCTATACCATCCCCAAAATCCATAAATCTATGGAAAATCCACCAGGGAGACCAATAGTCTCGGGGATAGGCTCAATTTTAGAACCCCTCTCTAGATTTGCCGACGCTTTCCTGCGGCCCTTAGTACAAAGTACCAGTACGTACTTGCAGGACACGAAAGCGGTCCTCTGTCTTCTCCAAGACTTACCTTTTGACCCCCAAACGAATATTCTGATTGGCCTAGATGTGGAAAGTCTGTATACCAGCCTACCACACAAAGCAACACTTGACATCCTGGAGGAAATATTATTTCAAGAATCATGGCGTTACCACACACCCAGACATGTAGTCCTTGAATGTTGCCGGCTGGCCCTTACAGAAAACTACTTCAGATTTGAAGACACACTGTTTCGCCAACAGCATGGGACCAGCATGGGAAGCACTTTTGCGCCGAGTGTAGCGGGACTTTATGTCCATTACCTTGAAAAGCAAAAGATATTGCATGACACAAACCCACATTTTGCTCATCTCCAACTTTGGAAACGTTACATTGACGATGTTTTCATAATATGGAGAGGCAATGAAGCAGAAGCAAGAGACTTTATTAACTGGCTAAACCTGCTAGACCCTTTTTTAAATTCACTTTCACCATGAGCAGATCCAAAATGGTTTTCCTGGATTTGAATATCAAAGCCCAGAATGGTCTCTTAACAACTACAACTCATTTCAAACCTACAGCTAAAAACTGTCTCCTAATATTTGACAGTTTCCACCCAAGACATTTGAAAGAAAATCTTCCCTTCGGACAATTTTTGCGCCTAAGACGCAACTGTACTGAAAGGGATGATTACAATATTCAAGCGAGAGACCTGGCAGACAAGCTTATAGCAAGGAAATATCCTAGACAGTTAGTTTCAAAAGCCAAGAAAAGAGCCCTGAATAATCACAGAGAAGCCCTCCTTGAACCTCGACAATCAGCAATGAAAGAGAAACGACCAATATGTATAACTACCTACAACGTTGCATCCAACAAAGTAATGAAAATAGTGAACAAACATTGGAGGACACTCAATAGTGGTGATTTAAACATACCGAAACCTATGTTCAGTCACAAAAAGGCAAAAATCTGAGAAACCATTTTGTCCACACACGCCCAAGAAGTATGGGAAAATCAGATGGACTACAGGTGTTCCAACCATTACCAGAAGGACACTATCCCTGTAACAATTGCAGCGTTTGCCATCTGACTGCTGCCACTAAGAAAGTGGAATTCAACAACAATATGACCTGGGAACTACGGAACTTCACTAACTGTAACACCACAGGAGTCGTATTCCTGATTACCTGTATATGTAATCTACACTATGTTGGTATGACTACCAGAAAAGTCAGTACCCGAATAGTGGAACACCGTAGCAATATAAGATGTCAGAGGGCCACCACAAAAATGACTTCTCACTTTATAGAAACTAAGCACACACCAAACGACATGAAGTGGGTGGTCTTAGAACACATAAAGTATAGTGAGAACCAAGAAAAGAGACTCCATGAGAAAGAACAACGTTGGGTTTTCAAATTACGGGCAGACAGTCGGGGCCTGAACGATAATGTCCCGTGGGGCCAATTTATATAATGACCTCATTTTTGTCTTTTCGCCCAAAATTTACTCTTATACTGATTTTTCTAGCTGTTGGAATAACATATTATACAGTGTTTAATATAACACACCATATATGGATACTGACAAATCGCAGGTTGTGCGGTATACCCCCGGTCAACAACCTGTATTTGTTTAGGTACCATCAATTCTGTGGCATTACACACCAATTATCTCTTAGGCAATAATGACATTTTGTATAAACTTCATATCTCTGGTCCATCATCAACAGAGGCCGTTTATTACTAAATTAGCACCTCCAACAGGTCTCTCACGTTTTTCTTTGGCAGAAATCTGGCAACTTCTAAATTTCAAATTATGCCTCACCAAAACTAAACACACAGCAACCTTTCACGATCGCTCACGACCAAATGGTGAATGCGGACGGGATATCACTTGTCCCAACCACTGTTTTGTGTTTTTTCTGTTTTATGTCTTTATATATTTGTTTATTAACGAATAGTACGTTCCTTTGCCCCATCTTCGAAAATGAAGTAAAGTTTTTTTCACTCCCAACAGGGCTACGCCATTAGCACATTATAGGGCGGCCATTTTGGAAGGTTTGCACTCTAGTCATCCGAGCATGACTAGGCGGAAACACTTCCTTTTAATCCAGCTCCCATGTGAGACACGCCAATATGCGGTCTCGAGGGAGAATCTTGCTAGGTCTACTGACCGAGAGGTTATCACACAAGTAAGTGGATTGTTTTTCAGGTTGTATATGGAACCGAGCACGCTGCGGGGATTGCCCTCGGCGCGTTCGGCCTTCTTCTGCATTTTTCGATTCTAACACGATCTTCGATCGTAAAACGGCAACTTACAACGTTTCTCCTTCGTTTTTCTAGAGTTCCAGTTGGAACCCTCTCACCCCGGTTGAGACCATGAGGCACATTGTTGCTTAAAATACAGTATGTTGTTTATGTTATATGTAATGTCTATATGTTTGTCATGTCCACGGTGTAGTTACTAGGTGCATTTTTTAACCCCTCTTTATTCTTTAATGTTTTTTAAAAATGCCTTAAATCCACCATAACTTTAGGCAAGCATGTTATTCTGCAGCTCTGCATGGTGTTTCACATTTTGGCAGTTTGAAAGCACGCATCGCAAGGAGCCCTCGAATATTACGCTTTATTCCACCCACCCCCAAGAGGGGGTAGGGTTACATTAATCATTGTTCTTTCTTTATTCCTTTTACAGATACTACGGGACTATTATGTACCCATACTACGTGACAATTTTGTACCGTATGTACTATTAACAATTGCTTTATTTTTGCAGCATTTTGTTGTTTTTTCACGTACATCACTGCAGGTCACTTTGGAGTGGTACACACAGGGCGGGACCCTGTGTTGTCCTGAAGAAGAGCTGTGGGGAAGCTCGAAACATGTTGACATCTACTAGGGACCCCTAACGCATTCGGTTAGGTTCACTAGAGACTAACCCCAATTTTTAATAGACCGACTAGGAGCCTGAATAAAGTTTTTCTGCCCACTAGTTAGGTACTTTTTAATTAACTCCACTCCACCACATCACTGCACTACACATAGCTCCTCACGATTAGTGCTCCTACGTCTCATCGCAAGTCGTAGCACGCCTCAGCCCGCAGCGGGTTGAGATGGCCCCTATGATGAAGCATGTCACCATGGGGAAACCCTGGTGAGTGAGGGGACTCAAGAAAGGAAAGCTTTCCTTTCTCAAGATTTTCGAGCTCACATTTGAGTGGAAAATCTACACCCCAGCTAGGTCCCTATCCGGTCATACCGGTTTTGTAGGTCTACTATTGCATTAGGAGGGTGGACCTAGCTTCGTCCCTCTTTCTCCCCCCTTTTTCTGTTTTTGTAGTGATTCAGTGGCCATCCAACAGTCCAAACTTTTCTGCCAACAGCATCTTGCGTTTGGGAGGCCGTGGTTGTGGTTCTGGTTCTAAAACATTACAAGTACTAACTAAACAAGCACTGGCAAAGCAAATAGGTCTCACCTATGTGAACTATTGCCTGTGTCAATGTTTTTAGCCACTTTGTACAACAGCGCAGCTGCTGTGAAGCACGACTGAAAGTTTTTTTTTTAAAGCGCTTCGATGCGACCAGCGCTGGCCACATCATAGCGCTTTTTTTAGAATTGCTGGCTGGACAGCAGGAGGCATCTTGGAGAGAGGGAGGCATGCACTGCGGAGGGTGCAGAAGTCTCCTGCTCCACACTCCTGCCAGCAATATAAAAAAGCACTATGATGCGGCCAGCGCTAGCCACAGCCTAGGTTTTTAAAAAAACTTTCAGCATAGCTGCCTAGCAGCCGCTCTGCTGTACAACAGGTCTCAAAACATTTACAAAGTCAATAGGTCGTGTAGGTGGCACCTACTGGCTTTGCCAGTGCTTTTTATTCTGACTGGAAGGATAGGTAGGGGGTAGAAGCAACAACACAGCATGGGGAAGTGTGGGGATGGAAGCAGCAATGCACGACGGGACTCATTAGACAACAACAACACAAGCAACCAACAATGTGGGATGGAAGGGGGCAAACAACTACGGGGGCAAGCAACAAGAGGTTAAGCAACAACACTGGACCGGAGGGTGGGAGGTGGCAAGTAACAACGCAGGATGGGAGTGTGGAAGTGCGAAGCATCTATGCGGGCAAGCAACAATGCGGGTTGTGTGTGGTCAGGCAGCAACAAGCAGAAGCAACACGAGATAGGAAGGAACACATGGGGCAAGCAACAACGCGTGGCAGGAGGGTCAGAGGAGGCAAGCAATAATGTGGGACGGGAGGGGCAAGCAACAGCAGCAGAAAGAAAAACAATGTGGGATGGGATGGTGGAAGCAACAATGTGGGCAAGCGACAATGCAGGGTGGGAGGAGGCAAGCAAGAACTGGGGCAAGCAAAACAACCCGGGATGGGAGGGTGGAAGCAACAATGTGGGACTGGATGGTATGGTTGGAATCAACAACGCATGAAGAGAGGGAATGGAAAGCAACAATGCAGACAAGCAACAATGTAGGGTAGGAGGCGGCAAGCAACAAGGGGGACAAGCAATAATACAGGGAAGAGGGGGCTGACAAGAAGGGGGCAAGCAACAACAATGGGTGGGAGAGTGGGAGGTGGAAAGCAACAGCGTGGGATGGGAGTGTAGGAGTGAAAAGCAACTATGCTGGCAAGCAACAATGGAGGCAGGCAACAATGGGGAAAACCAACAACAGGGGACAGGAGGGTGGGAGGGGGCATGCAACAACATGGGATGAGAGGGGAAGGGTCCAAGCAAAAATGAGGAGTAGGACTGAAGAGGGGGGAGATGGCCTGCAAACACATGCACTCTTATGTTGCAACTTAAAAAGAAAGGTAGTTCTGAAAACGGGAGCAGTGGAAGGGCACTAGCCAGGAAGCAGTACTTGGGCTATGCTCCATGGGAGGGACAAATACACAAAGTGGAATTGAAGCTAGCACACACTGACCAAAGTGAAACAAGGAGATGATAGTAACAATAAAGTCAACCAATGGTAAGCAGTGGGTGGGTTCTAAGGCTCCTGTAAGTAAACACAATGTCTCTTAAAAGATGATCCAACAGGTAGCACTCCCAATCCTCTGTGTAAATTGTTCTTGGCTGCCTGTCCTTACCCCACAGGAAGGCTAGATAAGGCCTAAGCATTGATGTTGCCTGTTAGGAAGTATTGAGATTAGGGTGGTCACTTCACAATAATATCATGTCACGCAGTTACTCTAACAGTCCATACACAAGCAGCTGTGCAGTGCAGCACCTCACTGTGCGCATTTGCCTCATGCTTGCTTTTTCACTCAATTTGGGTAAGGCTGGACATGCTCACCACTGCAGCGACACACAGGTGGTGCAACTTTCTCCTAAGCATAGCTGAGGGCTGTTGGGTTCTGACCTTTCACAGTCCACCTCACAGTAGGCTCTTGTGTGCTCTCCCCCTTGGCGTATGGAGGCTGCACATGTAATAGCCTAAAGAGGGAGATCAGAGTGGCACTGTGCAGGGGCTGCACCTGGCACTGCGCCCACCAAAGCTTTCTGCCACAGCAGCATGGGGTTCCCCAGACCACTCTGCCCTCATGTGATCAACCTCTTGATCATGCTTATCATCGTTGTGAGTGGCACGCATTTGGTGGTCGGAAAACCTTGAGCCCAAAGGAAAAGGGTGCCTGCTCCAGACAAATATACATTTCCAAGGCTCAAGTTAAATGTATACTGGCTGTGAAGTTGTTGGACCTGGTCTCTCGAGCTTACCCGTTTTTGTTGGAATCCACCCTACCTTCTACAAGCTCATGCCAACTCCAAATCAGTAAGTGTAGTCCCATGGTTTAACGTACCTGCTTCTGAGACATGGTCTAGGTTACTTCTCTCATTTCAATGTCTGGCCGAAGAGTGAATTCTAAGGCTCAAGTTAAGTTTGGAGACAATAGTTCAGATTTTATATGTGTTTTCTTTGCCTTTGCTTTTCTGCTCCACCCTGTTCATTCCTTCATATGTGCCTGTAGTCACTCTCTCCAAATGCCACTGCATCCTCTCCTGCTCACTGCCATCCTCCATTTTCATTTTTCTTCACCTACCACGCCCCACCCCTTACATTTCACCTTTGTCTTCTTTTATAATTAATATTATTTCCTTGTCTCTGCTTGATCTTCCCTACTCTTTTAAATTTCCTCACTTCAAATGTAGACCAAAAGGACATCCCAAATTACATAAAAGTAATGAGCGTCAAGAAGACAGTCATAACAAACTATTGAAAGAGGATAAGAAGACAAGGTAAATAGAGATCCGAAGTGCAACTGCAGAGCAAAGCCCCACATAGCCAAACTATTGCAGCCCATAGTACCAATCAAAGGGTGAGGTACTTCTTTTATTAAGGAGAGGGAGCTAAAACTTAAAATGGTTATTCTTCTGATTATAGAGTGAACACCTAAAAGACATAAATGAGTTCTTGCACAGATGGAAATTAGTTCCTGCATACACAGAAACAGTGGGACTTTGCCACAAACAGACCCCATCAACTTGTAGAGCTGAGCTCATTTGCAGATAGAGCGGAGCTCCAGCACTAATGTAGCCAAGTCCCTGCATACAAAGTGCTGGTTCCCTGCACAGATAGAGCAGAGGATGTGCGCACATTTCTTACACTGAGCCAGAGCTGAGTTCTTGCATACATAGCTCTACGGGCCTGGGCAGACAGCAGCTGAGCTACATTTCAGACAGAGCTGAGCCCATGAACTGACATAGATCGAGGTAAGGAAGTTTCTAGACAGAGTTGAGCTCAGTCAGCATCCATTCCTAGATATAAAAGTTGAAGTTCTGTGAGGACTGAAAAACTGAGGACCATCTAATATTATGTGGGAGTGCTACATGCCTCTCACCCAAGTTAGTCTTGCACATGGCCTGGTTCTGAAAGGGAGTGAGAAGTGGAAGGTGGGAGGGAAAATACAGTCAGAGAGAAGAGATTTATAGACAAGATTGAAGAGAGAGAGAGACAAGGTAGGTAGCAGTGCAAGAAAAGTTGAAGAGAAAGGTGAGAGAGGACAAAGTAATAAGAGGACAGTGTGACTTAGATGGGAAAGAACAGAGAATAAGAGCTAAACAGGAGATGACATTGTAAGAGAGGTGTGAATAAGCAGCAAAACAGTGCTGCTAAGGCACCTGTTAGTGTTACAGCAAATTTTAACCATTCCTTTTGCTCGTTTCTTCAGCATAAGTCGGGTCTGGTGGCTTCGTGGATTAGAGCATCCAGTGTAGGGGCCTGTGTTTGACCTGATGATCACAGGTTCAAATCCTGGCGGGTCCACTCAGCCTCAAATCCCGGCGGGTCCACACAGCCTTTCAACCTTCTGAGGTCAACAAAATGAGCACTGTTGGGTAACAATATACAACTGTGATTCAGCGCCAAGATACCCTTGGGTGAATGTGTGCTTTACAAATACACGTTATATGTTATAAATCCGTCAGGCAGTGCATATTGCAGGTACCAATCTCCTAAGAAACATTTTGGTCACCAGTATGTATGCTTTCTTTTAACAAATTAAGCACTGGGTAGGAGTGAAGGTATTGCACATCTGACAGAGTCACCTGTTTTGGGATTGTACAAGGTGGTCTAGTGACTAATCCATCTTAAAATTGTGTTTTACATGGAACATCAAACATAAACCCCTGAAATATTGAAGGAGTTTGCTGTTTTATATATTCACCTCCCTGGGCTTGGAAGCAAGCAAGACCGAACGTGCGTGATAGAGGACTGAAGCAGATGGCTGTGAGAGTAGATCAACTTCAAGGTTATAATTGGAGGGATTTCCTGGAGGAGCCTCAGTCAGTGCATGTGCAATAATTGTGTATGACTTTGTGGCACCACAAACCATAGTGACCACATTGGACAAAGGCTCTGTGCACTCCCCATGTTGCTAGCTATACCCTCCATTGGGTTGTGAGGGAGACAAGGCATCTGTTCAGATGAACAACATCAGTTCCACACTGGATGGGGTGCAGGGATTGTGTTTTTACATTGTGAACAGATATCCGGCTTATTCTTCTCTGTGAATACCCCTTCATTTTGAGCTGTTGGTAAGCCCCCATCTTTTTGTGACAGCCAGATAGAAGCTCCCCGTGATTTTCTTATCCCAATTTATCCTTCACACCTTAATGGGATTCATATAGGTCTACTTCTCAACGTCTGTGAGAGCAGTTTCTTGAGCTCATTGTGAGATTCTCTCCACACACATCTTCTTGTTCCCTGGAGCATTTGTTCATTAACAGCTTGTGCTACTTTTAGTAAGAAAAGACACATTGCCAATAACCCTTCCGTACTTTTTTTTCTGTGTGTCAGACATGCACAGGACTGTCTTGGTATCAACCATCTTGCAGACATTTGATGCTCGCAGGTCTGGCAGACACTCTATGAGCTGAAGCAGTGCTCAGTGTCTCAGGGGAATGCATTGGCAAACCCAGTGGATGTGGGGTATATGTGCTAAAGCATGAAAGAACAGGCATGCATACATGCTGTTTGCACACATTAGCATATTAAAGCCAGACCTATTGGATTTCCCAATATGTATTCTCCTACTGGCTTCAAGGATGTCTTGGCCCCCACTGTGTGAAATGTTAGTCCCCACCACCACTGCCTGAAGTACTAGCCCCCCAGCGCCTGAAGCAGGGTCTAGTTTTACCATATAGTGCCCCAGGCCCATTCTGTCCACATCTGAAGCATGGGAGTCTCAAATGTCCCTGCCAGCCCATAGACAGGGTTGTGCTAAAATTGTCCACACTGCCTTGAACGTCTACAGAGGCAGTGGGCCTCACGCCCTCCTGCAACCTCAGATGTATCTCTCCTATGAAGACCAATAACCTCTGGTCACTGTCTTTCTGATGAACAAGTCTCCGGGCCCCTGTCCTCTGCATGTACATCTTTCTGAACATCAAGAAGATGTAGCAATAACAGGATGCATCTGTCATTTAGAAGAACAAGATGGGCTAAGAGTAGGAGTTGGGGCCAACTGGGACTTTCCACAGCTTCTCACCTGATGTTTTGCTAGCTTTGCAAACTAAGATAGCGACATGGCTTAAAATAAACAATGCTATGAAAAAACAAGGAGACCCATATACAATTGGTCAGGGACCTTTGGGTAATTGAACTATTTCTAAAGACAGTGGTCCCCAGACAGAAAATAAGTTATAAATCAATAAATATAGACCCAATCAGTACTATATTGTAGACATCTGTCCAGCCGGACAGATATTTAATATGCAGTCAAATAATGTTTACAGACAATAAACATGGAACAGTTTAAGTGGGACACAAGCCTGCATCCAACTTAGCAAGAAAGACGTACAACATAAAGTAAGGGGTTCAGGCAAAGGAAATTGTTTGTTTCAAGCACATTTCTAATAGAACAAACAGAATATACATGAGACACCATTACATAGAAATTAGAACATTTTCAAAGGGTGTATATGGTGTACAAGGTGTCGACTGCGTTTCGATCCCTTAAAAGAATAATGGGATCATCCTCAGGACATTATAAATAACATGCCTATTTTCATATGGCTTAATTTGCTAGAACCATGGAAAAAATGGAGGGAAGGAAAAGGGAAAAAAATAAGATAAAATTAGACAAATGAATGTGGCGTATATCCGAAGTGCTCGTGAGATTGTCTCTAATGTGCTGTCCGACGTGATGCGAGGCGCTCCTGAACATGAGAACATGCACGTGGATTTAACATGCAGTGAAAACTATATATAAAAAAGGTGAAGCGAAGGGATAGAAAAAGAGATGGAAGTTAGGCCGACGATCAAGATGGAAGCGAGATCTGGCGTAGGTGTTGGAAAAGTGAGAATATCTCTAACAGTAGCCGTGTAGTACGTGGCCAGCAAAAGGAAAAGACAGAGCTGAAAGTACTGAAGGGTGAGGGGGCGCTAGTATCTATGTACGTATCATAAGGGGAGGTAGCGCTACAGTACACAATGGCACAGGGGGAGGTAGAGGACAGATTGGGCACGTAAGGTGAGCTATGGCTTACCCAACGTGAAGAATGGAGCTGTGACAAAAGGTCTTGAGAATCAAGAAGAACGGAAGGCCACCGGCATAGGATCTGTAGGGATGGTGGTCTTAGTTATAATCCTGGGGAGTATGCACCGGAGTCAAGCTTCCTGCAGTAGGTAGAATGGGGCAATTGAGGTTATTGAGGGGGAGGAGGGGGTTGGGTATGGAAAGGTAACCGCGGTGTGCAAGGCGAGCGCGCTTACCGGTTAAGGGAGTTCCATTGTGGACATAATTCCAATGAAAAGCAAACCTCAATTGCGGTCTTGAGCCGTAATACAGGCCAGTGCTAGAAGGAAGGAGCAAGGAGGAAATTAGGATAATGCAAGTGTCAACGGTGGTAGAGGAAAACGGCGTGCAGGGCTATCACGCTTACCGTATGTAATCTAGGATCCGTCACAGCCTGGGTGTTTCCGGTCACAGAATTGAGTGAACCATGAGGGAGCATTATATATGGGGCCCTCCAATTGGGAGAAGTGGGTCAGGTGACCAAGAATAGTAAAAATGGAGGAGAGACTGGTGGTTGCCAAACCAGCGGCCATCTTGGAACATGAAAGAATTTATGTGCACATACTTAAAGTGGCTAAAAAACCGAATATAGGCAAAAAGGAAAGTTAACAGGAGTGGCAAATCTGGCCACCTTAGAATAGCATAGAGCAACAGGATACTCTGTACATTTCTGGAGCGACAAAATCGGTAAAAGGACCTACAAGAGGCATCAATAGAGAGAAGCACATTGGACATTTAAAATGACATAGCAGGGGAGTTCAAAGAGTAATTGTCTATGTTTAGAATAGCATAGAGCAACATGATACTCTGTACATTCCTGGAGCGACAAAATCGGTAAAAGGACCAACAAGAGGCATCAATAGAGAGAAGCACATTGGACATTTAAAATGACATAGCAGGGCAGTTCAAAGAGTAATTGTCTATGTTTAGGACCAAGAGCGCATAGATACTCAAAAGCAGTCACAGTTAGATCAATGAAGTCCAGTCCTCCAGAAGATTGAGGCCTGTATGAATACTTCCAGTCCTCAAGATCCATTTCAGTTCCTCCTTGTTAAGGAGCTGCGCCATGTCCGCACCCCTTGGCGGTGGCTTTATCACGCTAATGATTGTCCACCGTATGTCATTTTCAGTGTGACCTGCTGCCTGAAAATGTTCGACAAGAGGAGCATTTGGAGTATTGCAGCGTATTCTGCTGCGGTGCTGGCAGATCCGTATCCGTGCCTTTTGTGTAGTTTGTCCAATGTAGATTTTATTACAAGGACAAAAAATAGCATAAATAACATTATTAGTGTTGCAATTCGAAAAGGTTTTCAGTTCAATC
Source organism: Calotriton arnoldi (assembly GCA_963921515.1). Taxonomy (NCBI): domain Eukaryota; kingdom Metazoa; phylum Chordata; class Amphibia; order Caudata; family Salamandridae; genus Calotriton; species Calotriton arnoldi. The sequence continues at coordinate 531,959 of CAWUFW010007002.1, read as the reverse complement.
CTGATTTTATCAAAGACAAATTCTTTCCCCTCAATTGTAAACTGGCAAACAATACAATCACCACATTTAGCATGTCCTGTCAGGGGCGGCAGACCCCAGAGTTCATTAAGTGTTCCTGTGTTTTTGGTAGATGGTAGGGCCGCACGTACTAGGTGATCTTTTATGTTTTTTGCTTTACGGAATGCGAACAGGGGCGTTCTAAATTAAGTACCCCTGCATTCAGAACCTCCCAGTGTTTGATAATGCTCTTCCGGATGGTGTGTGATACTGGTGAAAAAGTGGTCACACAGACCATACGGTTCTGTGGTTGTTTTTCTTTAGGTTCCAAAAGTGCATCCCTGGGACAGTACCAGGCTCTTTTAAGGGAGTTACGAACTAGCCTACGTGGGTATCCCCTTGATGTCAGTTTATTGCTGAGGACTTTTGCCTCGCGAAAATAATCCTCTTTTAGTGAGCAATTCCTCCTGATGCGGAGAAACTGTGAGTAAGGGAGTGAATCCCTCAGGGCACGAGGATGGTGACTGTCATATCTGAGGAGTGTGTTCCGCTCTGTAGGCTTCCTGAATAAACTTGTAATCAGTACCCCGTCCTTATGCTGAATGTTCAAATCAAGGAATGGGATGGTGGTCTTACTATGTGTCAAAGTAAAGTTGAGTCCGTCACAATTGTTATTGAGCCAGTGGAGAAATTGTCTCATGGTGGTGTCAGAGTCCTGCCAAATCATAAAAACGTCATCTATGTACCTTCTCCACACCGAGATCCCAGTGCGGAATGGGTTCATAGGTGACAGTATGCGACTGGTCTCGAGGTCGTCCATGTAAAGTATGGCTAGGTTTGGGGCAAAACGGCCCCCATAGAAGTACCCTTCACCTGCTGATAATATTGTTCATCAAAAAGGAAAAAATTCCTAGTGAGGCAAATCTCCAAAAGTTGAAGTATAAAGACCGTGGGTACAGCATGGGGCCTTGGTCGTCTGTTGAGGACTCGTTCAATGACGAGGAGGGAATCAATTTGAGGAATATTGGTGTAGAGCGACTCCACATCCAACGTGCAAAGGGTGTCGGATGTGGGGTCGAATGGGTGTTCATCAACTAAATTGATCATAGCCATACTGTCACGTATGTAGCATTCAGTCTCAGGTACAAAATCCTTAATGAAAAAGTTCACATATTGGCCCAATGGTTCCAAGATGGAGCCGCAGCCCGATACTATGGCTCGGCCAGGTGGCTTGTCCTGGCTCTTGTGAATTTTGGGGAGAGTGTAAATCACAGGTGTTCGAGGTGACGTGGTGTTCAGAAACTTGTGTTCATGTTTGCTAAGAAACCCATGTTCTAACCCTTCATTTGTGACTTGAAGGATGAGTTTCTGCAATTCCCTGGTGGGGTTGGTAGGCAGTCTGAAATAGTGGTCAGTGTTAGTCAGCTGTCTCAGGATTTCATTCTTGTATTCATCTCTCTCTTGGAGGACTATACCTCCCCTTTGTCAGCGGGTTTTATAACAAGGGTGGGATTGGTTTTCAAATTAGAGAGTGCTTTTTCTCTTCCATTGAGATGTTGTAAGGAATGAATCGACGTGACGTTTCCAATTGGGTAACGTCATTGAGAACTAGTTTCTCAAAGGTGAGTATTTCACCTGGAATCATGTTGGCGAAAGGTGAAAAGGTAGAGGGGGTCTAAAAGGAGTATTAGGGTTATTGCTGGGTTTAGGATTAATCAGGAAGTAACTATGTAGTCTTATCTTCCGGAAAAACCTCAGAAGTTCAGTTTGCAAATCTAGGAAATTAGGGCGAATAGTCGGCACAAATGAGAGTCCCTTACTTAATAGGGATTGCTCGGTGTCTGATAGTTGGTGCGTAGATAAATTAAAAATAGGTAGCACCGAGCTGTTGCACTCAGTGGGTGATTCTGTATCGTTGTCTACCATTGGTAGTGTTGCCGACGTGTCTGGCGTTCCCCTGGTGGATTGGACCAGCGTTGTTGTTGTTTTACCCTCCCTCTTTTGGGGGCTCGGACTGTCCCCGTCCTAAAAAGGAGTGTTGGGATTCCTGTTGGAGGTGCTAGGGCCCTCACCTTGGTCAGAATTGTCAGAAGATTCAGCTGATGTGTCAGAGAAGCCAACTAAATTGTTTCGTCTGTTAAAACGGCCCCAGAGTCTTGCATTTTGGGGATTATTGTATAATCTGTTGGTGTCGAAATCTTTATTCAAATAGGGGTATGCCCTTTCTTGTTTAAAAGATTTAATGTCTTTCTTCACCTTAGTAGATTTTTTATTTTTTTTCTAACCTGTGGAACTCGTCTACAGTCTTCTGTACCTGTTCTAGTAGTTTTTTACACTCTATTGTCGGGTTGTTGTCCTTAATCTGCTTTTCTAAATCAGTAATCTCGTCAGTTAGTTTCTTAAGTTCTTCTGTCGCTATATCGATGCCGAGCACCATCCAATGTCTGGAGCAGGTAGTACCAATATAGCTAAAATTGGTAATGTACTTAGTGATGTCAGTAAATACCCCTGGGATATTCCTAACTTGTAGTCCTGTGGGGATGATGTTAGCTTTGAGATACTCCGTTAGCATACGTGTCATCAATTGTAAACGGACAAATTTCTTCTTACACTTTTCAAGTTGTTCCACTAGGGAAATATTGGTGTCTATTGGAGTATCAGTAGTGTCTGAAAGAAGGGAGGGTCCCTCTAAGATTTTCTTAATGTAGTCCTCTGAGTATAATGGCGTATGGTCAGACATAGCCCTGAGAAGGGGAGGTGAGCAAAAGACAATAGAACGTGGAGCTAGGGAAGTACCCACTTACTAGAAGGGGAGTCAGAGTACTCAATCCTTGCAATCAGGCGATTGCGCTATACATGCTATGAAAAACAAGGAGACCCAAATACAATTGGTCAGGGACCTTTGGGTAATTGAACTATTTCTAAAGACAGTGGTCCCCAGACAGAAAATAAGTTATAAATCAATAAATATAGACCCAATCAGTACTATATTGTAGACATCTGTCCAGCCGGACAGATATTTAATATGCAGTCAAATAATGTTTACAGACAATAAACATGGAACAGTTTAAGTGGGACACAAGCCTGCATCCAACTTAGCAAGAAAGACGTACAACATAAAGTAAGGGGTTCAGGCAAAGGAAATTGTTTGTTTCAAGCACATTTCTAATAGAACAAACAGAATATACATGAGACACCATTACATAGAAATTAGAACATTTTCAAAGGGTGTATATGGTGTACAAGGTGTCAACGGCGTTTCGATCCCTTAAAAGAATAATGGGATCATCCTCAGGACATTATAAATAACATGCCTGTTTTCATATGGCTTAAATTGCTAGAACCATGGAAAAAATGGAGGGAAGGAAAAGGGAAAAAATAAGTTAAAATTAGACAAATGAAAGTGGCGTATATCCGAAGTGCTCGTGAGATTGTCTCTAATGTGCTGTCCGACGTGATGCGAGGCGCTCCTGAACATGAGAACATGCACGTGGATTTAACGTGCAGTGAAAACTATATATAAAAAAGGTGAAGCGAAGGGATAGAAAAAGAGAGGGAAGTTAGGCCGACGATCAAGATGGAAGCGAGATCTGGCGTAGGTGTTGGAAAAGTGAGAATATCTCTAACAGTAGCCGTGTAGTGGGTGGCCGGCAAAAGGAAAAGACAGAGCTGAAAGTACTGAAGGGTGAGGGGCGCTAGTATCTATGTACGTATCATAAGGGGAGGTAGCGCTACAGTACACAATAGCACAGGGGGAGGTAGAGGACAGATTGGGCACGTAAGGTGAGCTGTGGCTTACCCAACGTGAAGAATAGAGCTGTGGCAAAAGGTCTTGAGAATCAAGAAGAACGGAAGGCCACCGGCATAGGATCTGTAGGGATGGTGGTCTTAGTTATAATCCTGGGGAGTATGCACCGGAGTCAAGCTTCCTGCAGTAGGTAGAATGGGGCAACTTGAGGTTATTGAGGGGGAGGAGGGGGTTGGGTATGGAAAGGTAACCGCGGTGTGCAAGGCGAGCGCGCTTACCGGTTAAGGGAGTTCCATTGTGGACATAATTCCAATGAAAAGCAAGCCGCAATTGCGGTCTTGAGCCGTAATACAGGCCAGTGCTAGAAGGAAGGAGCAAGGAGGAAATTAGGATAATGCAAGTGTCAACGGTGGTAGAGGAAAACGGCGTGCAGGGCTATCACGCTTACCGTATGTAATCTAGGGTCCGTCACAGCCTGGGTGTTTCCGGTCACAGAATTGAGTGAACCGGGAGGGAGCATTATATATGGGGCCCTCCAATTGGGAGAAGTGGGTCAGGTGACCAAGAATAGTAAAAATGGAGGAGAGACTGGTGGTTGCCAAACCAGCGGCCATCTTGGAACATGAAAGAATTTATGTGCACATACTTAAAGTGGCTAAAAAACGGAATATAGGCAAAAAGGAAAGTTAACAGGAATTGCAAATCTGGCCACCTTAGAATAGCATAGAGCAACAGGATACTCTGTACATTTCTGGAGCGACAAAATCGGTAAAAGGACCTACAAGAGGCATCAATAGAGAGAAGCACATTGGACATTTAAAATGACATAGCAGGGAGTTCAAAAAGTAATTGTCTATGTTTAGAATAGCATAGAGCAACATGATACTCTGTACATTCCTGGAGCGACAAAATCGGTAAAAGGACCAACAAGAGGCATCAATAGAGAGAAGCACATTGGACATTTAAAATGACATAGCAGGGCAGTTCAAAGAGTAATTGTCTATGTTTAGGACCAAGAGCGCATAGATACTCAAAAGCAGTCACAGTTAGATCAATGAAGTCCAGTCCTCCAGAAGATTGAGGCCTGTATGAATACTTCCAGTCCTCAAGATCCATTTCAGTTCCTCCTTGTTAAGGAGCTGCGCCATGTCCGCACCCCTTGGCGGTGGCTTTATCACGCTAATGATTGTCCACCGTATGTCATTTTCAGTGTGACCTGCTGCCTGAAAATGTTCGACAAGAGGAGCATTTGGAGTATTGCAGCGTATTCTGCTGCGGTGCTGGCAGATCCGTATCCGTGCTCTTTGTGTAGTTTGTCCAATGTAGATTTTATTACAAGGACAAAAAATAGCATAAATAACATTATTAGTGTTGCAATTCGAAAAGGTTTTCAGTTCAATCCTGATTTTATCAAAGACAAATTCTTTCCCCTCAATTGTAAACTGGCAAACAATACAATCACCACATTTAGCATGTCCTGTCAGGGGCGGCAGACCCCAGAGTTCATTAAGTGTTCCTGTGTTTTTGGTAGATGGTAGGGCCGCACGTACTAGGTGATCATTTATGTTTTTTGCTTTACGGAATGCGAACAGGGGGCGTTCTAAATTAAGTACCCCTGCATTCAGAACCTCCCAGTGTTTGATAATGCTCTTCCGGATGGTGTGTGATACTGGTGAAAAGTGGTCACACAGACCATACGGTTCTGTGGTTGTTTTTCTTTAGGTTCCAAAGTGCATCCCTGGGACAGTACCAGGCTCTTTTAAGGGAGTTACGAACTAGCCTACGTGGGTATCCCTTGATGTCAGTTTATTGCTGAGGACTTTTGCCTCGTGAAAATAATCCTCTTTTAGTGAGCAATTCCTCCTGATGCGGAGAAACTGTGAGTAGGGGAGTGAATCCCTCAGGGCACGAGGATGGTGACTGTCATATCTGAGGAGTGTGTTCCGCTCTGTAGGCTTCCTGAATAAACTTGTAATCAGTACCCCGTCCTTATGCTGAATGTTCAAATCAAGGAATGGGATGGTGGTCTTACTATGTGTCAAAGTAAAGTTGAGTCCGTCACAATTGTTATTGAGCCAGTGGAGAAATTGTCTCATGGTGGTGTCAGAGTCCTGCCAAATCATAAAAACGTCATCTATGTACCTTCTCCACACCGAGATCCCAGTGAGGAATGGGTTCATAGGTGACAGTATGCGACTGGTCTCGAGGTCGTCCATGTAAAGTATGGCTAGGTTTGGGGCAAAAACGGCCCCAAAGAAGTACCCTTCACCTGCTGATAATATTGTTCATCAAAAAGGAAAAATTCCTAGTGAGGCAAATCTCCAAAAGTTGAAGTATAAAGACCGTGGGTACTGCATGGGGCCTTGGTCGTCTGTTGAGGACTCGTTCAATGACGAGGAGGGAATCAATTTGAGGAATATTGGTGTAGAGCGACTCCACATCCAACGTGCAAAGGGTGTCGGATGTGGGGTCGAATGGGTGTTCATCAACTAAATTGATCATAGCCATACTGTCACGTATGTAGCATTCAGTCTCAGGTACAAAATCCACGTGCATGTTCTCATGTTCAGGAGCGCCTCGCATCACGTCGGACAGCACATTAGAGACAATCTCACGAGCACTTCGGATATACGCCACATTCATTTGTCTAATTTTAACTTATTTTTTTCCCTTTTCCTTCCCTCCATTTTTTCCATGGTTCTAGCAAATTAAGCCATATGAAAACAGGCATGTTATTTATAATGTCCTGAGGATGATCCCATTATTCTTTAAGGGATCGAAACGCCGTCGACACCTTGTACACCATATACACCCTTTGAAAATGTTCTAATTTCTATGTAATGGTGTCTCATGTATATTCTGTTTGTTCTATTAGAAATGTGCTTGAAACAAACAATTTCCTTTGCCTGAACCCCTTACTTTATGTTGTACGTCTTTCTTGCTAAGTTGGATGCAGGCTTGTGTCCCACTTAAACTGTTCCATGTTTATTGTCTGTAAACATTATTTGACTGCATATTAAATATCTGTCCGCCTGGACAGATGTCTACAATATAGTACTGATCGGGTCTATATTTATTGATTTATAACTTATTTTCTGTCTGGGGACCACTGTCTTTAGAAATAGTTCAATTACCCAAAGGTCCCTGACCAATTGTATTTGGGTCTCCTTGTTTTTCATAGCATGTATAGCGCAATTGCCTGATTGCAAGGATTGAGTACTCTGACTCCCCTTCTAGTAAGTGGGTACTTCCTAGCTCCACGTTCTATTGTCTTTGTCTTTTGCTCACCTCCTTTCTCAGGGCTATGTCTGACCATGCGCCATTATACTCAGAGGACTACAGTAAGAAAATCTTAGAGGGACCCTCCCTCTTTCAGACACTACTGATACTCCAATAGACACCAATATTTCCCTAGTGCAACAACTTGAAAAGTGTAAGAAGAAATTTGTCCGTTTACAATTGATGACACGTATGCTAACGGAGTATCTCAAAGGTAACATCATCCCCACAGGACTACAAGTTAGGAATATCCCAGGGGTATTTACTGACATCACTAAGTACATTACCAATTTTAGCTATATCGGTACTACCTGCTCCAGACATTGGATGGTGCTCGGCATCGATATAGCGACAGAAGAACTTAAGAAACTAACTGACGAGATTACTGATTTAGAAAAGCAGATTAAGGACAACAACCCGACAATAGAGTGTAAAAACTACTAGAACAGGTACAGAAGACTGTAGACGAGTTCCACAGGTTAGAACAAAATAAAATATCTACTAAGGTGAAGAAAGACATTAAATCTTTTACACAAGAAAGGGCATACCCTATTTGAATAAAGATTTCTACACCAACAGATTATACAATAATCCCAAAACGCAAGACCCTAGGGCCGTTTTAACAGACGAAACAATTTAGTTGGCTTCTCTGACACATCAGCTGAATCTTCTGACAATTCTGACCAAGGTGAGGGCCCTAGCACCTCCAACAGGAATCCCAACACTCCTTTTTAGGACGGGGACAGTCCGAGCCCCCAAAAGAGGGAGGGTAAAACAACAACAACGCTGGTCCAATCCACCAGGGGAACGCCAGACACGTCGGCAACACTACCAATGGTAGACAACGATACAGAATCACCCACTGAGTGCAACAGCTCGGTGCTACCTATTTTTCATTTATCTACACACCAACTATCAGACACCGAGCAATCCCTATTAAGTAAGGGACTCTCATTTGTGCCGACTATTCGCCCTAATTTCCTAGATTTGCAAACTGAACTTCTGAGGTTTTTCCGGAAGATAAGACTACATACTTACTTCCTGATTAATCCTAAACCCAGCAATAACCCTAATACTCCTTTTAGACCCCCATCTACCTTTTCACCTTTCGCCAACATGATTCCAGGTGAAATACTCACTTTTGAGAAACTAGTTCTCAATGACGTTACCCAATTGGAAACGTCACGTCGATTCATTCCTTACAACATCTCAATGGAAGAGAAAAAAGCACTCTCTAATTTGAAAACCAATCCCACCCTTGTTATAAAACCCGCTGACAAAGGGGGAGGTATAGTCCTCCAAGAGAGAGATGAATACAAGAATGAAATCCTGAGACAGCTGACTAACACTGACCACTATTTCAGACTGCCTACCAACCCTACCAGGGAATTGCAGAAACTCATCCTTCAAGTCACAAATGAAGGGTTAGAACATGGGTTTCTTAGCAAACATGAACACAAGTTTCTGAACACCACGTCACCTCGTACACCTGTGATTTACACTCTCCCCAAAATTCACAAGAGCCAGGACAAGCCACCTGGCCGAGCCATAGTATCGGGCTGAGGCTCCATCTTGGAACCATTGGGCCAATATGTGAACTTTTTCATTAAGGATTTTATACCTGAGACTGAATGCTACATACGTGACAGTATGGCTATGATCAATTTAGTTGATGAACACCCATTCGACCCCACATCCGACACCCTTCTACACCAATATTCCTCAAATTGATTCCCTCCTTGTCATTGAACGAGTCCTCAACAGACGACCAAGGCCCCATGCTGTACCCACGGTCTTTATACTTCAACTTTTGGAGATTTGCCTCACTAGGAATTTTTTCCTTTTTGATGAACAATATTATCAGCAGGTGAAGGGTACTTCTATGGGGGCCGTTTTTGCCCCAAACCTAGCCATACTTTACATGGACGATCTCGAGACCAGTCGCATACTGTCACCTATGAACCCATTCCGCACTGGGATCTCGGTGTGGAGAAGGTACATAGCTGACGTTTTTATGATTTGGCAGGACTCTGACACCACCATGAGACAATTTCTCCACTGGCTCAATAACAATTGTGACGGACTCAACTTTACTTTGACACATAGTAAGACCACCATCCCATTCCTTGATTTGAACATTCAGCATAAGGACGGGGTACTGATTACAAGTTTATTCAGGAAGCCTACGGAGTGGAACACACTCCTCAGATATGACAGTCACCATCCTCGTGCCCTGAGGGATTCACTCCCTTACTCACAGTTTCTCCGCATCAGGAGGAATTGCTCACTAAAAGAGGATTATTTTCGCGAGGCAAAAGTCCTCAGCAATAAACTGACATCAAGGGGATACCCACGTAGGCTAGTTCGTAACTCCCTTAAAAGAGCCTGGTACTGTCCCAGGGATGCACTTTTGGAACCTAAAGAAAAACAACCACAGAACCGTATGGTCTGTGTGACCACTTTTCACCAGTATCACACACCATCCGGAAGAGCATTATCAAACACTGGGAGGTTCTGAATGCAGGGGTACTTAATTTAGAACGCCCCTGTTCGCATTCCGTAAAGCAAAAACATAAAAGATCACCTAGTACGTGCGGCCCTACCATCTACCAAAAACACAGGAACACTTAATGAACTCTGGGGTCTGCCGCCCCTGACAGGACATGCTAAATGTGGTGATTGTATTGTTTGCCAGTTTACAATTGAGGGGAAAGAATTTGTCTTTGATAAAATCAGGATTGAACTGAAAACCTTTTCGAATTGCAACACTAATAATGTTATTTATGCTATTTTTTGTCCTTGTAATAAAATCTACATTGGACAAACTACACAAAAGGCACGGATACGGATCTGCCAGCACCGCAGCAGAATACGCTGCAATACTCCAAATGCTCCTCTTGTCGAACCGACCGACACGCACCAGGAATGAACCCGACAGAAACGTACCCGCGAACTCCGACCCGCGCAGTACGATGCAATGCGTGGAAAACCAGACCGAGTCGCACGGAGCCCAAGCCACACGACCGACACGCATACAAAACCGAGCCGAAGCAACCCAATTCTCCGTGATCGACGCGTACGCCGCACATGAAACCCAGCAGAAACACAGCTTGAAAGACTCGGAGAAGCCTGCACGAGCCAACTTCAGCGTCCTACTCGGTCAGAAGAACGTCTCCTGCATGCCCAAAACCCACAAAGGAAAAATACAAAAAAAAGGCCAAACAAGCAATGACAAAGTCAATAAATACAGGGGTGAAAAAACATGGAACAAAGACACACCCACAACTCCACCCATATAAAGGCCACAAATCACTACCATGATCCTTTGCAAATTCAACTGACCTGCCAGCACAGAACACCATCAGACAGCAAACACAGACACACCCACAACTCATCCATCACACAAGCCACACACCATTAGCACCCTCACATACACCCAGCAAAACCTACACTCACCCACCCTCACTTGCACACTCACACACATATCAATCCCCACCACCACCCATCACCATGCCCCCAAAGAAGAATCCAAAGTTCCTAGACAGTGAATTGGAAGTCCTGGTAGATGAGATCCTCAGGGTAGAGCCACAGTTGTTTGGTACATTGGTCCAACAGACCCCCATGTCGCAGAAAACCAAGATGTGAGAAAGGATCGTCGACAGGGTGAACGCACAATCACCATGTTTGCACACAAAGGAAGACATCCAGAACAGGTGGTATGATGTGCGCAGGAGGGTCAAGGACCTACTAAAGAAGGATTACGCCTTGAGTCATCGCACCGGCAGTGGCCCTCCTGCCAAACCAGTATACCTCAGGCCCTGGGAGGAGAAGGTGCGGGCCATCCTACCACCAGTGAGCGTATATGGACTATCAAACATCCCAGAGCCTGGTGAGTACACAACCAATATACCCAATATTGTGTGACAATACACACACATCACTGTCAAGGGGATAGTCAAACCATGCACCCTTAGCAAACCCACAGCAACCAAAAGATAATCATCCCAAGATGTGTATGTTAGTTAGATAAACACAATACATGCCATCTCATAGTGATATGTAACTGTGTCATGACATGTACACGCCTAACAACAAATAGAGCAAGGCAGTGGCACAAATCTAACCAACAAACACTGTCAGATATTTTGCCACCACTAGAACACCACCTCACAGGGAAGCTCACTGAAAGGAAGGAATGCTGTGTATGCTGGTGAAGTGAGTGTGGCCAATAGCATGATGGGAGTTGTAGTCACAGATATCGGTCACCCTCACAATTGGCCCATCAACACCACTCTGAACCATGCTCACATCACAGGGAGTGGAAAAGAACTGACAAGATGGCTGACACTGGGTACTGCTGTGGGGAGCACAAGGCCCTGCTGGGAACTGTGCACCAACCAACAGCAGGACACCACTGACTGACATCCTGAAAGCCAACTTGCACTCCCTGCAATGGAAGCACGTTCCATGGTGGGATATCTGGCTGGGTGGGAAGGAGGACTGACAGCTCTGACCATAGTTACAAGCAGCTTTTCTCACACCCCCTTAACACAAACTCCACACAACTCACCTGGGAGAATGCAATGCCTCACACTCTAATTAAAAATCCCACAAAGAACCACCACCCTGGGTTATGCTGTGTGAAGCACAGGGACACTCTTGGGACTTGTAGCCAACAAACGCCAGGACAACACTGTCAGCCATCCTGTCAGCACAGGCACACTACCCCACAGGGAAGCAGAGTCAAAAGGAAGGAAGTATGGGCATGCTGGGAAGGGGGTGTAGGCAACTGCATGATGGGAGTTGTAGTCACAGATACTGGTCACCCTCACAATTGGCCCATCAACACCACTCTGAACCATGCTCACATCACAGGGAGTGGAAAAGAACTGACAAGATGGCTGACACTGGGTACTGCTGTGGGGAGCACAAGGCCCTGCTGGGAACTGTGCACCAACCAACAGCAGGACACCACTGTCAGCCATCTTGCCATTGCTGTCACACTCACACACAGTGAAGTCCACTCAAAAGGAAGGAAGTATGGGCATGCTGGGAAGGGGGGTGTAGGCAATAGCATGATGGGAGTTGTAGTCACAGATATTGGTCACCCTCACAATTGGCCCATCAACACCACTCTGAACCATGCTCACATCACAGGGAGTTGAAAAGAACTGACAAGATGGCTGACACTGGGTACTGCTGTGGGGAGCACAAGGCCCTGCTGGGAACTGTGCACCAACCAACAGCAGGACACCACTGACTGACATCCTGAAAGACAACTTGCACTCCCTGCAATGGAAGCATGTTCCATGGTGGGATATCTGGCTGGGTGGGAAGGAGGACTGACAGCTCTGACCATAGTCACAAGCAGCTTTTCTCACACCCCCTTAACACAAACTCCACACAACTCACCTGGGAGAATGCAATGCCTCACACTCTAATTAAATATCCCACAAAGAACCACCACCCTGGGTTATGCTGTGTGAAGCACAGGGACACTCTTGGGACTTGTAGCCAAACAAACACCAGGACAACACTGTCAGCCATCCTGTCAGCACAGGCACACTACCCCACAGGGAAGCAGAGTCAAAAGGAAGGAAGTATGGGCATGCTGGGAAGGGGGTGTAGGCAATAGCATGATGGGAGTGGTAGTCACAGCTCAACATCCCCCACCCACATGGCCCAGCAAGCTCACACTGAAGCATGCACACCTCACAGGGAGTGAAAAGCCACTTCCAAGATGTCTGACAATGGTCCTCTGTTGTGGGGAGTACCAGGCCTGCTGGGAACTGGGCACCAACCAACAGCAGGACACCACTGACTGACATCCTGAGAGTTAACCTGCACCCACTGCAAGGGCGGCCCTATGCTTCATGGTGGGATAACTGGGCTGGGGGGAGAAGGAGGTCCGGATGTCAACCAAATACCATCAATGCTGGTCATGCACACACCTCAACATCCACATTGCAAAGCATCAGGTTGGCAGGACAATGAGCCACACCAATATCAACCTCTGACTGTGACAACTTAGGACAATGCAATGTACAGGGCCGCATCCAGAGGTACAGTCACAACTGTCATGTGTTTGAACCATTGATGCCTGCAGAAACATAACATACATTGTGTGTCTCTTCCAAAAACAGGTGATGATGGGGACACAGCAGCAGATGAGGAGGAGTCCCTGTCCCAGGCTCCGGTGGCCCATGAGCTCTCTGGTGTGGAACAGCCTCTGCCCTCATCGGATGGCGAAGACCAACCTGGCACCTCCGGTGTGAGTCATCATGCAGCACCAGCAGGACCACCATCTGCACCCCTGCACCCATTCCTCCAACATCTGCCGACACACAGACCACCCCCGCCGACACGGACAGACCAAGGACACTCAATGACAACAGCACAGGGACCCCAGCCCACCGTGAAGCAACGGACAACAACCCCAGTACCAACCCCAAGGGGGCCTAGGGTCACCTGTGCGTGCCACCGCAGGTCCCGCACATGTGGCCAGGGGTGGTGGGAGGGGTGGTAGGCAGAGGTCGCTGTTTGCAGAGGGGTCTGGACTGCATGATGTCCCACAACTGGTACGCATTGCTGATGCGTACCAGAATAGCACCGGAGAGGTCAGCCAGGTAGTGGGGATCCTCAAGGACATTCAACAGCAGCAGGCTGCCCATCATGCCCGCTTGGACTCCCACATGTCCCGTGTGGAGACTCACATGTCCTGTGTGGAGACACACATGTCTGGCATGGAGTCCAAGTGGGACACATTGGAAGAACTGACAGCGGTGCAGAGGGACATATTGACATGCCTCCGCCAGATTAGCACCAACATGGCCACACCTCCCTGTGTGCCCACAACATCTGGTGCCGCAACAACTGCAACTGCCACAGGGAGGGAGGATGACTCTGGTGGAGAGTCCTCTGCACCGCAGCGGCCTGCACGTGAGGGTCCCCCAGAAAGAAGAGGGGCCGTCCGAGGAAGGACAACTGAGAGGCCGATGGCCATGTACATCCCCAGGAACCCAACACCTGTTCTGGAAATTCTCCTTTGTGTGCAAACTGTTCACCCTGTCGAATGCAACACAACTCTCCCACATGACATGGGGAGTTTAAGTTGGACTAATGCATCAGATGACTGTGGACTTTACTCAGGACATTTCTGCTACCAACACTTCCAACTCATCTGGGAACTTTGGATTCCAATCCCAATGTACAGCACCCACCATCCTGTGCACTATCCTCACACATGTATGTAAATAAACTCACTAATACACCATACTTGCCTCTGTTGTGATTCCAACGTTGTTTTTGTCATGGAGATGATGATCTGCTAAATGACACTGTGCATGCTAACTGCTACAGCAAGTTTAACACCGTCATGTGAGTCATGGAGACGTGACACATATGAGGGAGACACACCACTAGGGCAACACAACACATACACACCAGGGCCATCTGACTCATCGCCTACACTGATGTTGCCAGGAAATACAGTGGAATGCACAGACACCACACCTATTCACAGTCTGTGTTAACTAGCCCACAGGTGCAGTAAGCAAATGTCAGTCAGATGTGTGACCACAGACAACGCACATCCCAAAGTGAAGCACAGGTTTATTACACATTTGCAACATGTTGTTTCCACTACAGATGCAAGGTAATCCCACGTGGCAGTGGCCACACAGTCAACAAGTGTAGAAGAAATAAAGTCCAGGGGTGTGGGGCACATCACCTGTAGGGAAACGACTGCTTCCACCCTGGAAGTTGAATCATGGTGTCAGGGGATCCGAGTTGACCAAACAACTCTGAAAGCACCCTGTGAAGGACAGACATGACACACAGTCAAAAGCACTGAAGAACAGGACAGAACTGCAATACTCATGCCCAATACATGTCACAAGATACCTACACAAAACCAAGTTAGCATGTCAACACTGTTGGGGAGTACAGACTACCTGTAAGGACACATCGCTGCACGCATCCAGTCAAGTAGCACATGGCCACACTCAAACAGCAACAGAGCACCACCAACACATATCATGCAAACTCAAATCATTGACATGACATCTCTGGATACTCACATTCAGCTGAAGAAGTTGGTGATGAGCTGTGTGCGGACATCACCCTCATCATCATCATCATCACTGGCATCGTGGCCCAGGCCAGGATCCTCCACAGGTGGCGGATGTTGGTCATCGTCATCCAGGATGAGAGGCAACTCCTTCCGCACTGCCAGGTTGTGTAGCATGCAGCAGACGATGACAATCTTGCACACCTTTGCTGGGGCATATGGGAGGGCCCCTCCTGTCTTGTCCAGGCAGCGAAAGCGGCTCTTCAGGAGACCAAATGTCCGCTCGATCACTCTCCTGGTCCGACCATGTGCCTCATTGTAGCGCATCTGGGCTGGTGTCACAGGGTTCCTGAGGGGTGTCAGCAACCACGGCATGTTGGGGTATCCGGAGTCACCTACATACAGACAATTGCACATTAGCTGAGTTGGGTAAAGAGGGTGGAATACAACATTGCAGAACACACACAATGGTACAAAGTCAGTACACACCGACAAGCCAGGCACGCTGGTTCTGCATCTGTGACATCATCCTCGGGATGCGACTACTCCTCATCACGTAGGCATCGTGTGCAGAACCGGGGAAACGTGCACACACATGTGAGATGCTCATATCTGCAAGACATACCACCAGAGCATTGATAGAATGGTAATGTTTCCTGTTCCTGTATGCCTGCTCATGTGCCTGTGGTGGTACCAAAGCCACATGTGTCCCATCAATGGAGCCAATGACATGTGGCATCCTCCCCAGGGCATAGAAGTCACTCTTGACGTCAGTGAGTTGTTGACGTTTAGGGAAATAGATGTACTGGTTCAGGTATCTCAACATTGCCTCCAAAACATCGCGTAGCACACGGCTGAACATGGTCTGTGACATCCCACCAGCAGACGCCACAGTGTGTTGAAAGGTACCGGTGGCAAAGAAGTGTAGGGCTGCCATCACCTTCACCTTGGGGGTCAGCGCTGTAGGGTATGTCCGGCCAGGTTGCAAATGTGGGGCCAACCGCACCGCCAATTCCTCAATCAGCGGCCTGTTGAAGCGGTACCGTCGGATGCAGTCACGTTCAACCATGGTTGCAAGGTCAGGGAATGGTCTATGGACAGCTGGTGCCCTGCAGTGCATAGGTGAACAAAGAAAGATTGTCAGTCACCCCACATATGTGGCATTGACCATACTCAATATCACATGATACATCATTACGAGACACAAGTACTTGATGTGTGTGCCGTTCTGTATGGACATATATGGCACCTACATGGCCAACATCTAACATCACAGTTCAACATGTGTTGACAACAAGTTCCAGGTTGTGCTATGGGAAATCATTAGGCTGTGTCACAGTACCCATGTACTGCTGTCACGTTCCAAACACACACCACAGTGACAAGTGAGGACAGATGTGCCACAGGCATCACAGCTCATTGACAGGTAGATTCCCAGGGACCCTGTATTGCCACATGGACAGTGGCATGACATGGCGTATCATGTACACGTCAGCAAAACAACCATGACTCCCACAGGTAGTGGCCCCTGTTGCCTCTGCAGGACAGACATGGACGTCTGTGACACACACACGCACAACATCAAAGTCGATGCACAAACAACGTGGATGTGGAGACTGTCTCCCATTGTGCACATGGAATCAGAGACATCTGAAACACAACATGCACACAGACTGTGGAGGGCCATCACTATTGTGGCAATGGGTCACCCTGTGACGTACATACCTTCCCACATGGGACTCAGGGTGTATGTGACATGACATACACATACACAACCTGGAAATGTGACCATGCCACATGCCCTGAACTGAACAGTTGCACATCACAGTGGTCATGTGCACAACACACAAAGGATTCTGTCCCCATGAACACGTGCACAGCCTGGGAGTGGCTGCCCCCAAGTGCCACCAAAAAACCACATGTTGACCCCCATACACACACAGGTAATGCAGCCTTACATGCCTTAGGATACAGTGTGGACAGGCTGTGGTGTTGTAGGTGTGCCCCTGAGTCCCTGGCAAGTAATTGTGGCTGGCATACGTTCACCAGTGACAACCATGGTGACATATGCGAGTGATTTGTACAGGGACGCGTTGTACATCAATGGACCGATCGGTGCGCACGCATTGGCCATTGCATATGATGTGGAAGGATGCGTGTTGTCATCCGATATACGCGTTGTACAGCAATGGACCGATCGGTGCGCACGCATTAGCCATTGCATATGAAGTGGACGGAAATACGCGTTGTACAGCAATGGACCGATCGGTGCGCACACATTGGCCATTGCATTTGATGTGGACGGAAATACGCGTTCTACAGCAATGGACCGATCGGTGCGCACGCATTGGCCAATGCATTTGATGTGGACGGAAATACGCGTTGTACAGCAATGGACCGATCGGTGCGCACGCATTGGCCATTGCATATGCTGTGGACGGATGCGTGTTGTCATCCGATATACGCGTTGTACAACAATGGACCGATCGGTGCGCACGCATTGGCCATTGCATATGATGTGGACGGAAATACGCATTGTACAGCAATGGACCGATCGGTGCGCACGCATTGGCCATTGCATATGATGTGGACGGATGCGTGTTGTTTTTCGAAATACGCGTTGTACAGCAATGGTCCGATCGGTGCGCACGCATTGGCTATGGCCTGACATGGTAACGGACGCGTTTTCGAAGCTTTAACGAGTCTGATGCAGTGAATTCAGTTGGCCACCCACAACAATGTTGCAAATTCATGGGTGTCATGAAGTTGAACTTTTGAAGGATGCTGTGGGCGTGTATAAGTGGTGCAATTCCATGGATTGGCCAGATTCAGAAGATGCAAACGACTTGGACCTATCACTTTGGACACATGGGACAGTATCTGCCTCTGCAGCACACATATAATGCTGGCTGTTCCCCTGAGAGCTCACTTGCCTGCACTACATGCTCCAGGACGACATCTGCCACCACCACTGCTGCTGTCTCTGCATCCTCTGGCTACTGCAATGGCACGTACTGTGGAGAGAGCCCCAGCCTTCAGCACTGAGGAGAACCAGGCCCTGCTGGACAGCCTCCTTCCACAGTACAGCAAGCTGTATGGGAAACCAGGGAGCAGGTGAGTGTGCTGTCCACTGCCTTACTAATTGTGCATGTTGTCTGACTAGCAAGACTTACAGTGTGCACACCACTGGCTAGCATGCTCACTGAGTACTTGGCACCCCCAAAGTGTGTAGTTACATGCACTGAACAGGTATAGTGCAGTAACAGTGCATTCCAACAAGGTTTGACTTCCCAGGCAATGATACCATGTGGTAACTGCTGGCAAACTGTTCATAGCCATAGTTGCACTGCCTGTGTACATCATATGCCCCTGTGATTGAGACATGTATATCCAACTGTGTGATGCACGGAAATGTTGCATGTGTAGTAATGGCCTTTTCACTTTGTCATCCTCACAGGTTGATGCCCACCAGAAGCAGGACATCTGGCTGACCATCGTCCGGGCAGTACGATCGGTGGGGGTCTACAGGCGCAGGATCCGCAACTGCCAGAAGAGGTGGCAGGACCTTCGGGGCTGGACCCGGAGGATCGCAAGGGTCCAGCTGAAGCTGTCGCCTCCTCGCAGGAGGGGCGGACACCGGACCCTGACCCCCACATGCTCCGGATCCTGGCGGTGGTCTTCCCTGACCTGGATGGGCAGCTGAAGGCCAGACAGCAGCAAGGAGGGGGTAAGTGCTAGCCTCAACTGTGTACTATGCCTGACATGCTCTATGCACTCCTTTAGCCTGGTTCCACTTCCACAGTACAACTGTCATGTCGTCCTGGACTCATGTCCCTCACTTGTGTCATGCCCCCTCCTCATCTGATACACAGGTGTGGCCCTTACAGTCTGTGACTTAGGTCACTTGGGTACTGTGTACTTGCAGTTACCTGTGGTTCAAGTTGGGGACAGCATCAGTTACAGGAACTTTGTGGTGGGCTGCATGGGTGGTACAATTGCTCACAATGCCTGTGATCTGACATGTACTCTGGGTATGGCTTTAACATGTGTTCCAATTGCTGCTCTGACTCACCACATGTCTGGGGTATGTGCCACACACCCATGCTGCAGCAGAGACCAAGGTAGGAGCCTCAGTAGTATGTACATCATGTGTGTGACACATGCATAGCCACCTGCCTAGTGTTCAGGGTAATACCATGTTGCACATGGACCAGGACTGTAATGCCTACTCCGGACATCGAAGGCACTCTGTTCTCCCACTCCCGTGTGTCAGCATACATATTGGGCATTGTGAAGAGGGCACTCAGGTGTATGCCTCTGTGTCACCGTGGTGTGGCCTTGCTATTTGGACTCCTGGAGTGTTTAACAATTTGGGGTGGCCAGCCATCTGAGTTGTGACTATGGGATCTGCACATAGGTCAATGCATAGGTCTCTGATCCCTTGACTGTGCACAATGTTGTATGAAACATTGGGGTGCAGGCAGCTTTAATTCATTCTCATCAAAAGTTGAAGTGCTCATGTGTATGGATTTGTGTTTGCAGTCACTCAAATGTCTCATTTGATTGATGTGGGATCATCTCAGTCCTCATGATGTGGGTGGCCAGGGGTGCACATGTGCACCTGTCAGCTACAGGGCTTACTTTTCAAAAACTTCCATGATTGTGACACAGTGCAGACTGGTGTTGTGTGTATGCACTGCCCCTGTGACAGGAGACAGTTATGACTGACTTGCCAGACAGGCCTGTGCCATGACATTCCAATCGCAAAGGGTGATCCAGCAGTGGTGTGACATGTCCTGCATGCACACCATTGTTGCATTGTCTATCAGGACATGAGGACATCATTGTGTCTGGTGATGGAACCAAAACCCGCATATCAACAGAGACTTTGCCCATCACTTTTCCTGACACATGTACTGAGTCAGTGGCAGGAGATGGCATGTGTTTGGAGTGACACATTTCCATATGTTCTCTTGGATGTCCAACAACTGTGTATGTGGTGCATGTGTGCACATATGATTAGTCGCATACAACAGGCAGCAGACAGATGGGTGCATGGACAGGTAGGATATGTGTGGCATGACTGACTGTCAGGCAGACAATGGGCTTCTTCAAATCAGTGTCAGCACTTATTGCAATGTCTAGCAAATGATGGCAGGGCTTGCTCTGTGATGTGCTGTACTTACTGTGGTGTGTGTGGTCAGTACAGGTGACTAATGTTGCTCTGTTTATCCTGATTGTTTGCAGATACATCCACGGCCACAGGAGGAGACAGCTCCACGGACCAAGAGGAG
The DNA here is from genome assembly GCA_963921515.1 of Calotriton arnoldi. Lineage (NCBI taxonomy): Eukaryota > Metazoa > Chordata > Amphibia > Caudata > Salamandridae > Calotriton > Calotriton arnoldi. The sequence continues at coordinate 511,573 of CAWUFW010007002.1, read as the reverse complement.
CGGCAGAGCCAGACTGGGTCCACTGCAGGGGAGACCGAGGGACCCAGTGGCACGGAGGGTGAGGGAGCCACACTGAGGAGACCTCAGCTACGACCACCTCGGCTGGGGAAAACAGCACTTCCAGTGAGGACTCCCTTGTGGAGGCGGGTGTCAGCAGACCAGAGGCAACATCAAGCAAGTCTGTCCCCGCCACCACCACCATCTCCACCCTCCCATCTGCTCCCATCCCACATGTCCGTGGAGGCTCCCGTGTAGGGGAGCGTGTCTCCTTCATGCCAGGCACCGCACCCCTGCCTCTGTCCCCCTGCTGCCCTGAGTGTGGAGTCTGTGGACTTGCTTAAACAGATCCATGTAGGGCAGACATCAATGCTGAGTGTCCTCCATGCACACACGGGTCTTTTGACACAACTGGTGTCATTCATGGAGGGCATGTCATCTGGCATGTCTGCCCTACATCGGACCAATCAGTCCATGGCCTCCTCACTGACGGCAGCAGTGTCCCTCCTGCAACAGTCCCTCACCCCTCCTACCTCTGCCCCATCCACAATCCCCAGCACCCTACCTGTCCCAAGCACACACACACCGGCACCGGCACGCACCAGCACAGACACAAGCAGCACACAGACACACAAGCCAAACTCCAGACGCACACGCACGCACAGTCAGGGGACTGATATCTCACTCACAGGGGATGGGGCCCAGACACACACACACGCATCCACGAGCACTCCGCAGTCCTCAGATGCCTCTCCCTCCAAAACCCCTTCCCTTGCCTCACCTGCAACCCCCCTCCCAGAAGCTCTTCCTCTGTGAGCTTGGCCTCTTCCCCACAGATACATCTGACACGAAGTCCAGGCGGAAGAGGCGACCACCACACACAGAGGGAGTGCCCCTCACACCCGGACACCCTCCCCCAGGCACAGGCAGGCTGAGGACCCCATTCGAAAGTCCCCCGGACCAGGAAGGGCAAGACCCCACCACCACCACCACGCAGCTCCACCACACAGTCTCTCTCCTCCATCCCCCAGGCCACCACTCCACAGGTTCCACCGCCACACCCTGCCCCAGGTTCCCCACACACCGATACCGCATCCCCAAACTGCTTAGGCCCTCCCCCTACCACTTGCTCTTCCACCCCCAACCCAGACGCTCAGCCTGTTTGTGCCACTGGTGTGGAGACCGGGTCCCCCCTCTGTCCTGCCCACCTCATCTGCCCCCCTTCCACTCCCTTGGAGTCATGCACTGCAGTGGAGTCCACAACCACCCCGTCTGACTCGGGCACTGCAGTGGGGACCCAGTCCACTCCATCTGACCGGCCCACTGCAGTGGTTGCAGCACCCACACCATCTGACTTGTGCCCTACAGTGGTGCCGGCCCCCACTGAGTCAGACACCTCCACTGCAGTTGCCGGTGACACTGCTGCACCCACCACCCCTTCACTGCCTCCTTCTGGCATCCCCTGATCCTGTCCCTGCGGTGCCTGGCCTGCCCCTTGTATGCCCCTCCGAGGGGATGTCCCCTGTCCGTACCAGTGCAGGCAAGCAATGGGTGACAAGTTGTCACATATCACCCTGTTGGGACTGTGTATTTGGACTGGCCATTGGCCTTAGTTTCTTTTGGACTTGAATTTTTACTTTAACATTTGCTGAATAAAGCCTCTTTTTGTTTACTTGTTGTTTTTCTTTGGATGTACATGATGTAGATGAGTATCATCATGCATTTGCAGTTGTAATAGTGTTCAGACCATGAAAATGAAGTGTTGCTGTGATGGACTCCATGTGGTCCATGGGATATGTGTCCTAATGTAGTCTGGATCTATAGCATCCTTTGCTGCAGTCTGAGGGTGTAATGTTCAGCATTTGACACAGGGATGTACGTTTTGCATTTGTAAATTAACATCTTTGGCTTACACTGATGCACATCTGGTGGGCTTACCACTGTTCAATGTTTCTATTTCCCTGACTGTGTGCCCATCTCCACTGGACATGCAGTTTAGCACATCAATGTTGAAGGACTCATCTGTGTATACAGTGCAACTTGCTTGACACGTGTTTTGGGTGTATGCAGATGACTGACGTGACACTCCCGTACCCAGGCTGATGTGAGCAGAGCCTTCAGTGTGTTGTAGTTGTTGACTCACTGACCGAGTGTTCTGCTGACATGTTTGAGTCGTGCACAGACAAGGTTTGGCACAGCGGACCTTCCACAGGAGTGGAGTGCCCTCATGGCAGTGTGTAATCCCGTGACATTGGCTGGGCCCGTGTTGTGTGTTGTGTGAGCATGTCTGTGTGTGTTCCCTTCCCTTTTCCTACACAGGCTGTGTCCCTAGGGATGTTCCTGTTTGTGATGCTTGCTGAGTTGTCCTGTGTTCATCCAGCATCTTGGACCTGGTTTCTCCGGGATGTGGGTGCATGGCAAACTAATGTTCATCAGGTTGTCATCCCTAGTTGTCTTTGTTGTCAGGGCTGGGGATGTGGGCAAACGCAGATGGGACACAGTCAGGATTCCCCTTGGCACTTGTTGGTTACACAAGTCATGTAATTTACAGTTTGTGGTAGCTTTCAGTGATTGTGACACGTTGTGTGTGTGACTGCTGCCACTCCTCAGGGTCAGAGCTGCAATGTTGGAAGTTGTCTATGTGTGTTCTTTGTGGGTGACCTTGGCTTCTTCATTGGTGTGTGACTGTGGCCGGGATCCCATTGATTGGGGTGGATTTCACGTCATGCCCATGTACGGCGTACTGTGCAGTGTGTCAGACATTCACGAGTCTTGTTGACTGGCCATGTGTGATGGGTTTCTGCACCTTAGTTCCCACCACCACCCCTGGGATTGTCATGGGTGCATGTGCAATGTCACCAGTCCATGTGAGCTTCACTGCTGCACATTGGTGGAGATCAAGGTGTGTGGTGTTGAGTGTGTGCAAATGAGAGTTGTTGCACGGCTAGACCCCTACCTCCATATTGGCCTTGGCTGACAGGCCGTGCTGATTGATTTGTGCTTGTGTAGGTGTGATGGTAGTTTGTTGCTCAGGACACATGACTGTGGTTCACAGTGTGAACGACATCTAGCTTTGTCATCACAGTGGGATTATCATGCAGGCCAGTGTCACCACAATGTGGGGTCCCTGGGGGTAGTGCTGTGGTGGGTCTGTCTCTTGCTGTGTTAGTTGCTGTTCCTACAAGCTTGTGTGACATGTGTAATTTGGGCTCCCTCTCATCTAACAATGCCTGATTGCCCACATAGGGGAATCCGATCCATGAGTTACTTTTGTGTGGCACTGTATACACATCTGTGTTGGATTCAGGCCTCCTCATGTGTTGTGTGGTTGCCTGGGGACACTGGCACACCCCCCCATCACCTGTTGTGTTTGATATGCAGTGTGAGGCTGCCTGTTTGTGTTTGTGCATCTGCACCACTGCATTGGCATATCTTTAGTGTGCCATTGGCTGTATGTTGTTTGGTGGATTTCCCCTGCTGTCCCTGGGACTCCTAGGTCATCAGTCAGCACAATGATCATGGTTTGTATGTCCCATTGCTGCCATGGTATGGTATTTGTTCACCTCACATCTACAGTCTCCACAGGATATCTACATTTGTGTGTCCATTGGTGCAGATATGTGGGTCTGCATTATGATGTATCACTTCTGTCATTGTGTAATTGATGAATGTTGACAATGTCAGCCCCCATGGGTGATGTTTGTCTGCACATGGCCAAAGGTATGTCTTATTTGCACTGCACTGTTTGCCTCACCCAATCTATGTTGCTATGGGACACAAGCACTACTTTGCCACTGATGTGTTTGTTGTTCTGTGACCAGGAATCATCCATGCTGTTTGGCAGTTGCAGCTTTTTCCATGACAACACTTACCTTTTGGTCACTGTGATGATGTGGGTTTAGACCCCATTGCCACAATGTTCAATTGGGCTTCAGCTATGGACCCCACACTTACATTTTGGTCACTGTGATGATGGGGGTTTAGACCCCATTGACACATTGTTCAAAATATGCTTCAGCTATGGACCCCACACTTACATTTTGGTCACTGTGATGATGGGGGTTTAGACCCCTTTGCCACAGTGGTCATGGTCTGCTTGCATTGTGGAGGCCACACACATTTATGTGTGACACATGTGATAGGGGTCACATTGTATGTTCAATGTCATGTTCAGTGTTGTAGGCATTTGACACAGACTACACACGCTTGTCATGATGTTGGGGGATGTCTTTTCTGACATTCCATTATGTTGGAGTATGCTGGTTGTGTCATGCATTACCCGTCCTATGAGTAGGGGTGGTGGTTGTGGTAGGCATCCAGGCCCCCATGAGTAGGGGTGGTGGTAGTAGTAGGCATCCAGCCCCCCATGAGTGGGGATGGTGGTAGTGACAGGCATCCAGCCCCCTATGAGTGGAGATGGTAGTAGTGACAGGCATCCAGGCCCCCCTGAGTAGGGGTGGTGTTGGTGGTAGGCATCCATCCCCTATGAGTGGGGATGGTAGTAGTGACAGGCATCCAGCCCCCTGAGTAGGGGTGGTGGTTGTGGTAGGCATCCAGGCCCCCATGAGTAGGGGTGGTGGTAGGCATCCAGCCCCCCATGAGTGGGGATGGTGGTAGTGACAGGCATCCAGCCCCCTATGAGTGGGGATGGTAGTAGTGACAGGCATCCAGGCCCCCCTGAGTAGGGGTGGTGGTAGTGGTAGGCATCCAGCCCCCCATGAGTAGGGGTGGTGGTAGTGACAGGCATCCAGCCCCCCCTGAGTAGGGGTGGTGGTAGTGGTAGGCATCCAGGCCCCCATGAGTAGGGGTGGTGGTAGTGGTAGGCATCCAGCCCCCCATGAGTAGGGGTGGTGGTATTGGTAGGCATCCAGGCCCCTATGGGTGTGTGTGGCATTGGTGATTGCCATCCCGCCCCTATGGTTCTGCTGTTGCTAGTGTACGTCATTTCTGCATCCCTATGTGTGTGTGACATATGTCGGGTACGTGTCGTTTGTTTGTGTTGTGGGTGTTTGACTTACCGTCTGCGCCGTACGCGTCCGTACCGGTTCCGGTAATATATGTAGAGTATTGGTAGGACCTGCGCGATGGGATTCATGGTTGGGTCGTCTCGTTCGTGTTTCTCGTGGCTTCGACTCGTACTCGTCGCTGGCTTGTTCGATCGTAGCCGGGGATCGTCTTGTGGCGCGAATCGGAGCTTATGTGCAGCTCTCCCGGATGCTCTGACGTGCCGGACGTAGCGACGGGTTCGGCACGTACGGAAGGCGCATCGTACTAGTCCGGCCGGAAGGTGCTGTATATTTGCTTCCGTGCGACTCAATACGGCGTTTACGGATCCGGCTCGGGCGGGGAACAGGAGCTGGAATGGGTACGTACGGCTGGGTCGGGATCTGGGCAGTTATGCGCATCGTACTTGCTCGTTCGGACGAATGTTCGAATCGGTCGGGAAACACGCATTCGGCTTGGTTTTTTTCCGGACGAATAGTGTTAGGTGCGCTTCCGGCCGAGATCGGAATCGACCCCAATATCTGACTTAAGCCAGTGTCTCTAGCCAAACTAATAGAGGGTGCAAACTTCTTTATAAACTGCTTTAATGCTGTTTTTGTTATGGGGGTATCAATATTCAAGGTAAGCCCAAATGAGTCATTCGCTTTCACAAAGATCCTAAAAATTGTTGAATGTTCTTTCAATTTCTCGAAAATTTCTATCTTCAAGGCAGCCCTAAGAGTGCCCTCCTCCCCTCAACATAAAGAATTACCCCACCTCAAGACCGCAGCCCAGGATAAACTATATGAAGAAACTAAACCAAATTCCAGACGTAAAACATGTACAGCAGCCTGAGAATTTAGATTACAGATTTAGACGAAGAATTCGGCCTTCAGCCTTATCAAAAGAGAGCCAATGTTTCATGTCCAGTACCTCAGCAGCGTATATTAATGTGGGGAATTTTTACCTTAAAACTGACAAAACATGACTAAAATGACGTTTCCCACAAGTGTTGTAAAATCTATTTAAAGCTCCAGCCTGGGAAAGAGCCCTACTAACACAGAGATTAATGTGCTCTGAATCTCTCCCTGTTTTCGAGAAAACCTTCCCCAGGTATAAGTAAGAATCCACCAGTTCCAGTTCTTCAGGCCCCAGTGACCACTTAAAACATCTCTTTAGTCTTTGTCCTTTCTTGCGGAAGACCAAGATTTTGCTTTTAGCAATATTAATTTTCAACATATGGGCTTCTGCGTATCTAGTTAGAGCATCCAGACGACGTTGAAGACCAATGGGAGTTAAATCAAAATTGCAACGTCGTCCGCATATAATAAAGAGCCAACAGACATTGTGCCAATCTTAGGGGCATCCCCCGCACTGAATTCAAGACTGCGGGGAGATCAGATATGTATAAAGAGAACAATAAGGGTGCCAACAAGCAACCCTGCTTTAGCCCATTGTGCGTTTTAATCCTACATGATAGCCCCAGCGCCCCTCCCATCAAAACTTGACACCAGGTATCTGTGTGCAATTCTATCAAAAGACCCAAAAGATGCTGCGGTATGCCCAGTTGGGCAAGCTTTCTCCACAGCGTTTGGCGGTCGACTCTGTCAAACGCTGTGGAGAAGTCAATAAATGCCGTATAAACCGGCATACTTCGTAAGAAAACATATTTATCAACGATGGTCTGGACAACCGCAATGTTGTCCAGAGTACCATGGGTCTTTCTGAAGCCAGCTTGCTCCGGATGTAAAATGTTCTGGTCATAGGCCCATTTCTGTAGATGACATAAAAGGCTTTTTGCAAATAGCTTACCCGAGGCATCCAACAGAGCAATCTGTCTAAAGCTACCTGGTGATGTTTTTGGACCCTTTTTATACAAGGGGACAATAATACTCCCCTTCCAGGAGGGAGGAATTTCATTTGTTCGAAAACAATAATTGAACAGAGGCGCTAAAAGAGTTCCCCATGCGGCTGACTCCTTTTTAATTAACGCAATCGGAATTCCATCCGGCCCGTGGGCGCCAGATGCTCTGGCGTTCTTTATAAAACCTACTACCTCATCCCCTGACGGTGGGCCATATTCAAGAAAAGAGGTCTCTTCCATACGTATCGTTACTGGAACTACTGGACTATTGTTTTTATATAGTGAGGAGATATAAACCACCCACTCGTTTCCTGGAATCGGTATAGATAAAGCCCTCTGCCTTGAATCGCAGAATTCCGCGACCAGGTGCCAGTACTTTCTTGAATCCTTGGCCCTTGCTGCTTCCCTCAGCCCAATCCATTTAGCGTCAAACTCCCTTTTCTTTTTGCTAAATTTACGACGGCTTCTTATTCACTTGAGGCGACTAATTTCCTGCTGTTGACCTATTGAGAATTGGATATGTTGATTTCGAACTAATCGATTAATTTCCTTGTTTAACAGTTTCATCAATGGCAGGCTCTGTTTAGGCAAACGGGGGCCAGCAGATCTAGAACTTAAGTTCCGTATCTTTTCCATTTGGGCCTCAAAAGCTGTATAATATTCAAGAAAGTGTAACCCTCTTCGTTTACGAGAGCCATCTTCACTATTGAACCCACTTCAATGATATTTTTAAACGTCCAGAAAGAGCGTCCATTTACTTTATTATAAACTACCATTCCCTGGCCCGAATTCCCCAGGTCCAGTACGGGGAGATCAAAAACCACTGTCATACCCACTACACTGTGGTCGCTCCAAACCGATGGAAAGACAAATAAGTTTTCACAAGCCCCAAACATTTGATAAGACACAGCTACATAGGGGCCGATTCCGATCTCGGCCGGTAGGGCTCCGAATCGGATTCGGCTTAACCGGATCAGATTCGGAGCCCTATTTCCCGACCGATCCGTACGCGCGTCCGGACGAGCGAGTACGATGCGAAATCGCCGACCGACTCGTCCGGGCGTCCCGACGGCTCCGACCGACTCGATCCCGGCTCTAACCGCACCGACCGACTCGCACGGACATGACTCGCACCGCGCAATGGAGACGTTCCCCGGCCGGGTAAGTACGATGCGCGACGCAAGCAGTCCGACCGAGCCGCGCACTCCGGCTCGAAAGAGCTGTCGGAGCCGTACTTTTGGGGTCCGTGTCGAACCCCCCTGTATGCGTAGCCGCGCAAGTCGCACACAGGGGGGACCCATGGGTCCCCTACCCGTGCGTGTACGGCGCGAATCGCTTCGCCGCGTACACGCTGTAGGGGCGCCCTTGTCCACGCATCGCACCCATTGAGTCAATGGGAGCCCGCGTACGCGTTGTACGACAGGCTCCCATTGACTTCAATGGGAGTCCGACCGACTCGAGTCCGATGGCATACGTGCGCATCGTACTCGTTCGGTCGGGCTGCACGAGTCCGGTCGGTCGGATATCTCTCCGGGTCCGGCTCGGTCGGAGAGATTTCCGGCCCGAATCGGAATCGGCCCCATAGTCTAAAAGACTCTGCGTGTGGTGGGAGTGAAAAGTAAATTGGGCTGTTTTATCCACGGGCACTCTCCCGTTTAAGATGACGAGATCTGTCCTTCTAACACTGTCCAGCAGGGAGAAGCCCCGTTTATCTGTTTTTGTTTTGTCCGGTAAAAGAATCTCAGGAATATGCCAAGTTTCTTCTTTATCAATATTTGCATAGATCTCTGAAGCAGAGTTGGAAATTTTGGCATTTAAATCTCCCACTATTACCACTAAAGGACATTCTTCCCTGATGGACATGTTGTGAATAAATAAGAAGAGAGTGCTCAATAGATGATCAAAGTTTCTCCCAGGAGGTATATAAAGATTTGCCACAACAAATAAAATAGGCCTACCAAGATCTCCCAAACAGGCCAACTTCAAACATATACAATAGTTTGAAGGGTGGCGAAATACCTTCTGGTTCCAATTAATCGAGTTCTTGAGCAAAATGGAACCCCCCCCCGCACTAGCGTGACCTCTTTCCGAACGTTTAGCATGGCAGGAAAAAGTAAAATAACTATCACAGTCAAAATCCTTGCAAGACCAAGTTTCTTGCAAACAGATGATTAAAGGATCCATAGTTTTCAAAAAATTCAATTTCGCCTCGTCATGACCCAAACCTGCCATATTCCAGGACAGAATTAGCCCACCTAGGCTACCTCAAAGGAGTGCTTCTTTCTGCTTCTGGACAGGTTTTATTCAAAGCTCTCGCGACCCAGCTCCACCGGGCCGATTCTTCTTCAGAATCAAAAGTCTGAGGGACGTCTACCATCTTTGACGCCAAATTTATTGAACGGCCCCTACTATCCAGGGAAACCACAATATTTTTGGTGTTACCTACCGAGTACTCAGAATCAGGGCCCATCACATCCAGCACCACAGAATTAACGGCCCTAGAGGCAGTCAGACACTGCCTTGGGGAACACCTGGGGAGATATTCCTCATATTCGGAGACGGATGCTATATCAAGCCCCCGTTTCAGGAAATGCTCACAATTCTGCATAACCAAATTGGCTATGATCAAAGAGCAAAAAGTAACTCTAGAGTAGAAGGAAGTTTCGTGTGAAATAATCTTCACATTTAAAATATCCTTACTTGATATCAACTTTAGCGCCTCTATTTCTGAAAATAGGCAAAGAATAGAACCTCGATTTACTGGGAAGGATTCATTATCAAAAAACCAAGTAAAATCCACAATGGACGATATAGCACTCTGCACCACATCAAAAAATCTTTGTAGGATCCCTTGGGGGGATCCATAGGGGAACCCTATCTCCACAACTGATAACATGTGAGCAGTCATTGGACTGAGGGTTCAAGTACGGCGTCATAGTGTTAGTTGGAACCTCTAAACTTCCATTGGGCAGCGAAGCTGTATTCCCTATAAGAGCTCTATTCCACCCAACCTGCTTGATACTCTGTGTTTGATACCCCTCTTCTAAATGATCATTCATCCTAGCCCCAGTGACCCCTGACCCAGACTGGCACATAGGAACCCCACCTCCCTTTTGATGTTCCCTTACACCGTGATCAACCGGGTTATTGATCAAGGGAGTATGGGATAGTTGAGTGGACTGCAACATAAAGTTTGGTAAAGATTCTCCTATCCTGGAGACCCCCACTCCCCTAGCCAACGACGTACACGCTATGTGGGGCTCCATAGGAATACCCTTATCAGATGGGGTTTTCAAATCTCCCTCCTCCTTTAGTATTTGAGTGTCACCCTGGCTTCCAAGGATCCGTGAAAAATGCAATTTTGACACTTTTCGTTTAGAGAATCGCCTCAACTTTTTATGTTTTTTTTTCGTATTTTCCCCCTTGTAATTAGTTATAAGGCGTTCCCTCTTCCTTACTTTCGGGCCTCCCATCTCGGGAGGGTCTGAAGGACAGGCCTGGTAGGTAGAGGAGTTAAGACCCTCCCCCTGCCCCTCTTCCCTCACTGCTTGTTTTTTGGAACCCCTGATTTTCATAGTGTCTCTAATACCCCCTTTCTTACCATTATAAAACAAAGGGAAAGATTTAATTGTAGGCTTTTCCAACGGGGGGCCCAGTTCATCCTCCCCAAAGAGAGTACTTAAATATAACTCTTCTTTTTCAAGGTTACACATAGGTTCAATAGGGGGTAACAAATACAGAGGTAATCCCACTTGAGCAGAAGCGTCCCGTGACTCTCTCGCTAGCTCTTCCGTATGGGGATATGTCTAACTTAGTTACCTTTTGTACTTCAAGCAACATAACAGAGGTCATTCCCAATATATGGTCAGAACTTAATACAGATTTCTCTAATAAAGACAAAATGGAATTTAAAAATTTTTCAATACACACAAGATATTCCGAGGGCACAACATCCCTCTCATTTCCCAACTTCGGTTGTGTGCAGGGTAGAAATACATCATGGGCAGACTCCAGGGAGGTGCCCATCAAATGACTTGTGCTACAATACAAAAGAGGCAAAGAAAAACGCCTAGGAGAGGAACTTACAATTGGAATGTTATAGTTTCCCCTGTGTCCACATGTCAAGTGATCATCCTTCTGGGCGGCTTCCCAGCCTCTTGTATGGGTTTCTATATCAATGTCTGGGAGGGTAAAGTCTTCCCCTACATTTGACCTTTCACTTACAATTGGCTTCTCAGCCACAGAAAAATCATCGTCCAATATAACATCAGGGCCACCCTCCCCACTCATTCGCTTGCAATTGAAACAGCTGAAAAGGCGCCAGCCATACAGTCAAGCTTTGAGCCATCCAAAGAAATATGATGATGACTCTGTAGGTTTTCTGGAGAGTCTAAGCATGATGTTAAACACGAGTCTAGGCACGATTTTGCACATAAGGAGACATCAGATATTACAGGTATTGTAGCAGACACGCAATCGGGCTTCAGCCTATTCAAAGGGGACTGTTGCTGACTCTGCTGGCTCTGTTGGATGTCACCAGAGACCGAATTTGCATGGAAGGGGGCAGCAGGGGGTTGCCCACTTCGACCATCCTGGACAACTACATTCATCTGTGCCTGTACCCCTTCACGGGAATGGTTCAGGTCCCCCACAGGAATACAAGTGTCTCCCAATGGCTCCGCAGGCAGGGGTGGAAGAGGCGTTGTTAAGTGGCAGTTTAAGAACTGTCCATCATGGATTACAGCTGCCACTTCGGGTGCCATCCGGGGCACCTTACGAAAAAAGCCTGTAATAACTGGATGAGATTTGTAGCAGAGTTGTTACAATTGTCTAGTGCCACTATATGAACTCTTTAGTTTATTAGCTCGATTTGGGGATGAGGAAAGCACACGCCCCGAGCGTAATTTTTGGGAGGTCATACTGTTCAACAAGGAGTGCACGCTTAAAGAACTTGACCGGACTTGCTGCCGCCTAGGTGGTTTAGGGAGACACTCCTCGCGACTCCCAACACCTCACAACTCCTCACGGCCACAGATCGCTGAGCAGCAGGCGACTTGCAGGTGAGGGATATGCGAGCTACTTCGGACTTCAACGTGCACACTAGGAGTCATTGGTGACCTTAGGGCCTCAGACCAAACAGACCAAAGAGGTGAAAACAGATGAAGACAGGCCCCCGCTCTTGCCGTACTCGGCGGTAGTGAGCAGGGAGAAGGAGCCTGAGAGCAGGGCACACTGAGGAGCCGCAAGCCGCACCCAACCTAGTTGGGCCGCTTCCGCGGACTCACCTGGGCACAACACTCAGCGTCCACCACTAACGGCGGTCACACTCTCGCACCCCTACACTCCTGCACTGTCCCTGCCGCCACTCCGCAAGTCCAGAATTCGCCTGGTTCCGATGAAACACCTGCTGAAGGCTAGGGGAGGCGAGCGCATAGGAGGTAGAGACCAGATGATAGGGGCTTGCAGGAAACACCCCAGGGAGCCAAGAGTCAAAATAGGAAAAGCTTGAAGCCCGAAGTTTCGGTCTAAGAAAAAGAAGCTTGGAGAAAGCGAGTCAACAGGAGGCAAAAGGTGAAGGCCACAAGTCAACTCGCCTGGGAGTCCAAGTGATTCCAGATGATTCGGACGAGATACTCCTTGCCTCTGCCCCCACTCTCACACAATGCAGCACAGCACGATTCAACACGTCTCCGATAAGCCGGCAAAGCCGGTAAAGCCGCCTGCTCTCAGCTCCTCACTCGCCCGTTGCTCGTTGGTGTCTCACGTGGCGCGGGCGGTGTCTGGTAGATCAGGCACGGGAACCGTGAAATGAGGCCAACAGGGGCTCAGGGCACTGGCAGCCCGGATCGTCGGAACTCCCCCACCGTGAAGGAACAAGAGGAGCAAATCAGTGGGGCCGTAATGCGGTGTGCTGTGCTGTGCTCGGCGTCCTCGCTCCTCGCTGACACACTGTAGCTGCGGCTGACGGTCGGCGTGGAAACATGAACTCCTGACTCAATTCCTGCATTTTCAGATGTGTGTCTTGTTATTTCAGATAACACATTCAGGGGCCGATTCCGATCTCGGCCGGTAGGGCTCCGAATCGGATTCGGCTTAACCGGATCCGATTCGGAGCCCTGTTTACCGACCGATTCGTACGCGCGTCCGGGCGAGCGAGTACGATGCGAAATCGCCGACCGACTCGTCCGGGCGTCCCGACCGCTCCGACCGACTCGTACCCGGGTCTAACCGCACCGACCGACTCGCTCGGACTCGACTCGCACCGCGCAATGGAGACGTTCCCCGGCCGGGTAAGTACGATGTGCGCCGCGAGCAGTCCGACCGAGCCGTGCACTCCGGCTCGAAAGAGCAGTCGGAGCCGTACTTTGGGGGTCCGTGTCGGACCCCCCTGTACGCGTAGCCGCGCGAGTCGCACACAGGGGGGACCCATTGGTCCCCCCTACCTGTGCATGTACGGCGCGAGTCACTTCGCCACGTACCCGCTGTAGGGGCGCCCTTGTCCGCCTCGCACCCATTGAGTCAATGGGAGCCTGCGTACGCATTGTACGACAGGCTCCCATTGACTTCAATGGGAGTCCGATCGAATCGAGTCCGATGGCATACGTGCGCATCGTACTCGTTCGGTCGGGCTGCACGGGTCCGATTCGGTCGGAAATCTCTCCGGGTCCGGCTCGGTCGGAGAGATTTCCGACCCGAATCGGAATCGGCCCCTCAGTGTTAGTTTCTATGTGGTGAAAACCACCCTCCAACACCCCCAAAGCTCAGGTCCAGTTGCGCTCCTGGGTAGTATTATATTTAAAGCCAACATTATCGGGTTAGTGAACTGAGAAATTCATAACTTACAAATATATTTCCCACATATCATTTGTAAAGTGGTCTGGAAATATGTGAAAATAGTACAATGTGTTTGAGCACTGGTTTAAATTGCCTGTAAAGGGATCTTTAAATTTTACCTAACTGTGGCAATGTTTTTTGCCTAAGCGTTTAAAATGTGGGAGAAACCCAAATCTCCATGTAAAGTGGTCTTTGTGTTCCATCAGATTTGGAACAATGTTAATGGCCTAAAGTGCATAAACATGCTATACAAATTTGCCACGAAATTCCCCGAACATCTTTTGGATAAATCACTAAACCTCCTGCAAAGTATTATTTTAATTTTATCTGCGTTGGACACATTGTACTGGCCCAAAGTGCTTAAAAATTTAATTCAGTATTTACTACATGATTATTGCATATTCCGTGAGGGATTACTCCCCTCCCCCCCCCAATTTCCATGTATAGGCATCTTTAACCCTACAACACCCCAAGCAACTCCTGGAAGGGTTACAGAAACTGAATGGCTCACCGAACCAACAGCTGCAACCAACACCATAACCCCTACAGAAGGACTCTGCAACAACCACTCTAACTTCATCCATGAAAAAAATTACCAAGAGCTACAGAAACTTTGAACCGCAGCCACCCCCCATCGACCTTCTAAGCCTGCTAACCTCATCAACCAAAGACTACCAACTGACAGCATGGAACCCTCTATCCATCGAGGGAACTGCAGCCATAATGAAGACAGTCCACTCAGGAGATCCCACAGACCCCGTACCCCCACCATATCTACAAACTGGGAAGAGCCACGATCAGCGCTGCACTCACTTCCATCATCAACACCTCAAGACAGCCACCTTCCCAGATAGCTGGAAACATGCCAAAATCACTGTCCTCCTCAAAAAACCCTCAGCCGACCATGAATTACTCAGCAACTATCGACCCATCTCGCTGCTCTCCTTCGGTCATCGAGAAGACCATCAAAAGACAGCTCTCTGACCACCTAGAATGCAACAAAATTCTGGACGGCTCTCAATCAGGATTCCAAAACAACCACAGCACCAACACAGCCCTCATTGCTTCCACAGACAACATACGCACAATCATCAACTGTGGACAGATGGCTGCCCTCATCCTCCTTGACCTCTCCGCTGCCTTCGACACCATCAGTCACCACACACTCATTGCCAGGGGAAACAACCTTTACAACGCGGTCATTACACCGCGATACTTTTACAACGCGGTTGTTACAACGACCGCGTTGTTAGTACGCGATGCATTTACATTGCAAGTCTTTACAACGACTTCCACTAGGGGGCGCTGAGGTATTGGAAATGAATTCCAACACCTTCCCTACTGTTGCGCAAACTGGAGTAGGAATAGTAAATAATACAATTCCTAAGTCCAGCGCGCCCCCTAGTGGAAGTCGTTGTAAAGACTTGCGATGTAAATGCATCGCGTACTAACAACGCAGTTGTTGTAACGACCACGTTGTAATAGCACGCGATGTAATACATCGCGTAGTAAAATGCTATATTCCATTGCCAGACTACACACAGCAGGAATACAAGGACCAGCTCTCAAATGGATAGCCTCCTTTCTCTCCAGAAGAACTTAACTACTCAGGCTGACGCCGCTCACATCTGAACCCAAGGACCTCAACGATCATCACTCAGCTCCACACTTTTCAACATGTACATGACTCCTCTTGCTAATATCACCAGACACCACGGAATCAACGTCCTACGCTGACGACACCCAGCTAATTTTTTCCCTCTCAGATGACACCATCACCACCAGGACAAACTTCAAACAATGCCTGACCAGGGTGGCCAATTGAATGAAAGAAATCTGCCTCAAGCTCAATGCCGACAAAATTGAAGTGCTGATTTTTGGGAATAAGGTTCACCTTGGACTCCACCTGGTGGCCTGCTGAACTTGGACCCACACCCACCCCAACCAACCAAGCTAGGAACCTAGGCCTCATCCTGGACACCAACCTCAGCATGAAGTCCTTGGTCAATGCCGTCACCTCCTCATGTCACATCCTCTGCATGTTACGTAATATCTTCAAGTGGATCCCACTGGACACCAGACGTACCATCACGTAGGCCCTAATCATAAGCCGATTGGACTACAGCAATGCATTCTATGCGGGCATCCCAACCCATCTTCTTCACAGACTTCAAACCATCCAAAACACCGCAGCCAGACTCGTCCTCAACTTCCCGCACTGAACCAACACCACAACACTTCTCAGAGAGCTCCACTGGCTCCCCATCCAGAAGCACTGCCAATTCAAACTTCTCACACACACACTACACAAAAACAGGACCTGCATACCTCAATCACTGACTTCACTTCCACCAACCCACCAGACAGCTTTGCTCAACATAACTGTCACTTGCACACACACCACAAATCCACAGAAGCAGAACGGGAGGTCACTCATTCTTCTACCACGCCACCAAATCCTGGAACTACCTCCCCCAATACATCAGGGCTTTCTCAGCACTTCTTGTATTCCACAAGAAGCTGAAGACCTGGCTTTTCAAATAGTCTTCTTGCGGGACCATCACGACTGCCTGTACTCAAGTCCGCTTCACCACACGCCTCCACTCACCTACTCAGCGCCTGGATACCCTCACGGTTGACAAGCAGCGCTCTACAAATCCACCTTACATTACATTATATTTCATTAGACAATGTTGCCTAATGTTACCAGCCTAATGTGAATAAAATGCACCTTCTGTGACTACATAAATGCTCCCTTCTGGGGGCACTCATGAGCCACCCTATAAACTGATCTTCAACTTCTGTAAAGTGTTTACAAATTATGTTGGCCCAAAATGCTCAAAGATTATATATTTGTAAAATAAGTTCATTACAATTATAATTCATGGTGTAAAGATTTTGCCAAATCAGTAATACTTGTATGACAATGTGTTCCATCAAGATTTGGTTGTTGTTCACTGATTTGTTAGACACAGACGTTGCTTATTGTCTAAAAAGGATGGGGACCTCTGGTCTAGAGTGTTCTGTTTGAGTAAGGCTAACTATGTGTAGTTGGACAAGTCAGGTGTAGTAAGTTTGCTGATAGGTGCTGTTAAGTGTCCGATGTTAGGTGACTACATCATATAGTAATTTTGTTGGATGCATGTTGTAAGGACAATCAGTTGTATACTGAATGGGTTGTTCTGTTGTGTGACTGCGATTTGGTTTACATCAAGGGAAATCTGTTGTTCATGTGAGTTTAGTCATGTTGACAGGTGGGTTGCAGTGGTGGTCTGTAATGTGAGGTAGTCGTGGGGCAGACACACATACACTCATCCACATACCATAAAAATACTTTATTTCAACCACAAAGATCATCAAAGCACAAAAAAAATAAAAACAAGATACAAAATACATAAATAAAGCAAACCAACTGTTGTCATAAAGAGAAATACAGATGTTAAAATATAACAATAAATAAATAAAAACACAAATATTAAACATAAAAAACAACACTTCCTACAAGCTACAAGCAGCAATCTACACATTAATGACTTACTAAAACAATCTTCACATGGCATATTAAAAACAATAGGTCCAAGTTGGGTTTGGGATTACAAATCCAAACAAATGTCCTCGTCAATAGATACCATATGTGGAATGGAGTCATAATGACCCCACATCCACATCATTTCATTTGCACTTGGTACGCCTAATCCAGAAGACCATAAGAGATTTTGCCACGCCAAATATATGGAGTCTACTTAATCGGAAGGGTGCCATATCTGAACTGCAATTATAGTTTACAAGCTAGAGGTGGTACAATTTCGTCAATAGTTGCCTCATAAGGCATACAAGGTTCAAAATCAATAAAAGACATTGTGAGGCTTCCTTTGCTCTTGGCCACAGTATCCACTGCTACAGCCTCCCAGTACATGTTTTTTATCTTATCTCAGTAAAGCGTACACAACAACTCAGGAGAGGACCAATAAATGTCTAGACCCAACTTCTGCAAATGCGATTCAATGGTGCAAAACCATGGTATCTTCTCTACACCCGGTAGGGCCATAAGATCTCTTGCACCATCGCAATAAGATTCCAATTCAGCAGTGGTCCACAACCGGTACCAAAATATTAACAATCTGCATTATATTTTCTGTGAATCTTCCACTGAGCAAGATCCAAATATACGGGTGTGAGGGGAGTACTAATGGGAAGTGATAATAAGTCTTGCAGAAACCTGTGTTCCACCATAACAATACTATTTGAGTTAGAGGAGCCCCACAATTCGGCCCCATACAAGAAAGACCCAATAGCCTTGACATTGTAGATCTCGGGGGGGGGGGCAACTCTTTGGGAGATGGTCTTACGATGGACCTTTACTATATTTGCAGTCTGCTGGGTGAGCACCAAATGAGCTTTTTCCATCTGGGGAGCCCAGCTCAGGTTGGGTGTCATTCTGATACCTAGTCAAAAACAGACACCCAATCAGTATATGTATTACCCACCAGCATCTGCCTGTTACAAAGGATCACCCATTTTTTTCAGAAAAACATACATTTGGTCTTAGCACTATTAAGCTCTAGGACCCAAACAACATCAAAAAGAAGAAAAAAGATCTAACAGCAATTGTAGCCCCTGGGGAGACTTAGAAATCAATAGGGTATTGTTGGCAGAGAGGAGGACCAGAACCCTTCTCCCCCCAGATTGGGTGCATCACACCCCTCTTTACTGAGGTGATCAATCCCCCCATTGATGCACAGGGAGAACAGGGTGGGGGCTAAAACAAAAACCTGTCTAACTTCCTAGACTACCCTAAAAGGTTCGGTCAGCTGCCAATCTGCTCCCCATCTAACCTGAGCCAAATTTCCAACATGGAGCTTCATCAAGATATGCAAAAGAGAAGAGGGGATACCCATGTTTTCCAGTACTCTCCTCAATTTCCCTTGCTGGACCAGATCAAACCGTGTGCGCAAGTCAACAAAGGCAACATATAGCTTTCCCCCATTGAATAGCTCCTGACGCCAGTATATACGAGCTAACGGAGAGACCTGATCTAGTGTATTAACGTTTGTTCTAAAACCCACCTGCAAGTCAGATAAAATACCCTCCTCTATAATCCAGTCCTGCAGATGAATCAACAGTTGCTTACAAAAATTTTTTTTAATAGAGTCAATTAGACTAATGGGGCGATAGTTCCCCGGGATGGCCTGGTCCCCCTTCTTATAAATTGACAGGATCTCCGATAGCTTTCACGAGGAGGGGATCTCAAGGTCCGACAAAATAGCATTGGATAAGATGTTGATATATGGGCCCCACACCTCCGGATTCGCTTTATACAAATCATTTGGGATCCTGTCTGGTCATGCGGCACGAGCTGGAATGCAAGAATTAATAGCAGTCAAGGTCTCATTAAGAGTGAAAGCAAGGGTGTTTACATCCTCTTAGGCAGCCATATGTTGGATCATTTTATCATCCTCCTCTATAGCACCCCCATTCATGTGCAACTTACTGAAATGGGTCACCCAATCATCTTGTCGTACACAAACATCCATCACAGTTTAGACAATTAGGCAGGCTGATGCCATACACCAAAAGGTATGGCTAACTTTAGAAGTCAGGGCTTCGTGGACCACAAGGAATTATCCTACTCCTTTTTAGTCCTAAGCAAAGCCTGCCTAACCCGGGCCCTACAATTTTTTATATCGGGGCATGAGTTGGATTAAACTGCCAATAGGAGATCACCTTTCCTAACCTGCAATTACTCTTAAACTAAGGATTAGTTTTAGGCCTCCTCAACCCCCCTTTAGATTTTTTAACTAATGGTGTTGAGACAAAATATCGAGTTGGAAACATCGACTAGCAGAAATATTGAGTCAAAAATATTGTGACATGGAAATATTGTCAATATCGTTGTCAAGAATATCGTTTTTAAGGTAAGTAATATCAATTTTTAAAATATTTAAGTCATTAATATTGATTACAAAAATAAAGTTGTTTATAATATCGTTTTTTAATTATTGTTAAGTATTTTAGTATATATTTTAAATGTATATGATGTAATTTTTTTGTCTAATTTTTGTTATTTTTAGTTCTGTAGCAGGCTGTGTGTGTTTAAGGGGACAGGCTGGGAAGTAATTTAATTATAATAAATTCATGACTAATTTTGAATTAATTTTTTTCATTAATCATTAATTGTGTTAATGAGTTGTGGGGTTTATAGGGGTACCGGGTGGGAAGTAATTTAACTTTAATTTTAATTATGTAATAATTAATTGTTAATTAATATTAATTATTTAATTGCTAATTAATTATGTTAAAATATTAAACATTTTTTTAAATATAAATTGTATGTGCGGGTTGTGGGGTTTATAGGGGTACAGGATGGGAATTAATTTAATTTTAATTAATTAATAATTAATTATTAATTATTTAATTGTTAATTAATTATGTTAATTGTGTCAATATCTTTTTTTATTTTAGGTGTGGCTTGTAGGGTTTATAGTGATACAGGGTGGGAAGCAAATTAATTCTAAGTAATTATTAATAATGGTTTTATTTAATAATGATTATTTAGTTTATAATTAATTATGATAGTTTTGTAATTACATTTTGTAACAAAAATTTTAGGTGTAGGTTTGGGTTTTGTTGGGGTATATGGCAGGAAGAAAGTTACATTTAAATTAGGTTAGAATTAATTTTTTATTGATAATAATTAATTAATTTATTATGTTAATTGTGTAATTAATTTTGTATAACATTTTAGGAGTGTGTTGTATATGTTGTGAGGGGTATAATGTGGAAAGTAAATTAAATTTAATTAAATATTAATTTTGATTTATTGATAGTTAATTTGATAAGTATTTATGTTAATAGTGTCAATAATTAGCTTTTTAAAGTTAAGTTTTAGGTGTTGCTGGTAAGTTTTGTAGGGGTATATGGTGGGTGGTAACTAAAAGAAAAATGATTTAATACATTTTGTTTGTTAGTAAATCATTTTTAAATAAAAATAATTTTTTCTTTGGAAATTATTTTTGGATTCAAATTTTAATAATGTTTGCAATTATTTATGATATATTTTAACATTATAATGTGTATTTATTTTGAATACTTTTTATATAAAATATATTTGTATATTTTTAATATTTATATTTTAATGTTTTTTATTTTGTTTTTGAAATTATTTTATTGTTTTGCAGAGAATTTGTTTGTTTCTAATGTAGTAATGACTGCAGTGGGAATATTATTTTTTTCCTTCTGCAATACCACTTTCCCTACTGTTGCACTGACTGGAGTGGGAATAGTAAATTATGCCCCTCCGCAATCCAACACCTTCCTTACTGTTGCTCTGACTGGAGTGGGAATATTAAATTGTACCCCTCCGCAATCCAAAACTTTCCCTACTTTTGCACTTATTAGAGTGGGAATAGTAAATTGTATCTCTCCACAATCCAACACTTTCCCTGCTGTTACACACAGTGGAGTGGGAATAGTAAATTCTACCCCTTTGCAATCCAACACTTTCCCTACTGTTGCACCTATTGGAGTGGTAATAGTAAATGTTACTCCTCCGCAATCCAACACTTTCCCTACTGTTACACTGACTAGAGTGGGAATATTAAATTTTACCCTCCACAATCCAACATTTTCCCTACTTTTGGACTTATTAGAGTGGGAATATTAAATGTTATCCCTCTGCAATCCAGCACTTTCCCTACTGTTACACTCAGTGGAGTGGGAATAGTAAATTTTACCCGTCTGGAATCAAACACTTTCCCTACTGTTGCGATTATTGAAGTGCCAATAGTAAATTTTATCTCTCTGTACTCTAGAATTTTTCCTAGTGTTGTATTAATTGTCGTGCTCTGCAATACAATATTTTATCTAATTTTGCATTTATTATAGTGAGAGTAGTAAATTTTACCTTTGTGTGATGTAACAATTTTATTATTGTTGTGTTTTGTGATGTTGGAGTAGTACATTTTATATATTATTAGTATAAGAATGTGTCTATTTTTGCATAAATTGTAGTGGGGAATTTTACATGTATTGATTTTAACATTTAATAATTTATTTTAGATTGTTTTAATTTATATCATTATGTTATTGTTTATTTAAAATAATATTTATAATTATTAATATTTTTTATTTGTAAAATATTTTTATTAAATTGTAAATATTAATGTTGTTTACTTTTGAATTTTGGGGCTCATTACGATGTCGGGCGGAAAGCCTCTGCCCGACACCGACTCGGAATCGGAACTGAGGGACTTGCGGTCGGTGGTTCTGATCACCGGATTCCGTTGCGATCGAACACTGTTCGGTCAAAGTCCCATTGTTCCCTATGGGAGCTCGTGTTCTGCTCAACAACCGGCTGAAACACAGGCTACTATTCGGAAATGGAATGTTTGAGGAAAACCCTGCACCCTTTCGCAGGCACCCCACGGTGCCTTCCACACAGTGCAGGGTTTTACAGGAGGGTCCCTTAGGTACCCCCTCGGCAATCAACCATGGGCCGTGGGCCTAGGGGGCCCTGCCAGTGCCCCACAAAGTCACTTTCCGACAGCCTTTTCGTGTCGGACAGGCCAACGCGGAAAGGCTGTTGGAAATAGACATCGGAATCCCAAGGGCGGAAACGCTGTCCATAGGGGTGTACGATGCGGGTTTGGCAGACAGGGATACTCCGCGGGTTGCTCGGAACCGATTTGGAAAGACCGCGCGGTTTACATTCGGTCGGACTGTAAATCGACTGAGTCGGTCGGAAGGGCTCCAACGCAGTCAAGGAGATTCTGACTGTCGGGAGGAGGCTTTCCGACCTTCGTCGTAATCGGCCCCTTTATGTTATTGGTACAAATATATATATATATATATATATATATATATATATATATATATATATATATATATATATATATATATATATGAAAACACACAGTTGCTCTTTCCGGAGCGCAGGGGACCCATGAAGAGTGGCGTACACGCCGGCAGAGCGTACCGGCAATTAATATTCCAAACGTTTTCCGATAACGTACGCTCTCAGGACAGAAAAGCAGATCAACAATATTTAATCCAAGAGTTTATTACACAACGCGTTTCGACTGTAAACACAGCCTTGCTCACGTGTAATGTGCACACCGAACACGGGTAACTGATACAGCAGCAGTAAAAGCATTCCACCTCAGTTCACAATAAAATCGCCAGAAGCGTTTCGGGCAGTTTGATGTCCTTGTTCACAGGCTTGAGATAAATGGAAACAGCGGGCTTAGTGGGACATCTATGATAAATAGTCCAAGTCCCGCTCCCAGGGGTGTGTAGCACCTATGCTTCCTGGTACTTGTGGTCCCACTCAATCCAACCCCAAGTGGGGGCCGCTGATTACCATCCAATATTTGCTGCCCTGGTGGGTCAAAGTGACAGTCTTACCCCAGTGGGTTTGAAACGATGCGTGGAACAACAAGAGCTGCCGCCAATATTTACCGGCAACGACGGTCTCTTCTTTCCGCCAGCGCCCGTGATTTCTGGCGCTGCAGAGCTGCTCCACCAGCAGCGGGGCATCTTCGCGGCCGGACTAGCCGCTGTAGTTCATCAAAAAGGTTGCTCAAAAGAAGACGCCACACAACCTTTTTGATGATATATATATATATATATATATATATATTTCTTATACTATTATATTATTTAAATTACAATATAATTTAAAATTATTTGTTTTATAATACTTTTTCAACTAGGTATATGTTATATATATATATATATATATATATCATAGAACAATATTCATTCAGTATAGGAATTGAAAAAAGAGACGGCACACCAAAGGCTAACTGCTGAAACGCGTCGTTCCTTTTGCACATAAAACTCTGTGCAAAGCCACTTGGTGTGACGTCTCTTTTTTCAATTCCTATACTGAATGAATATTGTTCTATGATTTTCGATGGTGGTTGCTTCCATCGACGGCACCGGCACTGCGAGGCCAATGGCGGTGAAAAAGTAGCGTTGTGGGTGCATATATATATATATATATATATATATATGTATATACAGAGCAAATCCTGGATCGCCACCAACTTCCAACGGCGTACAAACACAGGTACGGACCACTTCAAGGGACGTTTCCAAAATGCAGTGCTTTATTTAAATCGCAGATACACGGCAACCAGTCAGTCCTGGCCAGTGCCTCAGCATGACGCGTTTCGACCGAAACAAATCCGTCTTGTTCACATGACGCGCTACTCAATGAAATGCATTTAAATAGTGAAAACAATTAAGAAAATCACACCTGTAGACAATTAGGCTCAAGTTGCGTGGCAAATAGACTTGAACGACAGACTCTATAAGAACAGCACGTAGAAGTACATGATGTTGCAGAATAAATATCTAAAATATTTCTATAACATATATAAATATATTCACATTTGAAAGAGCTAAAAAGATATAAATCCAACGCTTCATTAAAAAGAGGAAGATTAATGCCTTAAAAATAAATACATAGTGAAGTATAATAGTCATCACATATAACGATGATGGGCATAAATAAAATCCCCTCAAAGAAATGATGTGCAAAAAACGGAAATGTAAACTTCTACTCATGTGCAAAATAGAGTCCAAAGTAAAATACCTGAAGTCACAAAATCACTTGAGTTACTGCATTATCAGGTGTGAAAGTGCAAAACGTGCAAGTGCAAAAATATCTAAAAAACAGTACTATTTGAATTAAAAAATGCACCCGGAGCCCCGGGGTAGCCCGTACATATGACAAAACCAATGGTAAGCAGCTTTGTTATTGGGCAAGTGCCCTACCCGACAAATACAAAAACTATTAAATGTGTGGCACAAAAAACATGTTTGCCTAGACCAAATCATTCAAATGGCAAAATACCAATCAATATATGGAAACAGGGAATAAACTCTTGTAAACTCTTGTAAAAATGTGGAATAAAATCAAAGATGTGTAGATACAGTACTGGATATGTCGAGATGTCACAACCTAATACAGAAACAACATGGTGTAATCATAAAAAATTGTGCAAATCCTCCCCCATATTAAGGCCATTAGGCATCTTGGTATCAAGTTGTAGTATGAATTTGGATTCGAGTTGTCTCAACTGGAGCTCTCTGTTGCCTCCTCGAACTGATTTAGGAACTGCCCCAATTACAAGGTATTCCAAGTCATTTAAATTGTTGTTGTGTGCTAACTTCAAATGTCTTGCTACGGGATAATTCGGGTCAGAGTTTACTGCGGCTCTGAGATGTTGAAGTATGCGGTTGTACACCTGGAGCTTGGTGCTCCCTACATACTTCAAGCCGCATGTACAACGAAGCACATAGACTGCAAAGTCTGTACGACAGGTATAATAACCTTGTATCTTGACTGGTATATTGCTAAAAGCAGTCATGTACTCAGTCATGTTGGTCCCGAATTTACAAGCCCGACAAGAGCTGCACTTAAAAAAAACACATCTGGGTGACAACCATGTATTGATGGAGGTAACTTCAGGGCTGTTCCTCACCAGATTATCTCTCATAGATGGTCCCGTTTAAAAGTTAAAGAGAGGGAAGCAGGTAAAATCTGAGAGAGAGTAAGGTCAGTGAGAACTATAGGCCAGTTTTTGTGTACGATACTCCTGATCTGTTTCTGTTGTCTACAATAAGCAGTGATGAGTCTTACTTCCTGAGGGGTGTCTTTTATAATATTAGGGGTTGTGACTTCCTTATCGGTCTGGCTGCTTGTTACACCTAGACAGTGATCGCGTGACAAGGAATTGGCTTTAGTGCGGGCTGAACTAAGATCCTTGATACTATAGCCTCGTGATAGAAATCTTAGTATGGCTTCATTCTGGCAGATTTCTAAATCCTTGTCATTACTACAGATACGGCGGATCCGCAGAAATTCCCCATACAGAATACTGCGAATCGAAATATGTATATATATATATGTATTTAACTTTTTTTAAGTAAGTTTATTTGTTATAATATACATTAAATATATTACATTTTTAATAAATTTATGTTAGTATTTTATATATTTTATTTTTGGGATTTTAATTTATATATATATTTAAAAATCGATATTTAATACAACGAAATTATTGCAAATGATATTTTTTCCTCAATATTTTTGTACTTACCTTTTTAAGTATAGGTAGTCGATATTTTTGTAGCAGATATTTTTGTCTCAATAATTTTGTAGGTCAATATTTTGGACCTCAATATTTTGTCAGTGAACCGTGATAAATAGTCTACTTCTTTCTCCACTCTAGCAATAACTTCCTCTAGGGCTAGGGGTCCCCTCCCATTTCCATGCAATGTTCTTCTGGATACTGGTTGAGGAAAGGCCACCCAGAACCCTGGGGCCCCGCAGAATGGGTTTTAACCTGGAATTATCAGATATAGTTAAGGTTAGTGCATGATGATCACTGACCACTTCCATATCTAACACAGCCAGCCATAACTCGCGTCTACCAAAATATAGTCAATCCTACTCTGGTGCCCAGGTCTATTATATGTCATTCTTCCCAGGCGACCAGATGACGTCCTACCATTTGCGGCTCTAAGATCAAAATTAAGGTTTAGGGCCAATACCTGTCCTGCTTTGGGTTATCATCTCACACATGGCAGATCAAGCTGGGGAATACCCCATTGATTATCCCAGGCTGCTGTCAATTCAGAGGGATTTTCAATTAAGGGTTCAAAAGTGGTATTAAAATCATCTGCCACCAAAAGGTAACCCTTCCCCGTGTGTTCAGAAAGCACCACCTCGAGTATTTAAAACCGCGGACTCTGCAAATCCGGTTCCCAATCTATTATAAACATTTAAAAAAATTAAAACCATACCCAAAGGCAATACAAGCACAACTGCCATTACATCAGGCAAATCAATACAGATTTTCCAAATTTTGCATTGAAGGGATGTTTTGACCCAAATCCCTAGCCCCTAGAGGGTATGCCCCTTCCACTCTGGACTGCATTTACACTGAAGGAGGTAAAGCCACTTCTGTGGAATGGAGACAGAGACAAGGGGGCCGATTCCGATCTCGGCCGGTAGGGCTCCAAATCGGATTGGGCTTAACCGGATCCGATTCGGAGCCCTATTTCCCGACCGATTCGTACGCGCGTCCGGGCGGGCGAGTACGATGCGAAATCGCCGACCGACTCGTCCGGGCGTCCCGACCGCTCCGACCGACTCGTTCCCGGGTCTAACCGCACCGACCGACTCGCTCGGACTCGACTCGCACCGCGCAATGGAGACGTCCCCCGGCCGGGTAAGTACGATGCGCGCCACGAGCAGTCCGACCGAGCCGCGCACTCCGGCTCCAAAGAGCAGTCAGAGCCGTACTTTGGGGGTCCGTGTCGGACCCCCTGTACGCGTAGCCGCGCGAGTCGCACACAGGGGGACCCATGGGTCCCCCTACCTGTGCGTGTACGGCGCGAGTCGCTCGCCGCGTACACGCTGTAGGGGCGCCCTTGTCCGCCTCGCACCCATTGAGTCAATGGGAGCCCGCGTACGCGTTGTACGACAGGCTCCCATTGACTTCAATGGGAGTCCGACCGAATCGAGTCCGATGGCATACGTGCGCATCGTACTCGTTCGGTCGGGCTGCACGAGTCCGATTCGGTCGGAAATCTCTCCGGGTCCGGCTCGGTCGGAGAGATTTCCGGCCCGAATCGGAATCGGCCCCAAGGTCTCTTGAAAGAGGCAGACATCATGGGAAACTATAAACTTACCCCAATCCACCTCAGAGAGCAGTTTTGTAATCCCTGCTATGTTCCATGACAGAATTTTAAATGAAGGTTCGTTGACTGAACTATGGGTGGAAAGTCACCAACCACCAGCTCCACTAACGGGTGTGCGAGATCAATTAGGACCTGCTCCCTGGAGATGAGGAAACGCCCATCATACCCAAGACCAATTGCGAGAGGATTAAAAGGTTTCCCCCTAGCTTCGTAAGGCAAACTAGTTAACATGTGGGAGTCGGAAGCTTGGTTAAAGCAAAATTTGGCAATGGGGCTTACTATATAAGCACTGTTTTCCTGAGCAGCCAATGTTAGTCAAGGGTAAGGCCCAGTTGACCCGCGTCTGACAAGCCCCCACGGCCTGGGCTGTATGGCCTGGAGCACTACTGACACCCTTTCCCGGAACCCCATACTTTATCATAATGCGGGTATACGCTTGTGGGATGGTTCTAGCATTCACTACCTTAGGACCATCCACTATGTACCTGTGGGAAAATTCGACCTTCACCTTATCGTGATTTTCTCACATCAAGACAGCCTTTCAGCGCCCACTATGTCACACCTTATAATAGAATGGCAATGATGAACTTCCCGAAACCAATGCGTAACTTTATTAATTAGTGATTCTTGATCTTCGTTAACACCCCCTGACAACCTAGGGATTGGTGTTAGATAAATTTGGGCCCGCTGATTCCCTCCCTGTCTGGGTATATAACACCAATTCCTCACCTCCCCTCTGCAACGAGACATATGGTGGCTCTCTGAAAAAGGGCCCTTGGTCCCCACCTGGGGCCAGCTCCCAACTCCCTCCTCGGGGGTTCCAACCTGGTAGTACTTAGCCAGAAAACCACGCGGCGATGGCTGGGACTAGGGGGGAAAGTGGGATGAAAAGATGGGGGGAAGTTGGGCAATGGTTCCCTTGGCAACTGCTCAGAGTGCAACATAGAGTGAGGATCCCTGTGGCTGGCAGTCACATTAGTTCCCACCCTTTCGTGACTTACCACTACAGTGCCAAGGGGGCTCTGCTTCTTTTTTTTCTTCTCCTCAGAAGACTCTACCTGCCTTGTCAGCTGGGGAGGATTCGGTATCATTTCCCCTTTGAAACAGGGTTGGATTTGCATTTTCCAAGCATTCAGAAAAGAGATTGTCAATTCAGTCCAATACACAATGCCCAGCAGCCGACAATGAGGACTTCTTTTTGGCTTTCGAGGACAGCGGGCCCCTTCCCCAGCCTTCCTTTTGTCCATTTTAAAATCACAGAAAATGTATCAGGGGTTCCACCGTAGCACCTCAATAGTAACCCAAACTTTATACAGTTCAGGCCCTAGTCTCCTCGTACCAGGACGCAGATGATAAGTACCTTGTAATAAACCAACAAAGATGGCCCCAGGCAAAAGGCTAAGGGGGTGGCCCTGCCCTTCCTCTTGCTGGTGCTGATGGGCAAAGGACGGGCCTGTCCTTGGCACGGGCTTCGCCTGAGCGCGTCACACGCTGCGAGGGAAACACTTGCGCTATATAGCGCCAAAGCTGAAGCAGAGCAGGTGAGGGAGATCAAAGGGCCGCCTCCAGGATCCCAGAGTCACTTGGGACTTGTAGTCCCCTTCTTCTGTGTAGGGGCGCACACACATACACTCATCCACATACACATTCACAGCATCCATTCACAAGCACACACCTATACACCCACCATTCACAATCACATACTCATTGACAGCACACACACACATACACATACATTCATACATGCACGTATACACCCAATTTTTCTTTTTTAAACTTACCTGGTGACGGCAAGTCCAGGGAGGGGTGATGAGAATGCACCCGAAGGAGATGGGTGCTTCAGGGAGGGAAGGGAAAACCAGACGATACCCCACCTCCTCTCTTTAACTGACCTTGTCATGGGTCAGCCAATGAGAGGATAACCTTTCCTACCCTCTCACAGAGTGGGATGGGGTCAATGAGAGTTGCTGACCCCACTCCACTATGTGACGACGTGTTATGATAGACACTCTGCACTGGGACTTCAATGCTTAAAACTGAAGTGGCCAGGTCTGAGGCTAGCAGTGATGTTCCGCTTCATCATGAGGGGGAGGACCTTGCAGCACTTTGCTTGGCGGAGGAGTTCAGGTCTACAGGGCTATGAAATCTGCAGACCTGCAAAGCTTGGCTCAGGCTGCTAGGCTCCTGCGCATTTAGCACATGTACATCGCCTTGCTGCATGACTCGCTCTTGAAGATTGTCTGTCATGCTGACCTTTGCTGAGCCTGACAGACAAACTTCATGCTTTGCAGAAGGGTAGAGGGTGAGACCCTTCCGCCCTTAATGACAGGTCACCGCTAGCACCGGATTGTCTGTTTAAGAAGACTGAAGCAAGCAGTGCAAGACAATGCAGGCTTTTGAATAATTGGAGAATAACGTACAATACAGTAATTTAATCTGATAACACATTGGGTAAGTGAGTTAGAATTATAAGTCATTTTATACACATGTCCAACACACCCCTTCCACTTGCGTGGTCTCTCATGCATGGGCATCTTTTACGCTCCCAGATTCCCATCGAATGAAATCACAGCGCTCTATGGACATCGTTTTCAGCTGTGTTTGGTGTTGTTTACTGTTTTATGTTGCTTATTTGTATATGGTTTTAACCCACCCTAAGGTGAGTGTGTGTTGGGGGCCGGGACAGGAAAGATTACAAAGAAGGGCCAGCAGAGAGAAAAGGGGGAGACATTACAAAAGGAACAAAGATTAGTTTTATGATGTGGTTGGTTACACCTATCTTTTGCTTCAGTATTTTCATTTATATGCTGGTTGCTTGTAAAGAAGATCGCCTTAATATATTATGAAATGCAAAAGAGATTTACATGGGTAACATTGTTCATTTTTTTAATTTTTTAATTTTTTTAATTTTTATTTTTTGTCACAGACAAAACATAGCAAACAGTTATGGGAAAGTAAACAACAAAATGTGATTTAACAGATTAGTCCTTTGAAAGGCAGCATTGTATGCGGGCAAAAGCAGAGAAAGAAAGAAAACGAAAGAAAAAAAAAAAAGGGGGAGAAGAATTTACAAAACACTGTTCAGCCAATCCAGTTAATTATTGGAGCCCAGATTTTTTTCCCCATCTCCCGTCTCCGACGGCCTTTTAATCTATATACCGCTGACTCCATGCTACAAATAGCTAGCAGCCGGGCCCTCCAATTAACAAATGTGGGAGAGTCGGGGCTGATCCATTGAGATGTAATTCCCGCTCTCAAAATAGCAATTGCAATAAACACAAAACCGGTTTCAGATCTAGTCAACCCCTCCGTATTCTGAGTTTGATCACCCCCAAAATCACTAGAGTAGGTGTTATCAAAATCGTCTTACGGAGAATCTGAGCTAGAAATACTTCAATATCTTGTAAATATTTATTTAGTAAAGGACAGGCAAAAAACATGTGGATCGTATCTGCTGCCAATGTCCCACATCTGCTACACGAGTTCCCACGGGAATCAGACCATTTGGAGATTTTCCCCGGGGTATAATATAGATCAAATATCGACATGTAATGTTGGGCCCTCAGACTGCCAGTAATTAAAATCTGATTTGCTAGCTCGAGGGATCCTTCCAGATCAGTACCCTCCTGGCCAAATTTCTTATCCCATCTGTCATTTTGAATAGCCAAGTCATCAGGCAAGCCAGATATCAGTATTTGATAAATCTTCCCAATCCGAGACCTAGGGGTCGATTCCGATTCGGGCCGGAAATCTCTCCGACCGAGCCGGACCCGGAGAGATTTCCGACCGAATCGGACCCGTGCAGTCCGACCGAACGAGTACGATGCGGCCGTATGTTATCGGACACGAGTCGGTCGGACTCCCATTGAACTCAATGGGAGCCGGTCGTCACAACGCGTACGCGGGCTCCCATTGCCTCAATGGGTGCGAGGCGGACAAGGCGCCCCCTACAGCGAGTGCGCCGCGGGCGCCGCGGCGTACACGCACAGGTAGAGGGACCCTTGGGTCCCCCTGTGTGCGCCTCGCACGGGTGCAGCGTACAGGGGGTCCGACACGGACCCCCAAAGTACGGCTCCGACAGCGAGTTCGAGTCGGACGGCGCGAGTCGGTCGGAGCGGTCGAGGTGCGCATCGTACTTACCCGGCCGGAAAACGTCTCCATTGCGCGGTGCGAATCGGGTCCGAGCGAGTCGGTCGGAGCGGTTCGAGTCCGAGCGAGTCGGTCGGAGCAGTCGGGACGCCCGGACGAGTCGGTCGGTGAGTTCGCATCGTACTCGCTCGGCCGGACCCGCGTACGGTTCGGTCGGGAAACAGGCTTTCGCATGGCTTTTTCCCGACCGAATGGTATTGGGTGCGCCTCCGACCGAGATCGGAATCGGCCCCCTAGTCTCTATGGTGCCTACTAGGGGTATTTTCCTGAACTGGGCTTTACCCTGTGCTGTAATTTTAGCCAAGTAACTCCTTATCTGTAGTAACTTAAAGAAATGTCTGGTAGTGAGCCCGTATTTACCTTGTAAATTAGAAAACGAGGTGATCTGGCCCTCACAAAAGAAATCCCCCAAAACATTAATTCCGAGAACCCCCCAATTTATGGTTATCTGGTCCTGGAAAATTAAAGGTAGAAGCCCGTGTGCAAACAGAGGAGTATAAGTATTTATGTTCGAGATCCCAAACCGATGCCGCATTTTTTTCCAGACAACATAAGCTGATTGAATCACTTTAAATTTTGTTTTCTTATAATAGCTTGGTTCGATAACTTTTGTTAAGCAATTTTGGGCGTCTTCCCCGAGTAAAACTTCAAAGATAGTGGGTCTAACAAATTCGGGAACTACCGCCTTAGCCCCGACCAGCATTATCCCCATTTGCTGTAGGAGTGCTGCCCAATGGTATAGCATTAAGGAGGGTAGCCCCCAGCCCCCCCTCAATCTTGGAAGTATTAACCATTTGGCTGCCCTTCTAGCTTTATGGTACCCCAAAGGAATCTTATACATACTCTTTCTGCCTTAGAGATGCACAGTGCCGGAAATTCTAAAGGTATAGCCCGAAATAAATATAAAAATTTTGGGAAAATCAACATTTTGATAACGTTACAGCGTCCGTGTAGCGAGAGATGCAGATGATCTAGTCTTACCAGTGTTTGATCAACATCTTTCAAAATCGGCAGTAAGTTCATCTCCGGTATTTGCTCCACTGACGGCGTAATCTTCACCCCCAAATAAGTTGCTACTGACACAGTCGGGATCTCTACTGGCTTTGAGGTGTCCGAATGTATGACCTGAGTTTTATCGACATTTAGCCTATAGCCAGACACAGAGCCGAACTGCTTCGCTAGATCGTACACTGCCGGAAGAGCAGAACTTATATCTGTCGTAAAAATGGCAACATCGTCGTCATAGGCTAATGTTTTATAAGCCACGCCATTGACCGTAACTGCTTTAATCTGTAAATTAGCATCAAGTTTGCTAAGGAGCGGATCTATGTATATTGAGAAGAGTAACGGGGAGCAAGGGCACCCCTGACGGGTTCCCCTCTTGATAACAAAAGAATTGGATTCTTGACCAGAGATCCGGACACGGGCCTCAGGAGAAACATACAAAGCCTGTATGGCTGTGATAAACTCCTGTGGGAACCCTTTAATTTTTAGCATCAGCCAGAGAAACCCCCAGGAGACCCTGTCGAACGCCTTTTCAGCGTCCAACAGGATCATCCCCAGGGGTGACTTAGAGCCCTGGGCCCAATCAAATAAGGCTATTGCTCGCCTAATGTGGTCAGATGTATCCCTGCCAGGTATAAACCCATGCTGGCGAATGGACACCAGGGGAGCAATAACCTTCCCGAGCCTTAGAGCCATAATTTTAGAATAGATTTTGCTGTCGGCACAAATTAAAGAGATGGGCGATAAGAAGAGGGCTAAGTTCTGGCTTGTCTTTTTTTTAAAGACTACAATAGTAGTCTTGTGCCAAGATTCGGAGTCTGACCCTTCTGGGCTAATAAGAACAAAGATTCAAGCTCACCATAGAGTGTTTGCCTGAAAGTACGGAAAAATTCCAGAGGTAGAAGATCAGGGCCAGCAGCCTTACCCGCTGCCAGTGATGTTATAGCAAGCTCTATCTCCTCCCTCGTGATCGGAGCAGAAAGCATACCCCTATCTTCCAGTGTAACCTTAGCTGTTCGATAGTCACAAAGAAATTCCTCGCCCGATGACACTAGATTTTCCCTATCAGGAGAGTAAAGCCCCTTATAAAACTCCCGGAAGACCTCCAGAATTTTTATCGGCCGATCCTGGATCTGCCCCCTTTGATCTTCAATGCGACAGACTCTATTAGAAACACCCTTATGTTGTAAACGTTTAGCCAGTAGTCTGCCGGTATTTTCACCAAATTCGTATATATCGGCCCGATATTGAGTGAATTTAATGGCGAGTTCTTCTCCATAATGTTGGTGTATTTTAGTTCTTACAATTGCTATCTGTCTTTGGCATACCTCCCTTTTCTCCAGATCACCAATTACCCTGATAAGCTCTTCCTCTGTATCCCGAAGTTGATCAACCCAGACATTAATCCTCTCCTTTATCCTTCTCTGTTGGTGAAGGGAGAAACTGAGAGTCTCCCCCCTCACTGCTGCCTTAAAAGCATCCCAGACTACCAACTCGGACGCAGTGTCCTTATTTCTACAAAAAAACTCTACCATCCATTTTGTCATATAACTACAATATTCCTTATCTAATAATAGCTTCCTATCGAATGTCCAAGATGCCACAGCTTGTATCAATCTACTTGCCGGAAGTTGTATTATTAATGGATTGTGGTCCGATATTTGTCTGGGGAAAAGTTCACAGTTAACCCCTTCTGTAATTAAATTGGATACAAAAAAATAATCTAACCGTACAAATTTACAGTGAGGGGCAGAAAAAACGTGTATCCGGGCTCCACCTGGCGCTGTCTTTGCCAGATATCCACCAGACCGTGTTCCTGACAGAGCCCCCGTAAAGCCTTGAACGTCTTGCTCTTCCTCCCAAGATATGGGGTGTTACTGTAAAAATTAAAATTAGCATTCAAATGAATATTAAAGTCCCCACACAAAATTATAGGAGAAGACCATAAGGCAAGTTCGATACTCAGAAAATTTAAAATAGCGGGGTCGTCCAGGTTGGAGCCATAAAGGGAACAAATAGTGTATGGTGAGCCCTTGATAATTGTTTCTAAGATTGCCCAGCGACCTAAATTGTCTTCCTTGACACGATTACTGGTTAATATACAATGTCTTCCCATTATGGCTACCCCCCGAATAGTAGTTGTTTGTCGAGATCATGCAAGAAGATCAAGCCATAGATCTTTTAGCCAGGCTCGGGTTATTCCAGGAGACATGAGTCTCCTGAAGACATAATACATCAATACTCATATACTTTATGAGTTTTGCTAGGATACCTCTCTTCTTCCTGTCATTCAAGCCACAACAATTTAGAGAACAGATACGAATATAGTTACTCCTATCCGTCATCCCTAAAAATTGTCGTTAACTGTCCAATATTGCCCCAACATTCTGCACCAGTTTTTCTACACAAATTACAAAAAAGGAAAAAATTAAGTGTGTATTGCTTGTTACCAGCATTGTAGTAATTGCCATAATTGCCATAACTACGTCTATCGAAAAAGGACTTAGATTACTTCGCCTGGCCCAATTTTCCAAGTCAATCAGTTTCATCACAGTGTCATCTTTTATGGATTGCATTAATTCAGTCTTGGACTTCTGGGAGGCCAACTCGTCTTCAAGCTGGGAGATCCTAGTTTCTGCTTCCCCAATTCTTGTTGCGAAGTCCGAGCATGTCTTCGCAATCCTACGGATAGAATTTTGAAGTTTCCTGCAAGCCCCTTGCGTGCGAGAGCTCTCGGCCCTTGTCTCTTCCCTGTGGGCCATGATCACTTGATAGATTGTAGACAGAGTGACTTCCTCAGGGCAATTAGGTTTAATGCCTGGATCTCCAGATACTGGCCCGTTACCGTTGCTCTCTTTCCCACCCAGATCTGGTAGTCCCAAGACATAGTACCAGTGGCCCCCTCCGCCAGAGTAGGAAAAGCAGGCAAATCCCTCAGTTTCCTTACTGTATCTGAATTGTACCGAGATCCATCATTCTCTTCCTCCCAATGTGAGCTGCTTATGTCGCTCCCTTCGCACGCCCAGTCTTTGTCCGGGATGTCGTCCTCTGAGGAATTCGATAGATCTGATAGCGAGAAGAATTTGTCACCCACATCTTCCTCCCTACCAGCAGGGTCATTGCCTTCTTTCTGGGTGGCTATTTCTGGTTGTTTCAATATGTCTGAGCCTCCAGGATCCTGACCTTCAACTGTGGGAACTCCATTTCCCACAATGCATTGCAACTGCTGTATGGGAGTAGTACAGATCACTGCCGCTGCAGTGAGCTCCTCCTTAGTACCGTCGGGATTCCCATCTGAATCCTGGAGTCCAAGCAACGGTGACAATGACCGCCCCCCACCCTGTGAAGCCGGATCTCCAGTCGATAGTTCGTTTCTCCCGCAATCCCCTCCAGCCACGACTGCCTGCACCTTAATCACTTCACAAGCGGGGGGAGCCGCCTCCTGCACTTCTCCTGTCCCTTCAGCTCCGGCCCCCCGGGGAGCGTCAACCACTGTGTTTTTCTTCATATCCCGGGTTTTGAACATCACCGGCACAGTCTGTTTTCCCCGGCCAATGGTGTTGTTCTTACCGGAGGACTCCGTCACGGATCGGCGGCCACCAACCCCGCTGCCATCCCCGCAGCTAACACCGGCAGGAATTGGCTTCCCCGGGTTCTCCAGTCCGGTCGGTACGCTGCGTCCCCTGATGTGTCTACTGCTCGATTTTGGCGGCATTGTTGACAGAAAGAGCGCAGTTGCCACACAACTCAAGCTGCGGGACGCCAAGCGACAAGGGAGCGGGGTACTCCACAGCCAATGCCGCAGCCTCCAAATCATCCAGGTTGGTCAAACAGGGACAGTGCTTGTAAATTAGCAAAGATAAATACGATGCTTAAGTCACATCTTTTTCTCCCCTTGTGATGCGATGTTCAAAAACTGCATTATCCCAAGTCTGCCGGAGAGAGTGGATGGTCAGCTCACTCGGCCGTCCACACGGCCGCCATCTTGCCTCCTGCTTTTACCTTTAGGTAACATTGTTCATAAAGTTAGAATTAGGGGAGAAATTCTAATCTTTTGGAGGTGCCACAAAAATGATGCTT
Source organism: Calotriton arnoldi (assembly GCA_963921515.1). Classification (NCBI taxonomy): domain Eukaryota; kingdom Metazoa; phylum Chordata; class Amphibia; order Caudata; family Salamandridae; genus Calotriton; species Calotriton arnoldi. Next base: position 474,948 of record CAWUFW010007002.1, on the reverse strand, counting down.
CTTGATTTAATAGCAAATGTGCAAACAAAAAACTAAATATATTTCACTTCAAGCATCCTATTATCAATGCTAAGCTTATTGTATTAAAAGGTAATAGCTTCCACCCAAAGCCTTGCCAATATATCATTTCACATTGCAGTCTCTGCCTCCGAGCTGCTCTTTCCAACATGGCGGGATGTCCCCCTTGCCTCCCCAGTCGTTCAAAGGGCCATCTTTCTTTTCATTAATATTTCAGCAGCTTGAGCTGAATTTCAGTTTATAAAGATCAACAACGGCATCTGGAAATATTGCAGGATCAAAAGCAGGCGAGAGAGCCGTGATGGCTGCTGGTTGGTTAAATATAGTCACATTACACGCCACAGATTGAGCGATGGTCTGCATGTTAACAGACCTAGCGCACGCAGGCGCGAGGCCTTCTTTGTTGCCTAGCAACTGCTGAATGGCTTCAGAATTGAGGAAACAAAATAGTGGCACGATGCTAATACAGCTCGTGACTCTCAGAGCTCACGGCGAGCGAGAACAAAACATGCAGGACGATGGTAAAAGAATATTAATCAAATTTTCCAAACAGCTATTTTTTCTATTCGCAGCCTTTGTGGAATAAAAATGTCGCCCTCGATGGACTGAGCACGGCCTAGTCGGTGATGAGGTAAAATATTTATACTGCGTCATGGGAGCCGCAGGCCCACAGCTCAGCCATCTCTAAAGCAAGCGATGTAAGGGTCGCAGGTCAGGGCAAAATTAGCCGTGTTTTCTTTGTTTTTCTAGGCTGGCTGTAAAACGCATGTTCTCTTGCATCGATTCGTTTGAAAGAAAGTGCAAGACGTGTAATGGGCTTTTGATTTCTTTACAGAGATGGTGCTTCAAACTCCAGACCATTGGCCGATTTGTGACTGTGTAATTTGAATCAAAGTGCCTTAAAAGTCTTTTATTTACTTGGGAGTTTAGAGTTGCAGCACAAAAACATGTTTATGCTGGGAGTTTAGAGCTGCTTTACAAAAACATGTTTATGCTTATTGATGGTAACAATAAATGTGTTCTACACAGGGCACAAGTCCTAAAAAAAGAAGTGGGGGGACTAACCTAGTTAGGCAGTATGCAAGTGACATCACGGCGCGTGACATCACGACGCGTGACATCACGGCACATGACATCACGGCGCATGACATTACATGTGGCATCACAGGAATTGACATCATAGGAAGTGGCATCACAAGCCACAACTTTAATATGTATGTGTTCATGTAAAGCGCTCTGACACTCTGCTTTGGGATGAGTAGCGCTATACAAGAAAAGATAGTGGTACTTAAATTATTTCAATGCCTCCTCAGGGATAGTAAGCGCTATATAAATTACATTTATTTTGTGTAAATACTGGGAGAGACCAACACATCTGACATTCTTACAATGCATGCATATCTAGTAAACAGAGCCTGAACAAAGTGAAAAGCTGCCTCTCTTAAGTATGTGTGAAGTGCTAACCTTTGTTTCCCCTCTGCTGCATTTGCTTTTAGGTGTGAGGCTCCTGACTGCTCCCAGACAGGAGACTCGAACAAAAGGAGGCCTGATGACCCCTCAAATTCGGCCTTTGTTATGGGCCCAGCAGGAGTCTAAAATAAGAAAGGCCCTTCTGTCCCCGCCTGCATGTTGTTGCTTGTTGCAGATGGAAAGCAGATAACGTGCAAGCGCTGCTGAAAGTGTCCCGGTGTTTGGAAATTACACCGGGACGAGTTCAGCACATTATTTAGTGGGGCCCTACTTCTTGGCAGGGTGGACGGTGTTCACCCTGTGAAAATAGTGGGTGGACGCCGTCCACCCACGTGTACCCCCGACTCGTGCCCAGGTTCTACACCATCAGGCGGCTGGACCTAAAGCATTTAATGCAGCTGGACCAACCAGCATTAGCCTGACTTTATTTATTTTTATTTTATTTTTAGAGTTTTATATAGCGCTGGCTAGACCCGGAGGTATCAGAGCGCTTTACATAAGGAACAGCGAGTTACACATTTAAAAACAGTGTTGCACAATAACAGCAGTTACAATAACTTAGCATAAAATATAGACATGTCCAAAGGGGTAAGTAAGGCAGGGGGAAAAGGAGAATAGGGGAGGAAAGAGGATCGGGCCAGGAGGAACAGGGAGGGATGGAGGTGCTCTAGGGGGACCAAAAGACAATAAGAAAATTCAAAGGGGGTCAGTAGTCAACACATCCGGAAGCACAGTGACTGAAAGGAGGGAGGAGGGAGACCAATGGGGGTGCAGGACAGAGTAAAAGTATAGTCAGTGGACAAAAGTGCGTAGTCCGGCAGTGGGCGAGGCGGACGAATCCTCCAAGATGGATGACCCGGGATACGGGCACCGTAAGCAAAGTCACAAAATGGCGATGCAGCTCAAGAGATCCAATCCGCAAAATAACGAGGGCGCTGGAGCTACGGAGCAGAGTAAGGGGGGGACAGTCACGGGTGCAGGAGGGAAGGGATTCGAGGATCGCCGAAACACAGACAAACGAGCCAACGTTTAGGGTTGCTGGGGCAGCAGAGTCGTCGAGGGTGTTGAACCCAAACAGTCTGTCCGGATGCCCAGGCTCTGGGCCGCGAGGGCAGCAGTGGTGTCGAGCTGCACGCCGAGTCCCATCAAGCCGAAACACGAAGAGCACGGTGAAGCCGAGCAAGAGGGGCAATGACCACACCAGAGGCAGAGGGAGCTGGCTAGTGGCAAGGAACAGTCAGGGGCACAGCCAAAATCACAAGATGGAGGCACCAAGGACTCGGACCCCAAGAGTTACAAAGACAAGATGGCGGGGCTGCGTGAGTGCAAAAACCTACCCCAAAGGCAGAGCTGAATGGGGAAGGCAGCAGCTTGGCACTGGAGGGAGGCAAGGTCGAAAATCGCTGTTCTCTCCCGGGTAAACCACTGCAGGGGAAGAGAGCGCGGGCGTCCAGGCAGCAGCCCCAAGAAGTGGAAAGGCAACAGCCGGTCAGGAGGAAGAGCAACTCTGCACTCGCGTTGGTTCTCATTCCAGCGCAGCAGGATGCCCAGCAACCCCGTCTTCAATCCGGAAAGATAGGCGATGGCCGGAGGAGTGCGTCCCCGCCAATTCCCCAACAGCCACCACGGAAGAGAGAAACCCCTCATCAGGGCATCATCAGGAAGACGGGGAAGAGGGAGGCACGCAGGAGAGGCGAGGAGAGACTATGCCCGATGCCCGGCTGGGTAGGTGACGGCCGCGGCGGCGAAACCGGAGCCAATCTCCCCTACAGCTGTCTGGCAGCTCCACCGGGCATCGGCCATGTTTGCTCGAGCTCCGCAGCCTGAAAACAACGATCCCGCAATCCTCTGAAGATCTCGAGTCGATATGCGGGAGATTGGAGAAGATGAAGACCGCTGTCGAGCAGGACCCCAGGTGAGCAAGAGGGTCCAGGGGGAGGAAGAAATCGGGGGATTTAAGCCAAAAAGGCAGTCCATGGCCGGGAGCTCCCGGCCGGAGCTCCTCATCCGTCGGCCATCTTGATTGGTTAACAGCCAGTCTGCCAGTGGGAAGAGTGCAAATACAAGAGCCATAAGCTATAAAGCCAGGTCCAGTCAAACAATACACAGTGTCCCAAAAGCTATCTGATGGCCATATACACTCTGCAATATCAGGGCCGGTTCTAGGATTTTTTGGGCCCTGGGCAGAAAGGGAATGTGCGAGGCCCCTCTAATTTGCATAGACGTGACACTTTCAGGGCTGTTTGCATCTGAATAGATGCCCCTGCTCCTGAAGCTGCAGCCCCTCCCACTCAGCCACCTACAATCACCTCTTAACAGCTCATCCAGGGGTGAAGGTGTGAGGGTTGCTTATCTCCAGAGAGGGTTAATACTGCCAGGGAGCTAAACAGCAGGGCAATAGCCAACCGCTGTGCCTCTACGTGGGTTGGGGTGGAGGCCTAATTGCTGGACAAACCTGAGGAATGTGTCTTCTGCAACTGGGAATGGGGGCCCCCCTCCCTCGGGTTCTCCTTGCTACACCTTAGCAGTGAGGACAGGGAAGCGGGGCCTCCTAAAAGGGCGCACTTGCAAGGTGGCACCTTTCATGCCATGGTCTGACTCTGTCGAATTAGTGCGGGCCCCAAGTTCGAGGGCTGACTACGGGGCCCTGGGCAGCTGCCCACACTGCCCATGCCTAGCTCCGGCCCTGTGCAATATACCTTAGCAATAGCATCATGTCAAGGCACGTCAGGATGTTGATGAGCTGCTGCAGTGCTTAATTTGAGCTGGTCGTTTCCGGTACTCAGCGTTGGCACTCAATTGTCAACACCGGTACTTGTGAATGTGTGCCACATGGTGGCACTGTTTGTCTAATTTAGAAATTAGCACAACAGCTCTTGTTTATGAATTCAATATATATTAAAAAGAACTATAACCTGCTGCCCACACCATTCTTATAGCTTTGGGGGCCTGCAATACTCTGAATTGTGATAATTATAGGAGCATGAAGGTTAGTAGTTGTGCTGGTACTGTCATTGGCAGTCCTGGCAGGGGTAATGTTTTGTGCAAGCTGCAGCAGCCTCCTGACAAGGGCCTTGTCACTTATTTGTTTATAAATTAAGCACTGAGCTGCTGTCGTGTGTCTGCCAAAAGTAATCCTTTCCTCATCATTATTTGTGAGATCTTCAGCCAGTAGTCTCTTTTATAACCAATGGCATTTGCATTCTGGTGAAATAGTTTTCCTTTCTTTATGTGATCCGTTGCCTAAAATTTCAGAATTCGCTGGAAGAGTATCACGCTCTCCTCAGCCTCCATGATGTAATGTCCTATTACTTACCGGTAATCTTCATTACTCTTGGTCATGTTGTCTTTGACCCATTCATCACAAGTGAGATATATCCTATCTCACATACAGAAAAAAAGAACAGAGCAATGCTAGTACTTACTGCCCACCCCTCCTGCTGGAGGCTACATAGGCAGCACTTACCCAGCATTTCTCCTTAACTACCAAGCCGCCAATCATATGAAGGCCAGGAGCCCGGGAGGGAGGGGCTTGATGAAACGAGGACAACAGGACCAGGAGTAATGAAGATTACAGGTAAATAATAGGACATTACTCACAGGTCCCCTTTGTCCTAGTCTACTTCATCACATGTGAGAATACCCAAGCAATTCAACCGGCATTCATATCGAATAGAATAAAACACCAGTTACCATCTTAAGAATGCAACACCGCAAGTGATTTATTCCAGATGTGAAAAAGAAAAAAGCAAGGTAAGTCAAGATACAACAGAATGCAACACTCCCAACCCAAAGTTGGTATCATCACACAACACATTCTGCAACCTGCAATGCTTCACAAAAGTATTTGGGGGAGCCCATGTAGCAGCCCCACAAGTCTCTGAAATGGATACCCCCTTCAATTCTGTCCAGGTAGCAGCAACCCCCCTGGTAGACCTCCCCTGAACCCCAGCCGGAGGAGGGGCCCCAGACAAAGAGTAAGCCAGGGAAATCAACTGCTTGATCCAACCACTAATAGACAAGAAAGAAGCCTTATTCCCTCTAGAAGAGGAACCAAACGAGACAAACAACACGTTTGTCTTACGAAAATACTTTGTCCTGTCCAAATAAACCAGTAGGGCCTGTCGTACATCCAGCAGCAACTCAGACTCGGCCACCAGGGCCGGAAGAATCACTTCTTGGGACCTATGAAAATGGGAGGCCACGTTAGGGATAAAAGAGGGATCCAGTCAAAGAACCACTCCATCCTCTGAAAAAGACAAATAGGGCTCTGAAGCCATCAAGGCCCCCAACTACCCAATGCGACAAGCAGAGGTTATGGCCACCAAAAACACCACCTTGAAGGAGACAAACTTAATGTCGACCAATTCCAATGGCTCAAAAGGAGAGGGCACCAAGACCTTCAGCACCAAAGGCAAATCCCACAAGGGAAAAAAAGGTTTTATGAAAGGCAGAGTCAGGGAAAAACTGCACACTAATCGTGCCACCAAATCCTCTGCATTAGCCAAATTCCCCCAAGGAGACCAAAAAGCACGGATAGCCTCCCACTGGGCCCTTGAGGTGGAGACCACCAGATGCTTCTCAAATCCTTCCCACAAAAACTGCAACACATCACTCAGCTGACAATCCAGCGAAGAAAGCTGGAGAGACATACACCACCGCTGAAAACCACCCTAATGCCTCTCATTAGATCGCAAAGTGGAAGGATTTCAGGAATTCTGGATAGCTTCTGCTAAATGCCGGGGCAATCCCTTACCCTGTAAACCGCTCCTCTCAACTTCTAAACCGAAAGACGACGCCGCTATAGTGACAAGAAGTGGGTGGACCTGAGAGGAGAAGAAGAGCATGAAATCTTCCAAGGACCCTGGATTTCCAAAAGTTTGAGTGTCGGGACCACTATCGCCTGGGCCAAAATGGCACCACCACGTTCATCACCCTAGCCTCCCCCGACAACCTGGCCAACAGAGGAGTGATCAAAGGCACCAGTGGAAAGGCATCCAACAGGCGATCCCGCTACAGGAGTGTCAAGACGTTCACCCCCATGCCTCCACCTGAGGAACCCTAGAACAAAGCCTGGGAACCTGCGCATTGAGCCGGAAGCAAAGAGGTCTAGAAATGGCACCCTAAACCGCTCGAAGAGCTGAAGAAACACAACTCTTGTTAGCAACATTTCCTGGTAAGGAGGAAACAACCTGCTGAGGGAATCTGCCACACGATTGTCCACCCCTCTGACATGAGCTGCCACTAATGACTGCAGGAACCGTTCCCTCCACTGAAAAATCTGGGTAGCCACAGCATTGAGTGACCTGGACCGGATCCCTCCCTGGTTTTTCAGGTAGGCCACCGTAACCGGATTGCCGACCTGCCAAGCAGATTGCAACCCACCAGGGATGACCGAAACCCCATCGCTGCCCTGTACACAGCCATGAGCTCCCTTCAGTTGGAGGAGCGCTTGCTGTCCTGCAGGGACCACCTTACCTGGAGCGACCTGTCCCCCAGCATGGCACCCCACCCAACTGAGCTGGCATCCATTGTGAGTATGAAAGGAGAAACCCACCGAAGAGCCATCCCCTTGGATAGAGAGTCTGGCTGAGTGTACCACCTCAGGACCTCTATCATCCCCATATTCACTGGAACCACACATTTGAAATCCCCAGACATTGGATCCCAGTAAGAATGAAGATAAGACCACAGGGGACGAAGATGAAAACAATCCCAGGGCACCATGAACACTGCTGCTTCCATGTGTCCTAAAAACCCCAACCACTGCCTCACTGGGAGGGAAGGGCAACCCAGGGCGTGCAAGGTCAACGTCTTCAGGACCCCCACCCTTGGCTCCGGAAGGAACACCCTGTTGAGGTCTGTCCGAAAACGCGCCCCTATGAATGTCGGATCCCTGGAAGGGGTCAACTGGCACTTGCTATGATTGATTAAAAAGCCTTGCCCCTGAACCTGAGAGCATTCCAAGGCCAGGTCCTGGAGCAGCTGAGCCTTCGTGGGAGCATGTAGTAGCCAATCGTCCAAGTTCGTATACAGGTAGACCCCTGTAGAAGGAACTCCACTAAAGGAGCCACTACTTTTGTGAACACCCGAGGTGCTGACTTTAGCCCAAAAGGCAACACTCGTAACTGAAAATGCCGCTTCATGATGTAAATCCCTCAAGTACTGCTGGTGCAGGGGATGAATGGGAATGTGATAATACGCGTCCTGCAGATCCAACGTACACATCAGATGGTCCCTGATCACCAGAGGAATGATCCTCTGAAGAGTCTCCATCTTGAAGGGCAAGGTCAGCACAAACTTGTTTAGGGCTTTTAGGTCCAACACAAGTTGAAAACCCACAGTGAACTTCTCCACTAGAAATATTATGGAGTAAAAGCCCCTGCCCCTCTCTTCTAGAGGGACCTCCACTATTGCAGCTTTCTAAAGAAGAGAGACTATCCCGTAAGAAAGGGACAGGCTTTTTGCCACCTTTGACGGCCAAGGGGTGGTCCTTATACCAGAGGGACCTGGCAGAGTTGAAAATTCAATTCGGTATCCTTCCAGTAGGATGTCCAACACCCAAGATTCTGAAGTAAATGCCTCCCATACTGGAAGAAATTTATGAAGTCGCACCCCCCACATCCCTCTCCTCAGTCACCATCATATAGTCAGGAGCGAGGTTTCAGGAGTGACTTGGCTTTTCTGTCTCTACCTCTCCGAGCCTGAAACCTCTCCTGCTGAGGCAACCTCCTGGAGGGCTGACGAAAAGGTGATTTGGGTTTTACAGACAATTTTTCAGAAGATGGCTGCTTCAGGGAGGAGGACTGGTTCTTCTCCTTAAATAGCTTGTGGAGCTTCTCCTCTAACTCAGCCCCAAACAACTGAGCCCCCTGAAAAGGAAGCCTGAGATCGGAAGCTTTCTGGGTGGAATCTGTCCGTCAGTCCTTCAACACCAAGTTACCTCTGGCTAAAATGCAAGCACCCCCTGACAGAGCTGCAGCCCAGACCACATCAAAGGAGATGTCCAACAGATATTCGACTTACGCTCGATGAGCTCCAGCAACCCAGAACAGTCAGAGACATCCACCATGGACCTGAAGAGGGCCTTGAAGTCTAGATTAAAAACTGCGCTACATTGGTCCCATAAATCCCAGCCCGCAGAGCCAAATACGTGCCAGAATAAACCTTCTTCAACGCCGCATCCACCTTTATTGTCAACAGAGTCTTTGATGACAGTGTCCTCTGCCAGGGAGGTACGCCCCACCAAACTGGCCATAAAAGAGTCAGTAGGGATGGAATTGCGGAGATCCCTCTGCAGATCCTGCAATTGATACAACTTTGCCATGAACCTAGGCAGAAATATTTTATCCGAGTCCTTCCATTCCCTTTTGAGAACCTCAGAAATACAGGGATGAACAGGCACAACCAGCTGCACCGAACTCTGGAACTGACGAAGAAGTGACCCTTCAGAAGTGCCCGGAACCTCCTCCTCAGGGAATCCCATATTCCCCTTAATATGATGGAGCAAGTCAGGCAACATGTTGCAATCAATATATTCCCCCTTATGCTCCTCCATCCCAGGGACTTCCTCCTCTGACCCCGAAGACCCAGAGGAGGGCAGTGGCAACACCTCCTTATGCTATTGGTATTAATTTCCCCCAAGGTTTCCTTAATTAGCCTCCGCAGTCTGTCATCCATACTTTCCCTGCGGCGCTTAGATCGGGATGGAGAGGAGGAAGAAGAGGAGGTCTCCACATGCCTCCTTTTGTTTGAATGTTTTCCCATCTTCAGGCAGCGAACCACAAAGAAGTAGGAAACTCTCAAAATGGCACGTAAACTGCGGCGATTGTGTATCGGACCCATTTCCGATCCGAAGGGGAACACGTTAAGGGTGCCCCCTATCCCCACTCCTCTTCCTCTTGGCTATGGAGCCCCTAGCAGCCACAATACGTCAAGCAGCCAGAGTCACGGGCATATGCCTCCCGACGGGAGAGTCTAAACTTTACCTGTACGCAGATGACATCCTGCTTACTCTCACGGATCTTCCCCACTCTTTGCCATCCTGCTTCAAAATATAGATGACTTCTCCTCCTTTTCCGGTTACAAAATAAACTGGGACAAAAGCAAAGCACTGCCCATCTCAGACGGAACCACAAAAGCAGCCATACATGGGTTCCCCTTTCACTGGCACCCCTCACGTCTTAAATACCTGGGAGTTTTGGTGAACAAGGGAACAGAGGGGATGGTTGCAGATAACTTAAGCCCCCTGATCACTCAAATGCAACGCAACTTTGAAAAATGGAAAACGCTGAGGCTGTCCATGTGGGGTAGTGTTCAAGCCGTGAAAATGGTCACCCTTCCGTGCTTCTTATACACCCTCGGGATGCACCCTCTTCAGGTCCCTCTGTCCACATTACGCTTAATAGACTCTAAGATAAAATCCTTTGTGTGAGATTCGGCAAGGCCTTGCCTGGCCGCTGTGAAACTGAAAGCACATCTCTCTTATGGAGGACTGAGCCTCCCATCCATCGAACACTTTGCCCTCGTGCTGCAGTTATCTCAAGTGGCGTACCTGCTATCAGGAACCCCTGATGTGCCAGAATGAGTACATATAGAAAGACACCTACTGTCCAGAGAACCAGGTTTCTCAGCCCTATATGGGACAGGAACAAGCCGCCAAGACCCCACCAATCCGATACTATCAGCCATGTGCAAGTCCTGGCAATGGGTGCATCGACTATTGTATTGTATTGTATTGTAATTGCATTTATATAGCGCTTACTACCCCAGACGAGGCGTCGAAGCGCTTTTTCGGCGAGTAGCACGCTACTCCGGAACCCATAAATGATTAGTGTTGAGTTAGTATCGTCGATTGTCGAAGAACTTTATTCGGTATGCATAAAACAACCATATAAGTATACATACATCGAAAGTAAAAGCAGATAACATCTGATGTGCAACATGGGTCCAAAATTGATCACATACATTAAGACCAAGTGCATTACATATAGAAGGATCAAGTAAAACGGAGCAGATGGCGCAAAGTCTGTGACATGGGGCCAAGATTAATCACATTTAAAACACATAAAATGTTATAAAAAAGGCAACACAAGTTCATAAAAGACTTCAGAGGTTCATAACTATATCGATACACTAATACTTTTGCGTACATTAAAAGCATTTACAATATAAAGTGCCACGTTAAGACAAACCCTAGCGTCGTTAAGTTCGGACAGGTATTTTATTGGAGAAAGGTGTGAACCACTACCATAAGCAAGGAAAAGTGGTTTTAAATAAAAATTTTAAAAACCTGAATATAACCCGCAAAACAGCATAAAGTGCACGGTGCTCTGTCTGCTCTGTCCATCACATGGGCAGGGGATCGTGGCTGAAGGACACATTTTCATGTTAGGGAAAGCCACTAAATGGTGGACAATTCCCAATCTAAATCTAACTAATACAAAACAATGCATAAGATTGGGAATATATAATAAGTAATCTTGGCAGCCCACGTTAGAGGTAAGTGTTAAATAAAATTTTACAATTGGTTTCCTGCGTTCGCAGACAAGCCGAGTTTCCCTCCTGTGGTTCATAAAAATGTCTTTAATGGACGACTTCCTTATTAATGATTCCTGAGGGGGATTAGTCCGTACTGAGGGGCCCATTAGGATGGCAGGCGGATCGCCCCCGCCGGGCCGGCGGGAGTCACCGCCGGCCCGGCGGGGGCGATCCGCCCGCCATCCACACAGCAAAGACCCCCCGCTATATTATGATGGCTGGGGGGTCCGCGGCGGACGGATAGACCGTCCGCCGCTTTTCCGCCGGTTGACTCGTCGACCGGCGGAAAACAAGGTTAATATGGTGGCGGTGTCTGCAAGACACCGCCATCCATATTACGATGCCTGCGGAGATCAGCCTTTCCATGGCGGCGTTGCCACCATGGAAAGGCATACGGTCTTCGCTGTTGGGGGCCGTAGCGGGCCCCCAGGAGGTTGGGGGGTGGAGGGTGCACATGGGGGGTACCTGTGGTACCCCCCTGCATTTGTATGCACAAGGTGGCAGGCACCGCGCGGTGCCTGTCACGTTGTGCATGCAAATGCACGACGTGCATTCACAGCATTGTGGCGGGCGGTGCGGTGAGCACCGCTCGCCACAATGCTGTGAATAGGGCTTGCCACGGTGGCGGTGGCATCCTAATATCATGTGTGGGACCGCCGCACCCCTTGCGGACGGTCCCGCATTCCGCTGCGGTGGCGGGCATACTTTCTCCGCCCGCCATCGTAATGATGCCCTGAGTTAGTATAGTGAAATATGAAAGTAATTTGAGTGGTGGATAGGTTAGTCAGTTATTTGGATTCAGAAGGATAGCGGAGGGATAGAAGAGGGAAAAAGGTTTGCATTTATATAGCGCTTGTTACCCCTGATGGGGTGTTAAAGTGCTTTTTTCGGCGAGTAGCACGCTACTCTGGAACTCATAAAGGATTAGTGGTGAATTAGTATAGTGAAATATGAAAGTAGTTTGAGTGGTGGATATTAGTCAGTTATTTGGATTGAGAAGGATAGCGGAGGGATAGAAGAGGTAAAAAAGGTTAGGATTTATGTAGCGCTTGTTACCCCTAATGGGGTGTTTCTGCACTTTCTTGGTGAGTAGCACGCTACTCCGGAACCCATAAGGATTAGTGGTGAATCAGTATAGTGAAATATGAAAGTAATTTGAGTGGTGGATATTAGTCAGTTATTTGGATTGAGAAGGATAGCGGAGGGATAGAAGAGGGAAAAAAGGTTTGCATTTATCTAGCGCTTGTTACCCCTAATGGGGTGTTGAAGCACTTTCTTGGCGAGTAGCACGCTACTCCGGAACCCATAAGGATTAGTCGTGAATTAGAATAGTGAAATATGAAAGTAATTTGAGTGGTGGATAATTAATCAGTTATTTGGATTGAGAAGGATAGCGGAGGGATAGAAGAGGGAAAAGGTTTGCATTTATATAGCGCTTGTTACCCCTGACGGGGTGTTGAAGCGCTTTTTTTTTGGGGCGAGTAGCACGCTACTCCGGAAACCCATTAAAGTATTAGTGTCGAATTAGTATAGTGAAATATAAAAGTAATTTGAGTGGTGGATGTTAGTCAGTTATTTGGATTGAGAAGGGTAGCAGAGGGATAGAAGAGGGACAAAGGTTTGCATATATATATAGCGCGTGCTACCCCTAATGGGGTGTTGAAGCGCTTTTTCGGCAAGTAGCACCCTACTCCGGAACCCATAAAGGATAAGTGGTGAATTAGTATAGTGAAATATGAAATTTGAGAAGTGGACATCTTAGTCTGTTATTTCGATTGAAAAGGATAGTGGAGGGATAGAAGAGTGAAGGCGTTAGACTTTTTTTTTTTTTTGGAGGTCATAGCAGTAGTGGGAGGGTTGGGATGAGTAAAAGGGATGTGGAGGGGAAGAGTCAGAGGGAAGAGTTTAGAAAGGCTTGTTTTGGGGGATCAGTATAGTAAAAGAGGTGTCAGGTGGTACAAGGAGGGGTAGAGAAGGGGAGAGTGTAGAAAGGGCTATTTGGGCGGTCTTAGTAGTGGTATGGGGTTTGGGATGAATGAGAGAGTAGAGGTAGTGGATATATTGCTAGAGGTATAGGGTGAGAAATAGGCTAATGCATTGGAAAGAGTAGTAGAAAGAGGTTTGAGATGAGTCAGAGAGTTGAGGTAGAAGATATACTGATAGAGGTATAGGATGAGAAATAGGGTAGTGCATTTTTGGGGAGGAAAGTAATAACTATATAGATCCAAGTACATGGAAGGTATATAGATGCATAAAGGGAGAAGTATAAGTAGATTAAAGATGCATTAGATAAACTCTGGTTTTGAAGTGTTGTACTTAAATTTTTTTTTTTTTTTAAACATAATTATTCTAAATGTTAATACAAAGCAATACAAATATATAGGTACATCTCTATAGTACAAATAAATGCTTATATACAGAGGGATATGCTGTATATTTCTGTTTGCATATGGTGCTCATGTGGGGAAGAGCCAATTCTTGAGTAGTTTTCTGAAGATAAGTTGGTTGTCGGTGGATCTTATGTTGGGGGGTAAAGAGTTCCATATTTTGGCTGCTTGAACAGGGAAGGATGTGCCACCCATGGTTTTTTTCTTGTATCTTGGGATTTTGAGGCGAGGTGCCACTCTAGAGCGGAGGTTCCTATGATGAATGTGTTGGGCGATTTTATTCCTGATGAAGAGCGTTCCCATTCCATGTATGGCTTTGTGGGTGATACAAAGCAGCTTGAACGTGGATCTTCTGGCAACCGGTAACCAATGCAGGGCTTTCAAGGCAGGTGAGATGTGGTCTCACAGTTTGATATGCAAGAGTAGTCTGGCAGCCGAGATCTGAATCCATTTTAGTCTTTTCATAGTCGTTAAAGGTGATCCGTGGTAGAGGCTATTGGCGTAATTGAGTTTGGACAGAACAAGGCAGATGGTAGCTTGGACCTTGTGTGGGAATCCCAAATGGGGGAAGATTCGTCGCAGAGTTTTTATAGTAACAAAGCTTGATCTTGCTAGTTTGTCCACTTGGGCATTCATCGATAGCTTGGAGTCCATGGTCATTCCGAGGTTTCTTACTTCCTTCGATACTTTAGTCGGTGATCCCAGTTCATCAGGCCAGGCGGCAAGCGGGTCATAATGTTTCCAATCGCCACACGTGAGTATTTCCGTTTTGGAAGCATTCAATTTGAGATGGCTCCAAGTCGTCCATTGATCCACGGCTCTGAGACAACTGAAAATTGGCAAGTTTCTAATGTCTTTGGGGCATTCCAGTTGAAGGAGCATTTGCGTGTCATCTGCATAGTTATAGCACATGAGTTGAAATTGATTTATCAGTACCCGTAAAGACTTCATGTAGATGTTGAAAAGCATGGGCGAGATGATAGAGCCTTGAGGGACCCCAGCTTTTGTGGAGTACGGTCTGGACGAGAAAGGTGGGGTATGGATGACATTAGTTCTGCTTTGAAGGTAGGACATGATCCAGTCTAAGGCAGTACCCTCTATGCCTGCTTCGTAGAGTCTTTGTATTAGAGTGTCATGGTCAACCGTGTCAAAGGCAGCCGAGAGGTCCAAGAGGAGTAGCGCAGCAACCCCGTTGCGGTCAACTGTGTTCTTCAGGTCATCCCAGATGGCAAGGAGGGCAGATTCTGTGCCTCTTCCAGGACGAAATCCTGTTTGGAAGTCTGAAAGTATGGCATTCTCTTCAATGAATTGTGACATCTGGGCAAACGCTGCTCTTTTTATCAGTTTGCCCAGGAAAGGTCCATTAGTAATGGGTCTGTAGTTGTCAAAGTTCAGCGGGTCCAAGTTTGTTTTCTTCCATAAAGGGCGTATGTATGACTTTTTGAGTTCTTCTGGAAATATTCCGGTAGTTAAGGAATCGTTGAAGATTTTTCTTACTGGAGTGGCAGCAGAGGTTGTTATAAGAATACTCTTGAAGGTTTGTGGTGGACACGGGTCAGAAGGGCTGCCGGCAGGCCTGCTTGCTTTGACCAGGTCCATAAATTCATTGTGTGAAATGTGTTGGAAGGAACGGAGAGGCTGAGTTAGAGTATTCTTGGATTGTTGTTTTGTAAAAGGGTTAGTGCTTGTGCTTTGTCTCTGTTTTAAGTACGAGTCCAACGTGTCTGCTTTGTCCGTGTAATGATTTGCCAGTTTGTCAGTGAAATCTTGAGTAATGGGATGAGTTCCTTCTAGGCAATTTGGTTTACGAAATTCATTGAGTATTTTATAGAATTCTTTATTTGCACATTTAGCATTTTGAATTCTGTCTGAATAGTACTTTTTCTTTGCTTTTTTGATAGCTGACTTGTATAATCTGTTAATTTTCTGTAGGTGAAGTTTGTCTTGCTTGTTTTTTGTTTTGAGCCAGGCACGTTGCAGCTTTCTAATTTGTAGTTTTATGTCTTTTATCTCTGTATTTCACCAAGGTGCTTGTTTTCTTTTGTTCTGTTGTGTGGTTTTGAGTGGTATCAGGATATCAAAAGCATCCTGTAGCCACTCATATAGTTTTTTAACAGAATTTATTGTTTCCAGATCTGTACTGGATGTTAGTTGTGTTTCTAAGTGTTCCAAATTGAGTTTGTTCCACGGTCGATAGGTGGATGCATGTAAGGTAGTTTTAGGTGAGTCGCTTAGTGTTATTTTATGTTTGAAAACAAGCAAATGGTGGTCTGACCATGTGACTGGAGTTATAGTTTTGAAAGGTAACGTGTTCGGTATTAGCAAAAATGACATCTAGGATATGTCCAGCGATGTGTGTGCGTAGAGGAAGATGGTGTAGGATTGCATCTTGTTAGAAGAGCCTCACAATTCTTTATGGAGATGTCGTCAACTTTAGTGATATGTAATGTTTGCTTGAACACAACAGCTAGACCACCTCCTTTTTTGCCTATACGATTTTGGGTGATCGTTTAATAGCCTAGAAGAATGGCTTCATGCAGGACTAGAGCCATATTATCTCCCAACCACGATTCAGTTATGAATAGTATGTCTGGTTTTGCATCGGTGAGAAGGTCGTAGATGTGATGTTTGTTTTTAGAGAGTGATCGAGCATTTATTAGTAGACAGTTTAGAGAATGTGTTTTGCTGACAGTGAGACTTGTTTTGTAGAAGAGTGATCAGTATTGTATGAGTTAGTAGCAGGTGTGTTTTTAGTGCTGGTATTAGCTGTATGAGGATAGCAATCGTGTAGCTGTTCTGTAATGTGTTCCTCGTCCAGCAGGCTAAGAAGGCATTTTGATGGGTCTGCGTGCGTAGGTGGGGGGGACGGTGTTTGAGAGTGTGTTGGTGTGCTGTGTTGTTTTTGTGGTGTAACCTTGTTGTGCATAAGACATGGAGAAGCAAAGTTGTGATGTGTGGCACGTTGTTTATATTGTTTGCATATGTTTAGGGCGGAAGGTGTATGAGTCAGTAGTGGTGGTTCAGCCTGTGGGTCATGAAGTAAGGTTCTAAATTGTCCAATGGATGAGAGGCGGTTGGAAGAGAGTTGCTGTGTTGTTGTATGTGTGTTAGGTGTGGTGGAAGAGAGAAAGCTTGGCATTGGAGTTTGTTCATTTGTGTAGTTTGAAAGGTGGGTGTATGATTGTATTTTATGACTGTAAGTATTATGAGGTGTTGTGTTTGCGAGATTTTGTTGTGCTGATGTGCATGATATGTTTTGTTTATGAGGAGTAGTGAAAAGAGGTTCTGATGTATTTGTTTTATCAGATGTATTTGTTTGTATAGTATTGTTTGTGAGTGGAAGTTGTAAGGGAAAGGGGGTGGTGATGTGTTTGTGAGTAGAGTGTATGTTGTGTGTACGAGGGGATGAAGTAGTTTCAAGACTGTTTGTTTTAGACCTGTTTGCTGCAAGAGTTAAAATGTGTGGCACTGTGGCATGTAAGTGCTGTGTTGTTGTGTTATTGTGGTAGAAAGAAGAGGAGGTTGTTGGTTGGACGAATGATGAGAAATCCCCCTTTTGGGGGAATACAGGCATACGCATTAATAGACAAACATTGTCCTGGCCCTTATGGAAGGCAGCAGGCATCCACACCCTGGATCAGCTCCTTCACGACGGTGACCTCAAAACATTTGCGCAGTTAAGGGAGGAATTTGGCCTCCCGATGCAGCAATCCTTGAGGTACATACAACTTCAGCACTGTCTGAAGAAAAAGAGTCCTTGGTCGCTTCAGACGTCGCCAGTAGTATTGTATCTGAACACGTGGGGAAAACACAAGGGAGTAACGTCTGGCCTGTATAGAGTACTCACATCCCATCTCTTTTCGCAGCCCCTGTCACGGGACCTTCACACCAGATGGCAAACTCGGCTTTCGGTCTCCTATGAGGACGAAGAATGGGCAGAGATATTGGATGACTTGGACAGGAGCACCCGGGAAGCAAGACTGAAATTCTGTTTATTCAAAATCCTCTACGACTGGCATTGGTCACCGACGAAACTGCACAGGGCAGGACTGCTTACACATGCTAATTGCTGGAGATGCGCTAGCTCCGGCTGCGACACGACCCATATTATATGCGAATGCCCGATGGTGCAACCCTTCCGGGCCTACGTGGGCAAAGTCCTGCATACCACAATGCCTCTGCACCTCCCACTTGCACCCGCCACCATTCTACTGCATGATCTGCGGCACTCCCCAAAGCTTTCAAAACCACAACGTCGCCTCCATCACACAGCACTAGCCACAGCCAAAATATGCATATTGCGACAGTGGAAATCACCGACCCTTCCATCGCAGGAGGAATGGTTGGTAGCTATGATGCACACCACCTCCCATGAGCGAGTCATTTACAACCTTCAAGATCAGACTGATCTGTTCCTTCAGATATGGACACCTTTCCTGAATGCGGAGAGTGATATTGATAAGAACCCCACAACAGACATTCTGACTCACGCAGCGGCAACAACATCAGATGATGCCCTCTAATCCAAAACAAGAGCAATGACCCCATGCTTAAGAGGCCACCCTCTTCCCTACTACCCCCCCATCAGTACTCATGCAATCTCCCATGTACCCCAAACTTCCCTCCTCTCCCTCATATGGACACGCTAGGTCTGCTTTACATCAACCATTATACATCCTTATACATCCTCGACATCTCCAGTCACATTCTGTCTTCAGTTGCATATTCTGACGATCCTTCCCATCTCCCCTCAGGTTTTTTTTTTCTCCTCCCTCCCTGTTCCCCTGCTCTCCTAATCCCCCCCTCCTTTCTGTCCTTTCCCTCCCATGTCCATTTCACCCCTGGATCTGCAGAGCAGTAGAGCAGTAGAGCAGTACTGCAGCAATGCAGAAAAACAGCAACTCGGATAATTTGTGACCACGCTCTGCATCAATGCCGAGAAGTGTACCCGCAATAGGAGGTGTATAATATCTCTTCCTTCCGAATATCAGCACTTCTCCCCCACTAGGCATAGTAACTACATCCAGGAATAGAGAGTGCACTCCCCCAGAGTCACAAGCTGATCTGCCCGATTGACAATTGGCTTCTGATACATGCGCTAAATTCAATTTGATGACCAAAATTACCACCCGTAGGGCTTCACGCATTAGGCCAACACTGGGTTCATTATCACTGATTTGCCTATCAGACCCCGGATTCCCTTGTATTCCCCACCTCCCCCATTCTTTCCCCTCCTCCCCGAGACATATACAGATATATAACGATATATGCTTCTTTCAGCCCTTAAGAGGCACATGTTGCACACTTTTCTCAGTAAATTGTTTACTGGGCCATTGTAAATGTGCAGTTGAGGCTATTGTTTCCAAGATGTAATCTTTTTCAAGATGTAATCTTTTTCAAAATGTTAATAAAGAATTACAACACCCAAAAAAATGGCATGTACAGGCCCGCAATCTGTCCAAACACAAAACCGCTATGCGGTACTTACCACCCATGCCGGTATTTGAGGCTTCTCAAAACACTGTAGAGAGGCGCGACCGGCCCGCACATGCACCCTCTCCAACACCAGGGCACATGCGTTGCCAAAGAATGACCCAAAAGCCAGGTGCCCGACTCCATGCAATTCGGGATGTCTCCATACAATACAGCGCCACGCAAACCAGGCCATCCATGTGACTCCCGGCAAGCCCCGCAGACGTGTCTTCCCACCGGCCAGCATTTCCGCCCAGCTGACACGCCAGCCGGGCAAAAAAACAGCCCTCAGAATCGCTTGAGCCCCACAGGAGCAACCCCCATTCCTCATCCTCTTCATCCGACGTCAACAGAAAAAAGAAGAAGAGGAATGCTTTGTAAGTGCTGCCTATGTAGCCTTCAGCAGGAGGGAATGGGGCATGACTTTCAGTTGTTATCATTTTATGTTTGGCTGCTTTGCGGGCGGGCGGGTGGGCGGTGTAGGAAGCTGGCTCTGTATATACTATACCAAAGTGAGGTATAGTGTGCACAGAGTCCAGTGGAACCCAAAAGGTAGGCAGAGGTAAAGTAGATAGCACCTCACTCTCTATTTGTGGTAGTGTGGTCGAGCAGTAAGGCTTTATCAGAGGACAGTGTTAAGCATTTGTTGTACACACTCAGTCAGCAAATTAATTCACACACTCAAAGACTGAACTTCAGACCAATTGTTTTTGTATAAAAATATTCTTTTAGTTATTTTATTTTCTAGAACCAAGCAAGCCTGGCACAGGTAAGTGATAAATACTTTGTAGTAAGTATACAGTTGTAATAAAATTTGGATTGTAATTGTATATGCACTTTGTTTTGATTTACAGTACTGTTACTGAGAAATGCAGTGCTTTGGAAATACAGTACATATACTTTGAATGGGGGGCGCTAGGTGGCGCACATCCAAGATGGCCGCACACCTGTGAGGCTCTGGCTGCTTGACGGCGATATCCGGCATTTATCCTGACCATACCTGGCGAATTATTGACACCTCACTCCCTACAACTCCGTGCTATACTGCTGTGGCTCCGGTGAAACTTTTGCGCTGTTCGAAGATTCTGGAGCTGAGTTGTGGCGACATCCTGCTTTACCGGACTCCCCGTTGGTCTGCTGCCTGGAGCCTCTGCCCGGCGACGCGCCTCAAATTGACCCCGGGGCTGCGCACGAGGTGACGGGCCCGACCTGCGGAGAGCTTGTGTTGCGGCGCCCTCCCGGGCGGTCTGAGGCTTTCCCATCTGCAGGCGGATTGCGGTGCCCTTTATGCGGGCATATTGAGAAGGTGCTGCCCGACTGCTGGTGAGTGGCCGTGCGGCCGATAATTGCTGCGCGCGAGCCAGGGAGGCGCCATTATTCATAATCAGCACCGGAGGCGCAAGAGAAGGAAACGTGCAGGGCCTGACCCCTTGCTGTGCAATGCCGGCGACTGCTGTGATATCTCACCTCATGGCGGCATTCTCATGATCGGACCCGCTCCTGGTACAGCCGCACTTCTGTAGAGAGACGAGTCCTGCTGCCAGAGCCCTGGGCCGGCGGATTTCGCGCTTTCTTGCGTGGAGAGAGACTTCTGTCACGGCTTTCCCCGCCCTCCACCACAGGGACCCGATGCGGAAATAATGCAATGCGGCCAATGCATACTGGAAGGCCTGCCCTGAGTAGCTAATTGTTCTGTGGCATTAACACATACAGGCGGACTCTTACATACCCACCTGCCCAAGATACGTGACCGCCATTGTGCAGGGTGTTGAGACGAGCGGGGTGCCCTTGATGTCCATGGTGAAACAGACAATGCCCCTGAAGCCCACCTGTCGCTCCTCCTAGCTGTGTGGGGGGGTTCCTCACTTTACTGGCTACGCCGTGGGCTGCTCCTCTACCTGCACTGCCCACGGAATTACAAGCCACTGCTCCGTTTTAGAAGGAGGACTAAACGCAATCCACCCGCACACAGGACTACGTCCAGATACTAGCGGGCACTTGCACTTCTACCCTTACACCACCTCACCCCCTCTCCTCGCTGTGGTGTGCTGGAAAACCAACTGCAGAGGCGACGGAACCGGCATACCCTGCCTTGAGGTCAAGTGGTGACTCCTCATATACCGGGTACATACTGTGGTGCCCTGAGAGGCCGCAATGGGGAAACCTGATGGCCGTCAACCTCGCCTGAATTTTGAAGCAAAGAAAACGGGGACGAGATCTGCGTCGGCAGATCCAGCACATGCAAACACAGATCCGACACAGGCGGCCTCACAGCCCGCTGAAGACGAGGTTAAGACCATGCTCCTCGCCGTTCAGCACAGCCTCACTGACCTCTCGGGGAAAATGGACACTATGAACACCAGGTTAGACTTTCTGGTGCAGAAAGTCGACAAGCATGATGGACAAATCAAAGAAGCCGAGCGTTGCATATCTGATAACGAAGATTCTACCACCCGGATGCAAACTCAAATGACACAGATGGATAAACTATTAAAGGTCATTGCGGCTAAGAATGAAGACATTGAGGCCAGGAGTCGTCGCAATAATATTCGTATCATAGGTATCCCCGAGAGCACACACACTGGCCGCATGGAGATCTACATAGAACGTCTCCTGAGAGAATCCTTTGGTGTGGACGCTTTTTCTCCTCATTTAGTAGTGGAGCGTGCGCATTGCTCCCTAGGCCACAGACCCCCGCCGGGGGAGGCGCCGCGACCCATCATAGCATGTCTCCTTAATTACCGGGACCGCGATGTTGCACTTAAAAAAGCTTGTGAGATGAAAACACTTCAATTTGATGGAAATGTCTTCTCTATATACCCGGACTTCACTCTTGCGGTGCAAGAGGCACGCCGAAAATTCCTTGCCGTAAAGCAAAAGCTCCGAAAGGCGCAAGTTGAATATGCCCTCCTGTATCCTGCCAAGCTTCGAATCACACATAATGGCAAACATGTCTTCTGCGTGAACCCGCAACAAGTGGAAGATTTCCTCAAAGCCAATTTGCGACACTCACCATGCAGGGACCCGACGTCCGGCAACTCATCGCCGTCCCGGGAATGAGAGATGCTTACTTCCACCTGCTGCTCTGGACTGTCGTACGCCTCTGGGGCCCTGGTTGATTCTACTCATCGGGACGGATGGGGCTAATCCTGCATGACCCTTCTGTTTCTTTATGGTGGTTAATACGACGACATCCTCCGGCTGTCATCTCTTTTCCTTTCAGGCTATTCACAGACAGATAAGTGCTTTCGGGGTTCTGCACATACTCAGGGACCTGAGAATTTACCCATGGATTTGTGTACTTTGCTACTCATTGAGCCAGAAAATGTTTCGTCAAGCACCCTTCCCCCCTGTTGCATCTCCCCCATCCAAGGGGATGACAAGGGGCTGCAATGCTGTAAGAACAGGGGACACGGGAAGGTAATGTCGCCCACCTGCGCCCTCCTTATGGGAGATCCCCCAACTTGCCTCTTGTTCATGTTTTTTTTACTGTTTATTCTCTCTTGTTAACGTGGTCGTGCTTGGGTGCTGTGGAGCGACCATGGGGCTGGAGTGGGATGGGTGGGACAACTATATTCCGGCACAATTGGGGTGCTGTTGTGGGAGGGGTGGGTTCATTGTTTCTTGACTGTTTTCTTGTACACTCATTTGAGTTAGCTACTGGAGGGAGGATCCGAGGGAGAACTGCTCTGGGCATCTATGTGACATTGTGGATAACGGCACATATACATCTTAATTATTTTCGGCACAGACACATTGACATTACGGTACAATTTGTTACTTTTCTCACTACTTGCTCAACATGGCACCACCCAATGCGCAATTACATATTAAACTAGTTACATGGAATGTCAGGGGGCTTCGCGATCCACGCAAGCGTAGGCAAATTTTAGCTTACCTAGATAGGCACCAGGTGCAAATTGCACTGCTGCAGGAGACACACTTGGACCCCAGGCGCCCTGCGTGCTATGGCAGTAGATGGGCCTCAGCACGAGTTTTTTCCTCCTACTCAACATACTCCAGGGGCACACTTATTTTCATTAAACAGGGTACGCCCTTTGTTCTGGGGGGCACATACAACGACCCCACAGGACGCAGCTGCATGCTCTGGGGTACTCTGGGCACACAATCACTCACACTCGCCTGCAGTTATGGTCCCAATACTCATGACCCTGACCACTTTACTGCATTATGGGGTCGGGTGCTTCAAATCGGCTCCACCCATGTTATATGGGGCGGCGGTTTTAATGTCGCACTCAACCCAGACATGGATAGATCCAATCCTTTACCACAGCACTACACCCATACTCGGGAAGCCCTCTCTGACTTAATGATAGAACATGGTCTTATTGATGCGTGGCGGTATGTCCACCCCACTGACCGTGAAGGTACATACTACACAGCGGGGCATTCCAACTGGTCACGCCTAGACTACTGGGTTTGCTCACGGGGAATGGCCCCTTGGATAACAACGACACGTCATCTGGCTCGCACATATTCAGATCATGCGCCTGTTTACTTGGAGATAGCTCTCCCTGACTCTGTTGCCACACCGCGTTGCTGGAGGCTGGTGCCCGAGATGCTCCTAGATACTGTTTTCCAAACTGACATAGGGGATGAAATTACTGATTTCTTTGCCAGGAATAAAGGCTCTGTTACATGCATGGGGACCATCTGAGAGGCTTTCAAGGTGACGATGAGGGGCTCCTGTATGTCCAAGGGCTTTGGGGTACTACGGGACATTAGGGGCAGTCTGCGACGCCTTGAGGTGGAAATTAAGCAGCTCGAAGCTGACATGTGGGCGGCACCATCTGGCGACCAAAGGGCGACACTTCGGGGGAAAATCTCGGACTACACCGACACGGCAAACCGTGAAGTGCGCTTTAGGGGAAAATACTTTGTGGCCCGTCGCTATGGGGAAGGCGAGAGGCCGGGCCGTGCGCTGGCAAATGACATTCGACGACCCCATTTCTCCAATTTCATAACAGATGTAGTCGATGCGGACGAGACACGCCACAGAGATAGCCTTGACATCCTACAAACATTTACTAAATACTATGCGGACCTATACAGTTCGCAACGCACATCGCCACCTGAACTGACTTCTTATCTTGAAGATATAGCTCTGGGATGGCTGGGAGACCACCATCGTGACTTTTTAGCGGCGCCATTTGAAGATGATGAGCTGCGGGCAGCCATCATGCAAATGAAATCAGGGAAGGCGCCTGGGTCGGACGGCTTGCCCATTGACTTTTATAAAAACGTATATAGATCAACTGCTCCCCATCTTGAAAGAGGTCTTCCTTGAGGCACTAGATGCACAGATCCTCCCCACCTCCATGAGGGAGGCACTAATCACCTCCCTGCTGAAACCAGGCAAGCCAAAGGATCGGTGCGAATCCTACAGACCACTCTCACTTATCAACTCGGATGCCAAAATTCTTGCGAAGCTATTGGCCAACCGGCTTAGTCTCCTGATGGAAAACCTTGTTCTCCCGGATCAGGCGGGCTTTATACCCGGAAGGGCTACCTCCCACAATCTACGGACACTGTTCTCTATCTTGCAGACAGTGGATCCGCAATTGGCACTAATTGCGGTGTTTTTGGATGCCTCTAAGGCTTTCGATTCAGTGGAATGGGACTACCGCTTCACGATACTGCAAAACATGGGGTTCCCTGTGGTATTCATATCTTGGATCAAACTGCTCTACACCGCGCCTACCGCAAGAGTATTGATAAATGGGCATACTTCGGCCTCTATTCCACTTTCTAGAGGCACCCGTCAGGGGTGTCCCTTGTCGCCTCTACTCTTCGCCCTGGTTATGGAACCCCTAGCGGCCAAACTCAGGCAACACTATCAAGACGTCGGCCTTCGTTGCTTTCTGCGGCCCATACTTATTTCTCTTTATGCCGACGACGTCACCCTCTACATTAAAGACCCGCAACGCTGTCTTGTGGATTGTTACCTGCCTTGTTATGTTGGCCTAGGCCTGGCTGCCATGCTGCTTTTCTTTGCGCACGTTACACTGAGCCGGGCCTGCCTCGCCCTTTGCTCGTGCCAAGTTCTTTTGCACTGTCTGCATCTTCTGTTGTTCACCTTTTTGGGCTCAGTCTGCACAAACATGTACAAGGTCGCATAACAATGTATTTTGGTTCTTCCTGATATGGCCAGTCTCGCGCACCCAGACATAACATTATGTGCAATTGCCATGAAGAACTTGGTATGCTTTTAATACTGTGGTTTACTAGCGCTTAACACACTTGGAGAAATCCCTTTCAGTGAGAAGAGCTATGATGTCCTGCTGATGTAATTCTGCATCTAGAGACTGAGGTATGGGGGTTCGCTAGTCAAAGCCCAGAGGTCTTCTATTTTATAATAAACTATCTTACTGCAAGGGGAGGGTGGTAATGTTATTTATACGTTTATCCACTGAGCTCTGAGATGCTTTCCCCGTTTGTATTCTATGGAATTGTAACCATGCTGCTTATATTAGTAATATGCATTATGCTATTAGTACTGACACGTGTACTGTACATTAGAGCACGTAAGTTGGAATAAACATTTTAACCTATCCAGTGTCTCTTCCTACGCACCTTGTGGACAAGTACGAGTGAGTGGCGAAAGAGTGTTCTTGCTTCAGTGAGTCCTGAGATAAAGATACCGTGTTCTGGGTTGTCCAAACATTAGTACTTGGGTGCTAATGGGATGCTAAGCTAGTTGGGTTGGGGTTTTTGGGTGCTATGGTATATGGTGGCAAACCACTGTATTCCAGGGTCCCATTTTCCTGTGCATAGCTCTGTGTATGTGCAGAAACCTTATGACATGGCGCGACCACCGTGGGGCAGCTTATCTGCGAGACGCTTGAGTAGTACTTGTGCTTGTCCACAAACCCCTCGCGTACGCTTCCGGAGGCGTATGTGACGGTGATACCTCCTATATTGAATGTTTTATAGGTTCTTTCAAGCTTGATATTATTAAAAAGGTTAGTTAACAGACCCATTTTTGTGCTCCCTGTTAGGTTGTCGAATATAATTGTTTAGTCATGGCTGGTGTGGCGATAGCTGCACATAGTCGAGGAGCACTCCGAGACCACTTAGCTGTGTATGGAGTGCCCGATGCTGGGGTCGAGTTGGTCTTTGTGGTTCAAGCCGATGCGGCTTATCACTTTGAAGTGTTTTACACTTGGATCACTTTTGAAGCGGTGGATGCAGGTGATAAGCTGTTTCATGAATATAAACCCACCGCAATTCCTGCTGCCTATCGACCCTATACTGCTCTTGAAGTGCCTCTCACGGCTTGGCAGCACCGTGTTTGGTTCAATGGCGCCCTACCACAACCAACTACCGCAGTTCGTTTAGGCCCCTTATCAATTCAGGGGGCCACTTGGCCTGTATTGGCCGGGTATACCCCGCATCCAAATTATCTGGCATTACCGCTAGCGGAATTGCGCACTATGCATACCGAATTGGTGCGAGTGCATCGAGCCTTAGTGACATACGTTACAGGTAGCCTCCATGGAGCTGCTCCTGTAGTCGCAGGCCAACCAGCTATTGCAGCTGGAGTGACTATAAGTCCTGTCATGGTAAATTCTGTGATGGGCAAACGTCCACAAAACAAGGACGACTATCCTTACTGGCTTGCAGAAAAGTTCGATCAGATAGAAGCAGTGTTTCCACATACATCCCCAGTAGATAAACACCGCATCCTCACGATAAGTTTGCCAAAAGACATAATCCCCGATTTGACAGCATGTGAAAACTGGGGTAAGGTATTCGCAGCAGTTTATTCAAAATGTTTTGGAACTCCTTCCATGACGGTTCTACCCTCTGTAATTAAAAAAGTACAGGATGAACATGGCCCTGAAGCGGCTGTGGAATTAGGGATGAGACTAGTGGGAGTGTTTGATGTAGTAGCTGAGCTGATCCTTGGAAATGTCAAGGGCGATGCTATGAACTTCCAAGTAGCGAATGCTTTGGCTTTGGTCCCAGAGTTGGACAGGCCTCGCGAATTACCGAAAATTATAGCCCGGGCTTATAAAACAATTGGAAGAAACAGCCTAGGCAACAAGCCTTTTGCTAAAATGCAAACTCAATCGCAAACACAAGTTACACAACCAAAAAGTACATCTGAGAAAGATGATAAACCAGTCTTCACTAAAAAGAGTTGGAGACAGAAAAAGCAGGGTAAGCAACAAAAGAAGCCGGGGTCGAGAGGCGCTTCCCCAGTTTCGGTTTCTTCTGAACGTACTTATGATTTACGTGATAGGTCAAGGATTAAATCACCAGAAAGGTTTCAGAGCTCTGATACGCGTTCTCCTCGTTCTTCACAGGCCCAGACGTCGTCACAGGCTGGTGGAGGAGGACGGCAAGATAGAGGAAGGGGCCGAGAGGCTCCCCAGGAGCGAGACCAACCTCGACAACAAGTCAGAGGGAAAGCAGAAGATTTTCATCTTCCTCGACCGCAATTTCAGAAGAAAAAGGTTGCCGCTGTCACAGCGAAATATGCCTCAGACCGTGAGAACGAGACTCCAGAATTGGACGTGGGCAGTGACCCTCCTAGACAGCGCCGCGGAAGTTACCATAGTGCGGGAGGCGCTACGTCCTCATATGGAGGCGACAGCAACTGAAACATTCGTTACTGTAGAGACAGCTGACACGAGAGTGGCACCCCCTGACAGACTATATAATATAGTCATACAAATTGAAGGTGACATACCGCGTGAAATAAAAGGGATTTTTTGGGAAAATCTAACCTCTTCATATGACATTTTGTTAGCAGAGGTGGATTGGCCACCCCCATTCGTTTTAGCTGCACATAAAGGAGAGGAGGTAATCCTTCCAAGCTTATCAAGGCATGTCCCAAAAGACAAAGCTGAAGCACTTGCAGCTGAGTGGGCTGTGTACCTGGCACCAGCGTTATACCGCAACCATGTGGGATGGGATGAAGAATCACCTCCTCATGCAATACCTTTGCGGTCACTACCGCAGCCACAACCCCAATATCCCATTAAACGGCAGGCAAAAGGCCCCGTCTCCGAAATTCTGACACAGTTGGAATATCAGGGAGTAATTGAACCATGCGTATCACCTATGAACAATCCCCTTTTCGTGGTTTCTAAACCCGATGGATCGTACCGCTTAGTTTTGGATTACCGGCATTTAAATACTCATTGTCGGAACTTTGCGGTGCAAAATACACACAGTTCTGCGCTTGTAGACAGTCTTGTTCGTAAAAAATACAAAACGACACTTGACCTTTCAAACGGTTTCTACACGCACAACCTAGCCCCGGAGAGTGGTCAATGGACCGCATTCACATCCGGTGGTAAATTATTCCAGTTCCGGCGATTACCCATGGGCTATAAAAATAGTCCGGGTATATTCGCCGCCCGTGTTGTTTCTTTGCTACATGACATTGATCAAGACGCATGTTCGTACGTAGATGACATTTATCTGACGGACGACGAATTATTTCAGCATTTGTCCCGTGTGGACCGCATTATTCTTGAATTTGCGGAGCAGGGTTACAAATTTAACTTTGCTAAGTCACACATTGCTGAATTTACCGTTCTGTTCTTGGGCTATGAGCTCAATAACGAAGGTAAGAGGCTTAGCCCCCATTTCTTGGAAAAATGTGCACATTTGTGCCCCCCAAATACTCTGAAGAAACTTCAGTCTTTGCTGGGTTTCCTGAATTTCGGGCGTACTTACATTCCCGAATATGCCCAGCGTATCAAGCCTTTGTATGCTTTGATACAACCTACTTATTCAAGGTCTTGCTGGCTGCCTGAGCACACCTCAATTCTGCAGTCTTTGCAGACAGACCTTTTGGAGTCTAAATATCTTTTGACTCGTGATAACCACACAAACCTGGTGATTAGAATAATTCCGGGGGCGGTGGGATTCACATACTTAACCTTTAATGAAGGTGATACAGTACCTATCGCATACAAGTCACATCTGTACACTTCCGCTGAATTGCGCTTTACATCTGTTGAAAAAGTTCTAACTGCAGTGCAAATGGCGATTCTAAAAGAACGCGCACTGGCACAGGGTAAGCGGATTCTGGTGGTAACACCCTGTCCTGCCCTGGAGGCAGTAACAAAGGCAAGTGTACCGAACTCAAAAGCAATGCATCCCCGTTGGATACAATGGGCTACATCTTTGACGTCTTCGGACGTCACTTTTGTCTTTGATTCTTCTCTTCAGACTCAGGAGTATTTACAGTATGAATTCGTTCATCCTCCTCCTTTGTTTTTACTGCCGCTTGAGGATTACAAATGTGTGATCTACACCGATGGTTCGGCGCAACCGGCCACTGGGTCCAAGCACGCTTATTCTGCTGCATGTGCTATTGTTGCGGGATCCTTTGTGGATGGAAAGTTCAAATCCACTGTAGTGCACACTCGCACACTTGGAGATAGTACCGCACAATTGGCCGAGCTGCATGCATTGCTACTTGCGCTTGAGTTCGCTTCTCAGGATGAGACCACTCTTATTGTATGTGATTCTTTTTACTGTGTACAATCTTACAATGACAATCTGTTTTTCTGGTCGAAAAACGACTACAAGGACGCAAAAGGGAGCACAATTAAGCATAAAATGCTTTGGGTTCGAGTGGCAGAATTGCAACAACGTCTGCCCCTCACACAGGTGGTTCACACCTTAGGCCATCAGCGGGTGGGCGCACACGCTATTGGTAACGATCTGGCAGATGAAGCTGCCCGTTCAGCAGTAGTCACGTGTTCAGTAGCAGCGGTTACCAGGTCCATGTCTAAAATAGACCCTGTTATATTAGCAGCTATTGCTGCAACCAAGGAAGGTAATAATTACCCTACAGGTTTCCCTTCCAAGTATTCTTACACATTAAGTCCCGATCAGGTTCCTTATGTAACTATACCTGACGTTGGAGATCGGCTGATCCCCAACGCGGACCGCAGGAGTGCCTTGATATCAGCTGCACACGAAGGCATGGCTTCTGCACATGCAGGTGTGTCAGCTACGGTTTCCATCTTGCAGCAGCGTTATTGGTGGCGTGGGTTATATAAAGACACCCGTGCTTTTGTGCTTTCTTGCGACGTTTGTCAACAGATTAAGCCTTCCACGGTAACACGTCCACCACAAACACCGCTCTGCATTGCTAACAGACCCTTTGGGTGTGTTTACTTGGATCACTGCGGTCCATTCTCATCAGACACTGCCTATAAATACATCTTAGTGGCAGTGGACTCGTGCACACGGTTTCTCTGGGTCTGGCCACAACGGAGTGCTGACGCCCGAAATGTAATCAGGGATTTGCGTGTCTTTGTGGGAATTTTCGCATGCGGCACCTTCCATTCGGACCAAGGTCCAGCGTTTGCCTCTAGGGCTTACAAGGATGCAATGGCTTCGCTTGGGGTGCGGGTGAAATTTTCGTCTCCGTATAGGCCTGAGGGCAACTCTATCGTTGAACGAATGAACCGTGACTTAAAGCAATCCTTAACAGCTAGGGTTATAGGTACTGGCAGGAACTGGCTGGCCCATTTGTATACCGTTCAGCGTGCACTTAATAATCTCCCTAGAAGACCTCTGGGTGGGCGGACCCCATACGAAATGCTCTTTGGCATAAGAATGTTTGTGCCTGACCTTGAAGGTCCAGACATCGCGGCGCAATCCGCCAAGTTTGATGTAGATAACCACTCTGCTATGTTACAGGACTTACAAGAAGCCCGAGACAAACTTGCAACTACACATTTGCCTTCAGCCACAGATCCTGCGTTGCAGATTCCGGTAGCCGGCTGGCTTCCGAAAGTTGGAGAACTGGTTCGAGAGAAGGTTGAAAATAAAAAAGAATTTGGCCCCTCTTTTCGTGCACCAGTTCCAGTTCTTGGCCTGAAGGGAACACGTACAGTCATTTTACCACCGCTTCCTGGTCGCAAAGAGAACAGATACATCTCAGTTGAAAATGTCAAGCTACAGCGCCTGGCCGATCCTGAATAGTGTCACACCAGCGGTCTCTTGTCCTGCCATTTATCGGACATATGTTCATAGTCCATCTGCACGAACGATCGCTGATGCTGTAATTGAGATGGTTGATTTGCCTGAAACTATGATTGATCCCCAACTCTCCACCAATATCAACGAGGACGAGTATACTTATCCTGCATCAGAATCGGTGGCACATCAACCAACAACGCCACTAAGCCCGACTCGTTATTCCTTTGATTCGGATTCCACATCTTCAAAAGTTCCATCCAAGTTCAGTATTTTTATATCCTGGTTTAGAGACAATTTTTTGATTTCCCCCTGGACATACATCTGGTTGGTACTTTTCTTGATATTTTTGTTCATGTCCATTGGCTTTGTCACAGTGTTTTTTCTACTAATCAATGGTCACTATTTACCTGAACGCTCTGCTGTAGACTATGTTTCTGGAACTTTGGCTCCTCATTCCTCGTCTCACATCATGAAGCGTGACCACACATTTGTGAACATTTCAGCTTTCCCAGTTGCTGATGGCATCGTATGGGATGCAGTGAACTATCAAATCCATGGTCCGACGGAAATTATTAATGTACCTAATGTCCTTCGTGTTTCAATGGGTGATGTAGTACAAAATAATATTCATTCTGATGATTGGGATGTGCATGCCGTTGAAGCATTGTTTGCCGATTTAAAATATTATGCATCTTTTAATGCTGAAGATTTATATATGAATTCTGCTAATTATGCCGATTTGTATTGTTACCAACATTGGGGTAATCATTTTCTCCATAAGCCCAGTGCCCTGCGTAGTACTGTTAACTATACCCAATGGGAACATTGTCCAAACCCCTTGCCAGGTAGCTCTCAAACTCTTCGAAATAAGTTTAATTATTTCACTGATTTTAATCGGTCGAACCCTGCATCCTATTATTTTAGACTAAATAACACATCAACTCAGAAAATTATGTTAACACACACCAAATTGCTTTATTCAGGTTCCTTTCTAAGTGCCTTAGCTGTGGGTGGTTATGAGTACTGGGATAATACAGTGGATTTAAAATCTATTTGGGGCTCCAAGCCATGGCAGGTACAGGGAACCGAGGCGTTGCATCGTGCGTGCCTCATCCCTACCCAAATTATGTTCCTAAATGCTTCCATCTATCAGACTACATGTTGGGGCTTAGCAACCACTAAACAATTGAATACGCCATCAATACCATCCCTGTCGAGTTTTCCAAATGAAAGCTCACGATTCAATCTGTCCCTCGTGTCCCTGCAGGCAATGTTACAAAATAACTCGTTTAATGTTTCTGAGCTGGTTCAGTCACCCTGGTTAGTATGGCCTATATCATCTAATGCATGTCAAATGCGTTTTCATGATACTGGTGCTAGCTACACACAGAATAGGCCTGATCCGAGGTTTACTGATGCCCGTACTGTCACTACATACTCTGTTGGTAAATTATGCAAACAATGGCTGCAACATTCGTCCCTTGATTCTGTTAAACAACATTTGTCCCTCCTTACAGGCAATATTGATCTGTCCGACTTTGTTTTGGGACCTCGTGGTCCCCGACCTAAGAGATTCATTTATGAAACATATAATGAACTCTGGAAGCTATCACAAATGGAAGCTGCTTCCCGTCTTCGGGAAATAGATCAAGCAAATATGGAAAAGGTGCTTGCTGTTGTTGACAATAGTATTAATACCCTGTCTTCTCGCATTTACACTTTAGAGAATATTGTGTCCTCTGTTGTTGATATTGTACAAGATGATGTTTCTGTGTTATATCATGGTCAGAATCAATTGCGCTCAGTTATGCAGTTTGCATGGACTTTACAAACGCTTAAGTTGGGTAAAGTGCCTTGGCATTTCTTGAACACCTCTGCCTTATTTCTACCTTTTAACTTAACTGATAAACAGCAATTTATGTCCATGAAGGATGCAACTTACAATCTATTACATATCGAAAAGGTGGATCCATTGCCGTTCTCTGTTGCAGAACTCGATTCTGCTGTATGGCTAGTCCATGGGGTTATAGCTTTACCATTTTCCTTGTTTGAATTTGACTCGTGCATGAAACATTATCCTGTGGGCCGTTACCGGCCATTGGGCAGTGCTTTCCTGCATGAACTCTGGTCCTTGCCTTTCATGTATAAATGCCTTCGGGACGGCAAGGAAGTCTTTCTCACGGGGAGTACTGCGACTCGACTATAGGTCATTCGCTTATTTGTAAACACATTAAATTGCATGGCTCATGCAGCGTTTCCTCTCCTAATCTTGCTTGTGTGCTGAAAGGTATTCCTGCTCCTGTTATTTCACCTACTTTCACTCTCCTTTCCAATGGTAGTTATTTACTTTTAAATAACGAAAACTGTTGTGGCCTGCAGGCGGGCATTCCTTACATTGTAACAGTTTCGCACAGGGTTGTCTGCTGCAAAAATGTGCTGTTTCCTCCCCCTCACGGCAAGGTTGATATCTCTATTTGGCCTTCCATCCCTACCCTGGAAGCAGATTTCAATAGACTGAGCAGAATAAAGGCACTATTATTAAACGAGGAAGTTATGCTCACGTCCGCCCGGGAGACATTCATTCTCCAGGTGGCGAGTACCCACAGTGAAATACAGGCCCTTTTAAACACTAATCTCCCCCAACATTTTGGGGAGTTAATACATCGTATTTTTAACGCATCTAACACTGAAGGCCTAGTGCACTTTTTTAAGGTCGTGGGGTCGGGCTTGGTGTCCTCCTTCCAAACTATTTTTGGTGTCATCCCGGCTTTCATACATTCTATTTTTTCCAGTGTCTTTGGCGGTTTCCCATTGATCCTCGCTTTAGCGGCTGGTGTCTTGCTCTTAATTTGCTTTCTGCGCAATGGCTGCTCCCCGATGGGACCTGCTCGATCCAGAACGCCTCCAGCTGCTCCGTGAGCGCCTTTTGACTGGTTTTGGTGTCTTGCCATTGGCGACACTGAGTGTGTCATATACTCTTTCATTTCGCTTTGCGTATTTCACTTGCGTGCAACCTGTGATGACTTGTGTCCGCTGTCCTTTCACCTGGACTCTGGATTATTGCCTCTCCAATTCGTCATTGTCTGTTCCGGATTTTGTTCAGTTGATGGGTCCCTTAGAGGCCCATGAGCAGGACTGTTCCGTCGCTGGCTGTATGGCGCGTGCGGCTGCACTGGGGATTTTGGCGCAATGGGATATCTGGGCGGCTGCCCAGGATCTCCTACAACGAAGCTGTTTCAATTATCACGCAAGCTGTCCCGCATTGCTTCTGGATGCTCCCTTTGCTGAGGAGCATTCCTGCTCTTTTGAACTCATGGATTGGATGGCATCTATGTTTTTTGACGATTCCAATGATGAACTCTTGGAGGGTATGGCTTTTTCTGTACTTTCACTTTCATGGATTGACCTGCCCTTCGCCGTTTGGGCGCTCCCTGTGCTCCGACGGCTATTTCTCTCCTCTGATGGGCCTCTGTCCTGGCCGCCGGACTGTCCAGGGGAGGGTGTCTTGTGGATTGTTACCTGCCTTGTTATGTTGGCCTAGGCCTGGCTGCCATGCTGCTTTTCTTTGCGCACGTTACACTGAGCCGGGCCTGCCTCGCCCTTTGCTCGTGCCAAGTTCTTTTGCACTGTCTGCATCTTCTGTTGTTCACCTTTTGGGCTCAGTCTGCACAAACATGTACAAGGTCGCATAACAATGTATTTTGGTTCTTCCTGATATGGCCAGTCTCGCGCACCCAGACATAACATTATGTGCAATTGCCATGAAGAACTTGGTATGCTTTTAATACTGTGGTTTACTAGCGCTTAACACACTTGGAGAAATCCCTTTCAGTGAGAAGAGCTATGATGTCCTGCTGATGTAATTCTGCATCTAGAGACTGAGGTATGGGGGTTCGCTAGTCAAAGCCCAGAGGTCTTCTATTTTATAATAAACTATCTTACTGCAAGGGGAGGGTGGTAATGTTATTTATACGTTTATCCACTGAGCTCTGAGATGCTTTCCCCGTTTGTATTCTATGGAATTGTAACCATGCTGCTTATATTAGTAATATGCATTATGCTATTAGTACTGACACGTGTACTGTACATTAGAGCACGTAAGTTGGAATAAACATTTTAACCTATCCAGTGTCTCTTCCTACGCACCTTGTGGACAAGTACGAGTGAGTGGCGAAAGAGTGTTCTTGCTTCAGTGAGTCCTGAGATAAAGATACCGTGTTCTGGGTTGTCCAAACATTAGTACTTG
The DNA here is from genome assembly GCA_963921515.1 of Calotriton arnoldi. NCBI lineage: Eukaryota > Metazoa > Chordata > Amphibia > Caudata > Salamandridae > Calotriton > Calotriton arnoldi. The sequence continues at coordinate 439,839 of CAWUFW010007002.1, read as the reverse complement.
GGTGCTAATGGGATGCTAAGCTAGTTGGGTTGGGGTTTTTGGGTGCTATGGTATATGGTGGCAAACCACTGTATTCCAGGGTCCCATTTTCCTGTGCATAGCTCTGTGTATGTGCAGAAACCTTATGACAACGCAACCTCAATCTCCTGCTGCGGGAGTTCGTTCGCTTTGGTGACCTATCGGGTATTCATATCAACTGGGCTAAGTCCCAGATATTCCCGCTAAATGCTTCCGCCACCACCTTTGATGTAGATTTTCCCATTGCATGGTGTGAAGATGAGGTTAAATATTTAGGGATCCGAATCTCGACAGACCGGGATACATTGATGAGACTGAACTATGGATGTGCGTTGACCCATGTTATAAGATTCATCAACCGTTGGATCACCCTGCCCCTGACTATGGCCGGGCGCATCTCCCTCATAAAGATGATCATACTTCCTAAATTTCTTTATCTATTCCTGAACATACCCTATGATCCGGGCGCCATTTTTCTCTTCCCTACGCTCAGAATTGATTCGCCTGGTGTGGGCCGGGAAGCAACCACGCATACGGTGGGACATTTTGGTGAGACCATACTCGCAGGGGGTTTCAATATACCTGACTTTGAGCTATATTATAATTGTGCTCAAGCACACTATGCCTTCTTCTGGTTCCACCCTCCTCGATATACACCACACGTAGCTACTGAGCACTGGCTCGCTGATCCCATTCCTCTTGATGGCGTTCTTCTCTCTAAGGTTGAGACCCGTGGCCGAACTCCGAACTCCATTGCTTGTACACTTGGCGCGTGGTCCCGCCTACTTAGGCGCACACAGGTACCTTGCTTATACTCCCCGTTACTCCCTCTATCCTATCACCCAGAAATATCACTCTTGCAAGAGGGAATATTTAAGAAATTCGCGCACACACGCAACATCCACTGCTGAGGAGACCTATATCTCAATGGGAACTTTCGCACTCTTAACCAATTATGCCCTAACCCACCAGCCTCCATTATGGAGACTTTTTTATATGCTCGCTTACAACACGGGATACAGGCCTGCAACCCTATATATCCCTTGGAGCCGGCCACGTTTGCCCCACTACACCTGATACTGCGCGCTTCTTCTGCCTCGCACTTAGTATCTACGCTTTACCATGCGCTCTTCACTGATACTGACTACTCGCCCTGTGCCACCCGTGAAAAATGGGGAACTGAGTTGGAACAGGAGATCACGGACGCCCAATGGCAATTCTGCTGTGGCCAGACAGAACAGATCTCTGCTAACAGTCGGCTGCGGGTTATTCACTATAAATTCTTGCACCGTAGCTACCACACCCCAGTCAAACTTCATAAATTTGGTCTCAGGGATACTGACAGTTGTGATAGGTGCGGGGCACTGGCTGCTGACTTCCTTCATCTAGCCTGGGAGTGCCCCGGGATACAGCTGTGCTGGGGACAGGTCTTGGACGCACTTGATTGCATGCTAGGCATACATGTTCCGAAATCCCCATTTGAGGCTCTGCTGGGCTACACTGCGCAGGTCCCTGCCCGGTACCGTAAATTCTTATCCTTTGGCCTAGTACTGGCCAAGAGACGTGTGGCCTGTAGATGGGGGCGGGGGCGAGCGCCCAAATTCAAGGAGTGGTTAGGAGACATGATAATGTGGCAGGACCAAATCAGTGCCTATGCAGAGCTCCTACCTCGCTCTTCGCGTCCTCGAGACATTTGGGACTTGCTCCAAACATATCTGCTGGAACACCCGATTGTGGAGGCGGACGAGGCCTAGTCCCAGGCCCCGCTGCGTCACGGACTTCCAAGATCCTGGGGAATAGTCCCCACGCATATGTGTGAACTGATCAATTGATTGTGCCTGGCTGTCCCCCATGCTGTCTCCCTGGTATTCCTTTCACCTCACAAGATAAATGACTGCACTGGTGGTCTCGTTTTTGGATGTATAAAATATTCTGTTTTCTCTCTGCCTAATTATGCTGTGATTACGACATCGTGTATGTGCACTTGTTCTAGATGTTTTAAGATATGTCTCTGCATTTCTCCCTATTCATCAAATATGCTGAATATACGAATGTGTTTTCATGTATGTAAAAATTGCACACAAAAAAATTTAAAAAATAAAAATAAAAAACATATACTTTGAATGGGCTTTTTAGTAAAATGACCAGTACATTACTTTCAGATTACTTTTCTTACTAAGTGTAGTATACCTGGATACTACACTGGGATATTTCCTGTAAACAGGTAAGTAAAAGCGTTTTTGTTATTTACTACAGTTGTAAAAGGTTTTCATAGATTTTCCAACTCCACACTTGGAAACTTTTCATAGAAAAACAGTCAATGTTATCCTATGGAGGAAAATAGTGTTATCAGTTCAAAGGTAAATACTTTGTTGTGGGAGTTGGTATTCTGGGGTTAGACTCAGGGGTCCCCCAGGGTCAAGGATGCACTCTTGTTACACCCTCAGCGGCACTAGGGCGGCCGGGTGCAGAGTGCTGAGGCCCAATGTTATCCAATGGGGGATAGGGAGCCTCCGGTTGGTGGCTGCTGACGAGCAGGCCACTGGGTCCTGGACTTAAGCTCAGGGCAAATATGCACCCTCAGCGGCACTGGGGCGGCCGGGTGCAGAGTGCTGTTTTGGCGTCGGAAGCCCTGTAGCTTTCAATGGGGAGTCTCCGGTTTGCGAAAACACTGCAGGCTCGGGGACGAAGGTCTTCTGGGTGCGACCACCACTTGGAGAGGTAAGTTGGGATCTTGGGCGTTGGTTAGGTGCCGTTGGTTGGGCCACCCAAGGCCGTGGGGCATCGGGTGCAGGGGGTGCCTTTTTGGGCTGGATCTTCTTACCAGCTCCTGGTCGCGGTTGGGGGGACCTTCCGGTTTGAGGCTGCAGGCGTCAGCTGGAGGCTTGAGGCAGGTCAGGGGTCACTGGATCTCGGGTCAGGATCACCGGGGAGACCTCCTCTTGGTGTTCGGCCACTCGAACTCGGGCCATGGGCGTCGGGTGCAGAGTGGTGCAAACTCACGGATCCTTGCGGAGCCGGAGTCTGTTGTTTGAACAAATCCGGTGTTCACGGGAGACAGAGTCTTTGGGATTGAAGGCAGGCAGGTCCTCCGGGTTTCTCGAGGTTGCTGGCTGTAGGACAACCGGGATTTCGCTGGAGCAGGTTCGAGGTGGGGACAGGCCTGTAGGGCTGGGGCCTAGTCAGTGGGCGTCCTCCTCTTGTTAGCTTCGGCATGGCTGTTCGGTCCTTCTTCTTCTTTTCTTCTCCTGGTTTCTTGTCTGAGGAAGCAAGGTTCAGGGGTACCCCTAAATATAAGATTTAGGGATGTTACAGGTAGGTAAAAGGTTGGGACCAATGGGTCCCTTCCCTGGGGTGGGTACATCCCCTATTATGCCACCCTCCAGTGGGAGGGGGGCATAATCCTTTCCCTGGTTGGCTGGGTCCCCCATCTGCAAGATGGCGGGGACTGAGAGTTGTTCTTCACCTCCCCTCCCCCACCTGAGGGATGGAGTTGACAGAGGTGGGCACACCTCTCTTCCTCACTTGTTTTTCCCGCCGGTTCTCCCGCCCATAGTGGGGGTCAGAACCAATGGGGACCAGTTGCTGAAAGCAGCAAGTGGCCTGGGGAAGCTCACAAAGGCGGCAAGCCTTTGAAGCTTCTCCTTCGTGGACCCTGCCCATCCTGGGGGAGGAGGATTGGCACCTCGTCCCAGGAGGTGCATTGTTTCAGACCCCCGAGAGCAGCAGGCTCTCGACCCAGGGGTCCAGAAACATGTCTGGTGGTGGCATCTGAAAGCAGCCACTCAGCCTGGACACTAGTGGTAGGTTGTTTTTCAGGGGGCATTTCTAAGATGCCCTCTGTGTGCATTTTTCATTAAATCTCACACTGGCATCAGTGTGGCTCTAATGTGCTGAGAAGTTTGATACCAAACTTCTCAGTTTTCAGTGTAGCCATTATGGTGCTGTAGAGTTCGTAATGACAAACTCCCAGCACCATATACTCTTAATGGCAGCAATGCACTTACAATGTCTAAGAATGGACTTAGACACTGTAGGGGCACAGGGCTCATGCACCTGTACCCTCACCACTGGTATAGGGCACCCAGCTAGAAGAGTGACTGATCTATGCCAGGGCAGTGGGTTGTAGGCATGGCACACAGGGATGTCGTCTGTAGCAGCGAGGAGAGCGGTGTCGGTGCTGTGGTTGCCTCTGAAGCCCGAGTAGCAGAGGTCCAGTATGTGGTTTGTTTAGATGAACTCAGAGAGTTGGGCGTTGATGGCTTTCTCGATGACTTTGGCTGGGAAGGGGAGCAGAGAGATGGGTCTGTAGTTCTTGAGGTCCTTCGGGTCGGCAGAGGGTTTCTTCAGCAGGGGTTTGATCTCTGCATGCGTCCAGTCTTCAAGAAAGGTGGAGGACTCAATAGAGCAGTTGATGGTGCAGCAGAGTTCGAGTGGGATGGAGGTGCCGGCTCTATTGAAGATGTGATGAGGGCAGGGATCCGAGGGGGCTTCGGAGTGGATACTCTTCATGATCCTGAGGGTGTTGTCAGAGGTGAGGGTGGTCCAGTTGGGCAAAGACTTCTGTGGGCTGGAGCCATTGGGTGCCTTGGTGGCGGGTGGGGTGGGTGGGTCTTCGGTTGCGTAGCTTTCGTAGATCTCCTTGATCTTGTGGTGGAAGAAGGTGGCGAGGTTGTCCCAGAGGTCTTGAGAGGGGTGAATGTCTGCTGTTTCTGTGCTGGGTTTGGTGAATTCTTTGACCACAGCGAAGAGTTCTTTGCTGCTATGTGCATTAGCGTTGATGCGCTCCCGTATGGCTGCTTTCTTTGTTGTTCTAATGAGGTGGTGGTGTGTTGTGATGGCGGTTTTGAAGGCTGCGTGGTCTGCCATGATCTTGCTGCTCCTCCATCTTTTCTCAAGCCATCTGCAGGTGTGCCTGTACTCTTGGAGGGTGGGGGAGAACCAGCTGGCTTTCTTGGAGGACTGCTTGCCTGAGGGTTACCTGAGGGGAGCCAGTGTGTTGCCGCAATCAGAGATCCAATGGTGGAGGTTGCGTGCTGAGGTATTGGCGTCCATGGATGTCGGTGGTGGGGTTATGCTGAGGGAGGTGGTGAGCTGGTCTTCGGTGACCCTGTTCCAGCTTCTGCGTGGATCGTGGTGGGCGTGGTGGCGTACAGTGGGTTTGGTGAAGGAGACACAGTGGTGGTTGCTCCAATGTGGTTCAGAGGTGTGGCTGACGTAGATGTTGTTGCTTGCGGAGAAGATGGTGTTGAGCATGTGTCCTGCTGAGTGGGTTGGGGATGTGACCAGTTGTTTGAGTCCGATGGTGGCGAGGTTCTCCAGTAGGGATGAGGTGTTGTGGTTCTCCAGGTTGTCCAGGTGGAAATTGAGGTCACTGAGGAGAATGTAGTCCATTGAGGCGAGAGTGTGGTGTGCGATGAAGTCGGCTATAGCTTCGCTGAAGGGGGGGCAGGGTCCAGGAGGTCTGTAGACGAGGGTGTTACGGAGGGTGGCATTTGGGTTCGTCTGGATCTGGAAGTGGAGGAGCTCCATGTCGGGTGAGTGGTTGTCGGAGTTGGATGTGAGGCGGTGGGTGTTTTTGTGTAAGATGGTGACACCTCCTCCCGGTCGGTTGACGCGGTCCTTGTGGATGATTGTGTAGCCATCGGAGATGGTGGTTGCGATGTCCGGGACTGAGGTGGGGTTCATCCAGGTTTGCGTAAAGAAAGCGATGTCGGGGGAGATGGAGTCGAGCAGGTCCCAGATCTCCACGGCATGTCTTTTGAGGTAGCGGGTGTTGAGTAGGAAACATCTGAGATGGTCTAGGGCTGGTTCTTGAAGATCATGCGGTCGGTGGGTATTGTGTGCGGAGGTAGGAGAAGGCGCAGTTGCGGCAGGTGAACAGGCCTTGGTTGTTCTTCTGTGATACGAGGTGGCAGGCGGTGGACCATCCGGGGTTGAGTGCATGGAGGGTGCTGGAGTCGTAGCGGTGGATGGTCCAAGGACTAGGGTCCGTTGCACTGGGCGCGATCTAGGCACAGATGGGCGCAGACGGGCTTGCCTTAGCGCCAGCGGTGAGGCTGCAAAGCAGCCGCCATTAAGTAGTGTTTGGGGAGGGCCGAACAGCTGGGAGGCGGGAAGCGGAAAAACGGCGCTGGAGGGGGGGGAACTGTAATGGATAAAAGGAAGGTTAAAAAGGAGTAGAGGAGCAAAAAGGCAGAAAACAGAGCAAAGAGCAGAGGAGCAAAAGGCAGAAAAATGAGCAGAGGAGCAAAAAAGGCAGAAAGCAGAAAAACAGAGGACAGAGAGCAGCAGCAGACCAAAGATGCACCCCACTGGACCACCAGGAATGAGGGCCTCGAACTTAGGACCTGGAAGAGCCAGGGGGCAACAGCTACCAGGCAGAGCTGTGCGTCGAGGGAAGCAATTTACTGACAAGGTCAGTAAGATGCACATGTATATGTGCTTTCGATATGAATATGCATATGGTAAACATACTTTCATTCACAGAGACTTTATAGCAAAGATTTGACAGCAGAATGACGTGTATGATAGGACTGTGACCTCACTTTTAGTGCTTTACTTCCTGTGATGTCACTCTGACGTCATTATCCATCATTTATGCTAATTTGCCCCCTCCCAAAACTTCTTTTACGACTTTTGCCATGCAATTACCAGGCTCAATTGTGTCATGTAGGAATTTGAGAAAGTTTAAGTAAAGCATTCCATTAATAGAAAGATGTAATTCGTTATTCAAGCTAAGATATAAATGCAAAAAACGAACTTATAGACCTTGATTTTCTTGGCTGGGCTAGGAGCAGGTAGAGATAGTGAAAAGAGATCAGAAGCCAGAGCAATTCTTTAGACAGAGTTCTTTTGAGAACCCATAAGTATGTCAGTCGTTCAAAATTGGAAAAAAGAATGTGGTACGTTCCTAGTGGATGCTGAAACACTTGCATTGGGCATCTCATTGCTGATTGGCTAGACCCTTGGTTACTCTAGAGCAGTGGTCTTCAAACCTTTTAATGCTGCACCCCCACCCCTTCCCCTCCCCAGTGGAAAAAAAATCATTGCCCCACCTCATAATTTTTCACAATTATTCTATTAAATTGTATCTATTAAAAGTATCCACAGTGTGTGCCTGGGGGTTTCGAAGAATATTTGGAGTCCCTTCCCTTTTGACACATACTCCTAACTAGGATATAAATGACAAAAGATGTTAGTGATGGCCCATTACAGAGCATAATGCTTCTTTTGGCCAGAGCCTGGAGCACCCCCCCTGGCTTCACATTAGGACCCCATTGGGGACCCGGCCCCCAGTTTGAAGACCCCTGCTCTAGAACATCCATATTCTGTGAGCAGAATTTAGAGCTCTTGTTACGCCACCTAATCCTGGCATATTTAAGCAGGGTCTTTAGCAAGTGAGAGCTGGACCCAGACCCACGCCCAGAAGGGCACTAGAGCTCCCTGCAGCGGTCTACCTAAGAATTAGGTCCCAAGAAAACCTTTTCTGAAGGGTGCTATCGCCCTTGTCTACCCCTCACCTTCCTCAACTCCTCCCAGATTTTCAATAAACAGACAGTTATAGAGAACGTGTGGTGGAGGGGGTGGGGTAAAATTGGTTTAGCCCAGAGTGCTCTCTGAGCAAAGGCCAGCTCTGGCAGGAGGGGGAACTATAGAATCCACAACATCAGTGCCTGTGAAGCCTGTAGCACAAATCTGAATAGGAGTTAGTCCTCTACAGGTGAGCTCTGAGAACCACACAGACATCAATATGAATAAAAGTAGGATGAGAGGGCAAATTAAGGAAGTGCCTAGAATGAGACGATCCCCGAGAACACAGGAAGCCCTACCTTCTCCTTCTAAAGTACATAATATTAGAATACATAGCCAAACATTGTCATGCAGTCCATTTATGTATACATCTGAGATGTAGTGCATGAGGAGGTTTACAGATGGACCTGTCCGATCTGGTGGAAAAAAAATATGTGACCTACACATTCTGGGCAATCGAATTCTCATGGGCGCAAATTATACCTGTGGCGTTCACAGACAGACAGACAGACAGACAGACAGACAGACAGACAGACAGACAGATAGATAGATAGATAGATAGATAGATAGATAGATAGATAGATAGATAGATAGATCACACGCATCTTGTCACTATTTGCTGGCTATCCATAACGTTGACTGGAGGTAGCTAAAATAGGTAGGCTTTAAGGCCAGATTTAATCTTTTCAATGTTCAATTGCTGATGAAGTCCATCTGGCAGCCTAGTCTACGACCACCCGCCAAAGAAAGTTTAAAGACATTTTAAATGAATAGACTTTAGTCAGTTGACGGTGTTGTTGTATTAGGAAAACAGAAGGTCATTTTATTCTACCTATATAAGTGCCATTTCTATGCTTGCAGTTAAAGACCAGGCTCAGGCACATGAGTATGTATAATTGTAGCATCCACAAGAAATCAATATAAGGCCTCCCTGTCTGGTGATTCATGGTTTCATTTTGCTGTGCCATGAGCCAAGCGTTCCACTGCATTTTGAAGCAAAGCAAGCTTTTATTGGCCATCAATTGATGAAGACCATTAATATCCAGCCTACAATTTCTGGATGACCCAGTGAGAATTTATATGAGGGAAACAAACAAACAGAAGGCAGCTTGTAGCCTTGTTTTGGTGGGCTAAGTGGAACACTATGTGATGAACATGAGCATTCGTTGACAGAGTAGCAAGATACAGAGGGTGGGATGTTTATAGAGGAGGCCTGGTGGTCACACAGTTTGAAATATTACTAATAAGCAACGCTGCTTCAGCCCATGACCAACTAGTTTAAAGGTTGATTGGAAATACCTGCTGATCTAACAGAGATATTGATTGATCTCCAAGCTAGTGCAAGGGTGGAGAGGTCACTGGTCTTGTGAAGGGCCCGCTTAAGAAGCTAAAGTGGGGGTTACCACAGGGCCTGATCTAAACCAATTACCAAATACACCTCATTAGCACTTGACTTTCAGAATAGTGAGGTAGAGCAGACCAAGACCTATGCAGGGATGCGGTGAGGGTCAGAAACACGGGTCATTAAGGGAACCAAATACCCCTCAATAAATTACTGTTCACTTAGTGCTTTACTTTTAAGAAAAAAACACTTTATCACATACAAGACTCAAAACTGCATGTGAAAGGAAGTGGAACAATGATAACTAGGACTCTCTAGCCCATTCCTTGTCAGAGAGTTGAGTCCATATATCCTTACATGTTTTAGGCACTAAACGCTATGGGCCTCATTTATGAAAAGTGACGCATCGCTGCGTGAAAACAGCGATGTGTCACTTTTCATTGCGCCCTCCTTGCCTCATCATGGGATGACTTGCCGCATCATGTCGCAAGGAGTTACAGATACGTCAGTATTTCTAACGTATCTGTAGGCGCAAAAATGACGCATTGCTGGAGTGTGTCACAAAAGTGACGCAACTCCAGCAAACGGTCATTTTACACGGGCAAGTCCCATTTCAAATGTGCCTGCGTCAGTCTTACGCCTGCTGTGAGGCAGGCGTAAGATATTGACGCATTTGCGTCCTAGAAGTGGTGGAGTGAAATATCATAGATTTCACTGCGTCACTTCTACGAGGCTTACTTGCGTCGGAACGCCCACCCTGCATATATTATACCTGGCGCATTATACCTAGATGCGTCACTTTGTAAATATGACGCAACATGGATCATTTTTTACACCGCTGGTGCGTCACAAACTGTGACGCACCGGCGGTGCAAAAGTGATGCAAGGGCTCATAAATAAGCCCCTATATATCTTGCAATCTTACTTCCACTGCCAATTCTCTTTGTGGAGCTTCTGAGCTCTAGATCCACAAACCTGGGCCAGGATCCATATATTGTGGGAGTTAAATGCTCGTGTATGCACAAAGTGTTCTTCAGAAGTGGCTCACAGACAACATGCTACAGGCTTGACCAGAAGGAAGGAGACTGCATCTCTGTTTCACACTGAGCAGGAGGGTTGTGCACCACTACAAAGCCCTGGCAGATGTAGTTCTTAGCGCTTACTCGAGAAGCACGTGGGGAAACAGGAAGTGGAGCGGTTAGCACTCTGGATGTGCAAGGTAGGGTACATAAGCACACTTGCTATGCAGACATGCAGCAGATGCGCACAGCTAGCAAGCTAAAGGCAAGCTCGTCCCCGCCCGGCCAGGACCAAGGGCCAGCCATTATGCCAGTTTGTGCACTTATTCCGCTGAGCAACATCAAAATTGGACTCAGGTAAGCTTGGGACCGTCAACTGATACATTAAATATCTTACCAATTAATGGGATTTTCAACCAGCAAACCAATAGAACTGATAGTCTAAAGACACAGCCCTATATTTTGAAGGATACTAACACTTAATATATTGTATCTCAACACTAGAAGCATACTTTTACTTTAGAAATCTTTGACTTATTGCATTCTAAATAACCAGATATAATTCTGCCAGCGGAAACATGGTTAACGGATGTTTCCATCCCACTATTACTAGTGGCCATTCCAGAGGGATACTTCTTGTTAAATGTGAATCACCCCTAGCTAAAACTGGTGGGGGTCGCAGAAATCATAAACATCCCCAAGTTGTAATAAAGCTGCAAATTGAGCCGATTAGAGATCCGGATCTTCTTGTGTTCAATCTGGCAAGTAGAATATGATCTTTACCTTCCTTGTAGTTTACCGTCCCCCACTCTCTATGAGTTATTTCCCCGTCGTATTTTATGATATTACATGCTCTTTACTGATTAATTATAGTAAAGTGATTATAGAAGGAGATTTTAATTACTGGGCTGATGAACCTGATGCAAGTCCTAAAGATCAACAGTTCCTGGAACTTATGAATTCAATAAAATTAACTCAATATATTAAAACACCTACCTATTGTAAAGGCCATACTCTTGACCTTGTTTAGTCCTTTGACTGTATGATGAGAATTGTACAATAGAACCATGCCCTTGGTCAGATGGCCCTATTGACTCTCTGGAATAAAAGCAAACAGGCTCTTGGACCCCAAATTCATCAGAGGTAGAATAAGATACTAGAGACATTGGAAACAGCTAAACCAAAATTAAGTGGCAGCCCTGATGAAGCTGATTGAGAATGTATTAATTGGCTTGATAAAGTGGGAAATGAGTTTGCACCACCTGTAAGCAGTTCAGCAATTAAAATAATGGCAGCAACCCCGTGGTTTACAAATGAATTAGTAGGAGCCAAGTTACATCTTAGGTGCTTTGAGCATCAATGGCAGAAAAAGTATGGTGAACCGAGTAAATCTCTTTTCAAGCAGGTGTCACAAATTACAAGAAACTACTTACCCATGCTAAGATTACATATTACTCTAACAAAAGCTGTGAGGCCCAAAACCCCCAGAGGGAAATCTTTAATATCATGCGTAATCTTTCAACTGATAATTTAAAAAAAGCCAGTGTTACCCTTATTAAAAAAAAGACAACTGGTGATAATCTAGAAGAATTAAAAATTTAGCACCCTAAATCGCTGCTGCCTTACTGTTAAATTTCTTGGGGCCCATGAAGCACACATAATTAGCACTCATTTGTACAATTTTAATTGTCTTGATCCCATCAAGCCAGGTTTCGCCCTAGATATAATACCGAAACAGTGATTTGTCATCGATGACTTAAGGAAGGACCTGGACGAAGGCCCTACCTCTGCCTTGCTTTGCTTGATTTATCTGCAGCCTTTGACACAGTAGACCATAAAATCCTACTCTACCAAGCCGGGGATGCGGTATGTCTGAGACTGTACATAAATGACTTGCTTCGTTTCGTTTTGGAGAACGACGTATGCAGTACAGCTTATTCCTTTCAGGGCGACGGAAATCAAACCTGACTGTGGGGTTCTACATCATTCAGCTCTTTCGCCTGATCTTTTTAATATCTATATTTGACTACTAATATAGGAATTGTCTAATGAAGGGGGGTCAGATCTTTAACTATGCAGATTATTCTCAGATTCTATTATGTCTTGATGAACAGGCCCCTTCTGGGGATAAATTCCAAGACATGATAAGGCTTATCAGTGGTTGGATGAGAAATAACCACTTAAAGCTGAATGTGGGGAAAACAGAAATTGTGGTTTTAGACAAAAATTCATCTATCTGGTCCAGTCAATACTTGCTCATAAAAACGAGTATGCTTCCTGTACCTAAGCCAGACACCAAAAGCCTAGGAGCTCTTGTAGAACAACAGCTTTCGTTGAGTCCACAAATGAATGCTGTGTTCTCAAAGTATGTTTACGTCTTGCGGTTAATAAACTACAACCTTTCCTTTGAAGCCTTAAAGACTTTCATAAAGTATACAAAATAGTGATGACTAGAATGCTTGAGTTAATCTCAGCCACTGGTAATCACTCTGGGCCGCATCCCAATCCATCGTTATTTTGCACACCATGCCACCTCAGTCTGGGCCCAGCTATATGCAAATCAATCTTGACCTTGCTCCAATAGGAACAGTCCAGCCCAAACTTACTAGGGCGAAAACGGTCCTGGGTTGCTTGTGTTCTGGCTCAGGGAGGACCTGGCTTTGCAGTTTGGGCTGGACTGTTCCGATTGGAGCAGGGTCAAGACTGATTTGCATAGCGGTGGGTCCAAACTGATTTGACATGGTGTGCAAAATAACAATGGATTGGGAAGAGGCCCAAGTAATTACCAGTGGTTGAGATTAATTCAGGCATTCCATCCATCACTTTTTTGCATATTTTAAATTCTTTCATAGCAGCAGTTATTGGAGCAATGTTGGAATTTGCTAACAGAATATATCTTGGTCTCCCCAAATGAGATATCATTTGGTCACAAATGCTCCAGAATGCAGCGGCTGGGTTGGTTGTTCAAGCTCCACGCAGAACTTATGAAACTGCTGCATTGGATACCCATTAAACAGCACATGCAATTCAAAAGTTGCTGTCTAGTCTTTAAAGCCTTACATGAATTTGCTCCAGAAATTATAGCTAACAAAGTGTCAAGACAAGAAACTGTGAGAAAACTAGGCTCCTTTACAGCAAATCTATTAGTCATGCCGAGATTTCGTAAAACTAAATCTGGGGGCTGAAGGTTTTCAGTGTTGGCGCCTACTAAATAGAACTCTCTTCCATCGCTTTCCGGTCACTTACTGAGGTAACAACCTTTAGAAAAGCCTTAAAGTTCTCTTTAATGATACCACTTAGGTGTACTGCAGTGCCAAGAAACCCTTGGGTGAATGTGAGTTTTATAATTACAGTTAGCATTACCATTAACATGTGAACTTTTAGCATGCTTTTAGTGGGTTTCCTGACTCAGAATCTATAGCGCTTTATAAATACTTAAATATAGAAATATAAACCTTCAAATTAATTGCCTGTGGTGGGACCTTTCCTGAACTAATTGCCAACAGCTCAGGAACACAATGGCAGGAAAAATAAGTTTGATTTGGGGCTTCAGAGGCCGGAATATCCAGAACTGTGTAATATATTTGCATGAGGTTGTTGGACTGAGCTTACTATTACTTCACTTAGCTGCCCTTCTGAAAGACTCCAGACCCAGAGATCAAATCGAGTCAAGTCATGCTGCAAGGTCTTGCTGAGGGAACTAGGCACACTCTGATAGGGTGAGTGGCAAATGGGGCTCACCACATGATGGTGGTGGTGCTGATCCTTTCCCTGGCCCCTAAGCAGTGTTGATGAAAGTTGATGCTTATCTCTCCTGCACAGCATACAACAATCTTCAGGGTGCTGGGCATATCGCCTGCATGACTATTCCTGGTATATGGTGGCCACTTATAGATTCTGATGAGCATGTGGTCAAAAAAATGGGGGTCTTCAAATTGGCTGCTAAAAAAGCATGTGATGGCCTTCTATGACATTTGATTGTGATACATGGGATGGGCCTGTGGGGCAAATTCTGATCATATGGAGCAGCAGAACATGTAATATTTTATGAAAATGACTGGTACTTTTTTGGGGGGGGCGTGGAGGGGATTTTCATTGATTTAATACAAAAAGCTGGTACCTGGGTAACCAAAAGTAATTTAAAAAACTGTAGTCTATTCTTTAGAGGAAAGTATTTAAAAATAGTATGAAAGCCCTTGGGCACAGAATCTGTGTGTCTATTCACAAATGTCAAGCGAATGTACAGGGACAGAATGATTGTGCTTAAGCGTTATTATAATAAAAGCAACAATTTGAATGATAATTCATGCTACATTGGGGGCAAACATTGTGCCTTAGTGCGACTCACTGGTATGACTGTTATTTCATGATTCAAGAGGAGATGTATTTTATCATCTATAGTGCTAAAGCTTTTTAAGACATCATAAGTACTGCTGTCTGAGACCAGAGTGATCGATGTTACCTTATGCTTATGTCTATTGCCTGCAACAGTATGTCTAGGTTGTGAGATATGTGTTACTGTTTATTGTCAAACCTTGCCCCCTCAAGAAAGATTGTTAGCCAATGACTGACAATTTACTTGGAAGGGATAAGGGAGGTGGTGGGAATGCAGGGAGACAAGGAGACAGACTGTAGCATGCCATTTGTTATTAAACTGTCTGTACAATCTACAGAATCTTGCCAATTGTTTGCGAAATTGGACTGAAAAATGCAGGCTGTGCGTTGGGAGTTTGGTCACGCACAGTACATAGTTCTGGCATAATTTTCTGCTAGTGATGTGTAAAGTGTCTTTCTTAAACAGATATGTATGCTTGATCTCTTACCAGGGATTCTAAAAAGCATGTTTTCGATAGATGCCATAATGCATAGACCTTTACCAGCAGAAGTATCCCATGTGCAAAGCCCTTAGTGTTTGTGCTCCTCATTCTGTAAATTGCATATCACCTGTCAAGCTCCTCTGTAGGAAAAATTCTAAAACCAAATATGACATATTCATAATGTATAATACTTGCAACTGTGGCATGAGCAGGATGGTGATGTTCATTAGTCTGATCTCATGTCATCTCTGGTTCTGAACAGAACGTCTGGGCAGAGAACTTGACAGTGGTTTGGGAAGAGAAGGGTGAAAAGCTAATAGGAATGTGAGTGGACAGGCCTCGGAAAACTGCAATCTGAAAATTCTGCAGCTCTTTATAATGTTCCCATATGTCTAAAGTTTGTTTTGAAGAATCTCTGTTGTAAATAGCAAAACATGTTTTAATGTTTTCTCTGCTGTATTAAATCTGCCTTTCGGAATGGTCACACCATATTTTTCGCTGCAACCTATATTTTTGCTGGCTTTGGAACTCTGTGCACATCAACCCTGCTAACCAATGGTAAAATGTCTGTGCTCCTCTTTGAACATGGTCAAATTGACATATTCCTAATTGGTATATTTAACTTACATATAAGTCCCTAGTATGTGGTACCAAATGTACCCTGGGCCTGTAAGTTCAATGTCACTAGTGGACTATTGTTGCTTCAACTACAGTGACAGTGTAAAACATGGCTTCAGGCATACCATTAGAGCCTGGCTGTGACAGTTTAAAACACTGCAATTCAACATGTCAAAATAAATCCTTCAACATGTCAAAATAAATCCTTTTGACAGGTCAAAATCTTCATTTTAAATATTAATAAGTCACCCCTATGTAGGCCTTGTTGCCCACAAGGCAGGGTGCATAGTATTTAAAAGTAAGACATGTAGAAATGTAGGGGCCTATTCAAATCCTGGCAGACAGCCCATTGTTCCACCAGGGCGACAGAGTAAATTACTCAAGCGCCTTGGTGGAGGGACCGCCAACCAGATTTATAAATAACCGCCGAGCTGGCGGTCATTTATAAAGCATTTCCAGGAACTGGTGTCACAGCCGTTTCTGTCAATGCATTTCGCTGTTTGATTCAGGGCTCCGTCAACATGATGGAGCCTTGCACCAAACAGTTTTATTTTTTTATTTCTAAAAGGAAAATCCCAAAACTGAATTTTCTTTTTGAAAATACAAACAGATAATTCCCATCTCGCCATGGGAGTCATCTCCCTTGGCAAGAGGGAAAATGATTTATTTTTTATTTTCCCTCACCACCAGGATTTGCCTGGAGGTGACAGACAGTAAAAAAATGGCTTTATGCCCGCCCATCTTAATTGGACGGACGGACATATAGCCAATTCTCCGACTGCCTTTACTTCGTCAGGCCGTCTGAGAAGTTTGGCCATGACAGTGAAGTAGTAATTACTGCCGTGGCCAAACTTAAGGTCCACCCACATCAAAATTGGGCATGTGGATCACTGTGTCGGCAGGGAGGGAACTCCATTGCTTTTGCGATTGAGTTCTCTCTCCGCCAACATATAAATCAGGCCCTTAATGTTAACATATCCTTACAGTGACTAGCACCCAAAAGCTATTTTTCACTTTGCCAGGCCTAGCTGGTCTTTGTAGAAATCCAGAGTACAGATTAAAACCCAAATACTGTACCCGGGAATGGGAATGGGACTAGCTAGAAAATAATTAAACAACTGTTTTCAATAGTTATTAACAATCCAATTCAATAGTAACATTGGATTTTTAATAAGTATTAAGGAAAAGTAACTTTTAGAAAGTTACCTTTTACCTGACTGAAGTTTCTGGAGGCTAAATTTGCATTTGCTCTTCCACTCTATCAATCAATAATTAGCATTTGAATAGGTGTGAAAAATGTATGAAGTGCCTTCCAGGAGCAAACAATATACTGACCTGAATGGGTAAAGATGACTCTTCTAAATCTGACAGAATATGCAGAGTGGGGCTGTGAGCATCCTTATTGTCAATCAGTATCAAAAACTGCTTGAGTGTCAAATCCTTCTTGACAGGTCTGGTGGGTGTACATATACACTTAGGGAATACTTCAAAGGAAGGGAAACAGGATACTTAAAAGAAAATGCCTCTTTTTGCTTGATCACCCCAATGTTTTGAACTGGTGCTGCTGGTTTTTGAACTCTGTACATTGAGACCCTACTAACCAGGCCCCAGTGCTTGTGTTCGGACCCCTAAAAACTTGTGGAATTGGTTAAAACCCCTCATTGGCACATTTAACTCATCTATATGCCCTTAATATATGATACCCTATGTACCTAGGGTCTATAAATTAAATGTTACCAGTGGACTGCAGCACTTATTGTGCCACCATTAAAGTGACCATGTACAACATGACCCTAGGCCTGCCACAGCACCCCATATGTGCATCTTTCAAACTGCCATTTCAACTTGGCAATATAGCCATTTCTTTTTTAATACTTAGAAATATTGAAAATCTTCCTTTTTAATACTTATAAGTCATCCCTAAAGTTGTCCCTACCTGTCTATTGGGCAGGGGGAATAGTAATTAAAAACTAGAACATGTGTACTTAAGTTCTACATGTTGTGGAAGTGAAAAATCTCCAATGATATTTTTCACTGTGGCAAGGTTGGCTGTCCCATAGAAAAGCACTGGGTTACAATATAACACCTCGCACTGCATAACTTCAGTTTGAGACTGGGAAGAAAATTGATTCAAGAAGTCATTTTAATAATCATTTAAAATCTAATCTAATGGACAGCTCAGGGTTTAAATTACTATTTTCAGAATGCAACTTTTAAAAAGTATTCAAAACGTCAAAAATGCCAATACTGACTTCTAATCACCAATACTAGTTTAGTCTGAGATCACACAACCAAATTGATGTGATTACCATTTATATTCAGACTTTTTTTCTCATTTTTTTTTAAACTTCCAACATTTCTCATACTATTCATCAAATTCTCATAATCATAAAATCATACACAGCATATACATAACACAACTTACACAGACCTCTCACATCAACATGTATAGATAACGCCTGTCATAACACATGAAATATCATGAATATCAAAACAATTTTGTGCACCATACAAAATCATAACAAATCAAACTTTTTTATAAAAACAAAAACAATTGAGCCCACGTTCTGACTTTGCCAAGCCTGTCAGGAGCCTCCTTATGATATCATATATTTAATGCTCCTCTCTTTGGGCTACAAAACCATACAAGGCTACAATAAAGACTCAGAAGGAAAGAAAAATTCTTCTTTGGTCAGTCACAAACCTGGGCCTTACTGTCTCTGGTTTGAAATGCACTTGATGATTACAAAAACTGTCGATGCGTTTCGAACCCCTTCAGTATTCTAGGGTCCTCCTCAGGACTCAGAACAAATGAGCACTTATCCAAAATCTTTTCTGGCTCCTTCCAACTTCCTGAACACCAATCTGTGATCAACTGTTTCTTATTTTCTAACTGATCCAGTCAGTTCTTCTTACTTATAAACCACAGCCTGGCAGTGGAACCCTTTAAGGATGACCTCTTCCTTTCGTCTCTAAATGGCCCGCAGTCTGCTTAAATTGTTAAAAAGCCATCAAGCGGTGATGTGTCTACTTCAAACTGGCCTCCAACTTCTGATATCGTTTCATGGGATTTTCTTCACTCCAGCTTGTGGCTGCCGACTTCCTTCATGTTGAACTCATACTGCATAACATCAGTTTGAGGCTGGCTCGAAAATTGATTCAAGGAGTCATTTTATTAGTCATTTAAAATCTAACCTATTGGACAACTAAGGGTTTAAACTACTATTTTCAGAATGCCACTTTTAAAAAGTTGGCATTTTCCTGCTTAAATTATATGTGTCTTTTTGTCAGTGTCCAATGTCACCTGACTGCTAAAGGCTGTCCTGTGGTGAGATGTGTATTGCTTCCAGACAGTGGACAAAGGGTGTAGGTGTGGGGAAATACTTTTCTCCCTGACAAGATTGCCATCTGGACTGTGCCCAGGAACTTAATTAAACTTCAAAAGGTACGTACCCTGTCACAGGCTGATGTAATCCACACCTGGCCTGGCCCCTTCATTGCCCTCCTATTCAGCCAGGTACCAATCCCAGTGAGAGAGGGGCTGTCCCAAGAACCAGTTTTGAGTGACCACAAGGGAGGGTTTTCCCACTATCATAGCCACACCTCTAGGTGGGCACAGGGAGCTCTGTGTAAGGGAATAAAGGTTCTGCCTTTTTGGTTTTAGGTATAGAGGGGAACTGTGGGATAGTTTGCAGTAAAACACATTGGAAGCACTGCAAAAGTGGGTAGGAGCACCCATGGGAATTTTTTCCCCATTAGTTAAGGAGAGGCCAGGAGTTTCCCCCACCCACAGGCTGGCACTGGGCATAACTGTGACACCCTCAGTAGCCCCTTCAGAACACATTTGGATCTGTGGAAGACAGAAGAAGGACTACATTAAGCCTTGTTTTGGAGATAGGCGGACGTGACTGGAAAATAGATGAAGTTCAGGCATGCATGCGTGATGACAATATCTAAATACTGAACCCTCATAAAACGGCCAGCCTTTGATGCTAAAGATTAGGCTTGTAGGGTCCCTTAAAATTTACCATGTGATAGGCGCACGAGGAGAGAGGAAGAAGGGCTTGGCGTCCAGGATTTATCATACCTGCCTTCGTTTTACCTGGCCCTAGTGCAATACACGGGACTGTAAGGATTAAGGAATACTCATTAGAATACATCTTGTATATGATATTATTTATTCATTTGCTCTTCGTTGTTTGGCTACATTGCGTGACACGGAACCGATGTCCTCAGAACCATTACAAATAGATATCAGCCTATTAGGCACACACGTCCACCTTGGGAAGATTCCGTTGATTCTGACAGTACGGAACGTGACTAATTACCAAAGTGAGATGGCATATTCAAGCCGTTAATTTTCATTGCCCTGATGAACTTCCCAGTGGGGGAATGAAACGCATTGGCTGGAGTGTCTATGTCTGATGGTTTTTACAAATTTGGAATAAAGAAGTTATTTTTTTCATCAATATCTGTCTATTGGACTTTATGAACTGCGCACCCCCATCTGATAAACTAGCATTTCTTTGATCTGGAGCACAGTGACGTCACACAACGGCTGGCGTTGGGGTTGGTTGCGCGGCAAACTTATTTATTGGAACTGGCGTGCGGTGCGGAACAAGAGGTCCGCCGTTGCTCCATTGGACAACCATGTGATATGCTGCCTGTTTTCATAATTCTTATATTCTGTGCATTTACTACAATTAATTTTTAAATATGCACAAAAGTTAGCATAAAATAAAGCCTCAAGATAATAGTGTGGATGTCTTGTGTGTGTGCTCTTGGAGTGAAAAGTTGCCAGTAACTCACAACAATAATTTCAAATGACAGACAGTCTCTGGCAGGTTCGTGTACATGCTGAACCCAAAGTTTCAATAGGTAAGTTGAGAGAGATGTGTGGGCTATAGCTTGTCTGTTCTCCACGTTCAAGCTGGTAAGTTGGTACATACCTATGCTTGACTGTGTTTCATGGGAGATGTGTTGTGATCATGGGATGTCCCTGATGAAGGAACACGGCATGCAACTCATGGGCTGGAAATCTAAGTAGCTTCAGGGGTCACACACAAGTATTTGCCAATTAGTACAAATACGGAGACACCTGTGTAATAGTGGTTCAGCTTTCAGTTCAGATAGGAATTCCCTATTCTGCTGGAAGATTTGCTAACCACTGAACAATAATATGATTCCCCGTTATTCAATTACGCTTAGAATTACAGTCTAAAACTGTTAAAATGGCAGATTGGATTAGTTCTAATAAGGTAAAATGTTAGAGGTCCAGTAACTAACACTTTTACGTCATGAGTTTCCTGCTACCAGTGTGTTGTGATGTACAACAGCCCCACCAGGAGCAGCCTGCCTGCTGCTCAGCCCATCTTCAACTGTCACACATCACCACACAGGCACCCAAACATTCCATGCATCACAGTCACACCAACATTCCACTCAGAACACTCACACTGGCTGAGCAGCTAGAAGCTAGGTAACATGGGAGAAACAATAGTACATAGGCAGGATATAACACTGAGGTGCACTGATTTGTTTAAAAGTCCAGCTTATCGTTTTGAAATATTTTACTCATGTGTAGGTTGAGGCGGCTACTGGACACTTTCCCACATGCAAGCCAGCAAACATGCCACATTAAAGTTAGATGAGCTTTATAAGTTGTCAAGAACATGTATTATGGGTTGATGGGGAATTACCACATGTGGTGGAGGCAGTTAGAATGGGTCCAATAAGCCTTCCAGGGTCCTCCTTGTTGTGTAGTTCCTATATTACCTATACAGGATCTGCTCGTTTGGATAACATAAACTGTGGGTTTGGTGGCAGACTGATTCTGTGCAGCCCCACCGGATACGTTAGCCTGTCTGTATTAGCTAGCTCACAGTGCCACTAGAGTCTCCTCTTATCGGGGAGAGAATAGTTCTTGGCAACCTCAGAACATGACAACCCTGATCCCTCAGAATCGTGGAAACAATATACTACCTTTCGCTCAGTCACTCGTGCTCACTTAGTTTGTCTCAGAGAGATACACAGAATAAACAGGCTGGGCGTTTCAATAAGTATTTATTGAACAGTTGTTATTCTAGTGTAGAATATATGAGCTGCAACAACCATTAGATAGTAGCAGAGATATATGATTAGCAATACTACGAAAGTAAAGGGATGGTATAGTTCTCCCATCTTGCAGAAATCATGAATATATACAAGTACATAAAACACATGATAAAAGTGTGCACTCCTACGATGCCTCCCTAACTAGATGTACCTAAATGTACTTAGCATCTGTGTAGGTGTTATGCCAAGAATCCCTCTAGGATCTAGTCCACCCCATTACCTGAGAGTTTAGAGAATGTGGGACCCCGTCCTGGTCTCGAGTTGGACACCCCACGAGGGATGTTAGACCACTGCTAGCTGGAGCATCTGCATGCAGGAACCTCAGCGTCTCTGGTCAGTGTGTCAGCCGGGAAGTCATGGTCTCCTCTATCTTCCTAAGCAAGATGTGTTGTATATATACCCATAGGTCTCCCCAGGGGTCCTACCTTGCTGTGTTACTGTGTCGGCCTAAAGGATGACGTTGGGCCTGAACTTTATACAGAGATATTATACAGGAGATGGTAATCCTACTGTTAGTCCTGCTGTGCTTCCAAGAAGCCTCATGCATAATGTATGAGAATCGAACCAGGGAAAAACCTACGTTCTGAGTGCAGTGTCATATCTAGGTAAAAGGTCAGTGCCTAAGAACCGTTATGTATGCAATGTAGGGAAGGATGTAGGTGAAAGGTTGCGATGTTACCTGCACCTATATAAGGTACCTATATGGAATATAACACCCACTCCTCTTCCGAATGGATGACATAGGTAACCTATTACTGTACTACTAACATTACTAGATAGTGGTACGCACAAAGTTTATAAAAACATCTTTTTAACTAAAATGTTTAAAAACTTCTAAAAAATTCCTAAAAAAACTTTAAAACGTTTAAAAAAAAGTTTGCACGCCCTAGCTCTAAAATGTCCGTTGGTATAGTCCGGAACACTATGAGCATTATAAAGCCATGTATGCCCAAAAAATGAAAGGAATGTCAATTTAGTTTCATAGTTACAAATTTGAGCTTGTTTTAAAAAAACGAATTTCTTCCCAGCACACGACGAGCCAAATGAGTCAAATGTTTATGTGTCCTGGCTGGTAGATGCAACATTTCCGTTGCTTGCTCCCGCAGTAGACGGCCCCTGTAACACCTCGCACAGAATGTCTATTGAGCACAGATGATGTTCCACGCTGTCCGCAGCCGGTGCTGTGGCAGCCTGTGTGCCGTCCAAAGCCTGGGTGTCAGTGGAGGAGCTGGTGTTCATACCAACAGGTGCAGTTACTACCTGCGGTGGCTCAAGGAATGCCGCCTTCAACATTGGAAAACTCTGGGGACACTGCAGAATATGGGCCATTATCGGGTCCAGTAACGCATTCACGTTGCGCACATGATGGGAGTGTCAAACGCAGGTCTAACACGCATTCTTCTCCGCAAAACAGGCATCGGAGGACAGGTAAGGTGCAGTCCATCCAGACTGGTCGAAATGACAAGAACCAAGATGCACTTAGTTCTCTTAGGCGAGGTGTGCCCAGATGTTGTACCATACGGTCACGGTATTTACGCTCTTGGAGTGCTTTTTCCATCTCCTTGGTGACTGGGACGTCCATTGCGTAGCAGAAAAATAACAATCAGGATTCCTGCTATTAGAAACAGGATCAGCGGAAGTCCTCCAAAGATGCTTCCGAATACAGAATGAATGAAGTTTGGTATAACTCCAAGTACCGTCTGAAAGGTGCTCAGAAGTCCAGAACCTATGGTCTTAAATAGGTGGACTATGCCCGTCGTATCAGACATGTTAAAGATACGATTTACCATTTCTGCGAAATGGAAAGGGCAGTTTGTATGAAAGAGCGTCTGTATCTCTGCCGAAGACCTTGCGATCTGGAGATCAAAAGTCTCTCGAGTGGAGGTTAAGGGCACAGACTTCTGCAGAAGCATGGCTTTCATTCTGCTTAGAGTATCAAACTGTATTAAAGAAACATTCAGTGAAGGCCATAAAGGCGCCTCCCTGACTGTATGTGTCGGTGGAAACAATACTTGCATACAACAACTAACCCTGGAGCTCACGGTTACCAGATATGCGATGCTCGGGAGCATTCCACAGCAGCCTTGACTGTTCAGCATCAAGTAACTCCCATTCGAAAGTAGCCTGAATGCTGGAGTAATCACTGCAGCTGGGACACCCCTCAAATGGCAGGATAGGTTCGCTACAGAACCATTACAAGCCCCGGGCAGCATTATATCCTGGCATATGAGCCATCCACTTAAAGCGTTCTCACAGTTGGTACCGCTCAGAAACACTTCTCGATCCCCACTCCGGCATCGAAATCTGTATGGCAATATTCATTGATTCCTTAATGTATTCCTTACCCATTTCTTCATATCTGCCTGCCTGCTTTTGTTCAAGGCAATATTGAAACTGAAAAGTAGTGACCGGTAGAGCTATGTGGCCATGGATTAGCCATTCTGTGGATGGTGATTCTGCCACTGTGAATGGTAATCTATCCAGTTTTTCGATACGCAGCATTGCATATTTTGCTCCCCTTTGTGCCATTTCTATCTGTTTATCTGTTAGATTGTATTCAGAAAACAGAGACGTACTGTTGATATAACCCCAAGGCACGTAGCCTGCACGCAAAGATTGCAGCGTCCAGCTTAACAACATAATAGAACGTAACTGTGATTGCCCGTGTTGTAATATGGCCAAATCTTGTTCTAGTATGTCTAAGCAGAAGATACAATGTTGCCTAAGGAATATATCCTGGAGGTCAATGTAGTTAACCCATTGTCCACCACTGCCAGAGATTTTTCTAGATTTATACGGTCTATCTCACGTAGTCTCTCTGCGGCCTCTTGTTGTGAAATTTTCCATATTTCATTATAGACAGCATAATAGAAACATTTCTGACGTGGCTTCCTGGGACCCATTAGAAAATCCCTAAGATCCACATCCTGTGACAGTAAGGATAAGTAATGTTTCACCTGTGTGAGTGTTGAGGTTTTTAGCCAATCGAGGCACAACTTCCCAACACTGTAGGATGTCACTACCCCTGGATGTTGTCTCTGTACATAACGTGGATCTGGCCTATGGATACTAAACCCTTCGGTTTTACCCATGAATCTTGCCTCACAACTATTAGTGTCTGTGGGCCAAATCAACCATTTTTTCCAATCGGGGTCTGATCTGTTGTATTGTATGATGTCATCTACTGTAATTTCTTCCTGTGATATTTTGTTGGCCTCGGTGTGTGATGGAGTCGGCACCCGAGGTGTGTTCAAGTCTTTGCTCTTAGCTAGTCCAAGGCAAGACGTCTGTTGCACTGTCTCGTTCAAAAACATGATTTGTTGAGGGATGAGGCTGTTATGTTTCATATAGAGGCCCTAATATAGACGCGTTCATATATGCCATATATGGTCATATTCGCATATGCCCTATTATGGTCATAATCGTATATGCCCTATTTTAGTCATAATCATCTATGCCCTATTATAGTCATGATCTCCTATGCCCTAATATAGGCATGATCTTTCACCTACATTAGTTCCCTGCAGTACCCAACGAGCTCTGAGGGTTGAACGTTATCTAGTCTGTGGTTAGAACACTGCAGGGTTTTTCCCGAACACAGGCCTACAATGTACTCATAAATTATGCATGAGCATTCACCAGCTACATCTCCCGCATAATATGTATGTACAAAGTTCACCCCTGACGTCTTCCTCATGTCTAACAAAGACCAATACAAACCATACTGAGGGACGAGATACTTTAGGGTATAAATACACCACATATTGCCACGGTAAGATAGAGGGAACCGAGACTTCCATGCTGACACACTGACCAGAGACGCTGAGGCTCCTGCATGCAGTCGCTCCAGCTGACAGCGGTCTAACACAGCCCTTGCGGGGTGTCCAACTCGAGACCAGGACGGGGTCCCACACTCTCTCTATTCAGGTATGGGGGTTCGACTAAATCCTAGAAGGATTCTTGGCTCTTAGGCTTTTAGACCTACACATATGCTAGGTACACTCAGGTACATCTAGTTAGGCATCGAGGAGTACGCGCACTTTTCATAATGCTTTTTATATTCATGTATCTATTCATGATTATTGCAATATGGTAGAACTGTTCTATCCCTTCACTTTTATCGTACTGCTGATAATATATCTCTGCTATTGTCTGCTGGTTGCTGCAGCACATATATTTTACACTAGAATAACAACTGTTCAATAAATACTTATTGAAACGCCCAGACTGTTTATTCTGTGTAACTCTCTGAGACAAACCGAATAAGTAAGCACGAGTGACTGAGCGAAAAGTAGTACATTGTTTCCACGATTCTGAGGAATCAGGGTTGTCATGATCTAAGGTTGCCACGAACTAATCTCTCCCCGATAAGAGGAGATTCTAGTGGCACTGTGAGCTAGCTAATGCAAATCCGGCTAACATACGCAGTGGGGGTGTACAGAGTCAGTCTAACACCAAGCCCACGGTTTATGTTATCCAAACGCGCAGGTCCTGCAGGGGTACTATAGGAACTACACGACAAGGCATGCTCTAAACAAAGCTTCTGTTCCCTGAACTCGCCATTCTCTAGTACCCCAGACTGATTTGAAGTCTATGGTGTCTTTCCATAAGTCAAAACCTTGTTCAGACAACTGGGCAATAAAAGCAGCAGAGTAAATCTGTTTGGTGTTTGTTAACATATTTTTCAGTGCTGATGTTGGTGCAACCTTATAATAGTATGAGGCTGGGTCAGACATATTAAACCCCGAAAAATATGGAAACTTCTGTGTAAATGTTTTCGAACTGCCATTTGGCGGTGTTGGACAATGTTCCCACTGGTGGTATGTAAACACATTTCTAGGATTAGCAGATTTATGCAAAAAGTGATGACCATAGTGTTGATAACAATACATACTCTCGAAATCTGATGTGTCTTCCAATGTTTCACTACTAGAAAATGCAGCAGATTTTTCCAAATCAGATAACATGTTATTAACAGTTTCAAAATCCCAATCAATGGAAAATGTACTGGAGGTAATGATATCACTCAATGATATTTTAAATAAATGAGGAATTCTTAAAATTTCAATCGGACCAAATATATCGAAAGCAACCTTGTCCCAAACTATACCATCAGGTATAGGAACTGCTGTAATGTTCACTGATGACAAGTCTCTTTGTTCTCAATGAGATGATAGGTGTGGTTTTAAAAGTAAGTTCACCTTTTGGGCTGCAGAGCTTTGTCGAATTAATTTCCCATTAATAAGCATACTAAAAACTATTACCAAGCCTACCCAGAAAAGAAAGAAAAGAATCCCGGTGATTACCCATAGTTCTACCCAAGGTGACACCAGGTAAGTCTTTTTAAGAAAGTTCATAAAGTCTTTTAGTTGCTGTTTGCATGATTTTTTGGCTGGCGTCGTTTCAGGTTCACTTGGATCCAAAGAAAACGTATCAAAGTTTATGAAGTAGCCAGAAGCAGTTCGATCAATTGTTGGAATTGCATCAGGATTTGTAGAAAGCGTGGTTTGCTCTTGTCGAGGCACATTGACGTAGACATCTGTATTTGGTCTAATTGCGAGTTGTCTTTCATTTTGAGTTTGATTTTGAATTTGAACTTCAGGTTCAAGAGGAACGAGTTCCATAGCATTGTTGCATAGTCCTTCATTCCGTGCAGGGGACTCTTCGAACGTGATGAGTCTTTCCGTTTGAACTTCTTGGATTGTAGCGAGAGGAGGGCGTCTGCTAGGGGGGGGCGTGGCTTGGCGCCGATGTAGGAGACAGCGGACCTTGAAGCTCCTCCGTGGCCTCCCTCCATAAAAAGATATCCTGATGCCCTGAAGAGGCCCCTGCTCGGCCATATCGCGTCGGAGCACCGGGTGCCCAGGGGGTGAACTGGCGAAGACCTGGGAGGCTGAGTGACGGAGAAAACTCCACTTTCTCGCACTGCTCGCACTCCCCCTGTGGCGACCTAAGATGGCGGCTGCCATCGGTCGCGGGAACCGACGTGGGTCGCACTGAGCTGTGCCTGGCGATTTCTGCCGGAACGACGGTGAGGCTCTTTGAACCCGATCTCGGAGGGAGGGTCTGCGGTTGCCCACAGCTGTGGGAAATTGGCGAAGTGGTGGGCAGAACTGGATTGGGCACCGTTGCGGATCCCAAAATAGCGGCCCGCTGATTTGACTGAGCTGCCTGCCAAGGGTGCGGGCGACCGGAGCCTGCTGCCCGCTGATCCTGAAACGCTGAGCTAGCGGCTCTGGGGTGCTTCTAAGTCCCACTGACCCCCAGAGGCTGGCGAACTGGACCTGACTTGCCTGACATCAACGGAGGAGTGAGGCGATCGGATCCGCCTGGTTCCCGTCAGGCCTGTAAGCGGCACTTTGTGCGGGGGCCTGGTACCCCGGCGGGGTAGAGTTGGAACAACAGGCGGTGCGTGAGACCTACCTGCGCTGCGGAGGCATTTGAGGCTGATTGGGGAGGTCCGGATCGGCGGGGATCGTCGAGGAGGAAGAGACTGCCCCAGACTGCCGTACCTTGGTGAGTGCGCGCTGGGCTACTTGAAAGCGGGGCACCCGCTCTGCCTCCCTCCTACGCGGAGGTGACTGGAGGGCCCGTGCGGTGCGGCCTGTGGAGAGCGAGACACAGCGAGAGGGAGCTAGCTGACCTTTCTTGGTTGCTGGGGGACATCGGCCCGGGCGAGAACCTCTGGGCTATTATATTTGCGGCTGGGCGCTATTGTACTGGGTGCGCGCCTGTGGTTGGGGCCCTCTGCTGCGGGGTCCTGGGTGAAGAGCGGAACCATGCTGGTGTGTCGCTGATATTGGTGCTGGAGGGGCGCCGCGCGACCTCTTGTGGCCCACTGGACCGAAGCGAGTGCATTGAAGGAGGTACGACTTGGGTGCTGGCGGAGGCGCACTGAACTGTGACCCAGCTGGATGCACTGAGGCCCGTGGGCAGCTCTGAGGACGGGAATGTGGGGCCCAACCTTGCTGAGGTAGCCCGCTTGCTGGCAGAGGCTGCCCCAGCGCGGAGTTAATACCGGTACGGGAGTGACTCTGATTTTGGTGGGGTATTCCGCAGTCTTTGGTGACCTGCCGAGATGGGGCGAGTATCCAGGAGGAAGGGCTACGCGGCCCTTCAGGTGGAGGGAGCAGGGCAGCAGACTGACGACGAGGATGAGGTGACGGAGCGCGCCAACACAGCAGGCCCGGGAGGTCCTACGCTGGTCGATATAATGCAGGCCATCACCTCGTCCAGGGAGGCCCTTGAGACGAAGATTGACGCCATTGGAGTGGACCTTACTCTGCTCAAGGATGACCACAGGAAACTGAAGGAGCGAGTGAAAGTGACCGAGAAAGTACTAGAGGGGGTCCCGGAGGTGGTGGCCACCTTGCAGCGCTCCTTGAAGCAGGTGGAGGACAAAGTTCGGGTCTTGGAGATGAGAGCAGAGGACAGTGAAGGGCGCTCCCGCAGGAATAATCTCCGCGTGGTGGGGGTTCCAGAACGAGCAGAGGGAGACGACGCGGTTCGATATTTGGAAGAGTGGCTCCGGACGGAGGTTGCCCCGGAGGGACTGTCCCCGTTTTTGCCCTTGAGAGAGCCCACAGGGTCCCGGCTCGACCTCCCAAGCCGGGAGCGCCACCACGGCCGTTCGTGGTGAGACTATTGCATTATCGGGACAGGGATCACCTTCTGCAGCAGGCCAGGGGAAGCAACAACTGCAAATCGAAAACTCCAAGGTGATGATATTCCCGGACTATACTAGGGAGGTCCAGAAGCAGCGGGCCTCTTTCATTGCTCTAAAGCGGAAATTGCGCCAATTTCACATCTCATACGCCATGTTCTTTCCAGCGCGCCTACGAGTGGTGGACGGTGCTGATACGCTCTTCTTCAGTACCCCGCAGGATGGATGGCAGTGGCTAGAGACGCGCCGGACCCCTGCGGCAAGCAACGGAGAGAAGGGATCACCTGAGCGCGTGAGCCCGCGGAGGCCATCTTTGCTACCAGATCAACGGCTGGAGCGAGACAGAGCTGTGCAGGCGGTTGCAGAGATCAGCCAAGGTGGGCTCAGCCCGAGCTCTGATTCCAATAACCGAGCGCTGGGCAGTTCTGGAACATCTCTGCCTGGAAGCACGAACGGGGACTCTGATTCTGAGATGCCGGTGGTCACTCCACGCACGGCGGACTTGCTTGGCTGATTCGACAGGTGATGGTGGAATGGGATAGATTGTGGCTGGCTCCGGGCTTGGTCGCTGTGGGGGGTTTGGTCTGCAGATGGAGAGGGATGGCGCCAATTGCTCAGTCTTAATGGGGATCCTCATATGGTACAGAACGGGGGAGAGCCGGGAGGGGCTTTGGGTCCCATAGGGTCGTCACACTACCCCCTTTGTACACAGTTGTGGTTGTATCAGTTTGGATGGGAACTAGTTCAAGGGAACCTGTCCTGGGGAGTGGGAGTTGGGGGTACTGGGATGTTGGGGGGTGGGTGTTCCTGGGACCAAGCATGCCGCTGGGGGGATATGGAGGGCAGGATGCATACAACTGCGCCATGGGAACCGCCGTAGGTATCAGGTGTTTATCCTGGAATATTAGGGGGATGCATACTATGACACGTCGCCATAAGATCCATGCCTATCTTAGACGGAGAGGAGTGCAGATTGCGCTTCTTCAGGAGACGCATTTAACTAAGCAAGAGGGGTTAGCTTTGCAACGCAGATGGCGAGGGCAGGTGTTCTGCACAACATACTCGGCGTTTGCGCGGGGTGCACTTATCTGGATAAGAGCTGGAGTCCCGTTCCAAAGCACTGGGCAGTTGATTGACCCTGAGGGTAGATATGTCGTCGTGACGGGGCGCTTAGACGGTAGAGACAT
Source organism: Calotriton arnoldi (assembly GCA_963921515.1). Classification (NCBI taxonomy): domain Eukaryota; kingdom Metazoa; phylum Chordata; class Amphibia; order Caudata; family Salamandridae; genus Calotriton; species Calotriton arnoldi. Next base: position 409,528 of record CAWUFW010007002.1, on the reverse strand, counting down.
TGTCCTAGGGAGTATATATGCCCCTAATGCTGATCAAGCCTCATTTTTTGCGCATCTTTCCCGGAAGCTCGCACCAATGTTGGTGGGATCTGTGCTCCTGGGGGTGACTTTAACTGTATCGCGGACGTCGCGTTGGACCGCTCCCATCCCCCCTTGTAGACGCCCTGGTGCACAGGCTGGCTGCGATGCGACGGGCTTGGCAACAACAGTGGGGACTAACCGATACATGGAGGGCGCATCACCCGACTGACAGGGACTACTCGTACTTCTCGGCACTGCATGATCTGCATGTTAGGTTGGATTCGGTCCTTTGCTCTCCGGACGTACATGGGGGATGGTGCATAGTGAATATTTGGCTAGAACGTCATCTGATCATAACCCTCTGCTGGTGGTCTTACATTGGTTACGAGATCGTCCTGCTATTCCCACATGGCGGCTCAGGCCAGACACGTTGGAAGACCCGGTGTTTAGGGCTGCGCTGGGCTCGGCCATTGAAGGCTATTTTAGGGATAATGTCAATACAGCATCTTCTCCAATGGTGGAATGGGATGCTTTTAAATCTGTGGTTAGGGGCGCTGTATAGGAGAAGTGGTGGGAGTTCGAAGAGTACTGCTGCAGGATGTGTCAAAGGCGGAACAGCAACTGCGCGGGTTGGAACAGGAGCGCCCGGAGTGTCCGGACAGGCATGATGAGTTGCTTGCGGCCCGAGAGGAGCTAGCGGTCCAGCTCGAGCGATTGCGCTGCTTCGATTATAAGGCTTATACAGACAGGGCACATGCGGAACGTGACAAATCTGGGGCATTGCTAGCATGGCTGGCCAACCCGGCGCGCAGAGGGACAGTAATTTTAGACTTGAGAGGCCAGGGAGATGAGGTGTTCTATACCCAGCGGGGTATTAATGAACAATTTTTGCAGTACTATACTGAGCTGTACCGGAGCAGGGTGGGCCCCGGACTTCCTGGAGATGAGGGGTTTCTGCTGGGGGCAGACCTCCCTAAAGTTGACCCTGGGGAGGTTGCAGCCCTGGGTAGGGACATCGAGGCGGGTGAAGTCCGTTGTGCTATAAAGCGCATGGCCAGGAATAAAACGCCGGGCACAGATGGGCTGCCAGTGGAATTCTATGCGGCCTATGCTGAGGTTCTGGTTCCCTATCTGGTGACGCTGTACAATAGAGCACGCCAGGAGGGTGTCCTCCCTGCCTCTACGCGCGAAGCCATCATAGTCCCTCTCCTCAAGCCGAACAAACCCGCTTGGGACCGCTCCTCGTACAGACCCCTTGCGATGCTAAACCTAGATTATAAGATCTTAAGCCGGGTACTGGCGGGTCGTTTGATGCCCCATATGGCGGCGCTGGTTCACAAGGATCAGGCCGGGTTTATTCCCACCCGGAATACTGCAATGAATGTTCGCAGACTTGTGCATATCTTGGGGTCTGATACATATGATACAGAAGAAGCTTGCATTTTTGCGGTCGATATTGAGAAGGCCTTTGATAGCTTGGAGTGGCCTTACCTTTTCAATGTGCTGCGGGAGTTTGGCCTGGGGGAGGGTTTCATACGGTGGACAACGCTGCTGTACAGTGCTTCCACGGCTAGAGTCAAGACAGGGGGCTTAATCTCTGCTGCTTGTGGGGTTGCACGGGGGACGAGACAGGGATGCCCGTTGTCCCCTCTGCTATTTGCCCTGGCGATGGAGCCCATGGCTGCTCATGCCAGGATGGGGAGGTTTTACCCTGGGTTGCTGGTGGAGGGACAGGTGCAACATATAGCCTTGTATGCGGATGATCTCCTCCTGTTTCTGCCGAACTCTGGGGATGCGCTTCAAGGAGCGAAAGAATTGTTAGAGACCTTGGGGAGAATAGCGGGGCTCCGCGTGAATTGGTCCAAATCATGTCTGTTCCCCACCGCGGCGGACAGGCCGGACCGACAGAGTGCGGGAGGCGTCCCATGGGAATCCCGCTGTTTGACTTACCTGGGGACACGGATTTATCACGATCATGATGACCTGCTGGAGGGCAATGTGGGACGAGCGTTGCGTAGCGCTAAGACTTGTTTCGACTTTTGGGGGACTCTTCCACTATCCGTCGCGGGAAGGGTGGCTTTAGTGAAGATGGTCACGCTGCCGAGGTTCCTCTATTGCTTCGGGACGCTCCCTGTCTGGATCCCGGGTAAGTTCTTTGCGCAGCTTAACTCATTAATCACAGGGTTCCTGTGGGGGGCTGGGAGAAGGAGGGTTGCCCTAAGTACCATGCAACGACCTAGGGCAGAGGGGGGCTTCGCGTTGCCAGACTTTGAGGCCTATTACTATGCTGCACAGCTCCAATGGTTCACGAAATGGGTGGCGGGCCATATCAGGCACCCGGAAGACCTGGGGGGTCGGGTCCGAGTTGGCGGCTATTGTCTTGTGTCCTTCTGCGGATACCATTGAGAGGTGAAGCAGTGCCGGCAGATTTGCGAGTGGTACAGCGGTGCTGGGCGCGCATGGCTAGGAGGATGCACATCAGGATCCCGTATGCACCAGAGATCCCGCTGCGTATGTGTGAGGTGCTGCCGCACGGGGGTGACTGGAGTAAGCTGCAATCCTGGGAGGAGGCAGGAGTTATCACATTGGGGGACCTCTACGAAGACGGCAACCTCCTACCTTTTAATAATCTCATGGAGCGCCATGATCTTCCCCGGGGGACTTCCTGTTTCATGCGGCCCTGTCGGCGGCTGTCCGGAGGCACTGGCGGAAAGGGTTAATAGAACCGGACACTTTCCTCCCCTGCCAGTATGTAGTGCTGGCAGCGGGAACCTTTAAAGCGGTAACTTGTCTCTATCGGCGAATCACCCAGGACTTGCGCCAGCCCCTGGAGGCGTTGCGACTCAAATGGGAGGCGGACTTGGGGGAACCCATTGAGGAAAAATCTTGGGGGCGGTGGTAGAGAGGGCGTGGAAGAGCACTCGGAACGCTCGCTTTCAGCTAATTCAATTCTATGTCTTACATAGGGCATACTTAACGCCTGGTAGAATCAATGACTATTTTGGGACGTCGGCAGCTTGCCCTCGGTGTGCGCTAGAGGGGGCGAGGTTTCTTCACATGTTTTGGGACTGCCCGCATTTGGGGGACTACTGGCGGGGGGTGACAACTACCTTGGCGACTGTGACGGAGAGGGAGATAGCTCTGACACCAAGGGTTTGCTTGCTACATGAGTTTCCGCATACTGCTAAAACCAAAGTCACCAGCAGGTTCATTGATCTGGGGTTAGCCCTGGCAAAACGAGAACTTACTACACATTGGAAGGCAAGGCAGGGACCCGCTCTTGTGCGCTGGCGAAGGGAACTTGTGAAGTGGGCGGAGAGTGAAGGGAATTACAGGATGGGTATGGCTAGGCGTAACGAGAACGAGAAAACATTGGATATGGCTCGGGCGTGGGTGGCACTTGTGGAGCTGACTAAGCACCCCCTGGAGGCGAGGAGGGTCCCCTTGCTGAGAGGGAGGGTGTACAGGTTACCTGAAGTGGCTGACGCTTGCGATGGGAGAGGCATGATGAGGTAGCTGAGGGTCTTGCACAGGTCCTCCCCCGGTGTTTGCGGTCTACCCTGGGTGAAGACAAGCAAGGCAAGGATTTTGATGGGTGGTGCAGGGGGTCTGGTGGGCCCCTTGAGTATATTAGTGGCTAGCGGCATGCTTGGGGGGCGGGAGGGGAGGGAGGTATTGTTGGGGTGGGTAAGGGTTAGGGGGCGGGCTGGGAAGTTAGAGGGTTTTGTCTGACTCTGCCCTTCGGACTGCAACAGGCAGGGTAGTGAACGAAGATGTGAGTTGGGCTTCCATGGGGGGCTGATGGGGATTTAATAGGGTGCTTCTTGGGGCCCTGGCGAGACTCTTCCATCGTAGCTCACTGGGAGGATCACAGGAATATTGATGGTCATGATTGAAGTGCATATTGCCTCCCCAACTGTAATATTCTGATGTCCATGATGTTGCTTGTATTGTTTCCAGAAAATCAATAAAATTCTGTTTTAAAAAAAAAAAAGGAGGGCGTCTGCTACTTTGGAGTCCATGTGGCCTACTACTCAGTATCGGCCACATAATGTGGTTTGATTAGGTTGATTGAGACAAATCTTTTTTCTTTTTTTCCAGCAAGAGGCGGTAGAAGTACAGTTCTTGTTCCTTCAATTGCTAGGACCGGTACAGGCTTTCTGTATGATGGCTCAAATTCTTTCTTGTCCGCTATCTTTTCTCTGACCAGATCCCCGACTTTTCGGATCCAGACAGGTCTTGCCCTGACTGATTTGACTTCCCCAGTGGCGGTCTGCTTCAGGTGGACATTACTTTGTTGTGTCCTGGATTCATTTAGATCCTGTAAAACAGCCAAACGATCATGGATGTCAAAAGGTTTTTCATCCGCCACTGCGCCTTCACAATCAAGATTAGGTACCCACATTCTTGTCCCAAATAGGACCTCATATGGAGTGACACCCCCTAGAGAACTTCTTGGCATGTTGTTCAAAGCTCGCTGGACTCCATACAGATGTTTTACCCAACTTTCACCCGCGCCTAATAGTCTAGCTGTTAAAGATTGCTTTAAGTCCTGTTTTTTTCTCTCCACAACCAAATTTCCCTTTGGATGGTACGGAGATGAGTACCGCAATGCTACACCCAATCCTCGCATGGCCTCCTTGTAAGCCCGAGAGCTAAACGCAGGGCCCTGGTCAGAATGTAATGTGCCAATTGCGTATGTCTGTATGAAGACTCGTAAATCTTTTATAACAGTTCGAGCGTCAGCCGAGCGTTGGGGCCACACCCATAGGAATCTCGAGCAGGACGCACGCAAACGGACAGTCTGATGCTGTCTAACAATGGGATTTGCGCTGGACGTGTTACGGTGGAACCTTTCTTCTGCTGACAGATGTCGCATTTCAAGACTTAGGGGCATATTCACAAGGACTTATCGCCGAGTTATCGCCACCTTAACGCATCAAAAGTGGAGATAGATTTAACGCCCCATTCACAAGCGGGTGCAAACTGCAGACATCGTCAGTATTCCCGCGATAACTGCCTCACAATTTATCTCCACGGGTGACACCACCAACTAACCCTAATGAGATGCAGAGTAGGCGTTCCCGTGCAAAAACTCACGAAAACACCACTACACCACTTTCACAACGACCTGCCAGATCTGCGATGCGAACCAAAAACAGGCGATAAGCCGCGGTAGCAGCAGGGAATTAACACCTGCCTTTTGCTGGTGGTAAGCAGGACGACTACCTGCAGCATGAAATGGAGCCCAGCCAAGAGCCACATCTGAAGACCCACAGATGCCATGGAGACAATGATCATGCAGCTCCGAGACCCATGAGGGCCACAACACCCACCGCCACCCCCCCAGGCCCGCCACCACCCCCAGGACCCGTCCCGCCCCCGGACCACCACAGAGGCAGCATACACAAAGACAGCGGACCCACCTTAAACGCACCAGCTGCACAGACCGAACGCCAGAGGAGGACATTGCCCACTACAGGCCCAAAAGGACAACCATCCCCCGCATCCTGACCCACATCGCCCACCTGCTGACGGTACCAACACAAGCGGACAACCAACATCCCTCCGCAGACAAAGCTGCCGGCTGTGCTGCACATGTTGGCCTCTGGGACATTCCAACCCACAACTACCAGAGTCGGAAGAGTCTCACATCCAGCCCCATCCAAGTTCATCACACCTGTCCTGGATGCCATCATCAGCCTGGACCCCAGCACCTCCACTTCACCCACACTGCGCAGGAGCAGCTGGAGACCAAGCAAGGCTCCTACGCCATAGCTGCATTCCCTCACGTGTCGGGGCAATCGACTGCACACATGTACCCCTCATGCCCCCTGCCGACACTGCACACAACTACCACAACAGAAAGCACACGCATCCCATGAATGTGCAGGCAATAGTGGACCACCCGGGACTCCTCAACAATGTCGTGGCCAACTCCCCAGGCAGAGTGCATGATTCCCACATCGCCCGACAGTCCATCATCAACCAGCGCTCCTAGGATGGCACCTATGGAAATGCAGTGCCCGTTGGTAAGTACCAAATGAACACACCACACACCTCCACCCCACAGTCATGCAACTCACGACACTGGCAATGGGCATGCAGCAGAACTACATGCAACATGCCACACAACATGCCAACCGAACAGACACGACAACACGACTCCATTGGGAACCAGGGCTTGCCATGCACACAACCCAGCCACGGCATGGCACCACAGCCACACAATAGCAGAATGTGAGGAGAGGCTTGGAGCAGGCATGTGTGAGAGCGGCAAGTGACCAATGAATGAGAACCTACCCAATGCCAGGTGTGGCGTGGAGGTGCCGGACAGACCCCAATGTGCAAACCACGGAAATGGCCATGTGGACATTAACTGCTGGTGCATGGAGTGTAGTGGCCAGTGGACGCTACCATGTCCCCACAGGATGTGGGGCAGAACGCGGAAATGTCGCACATTACGTCCCCCCCTGTATGCGCGGGCGGAGTGGGTTGGCCCTGCGTACGCCAGGCCTGCATAGGGGTGTGAATAAAAACCCCATCGCACTGGGCGTGGTTCTCTTTCGGAATGGCCAACGTGTCTGCCAGGGCGGCGCCTCTCAGCCCGCCACGAGGCCGGCGCCGTGCGCGGCGGGGCCTGCGTCCCTGTGCGCCTGCTGCACCACGGGCCGCTGGTCCCCAGACCCGTCATGCCTGCCCCAGCGCACCAAGGAGGCTCTGCTCACCTGCCGACACCGGCGTGTGTCAAAGAGGGGCCACCACGTGCCGGTGCAAGCTCCAAGCCCCAGTCCCGCGACCTTTGCAGCCTCCGCAGACCATCGCTGGCCTCCACGACGCTGGCCCACAGTACTCCTTTTTCATTGACATACTCTACCGGCGTACTCTTCGGCCCAGTTGTTGGCACATGTGGAACTGTGTCCTGAGTCTTGAATGGCAGTGACCCCAAGTCCGTGGCAGCGTCCACATCACTGAACTCCCTCCGATCAGTGAGGCGAATGTCTGCATCGCAAACCTGGGACACGTGGTGCCACTAACCCTGTTCAATGCAAGCCGGGGACACGTGGTGCCACTAACCCTGTTCAACGCAATCCGGCGACACGTGGTGCCACTAACCCTGTTCAACGCAAGCCGGCGACACTTGGATGAGGGCCCAGGCCTACACTGCGGCCCAGTAGGTCCCACATCCAGCACTTAGTCGTGATTCATGAATGGCAGAGTCCATACCAGTGAACGCATGGAGAGGAGTAAGAGGAAGATGCGGTTCAGTCCGGATGAAAGCCGGATCCTCGTCACAGAGGTGACCGACCACTAGCAACAACTGACCTGGTGCCACTAACTCTGTGCGCAATGAGTCATGGGCACTTTCTGGTTGGACTTTGGTGGCGTCTGAGTCCATGGCCTGGTGGTTGTCTGCATCATCATCTTGCTGGGACGGACTTGGTGTTCGACATGTGTCTGTTCCATTCATCTCCACCATGGTGACTGTTTCTGCGTGGTTCTGCCCTCTGCATCATGCCCTGGGGGTACACCTTCCACTGTCCACCGAGACACTCCGCGGCAACCCCCTTTGTCATCTACGAGAACCTGCTCTGCTCACGTGACCCTGCCCCAGTGCACCGCAAGTCAGTGGCCTGTGGCGGTAGGCCCGTGCAGGACGCTGTGCATCCGGGGCCACTAACTCTGTGCAGCTCAAGTCATGGAGCCTTTATGGTTGAATGGTTGTGTCCTTAATGATGTACACTGTTGTCGTTGTTTTGACTGCACCAGGCACTCCATGACGGCTGGTGTACACACACCCCACACACATCCAACACAGGTGTCACTCAACATGTGAGCCTGCTAATAAACGTGGCCGGCGCACGTGCCGTAGCCATTCACACCATCTAAGCAAGTGTGTCCGTGTGATCATGTCAGCATGATGGGCCCGAGCCCTGCAACATCACAGTGTGCTGTCTTCAGCGGACGATACCATGTCACCTCAGCAGTAGCCAAGACCTTGGACATGTAGCTTCGCCCGCCCCCCCTGCATGCACAAGCGGCATGTGCTGGTCCGGCATACGTCAGGTCAGCGCCGGGGTGTGCTGATCCGGCAAGGGGGTTCAGGGCGTGGCTCTGGTCTGGCCTTGAGTAGGAAGTGCGGTAAGCGTGTCTCTGTGTTGGAGTGTTGTCGCCACCAGGGCCACAGTAGTCGATGTTGCAGTGTAGCATGCACCCGGAGGGCAGGCCCGCACGTACGGGGATATGTAGGAGCGCAAGAGCGCTCGGGGTCTTGGCTCGTGCATGCCAAGTGTTATGTGTATCAGTCCTGCGGCTGCATAAGTCAGATGCCTAGCCTCAATCGCAGCGCGATCACAGCCAGCCATGGACTGTACACCTGTGTCCGCCCTGTCCGGACCATGGGCCTACACTCACGTGGCCGCACACCCTCAACGGCCAGCTTCACGGTGTTGTTGGCATGCCGCTGGACATGCGCAGACAGGCATGACAATGGTATGCCGTAGGAGTGCACGTGATACAACCGTGCAGCGCACTCAAGTGTGGGGGCTCGTGGGAGGGAGGAGCAGCTGTGAGGCAACGTAACACACAGTGAGGCCGCTCAGGTGCCACGTGCTCGGCATATCATCCATGATTCCCTGGGTTGCAGACATCCCACCCCACCCACGACAGGCCTCTGTACATCTCCTGTATGCAAGCAGATGGTGAAGTTACTGTAGGGATGAAAGGTCCTTTGTCTGAACTATCAGGCGGTAGCACATCTGCAGCTCTGAGCTGGGATTTGCATGTGCCCAGCACCCCCTGACAGATACGATAGCATTTGCTGGCGACTCCCACACTACGCACTGCCCGACGTGAGACCAACTTGTACACATCCCACACGCAGTAGTCCTTGGTCATAGTTAGCGTGCGTGAAATGGCCTTCACACGTACTCCCACCCCACCCCAGGCCTGCACCCGTTGCACACAGACACTGCTCATTGCTCCGAGCTGTGCCATTTCTTCCACAGGACTGGCGCGAGTCAGCACAGTGCCGCTTCAAGCAGAGCCACTGACGCAGTGGCAGACCATCCCGGACACATGCACAACTCCAGTCACGTGGACCTGTACTGTGCACGTCTGCTGCATGTCCTGGGGGCACTGCCATTGGCAGTGCTGCGGATCAGTTACCGGCTAGGCTTCCGCCTTGCCAACGTCACCTGCGTTCAGCCTGTGTTGCATTGTCGCTTGTGCATATTCGAGTGGACCATGGATGTCTGCCTCTCCAACGTAACGGTAGCTGACCTGGATTTTGACGTGTGTGTGCACCCCCTGTTGGCCCACGACCAGGAGTGTCACCGTAATGCCCGTTTATGGCATGCCTGGATGATTGGCATGCATGCTGGCAACTGGACCTGGGAGATTGCACGAGTCGTCGTGTGCAGTGACCACATTGAGCCGCTCCCCTATTGGGCTTTAGTGCCAATTGGGGCCAGGGGTTGGAGTCAGCACATCTGTCCGGGACAGCTGATGGGTTACGTCGCCGACATGTTAGAGGTGGTGGACAACGAGCACTCATTGGAAATGTTGGCCTACGCTGCTGCACTCGCGTTCATGGACGAGTGACAACGTACCTGCAGCCACAACTGAATGTGACCCATTGCACGTGCCCCGACGCCTGGTTGCATGTTGGGGATCTGATCACATGTCCCAAGACGACAGTGGACATGGCTGCATTGGACTGGACTCCGGATCCATGCGCGGTCAACCAACGCGGGTTGGCACTGACTTGTGTGGGTGATGGACTCCCCCGGGGTGGACATGGGCGCTTTCCAACGTTCCTCATTCAGACATGCTGCTGCATTGGTCTGCATGTCGTGGCACTTCTCTTGGCCGTACTGACACGCAATTGTTGATAAAGTTTCCGCACCTTCACTTGTCTCCAACTGTGCTGAGTGTTGATTTGTATGCCAATGTGTGTGTCACGGCCTATCTGGGTCCCTGCCATACATGCATTGCTACCCCATCAGGGCTGTGGGTTTGTACTTGTGCATTATCATGTCCCTGTTTCGTGCTTTGCCAGACGCGTATGGCCATTTACCGGCCACAAGCGGGTGCACTTGTGTCCTGTGTTCGGTTGTGCAAATGTTGCTGTTTGTGCCACATTGTGTTCGATGTTGGGGTGCTCTGTTTCCTATGTGTGTGTGCTGCATTGTGTGTGAGATGTCCCTTCAGCTCTGATTTGGCTCACCCTTCTCCCTTTCAGGCAGTGTGGTTTTCACTTCTGTGCTTGTTCAGTGGTGTGATGTTGCCGAGTTGTGTGACTTGTGCTCTTGGTTGGTGTTGTTACTCTTGGGCATGGTTTGTCTGCAGTTGTGCTGTGCTTATTTGTGCATGTGTGCCATTGTGCCCATCTCCCCCCGTCCCCCCAGTCCCTGGTCGTTCCTCTCCCTGTTGCTGTTGTGTCGGTTGATTTTGAGCAGTTTCCGGTCCGCGACTCCTGCCACCATCTCCAGACTGATGTGGTGGACACCATTTCCTCCATGTCATCCAGCTCCTGGTGTGGCGCTGGACTCCCACCTCCGGTGTGCATTGCTGCCTTCTGGTTATTGTGGTGTTTCTGCTTGTTTGTGCGTTTTGCATCATTCCATCTGTTCTGGTTTTCTTCCTTTGTCCTCCTCCGCTCTCCGGCTGCATTCACCTTGTCCACGATGGACTGCCATGTACAATGTTTTGTTGCCAATGGGGCTTGTGGGGTTGTGTACTAGCTCCGGCTGCCTCCATTGTGCTTCGCTGTTGTTTTCTGTTTGGTTTGTCTTCCTTTTTCCTGCTTTTGTTGTGCTTATTCCCGCCTGCCGTGTGTGTGTCGCGGGCCTGGCGCTGCTTATGGATGCTTTCCTCATCGAGAATGGGCTCATCGCATGTTTTTTGGTGTTGGGGTTTGTGTTTTTATCTCCGTCGAGGTGGTTGTATCGCGGACATTGGCCGCGTTTTCAGCAGACTATCGCATGGTACCGCCGTGTTGTGAATGCCACGTTAACAAGGGGTTATTTTCCCGCGATGGACTGCGATGTGTATAGTTGCGTTAACATTTTTTGGAGATGTTTAGCGCACATTCTTGTGAATATACCCCATAGTCTTTAGTCTGCTTTGTTAATCCAGGCCACCAATAGCGTTGTTTCAACAAAGAAACAGTCGCCGTAACTCCTGCATGTGCAGAACCTATCCCTTCGTGTGCTGCTAGAATTAAACCTAACCTACGATCCATGTTTGGAATTACTCTATCCCCCACTCCAGGAATCTGAGCAAATGGAATGTTATTGACATCTAACTTGTAGGAGTACTTGAGTGGAAACTTTTTTGGTACTGCTCCGCTGTTTTTGCGACAAGCATTAATAGCTACCATAATCTCACCATCTATTCTCGTTTTAGAACGAGTGATTGCAGCTACAGAAGCCGTGCGTACAGCCCACTTTGCGGCTTCATCAGCCAATGAATTCCCTTCAACGTGAACGCCATCACGCTGATGACTCAGTGTATGTATCATGTGAGCCCTCGGTAGTTCGGTTTTCAACTCCACTACCTGTTCCCATAGCATTTTATGCTTAATTGTGCCACCTTCTGCATCTTTGAACCCATTTTGAACCCAGTACTGCAAATATTTGTTGTAAGACTGCACACAGTAAAAGGAATCGCACACAATTAGTGTGGGGAATTCTCGATCCGTATTTAGTAGTGCCAGTACCAGCGCATTTAACTCTGCCAGCTGTGCCGTGCAGTCTCCTAGAGACTGCGTCTTTGTGCAACTCGGGTAGAATTTTCCATCCCGCATGCGACCTTTAATGATTGCACATGCTGCGCTATATTGTTGCTTACTCCCTATGGCCGGTTGAGCAGATCCGTCAGTGTAAATTATATATTCATACTGATCTAGAGGCATTATTTCATTTGGAAGAGGATATTCTTGTTCGTATTGCAGAAATGCTTGTGTCTTTAAATTTGGGTCGTACCTGTATTCTACATCTGTTGCAGTGAGAGAATTAGCCCATTGTATCCATCTCGGATGTAAGGCTTTAGCATTAGGAACGCTTGCCTTTGTCGCAGCCTCTAAGGCTGGAACTGGAGTCACTACTATTATTCGTTTCCCCTGAGCCAGTGCTCTTTCTCTCACTACAGCAGTCTGTACTGCTGTTATAATTTTTTCTGTAGATGCGAAGCGCATCTCAGCATTTGTGTACAAATGTGATTTGTATGCAATTGGTACTGTTTCACCTTCATTATATGTTAGATAGGTGTACCCTGATTGACCCGCAACTATACGGATCACCAGGTTGCGTACGTTTACGCATGTCTGTAAGTGTTTGGAAGCTATCATGTCAGCTTGTAAGGAACGAAGTGTATCTGTATGTTCCTGTGTCCATTGTTTTACTGAAAAATCAGGTTTTATTAAAGCGTAGAAAGGTTTTACTCTTTCTGTGTAATCCAAAATGTAAGTTCGACCAAAATTTAGGAATCCCAGGATTGATTGTAAATTTTTTAATGATTTTGGAGGTTGGAGCTGCGCGCATTTTTCTAAAAAATTGGCTGCCAGGCTTTTCCCTTCACTTGAAAGCTCATATCCTAAAAACAGGACACTGAGGTGGGCAATTTTTGATTTTTTAAAGTTGAATTTGTAGCCCTCAGATGCAAATCCCAAAATTATGGTATTCACTCTGTTCAAGTGCTCCTCTAGGTCATTGTCCGTTAGATAAATATCATCCACTTAGGGCAATGCCTCTTCATCCAATTTTTGAAGTAACTCTGTTACCCTGACCGAAAATAATCCCGGGCTGTTCTTATACCCTTGGGGGAGTCGTCAAAATTGCCGCTGGGTCCCTAGCGCTGAGAAGGCTGTTAGATACCTGCTTTCAGGCGCTATATTTTGGCAGAAAAATCCATTTGAGATATCAAGTGTTGTTCTATATTTTTCTGCACAATGTTATTCATTAATGCAGCACTATGTGCATTTTGGACTGCAAATGTCTTAGTGCAAGTGTTTAAATGTCTATAATCTAAAACTAAACAATATGTGTTGTCAGGTTTCATGACAGGAAACAAAGGATTGTTCATTTGTGAGGTGCAAGTTTCAATCACCCCTTGGTATTCAAGTTGATCTAAGATCTCCCTGACCTGTTTTTTAGCTTCTTGCTTTATTGGATACTGCCTCTGTGCAGTTGGAGTATTTTTTATAGGAATTATCTGGTGGGTTGAATCATCATCCCATCCAACATGGTTTTTATATAATGCCGGAGCCTGGGCTACCGCCCACTCCTGCGCATATGTGTGTTGTAGATGCCTGGGAATATGGTCTGAGAAAGCCGGAAGAATTACCGTTTCTCCTTTAGGGCAATCCATGACGAATGCTGGCGGCCAATCTTGTTCAGCTAATAAAATATCATAGCCATACTTTATGTGGGACACTTACCCTAGTATCGGGTGTTTCTACCGTGATATAATCATTCAAGTCCGCTATCACCAGAAATTCCTTCAGGTTCTGGCGAGCTATTGTTACTTCTGCCGCACTGTGTAGCATCGTCAGAGCCCATTCCCCGTTCAGTAGTCGAGTCCTCAGAATTCTGGGCATGTCTGATCTTTAGACCTGCAACTTTCTTCTTTTTGAACTGTGGCTTTTGCTTTGGCTTTTCTTCTTTTTTAGAAGTGTATTCTTGAGCGTGCTGCTTGTCTCTGGACTTTGTACTCTCTTCTTGTCTTTCTGACCGTCCTTCCCTCTCGGAGTTTTTCGATGAACCCTGAAAGGAACGAGAGGAACGTGTATCAGTATCCTGATACCTGTCAGGTTTCCTAATATTATCCCTATTCCTAAGGTTGTATCTCTTTTCAGAGGGCTCTTGTGGAGGAGATCTACCTCGGGATTGAGATCTATTTCCTTTAAAGTTTTGTTGTTTTTCATTGTCCCACTTCTTCTTAGTGGAAGCAGGTGTCTGCTTGGAAGTGTCCTTTTCAGGACTGCCCATCAGTTGTGGTTTTAAAGCTTTCCCACCCAAACTGTCTCTGCCTAATTCTGCAGATGCAGTTTCAATTATTTTTGGTAGTTCGTGTTCCTGTTCTAAAGGATTGAACTCCCTCAGGCGTTGGCGGATGGCCACTGAAGCTGCTTCCCCCTTAATGTTAGCTAGTATTATGACTGATACCTGGGCATAGTTACCTAGTAACTTCATCCCTAAGTTTAGGGCAGGTTCTGCTCCGTACTCGTTTTGTATCTGTCTCAATACGTCTGGTACTACTGCTAATGACGGGATACCATGAGTTCTGGTATAAATGGCAGCAAAGAATGTACCCCAAGTGGTACAATCCTCTACTTGTGGTGTTATCCCCATGGGCAAGCAGATTGTTAGCATTCTGTGTTTTTCATACGGGGTAGTATTCGGGAATACTGCTCTAGCTGTGTTATTTTCTGAGCTACCCAGACTGGTATTTGTTCATGTTTTGTGGGCATTTTACCCATTACCGCGTGTAATGTTTGTGGTGTAATTTTAGTTGCTGTACCCTGAATTTGAGTTCCATTTGTTGCAACTATTGGTTGTTGGACTGTAAGTGTCCTCATGACGAATTGCGTCAAGTTCCTATAGATTTTAATTAAATCTTTATGTTGTATGAGTAAGTCTCCTGGTGGCATTGTGTCAATGTCAGGATGTGGTGTGTAGGCTGCTAATATCCCTTCTCTTCCGAGCGGGCCGAGTCTTACTCTTCTTCTTATGTGGGGTAGGGCGCCTTTAAACCAGTATAAGTGTTCCTGGTATGTGAGCGGAACCTCAATGTCCTCAAACGGACAATATTCCGCTGGTGCATCTCCTTCCGTGTAGGAGTGAAATGTTTTTGTTCTTGCATTTGCTGCTGGGAATGTAACCCACGAATAAAATACCTCTGTTCTGTTTAATTCGTGTGCCTCGATCACGAAAGCTACTATGCCACCCCTAGCTGATAAACCATGCGCAAGTAGTTTCAGGGTGACTGTATTTCTAAAGTTTGGTGCAATTTGTATTGCGTCTGCATCTTCCTCGTCTGTGAGGGGCAGATTTTGTTGCAGAGTTTCTATTTCCTGGTTAGTCATTGTTTTTAGTACACTAAATGACTTTTCAAGGGAACCAAGATACGGTGTTATGCACAATTTTAGGAACAATGTGTTCTTAAACCTTGATTAACCAACAGCCAATAAATAGGATTTTTTAGCCTACTCAGCTGTGGCGGAGTTGGTGCCCACCCACTCCAGACGTCTCGGGTGTTTTGTGAGCAGTGGTCTCTGAGAATAGCACGACTGAACTACTCAGATTCTACTGTTAAATAAGTACCCAACCAACGTTGGCGGCGCCATGTCATGTAGTTCCTATATTACCTATACAGGATCTGCGCGTTTGGATAACATAAACTGTGGGCTGGGTGGCGGACTGATTCTGTGCACCCCCACCGGGTACGTTAGCCTGTCTGTATTAGCTAGCTCACAGTGCCACTAGAGTCTCCTCTTATCGGGGAGAGAATAGTTCTTGGCAACCTCAGAACATGACAACCCTGATCCCTCAGAATCGTGGAAACAATATACTACCTTTCGCTCAGTCACTCGTGCTCACTTAGTTTGTCTCTGAGAGATACACAGAATAAACAGGCTGGGCGTTTCAATAAGTATTTATTGAACAGTTGTTATTCTAGTGTAGAATATATGAGCTGCAACAACCATTAGACAGTAGCAGAGATATATGATTAGAATACTACGAAAGTAAAGGGATGGTATAGTTCTCCCATCTTGCAGAAATCATGAATATATACAAGTACATAAAACACATGATAAAAGTGTGCACTCCTACGATGCCTCCCTAACTAGATGTACCTAAATGTACTTCGCATCTGTGTAGGTGTTATGTCAAGAATCCCTCTAGGATCTAGTCCACCCCATTACCTGAGAGTTTAGAGAATGTGGGACCCCGTCCTGGTCTCGAGTTGGACACCCCGCGAGGGATGTTAGACCCCTGCTAGCTGGAGCGTCTGCATGCAGGAACCTCAACGTCTCTGGTCAGTGTGTCAGCCGGGAAGTCACGGTCTCCTCTATCTTCCTAAGCAAGATGTGTTGTATATATACCCATAGGTCTCCCAAGGGGTCCTACCTTGCTGTGTTACTGTGTCGGCCTAAAGGATGACGTTGGGCCTGAACTTTATACAGAGATATTATACAGGAGATGGTAATCCTACTGTTAGTCCTGCTGTGCTTCCAAGAAGCCTCATGCATAATGTATGAGAATCGAACCAGGGAAAAACCCGCGTTCTGAGTGCAGTGTCATATCTAGGTAAAAGGTCAGTGCCTAAGAACCGTTATGTATGCAATGTAGGGAAGGATGTAGGTGAAAGGTTGCGATGTTACCTGCGCCTATATAGGGTACCTATATGGAATATAACAACATGGTCAGTGTTAATGGAATGCACACCACAACCAGAATTTGAATGCAGCTCAATTAAAGGAGTTATTGCTCAAACTAGTGATTTTATGTAGTCAACTGAGACAGCAGCACATGGAAGAGGCGACTGAGACCAATTTTGGAACTACATTAGTCACACATGGACCTCATAAACAAACAATAAAACCACAGACTATAAATGCAGTAATGGGCAAAGTACCCACAAAGCGACATGAAACATAATTTTGGATTGCTAAAAAATGAATCAATTAGAGGTGGTCTATTTCCCTACTGTCCCATCAAAACAAACATAGAATATTGACTATGTGCCTTCTCTTGGAAATTATACCAGCTATTGAAGAATGTGGCACTAGGGACTATACCATTATATACAGTTATTTATGGTACACCCTCTAAACATAAGTAGATAGCATAAGTAGATGTTCTAAAGCAAATAAGAAGTGAACATGGGGCCACTCTGACAGTTGCTTCACATGACTTTGGCACAGAGAGAAATACAATGCAGACAAAAAGAGGAGCCAAACAGGGTATCGCAGAAGAAATGAGATGGTTGAGAAGGACAGCCTCTGGATTCTGAGCACAGTGTGAAAAAGTAAGTAAAAGTTTGGAAAGTACGCAAATGCCGAGGCGTCTTGGCGCTAGCATTCCATGAGTAAGCCAACCTGTCTACTTGGTATGAATGGTGAAAATCCAGGTTTTTAATAGTTTTCTAAAAGATGGTCTGTTTGATTGGGATCTCAGAGCAAGGGGAATAGTATTCCAGAGCTTACATGCTAGGAAGGAGAAACTTCTCCCTCCCATCTGGTTTTCTTTATTTTTCGAACTGTCATCAATTTGGCAGAGCCAGATTTCAAATTTAGATTAGGCTCTTACCTAGAGAAAGTCCTCTGAAAATGGGTGGGACCCTCCTGGATCCTCCCCCTCCCATACAAGGCTTTATGGACCATAGAGAGGACTTTAAATTTGACGACTCTCTCACTGACATGCAGCCAGTGAAGGTCACAAATGCTCTTTGAGATGGAGTTGGATTTTGGTATCTTTAAGAGCAGACGAGCCACCGCATTATGGAGTGATTGGAGCTTCACTTGCAAGCGTTTCTGGATTCCCAAATATAACCTATTGGAATAGCCTATCCTAGATAGAACTAGTGCCACAATGATCATTTTCTGCATTTCCAGGGGAATAAATGGAAATACTTTCCTCAACACCCTGAGAAGATGGAAACAAGAAGATGTGACATGTTTGATTTGGTCGGAAAAGCAAAGCTGTCCATCAAACATGACCCCCAGATGTTTTCACTTTCTGTACAGGGCAAGGAAGGGGGCCTAGATTTGCATGCCAAAAAGAGGTGTTATTGCCAAAAAGGATTACGTCCGTCTTCTCGGAATTCAATTTAAGGCAGTTTTCCTGCATCCAGGTGATGATATTTCCCAGGCAGTTTCTAAACTTACTGGCAACCTCGTTAACATCTTAAGATATAGACACCACTATTTGTGTGTCATCGGCATTGGAAACTGCTGCAAAGCCATGTGAGCAAATAATTTTCGCCAAGGGGGTGACATAGATGTTGAAAAGCGTAGGAGATAATGACTAGCCTTGAGGCAACCCACAGGGTAAAGAGAAGGGATGCGAGGAAAAATCCTCAAAGGCAACACTTTGTTCTCTATCATAGAGAAAGGATCTAAGGGTGGTAAGAGCTGCTCCTCTGATCCCAATACTCCCTAGCTGGTTGATAAGCAGAGATTTATTCACTGTATCAAATGTGGCAGAGAGATCGAGAAGGATCAGCGCAGCCCTACCTCCCACATCCATCTGCATTCAAATCTCTTCAGTAGCTACTACTAAAGCAGATTCCGTACAATGTTGAGGTCTAAACCCATGTTGTGAGGAATCCAGGATGTCATACGTATCAAGAAAGGAAAAAGGAATAGAAACATTCAGAATTAAAGAGAAGAAGGTGGCAGACTTGACCACTTAAAAAAATAAGACATGCCTCCGAAAATGAGAGTCCTTCTGCAAAATGGGACATGGGCACTGGTGCTTCTGGACTGCCTGGAGGAAAACAAAGCAGTTCATCAGACTCTCAATTAGCATCCAGTCATGGCTCCTACTGATGAATACGTTCACATACACACACCAGCCAGACAAATAAATTCTCTCGATAGAGTTTACAGTGTAGAAGTTTAAATTGAGGGGATATTTAATGCACTGTAAGTTAATTTCTGGTCCCTATTTTTTGAAGCCCACGATATCTACCTCGCTGAGTGTGTCTGGCTTCCATTCTTTGTAAGGGACATAATTCGTGGGGAGGAAGCAATCCTTCAAGCATTCTCTTCCTTAGTGGACTTTGAAATAAAGTTCAGCATTGTATAAAAATCAAATGGGGTGGGATAAAGTCTCTGTGCAACATGTGAATCCTCTGTGGTGTGAGCCACGGGTGCAAATACAATATCCAATGAAGCCAGAAGTGAAGCATGACATACAAAATCCACTAAGACAATTACAGTACCAAGTGATAGTGCCCTGTGACCAAACAATGATCGCTCCTCTCTTTCTCGAGGTTAAACCAGACTATACCTACCGTATAGAACTAGACTACATAAATTTCAATTCTCACACAGAAACGTGCAATGCAGAACGCTCACAGCACTGGACTGATGATGAATTTAGTACAGAATAAATATAAGTGTTTACACTGCTATACCTGATGGCACTCTAATGTGTTTGCATCCAATACGCACAGACAAGATTGCTACCAGGCTATGAAAACTGTGTCAGGTTTTTCGCAGCAAGAATAATGGAAATCCTACAGTATGATCCTGATGTGTTGTCACACATTAATGACACATTTCACTGACAATTACTTAGATGAGCATTTAGAAAGAGCTTACCGACTTGTGACTAATTTAGCCTGACAAGGATATAAATCAAACTTCTGTAAATCAAAGGTTCCCTTCGTTAGTGTAATCTTTTTAGGATACGAATTATCCTGTGAAGCAAAACATTGGCACCAGATTTCTAACACAAATGTGCTACTTTGCAACCCCCAAACACATTTAAAAATTACAAGCCCTAATGTGATATTCAAACTTTGGAAAGCTTGAATGGCACAGTTAACTGAGCAGTCGAAGCATTTATATGATTCGATGCGCACACAGTTTCTGGAAAGAGTTGGACAGATGTTCATGCAGCAATCTCTATGGGCTACAAGCAGATATGATTGAGAAAAATATTTAAAAACACAGGACAATCAGAATAACTTAGGGGCCTATTACGATGGCGGGCGGAGGCACATCCGCCGTGCTAGCGGTGGCGGAAAATGCCCTTTTCCGCACTCCATCGGCGGTCTTTGCATCCGCCGTATTATGATGGGCATAGATAGCCCATTTCCCGTCCGCTGCGGTGTTCCGGGTTCCGCTGAAAATCTCCGTCCGCACCGGTAGCGGACGGAGCCACATGAGAGGTACCGCCGTGTGGAATGCGGTCAGGACCGCCGGTCAAATCACGATGCCTCATACAGCCCACCACATCGCTGCGGAGAATCCGGCCATTCGAGGATGGCAGTGGCAATACTGCGGATAGCTCCATGTGTTCCAGACCGCTGGGGAAACTGCGGTCTTTGGCCTTTCCGCAGCAAATCCGACCGCCGCGGACGGATTTTCAGCTTTTCCGGTGTTGATTCCTGGAATCCGACCGCCGCGGTAGGGAGTTTCTGGCGGTGCATCCTAATCTGGCCGGCGGTTTTGCCGCGGTACCTGCGGGCGGAAGTTTCCCGCTAGCACGGCGGTCGGAATGTTTTTCCGACCGCCATCCTAATAGACCCCTAAGTATTTAGGATTGTTCCAAGCACCTCAGGCTACACGTATGTCTTATTTGATGAGGGACAAATGACCTCCCAGAGCCTACTCATCATTTATATTTAGCTGCTGAGGAACGATTCATTCCAACTGAGAAAACTTTCATGGCTATGCAGACAGCCATTTACAAAATGCATCCTCTTTTGTGTGAAAAACAAATTATAGTAGTTTCTCCTCTGCTTACAGTAGAAACCATAATACCAAATGTGCTTGCATTATACTCCAAACACTCAGAACAAAGGAATTCTTACGATATCAATAGGCAATACCAGACTTCTTACGCATTACCCATACATGATCATAAGAAAGTGTTCAATACGGACTGCTCTGTGTAGCCTGCAGTTGGCAGTGAGCAGAAATACCCCAGAGCTTGTGCTATCAAGCAGGTTTTCCATGATAGTGAATTCATGCTGCTACAGATTCACCGTAAAACTGGACATGATTCTACTGCACAGATAACTGTGATTCAGTCCCTACTAAAAGCCCTTCAGAAGACAGACCTGTTAGTTCGCACATTTTGTGTTGTATTCTGCTTTCTGTGTACAAGATTACAATGTAGACCTACACCATTGACACAGGTGTGGGGGAAGGCAACCATTCAGAATGATAAGCTACCTCTGGTCCATGTGCACCATTTGATGACCCTAAAAGTGAAGGGATTAATGTTAAAGGGAACGGTACAGCTGCTTAGGCTGCAAAGGAAGCTGTGAAAATCTATAAGTTTCTGCTGTAACACAATCTCAAACTAAAGTCAATGCAAATATCATGGTAGTGATGAATGCACCGTGGTGAATTTTCTTACAGTTTAACTAAGGACAAAGTCCCAGTGGTGTTTATACCAGGGATGGGGATAGGCCCATCCCCAATGAAACAGTTAAGTTAAATCTCATAAAGGCAGTTCATGAGGACGTTGCATCTGCCAATGCAGGCATTAATGCCACAGTGTCAACGCTACGCCAACCTTACTGGTGGATGTATATGTCCAAAACTATAAAAATATGTTCAACAATTTACTATTTGCCAACAAATGAAATGCTCTACTGCTCTGTGGCCAACTCCTAAGCCTCTGAAGATAAGCGAGGAAGCTTTGGTGCAATGTACCTTGATCATATTGGCCCTTTGCCCATTGTCAACCATTACAAGTACCTGCTGGTTGTGGTTGATTCATGCTGTAGATTCCTGGGCGTATGGCCACAAAAGACAGCCACTGTCAAAAGACGTGCACCGCCTCGTAGCAATGTGAACCTTTCATTCAGACAACAGCATCTGCTAATACTATGTCTGCTCTGGGAGTGCATCTGCTATTCTCACATCCAAACAGAATCGTTGAGTCTTAATTTCAGGGGTATTGGACATAGAATTGTTGTGGTCCCCAAACAATATCAAGTTCAGCGAGCACTAGGGGTTTATTAAATAATTGTACACCCTGCAAACTTCTCTTTGAAGTACCCACCCATGTATGTGACTTATTCCTCTCCGTGAAAAGTCAGAGATGCAATATGTTTCACCTATTGCAGAATCTCCAAAACCTGAGAGGAAACTCACGAATAAGAAGAGTTCTTCTTACTCTGCCTTTGAAGGTGCAGATGCTGACGGGTGACTCCCAAACCTGGAAGTAATAGTCCAGGATAGGAATCCTGAAAAAATATCTTTTGGATTGTCATACCAACCACCTGTTGTAGTTCTTGGGGTAAAAGGCACAGGCACCATAGCGTTTCCACCATCGCCTGGTGATAAGAAAAGCAGCAAGGTGTCATTTGAGCACATCAAGAAGCATCATGTTGCTGATTCTGTTCAGCAGCCCCCTACCACTGCCAAGGTGCTCTACATTAGTCCAAAACATACTATCCCTTTTTTTAGGTTACCCCAAGAAGAGATCGTTCGAGCTGACGTGGTCTCTCTGACTGGATTGCTGAACTTCCAGGTTTACACCTGACACATTCCAATTTGACGGGAGCAGCAACTTCAATAAAAGTACCTTCTTCAACATAGACAGCATCCACTGCACCGAAAGTATCTAATGCAGTAAAAGTTTCTGTACCTTTACAAGAAGTTACATATCAAGAGATGAACCTTATGCTGAATAAATAAGGGCTGTGTATCTAGTAATCACAAACTATAGCAGAGGAGGCACTTTTATCGTTTATATCTTTAACTTTTGCAGCACAAACCTTTGACCTTCAGAAAGCATGCCCTTGTGAAAACATAATAATATATTCCTATGTGCTGCAAAGTTATTGTTCCTATAGCCTTTATTGTGCTTGCCAAGTTTCATGGCTCTAGTAGGCCCAGAAGCCATTTTATGTGGAATACCAAATTTGCACATTTCTACAAGGCGTAACCTTATTTTCAGTGTTGGCAATTAGAAGCAGCATTTTAGGAGAATAATTAATTCAGCATTGTATTCATGAATGATATCTTCTCATCAAGGTCATTTCACATTTTCTCCAAGAGAAGTTCCTGTGACCTGCTCATTAGATAACTTTCTGCTGAAAGTAACACGTTTCTGTCACATTTTTAGCTTCCATGGACTTGTATTGAGGGTAAGGCTGAAGGTGTGAGTGCAAATCGAACCACAACTTTAGTTAAAGTCTAACTGTATTATGTGTTTTCTCTGCTTGCTTGCATGGCTTATATTGTCTTGTTGTTAATGCATTATTAATAGAATATAAAATTGGTTGGGTATTTAGGACTGGGAGGAATACAGCCAACAGAGAATGCATATGAATCCATAGTTTAGAGTGATCTGGCTCTAGAAATAGTGCACTGAAGCGGAAAAGAGGCAAGGATGTCAGGACCCGAATGGACCCTTAAAGAATGAATGTGTGGAGAAAGATGCCCTCAGATCTAGCCACACCACCCCTTCATTGGCCATCTGCATGTTGCCTGAAGGTTTGTCGAATGTAAGGGGATCTTTGGGTGTGAGTGCACAATATTTTCCTGTCCTTCCTCCATGAGATCAGTTAGAAAATATTTAAACAAAGGGAACCCTAACCCATTTTCCGTTTCCTTCCCTACCTCCCTCGACGTGATAAGCTGCAGACAAAAGGACTGCAGACTCCTTTCCTTGTTATCCAGGTGAGTGTTAAGGCGCAGAGATGAGGACCGAGAAATCTAAACATAGCGAGCCCCCACCAAAGGAACTCCTGTCTTTACTATGTACCAACAATACAGTAAAGGCACGAGAAAGTACTTGCAGGAAGGGTAGGTAGGTGGGACTCACAAACGAGGATCGGAAGAAGTCCTTTCCGGAGCATGGTACCTTTGGTATAGAAAGGATAGCTAACTTATGGAAGAAACTGAATGGGCCCGATTCACAAAGGTAAGCGTACACTTTTATGTAAGTGTAATCTTTTTCGGTATTCCCAAACTACGATTTAATTGTAACTTTATGACTGCGGAGACGCCGCACTCGGGGCGGTGAACTCCGCACATAAAAAGATAGGACAGGTCTATGTGCCGAGTTCTCCGGATCCCTCCGTGGGTTTGACCTGCTATCTTTGCCACTGCTCTGAGCATCTGATTGGTGGTGGAATATATCCTTGCTGCAGAATAGGGAATTATTCGGAGATGGAACTGTACTGAACCTTTTCTTGCATAAAGTGGAGCCATTGCTCTGCACATAGGAGTAAGTCCTAAATGTTGATGTTGGAAAAGTGCAGACAGACAATTAATTCTTTCTCTTGCTGGATTTGCATCCACATGCCTGTTGATGTGGGTAGCATTCCTTTAACCGGAGTACCCATCAGTTACTTGCTTTCATCTTTTCTATTATGGGTACCGACTGCCAGAGTGCGCTGGCATCTTCCCCACTTCCAACCCAGACCTTGGAAAGTGTAACAATCCTTTGAGCTGAAACATGCCAGATGTGACTCATCTTCCTGTGACTGAGCAAGGATTTATTTACCAGCACCAAGAAGCAAACGTCTTCTGATTTCCAATTTCTGACAAATGACCAACATAGTGAATTAACTTCTTTTAGCGGGCATCGAGCATTTCACTTTCGGGACAAACTTTATCCCTCCTCTTCTTTTTCCTTCACCTCCTGGAATTAACTGTTTGTTCCACTTCTCCCTTTTAAAATAATTCCTTATGGCTAATCAATCCCCCTGACCTTTTCTTTTCACCACCCCCTTTTTACGTCTCGCCTAGCGCAGCGCGCATGCGCTGCTCTAGGAGAGGGCCTCTTGCAATCACTCCAGACCTTCACTCGTGCGTGTGGCGGCCTGCAGCTTGAGGGAGCGAGCAGGGGCGCGAGGGTGCCATCTGTTCTGTATCATGGTTGCTTTAACTTTCGCGGCCGCGCTTGTTTATTTGAAAACCCCTCTACTCCACCATTGCTCACCAGCACTTTCTCAACTGTACTGCCCTGTGAGCTTGTTTCTTATTATATAGAGACCAGAAGCTCTGTGTGCTTCGTCTTTTAAAGCAACCCTCTGTGTTACAGTTTTCCCAGAATCCAACAGTCCCAATGAATTGTATATTTCATACAAATCTTTAATGCCGTGTCCTGCTTTGCAACCAAATGTCTAGGGTCACACCGTTTGTCACAAGTGCCAGAGCTTGAATCGCACCATCAGCCCTCTGCTTTTTGCTTTTCTATTAGCAACTTCAAGCTACAGTGATTTGTAGGGGGACATTTTAAAGTTTCCTTGTGATTAAGGGGATGCTATTTTGGCACACAGAAAAATGTTGCAATCAATCACTGCAAAATCCATTCCCTATCTGCCCTATGCTGCGAGTAATGGAAACCACTGTGGGGAATAGGATGCAATTTCACTAACACTCAAAGATCGGCAATAAATAAAGTGTAAATTCTTAATTAACAGTGCTGAAACATTATGCTTCCTCTTCCAGCACCCCAAAGTGCCTTGACAGACCGCCTCGCAGCACTGTCCTATTTGATCACCAATAGCCCTGTGACCTTGTTTATTATAATGTAGAGGCCCGAAGTTCTATGCGTTTTCTCATGGAAAAACGGGTACATTGTACATTTTCATAACAAACAGTCCTGCAACACCGAGGATTATCATAGTAAAACCTGGTTTTTGCAGTGCTTAGAAAGGGCAATAAACTGTTGCATTAAGCGCGGTATAGACACACGTTATTATCATTTCGCTAAACTGCCACGGAGCATCAAGTCTGCACAAACTTTCTGACAGTGAAATGTGGCTTTTACTGTTCCAACATGGCCATTTAAGAACGTTAAAATAAAAGGCATTGGCAAATGCAATTTGTCAGCACTAGCCTGGAGCCGACCTGTTGGCTCTGCCAGTGCTTGTTTATAATGAAATGACTGGTGGCCTTTGGTACTTTCAAAAGTAGTGACGTGGAAATGAAAACAGAAACAAGTAATCTTTCAAGCTTTTTATGGCTTTTGGTGACAAACCTGAATAGTTGCCATGGCACAACAAGCACTTAACATTTATTTATTGATTTTATTTATTTGAAGAGTTTTATATAGCGCTGGCTAGACCCGGAGGTATCAGAGCGCTTTACATGAGAACAGTTGTACAGAAGTTACATCAGTTACAAAAGCATAAAATAAAAACAGATATAAGTCACTTGGAGCATGGGGTAGGTAGGGGGGGGATTGAGACGAGGGGGTAGGAGGAAAAGAAACAAAGTCAGGCAGGGCATGGAGGGGGAGGCAGCCACAGGATCACGGAGGGAGGTGGCATGGGAGGGAAAGGAAACACAGCAGAAACGAGGAAAAACATTGTCCAAGGTCCGGCTGGGTAGGTGACGGCCAAGGGGGTGAAACCAAAGCCAATCTCCTCTATAGCTGCCTAAACAGCTCCACCGGGCATCGGCCATGGTTGCTCGGGCTCAGCAGTCAGTAGAAACATAAATGGTTTCCGCCCGGGGGGCATCGTCATAGTTCAGTCAGCGGCACCAATCCGAGTGATACTGGGAAGCGCCGCCCGCATCATCATCCATCTCTATGGAGAGAACCACCTAGCAGCTATGCAGTTAAGTCGCCAATGAATAGAAAAGAGTATGCAGTTTGTTCACAAATACCTCAATGTAGTTCCTCCATCAGTGAAACATATAAACTCTTCATTATATTTTATGGAGGTTATTTTTCGGTATCAATGTTCATGTGTTTTGGTCATGCTAACATTTCTAACAGAATGACAATACAGAGCAACAAGAGGCGTATAAGAGCAGTAACAGGATGAGCAACACATCAACTGATATATTTCATTTTCTTTTATCAAGAATACATGGCTGCATTTCCAACTACTGCACTCCAGCACTGACTGATTGACTGTCTATCCCAGACCTAATTTCACAATTTCTCTCTCTCCTCCTTATTCCCTCATTCCTCCCTTCCTTATTGGCCTCCGTAATCCCCCTTACTACTTTCCTTCCTTCGTTCCTAACCCTCCCTCCTTTTCCCATTCTTCATTACTTCAACCATCTCTTCTCCCTTCCTCGATTCTTCCGCCCCGCAAACCCTTCCTTCCTATTTACTTCCAGTGCCCCTTCTGCCTATCACCCTCTCTGCCTCCCTATCTTTCTTCATTACCTCCTTTCCTCCTTCTTCCTTCTTGCCCGTCTTAATCCCTCTCTTCACTCCTTAAACGTATACCCAGCCTTATTTCCTCAAACCTTATTTCAACTTCACTTATTCCAGTCATTCATATCTTGCCCTTCAACCTTTCACTAAGTCCTTTCTTTTTTTCTTCTTGCTTTCTCTCCTATCCTTTCTTTCCTTTTTCTCTCCCTCACTCCGTCCTTCCCTTCCTCTCACATTCTCTCATCTTTCCTCCCTTCCTTCTCTTAATTCCTTCCTCCTTTCTTCCCTTCCTTCCTGAATTTCTCTATCACATTGCTCTTTCACTCAACATCACACAGTTCCATGCCACATAATTCAACTCCACACATTTCCATTCCCCACTACATAATTCACCAACAAACCGCATAATTCAACTCAAAAACACAATAACATAACACCACATACATCCAATCCAAACCACATAATTCCACATCATGCTTCAGAATTCTACAGCACACCACATAATTAAACTCCACTACATACCATTCCACACCCCAAAATACCATTCCACATAATTACACACCATCACACCCACTCCACATAATTCCAATATGCTCCATACCACATAATTACTATCCACATATTTCATCTGTATACCATGCCACATAATTCCACTACACAAATCCACTCCACACCACACAATTCCACGCCACACAATTCCACAACTAACAATTCCAATCCAACACCACATATATACACTCTACAACATATAGGTAAAAGACATTATCATTTACAATGCCAATAGCTCTAACTCAAGAAAATGCGAGAGCTATTGCAGTCCTTTTTAGATCACAAAAGTAAAAAAAGACGCCTGCGTCATTTCATGTGGTAATGCCTGCATGTGCCTACAAAAGAATGTGGCCATTCTTGTTTATTATAACTTTTCAACATGCTGCACAGCAGCCACGCTGCTCTACTACATAGCTTAAAAACAAAGGCCAAGCCAAAACCTCTGGCTAAGCACTTATAAGGTCCCAAAGGCAAGACCTATTGGCCATGCCAATGCTTGTTTGTTATATCTATGTTGTTTCACATAATTTCCAACTGAAGGGTATTCACAAAGCCGATACAATATTGCAGCCTGGAACACTACACTTCCAGTTCTAAACAGACATTTTTGCACCCTTCTATGAGGTTTAAATCTTGGCTGTCACTGGGGCTTCCATTGCTACTGTGTGATCAAACCACATGACATTAGTTTGGACAGATCGGCCCGTCTGACAAGACGACATTCTAACGGCCTCTGTACTCGTCTTTTCCTGAGGTGTCCCTGATTCCTGTGACCACAGGTAAGTGTAGTGATTGAAAGGCCAAACATTCGTCCTCCCGCAGCATTTTCCTTATTAGTGGGTCTATATTTATTTATTTTCTCCTACCGTTTTCTTTATATACCTCACCGACATCGAAATTATTTTTACAGGTGGAATTGACATCTCTACATAACAATCATATGTAGCTTTGGAGCACATCAGAGCATAATTGTTTGATTCACATGGGACATTAATCATTTTTCTCCATATGCACATCACCCTAATATTCCATCCCTCATGTATTTTCTCAGGAACTACAATATACCCTTAAAGGTCATATTTTTGCTCCACATTAAAGCACGTTCTTTTAATCCACGAGACATTTGTCCTCTCTCTCCATATCGTTAACATTCAGTTCCTCTTGTTTTCCCTCAGGAATTCTAAAATACACTTCACGGTCACTTTAGATATTTTTGGTGCACTGTCTTTAACATTCACTAATTAATAGCACCAGATCATTAGCCTTTACT
The DNA here is from genome assembly GCA_963921515.1 of Calotriton arnoldi. Taxonomy (NCBI): domain Eukaryota; kingdom Metazoa; phylum Chordata; class Amphibia; order Caudata; family Salamandridae; genus Calotriton; species Calotriton arnoldi. Next base: position 380,866 of record CAWUFW010007002.1, on the reverse strand, counting down.
GAAGTGGTGTTTCCTTTTTAGCCTCTCAAAAACGGCTCCTCTGTGACTGCCACTTAAATTCTCTGTTTCAATGATTCACATGAATTAATATTTTAACATTTTGGAAATATAATAGTTCATATATACGACCCATTAGACTGCTTTCCGCCTCCTTTGACCTATTGTCAGCAGTTCGTAGTCAGCCTGTGCCTAAAATGTCTTTCTAGACGTGTACTGATTCCCATTATGCCATACTCCTGTGGTGTGTTCCCTCACATATACCTCTTCCCGCGATCTGCACTTCTGCAGCACATATAATGAAAAGATTAATCTCACGTGCAGTGAACCACAGTGTGCATTCACACTACATTACATGCATTACATTTTGTACTATTTAACATTTTTCTTTGTTTTTGCACTGTTTTAGTCTTTTTCTCTTTTCTGTTTTTTCTCTCTTTTATCTTGAGTTGCAGCCTTGAAAAAACCCAGGGCCTGCACGCCTTTATAGGGCGAAACGTGTTGGCTAAACAACTAATACCTGTAAACAGAAGATGAATAATCATTTATATTAAATGTTCTATTAAAATGTAATTTGTGCTGCACATATTCCTCTGTGTTTTCAATCTAATGTGCACCAACTATAGATCGTATTTACAATGACAATTATAATCCTTTAATATTTCTGGTATGTGCATTCATTGAACTTCAATACTGTTTTAACTGGGTTAAAAGTTTTTACCTAAGTCAGATGCATAACCATAACTTGCACCACCGTATTTCTACAGAAAAACTGTGCATTTATAGGACAAGTAGATATACAGTCACCAGCCATTTTCCCATCCCATAAGTAGAAGTGCGCTTGCATTTGTGGGCTCACCGTTTTTTAACCTGTTTGGTGGATGTATAATGGTTCTATTTCTCGTAGGTGGGGTCATTTTGGTCATTATCCTAAGTCTAAATCTTTACTGTACCCATCCGACCATCATCTAATTGCTTACTTCTTGGGAGTGGATCTACTCTTGAGCACTGGTCTCTGACTTTCATACGCTTCTACCACCAGTAGCAAGATCTCTCTTTCAATGCTGCACTTTCTTTCATATGTTTGTTTTAAACATTCAATTAAACTATTCAGCTGTGATTCCTGCGGATTGGTGGGCGATCCACCTGCCAGTCAATCATTGGTCACTCTGGGGGGCTTTGCAATTGCCCATCATCACATCTGCTTCCTGTGGTGCACCATTGCTGCTGCCTCATGTGCCACCAATGTACTTTGACATCTCCTCCATACTCAATAAACTATGTTTCCAAAAAAATCTCCTCCGTACTCAAGGGTCTCTGACTGTCTAGCTCTTGCTGTTTCTGTTGTAGCACCAATACCCAAAACTGGTCGTGTGATCATCTCACCATAATTTTGGGCCACATGTATCAAACAATTTTCGCATTCGCAAACGGTGCGAATCGGTAATTTCAGCCGTTTCTGTTGTAGCACCAATAACCAATACTGGTTGTGTGCTCATCTCATCATAATTTCGGCCCACATGTATCAAACAATTTTGCATTCACAAACGGTGCAAATCAGTAATTTCAGCCATTTGGGAATGCAAAATAGCCTTTCATGATGTATGAAAGACTTTGTAGTCGCAATTTTAGGCAGTTGCAAAAATAGCGATTACCTAAAATTGTGACTACAAATAGGGAATCGCAATTTGCGATTCCCTTAGCATATGTACCCAGCATTTTCTAAATGCAAACTGTGCATTTAGGAAAATTTTATTACCATTGACTTCAAGTCGATGGTAACCATGTGCAAATTTTGAAAAATGCACAAAAATGCATTTTCAAAGTGCCATGTAAGCGCACACATGCACTTTACATGTGCACATTTTTTGGGGGGTGCTTCAGGGGGGCTTTAGGCCCCTGGGCACCCATGGCTTTGCATTACATATTTTACAATTACCAGTTAGGTAATCGCGAATTAGCTAATGCAAAACCATTCGATAGGAACGAATGGAATAGTAATACTTAATAGCGAATACCTATTTAGCGAATCGCTATTTGGTAATATTAAGGAATCGCGAAATCTTTGGCGATTCCTACATACATAGCATTTTGCGATTACCAAAAAGTGAGTCGTTAAAAATCGCTATTTGGTAATATTCAGGAATCGCTAAATCTTTGGCAATCCCTACATATATAGCATTTTGCGATTACCAAAAAGCAATTCGGTAAAAATAGCTATTTGGTAATCTCAAAATGCTTTTTTGTTACATGTGGCCCTTTATGTCTTATTCTCCTCCAGCACATTCAGTAATAATCTTCAGTCATCTTTTGCTGATTTCGGCTACATCTGTAATTCCTGCAATGTCTACAACACCTTTCATGACTTCTATGATTTGCTTCTCACCGTCACTTTCGATAATCAAATTAACATTTGACCCTTCAGATTTGGAAGTTCCAGGCCTATCTATGACACAGAATTGAGGTTAAAAGGAGACGAGTGTTCAGCGCTTCTGCAGTTCCCTGTATAGCAATGCTTTTCGTCCAGCTTTTATACCTGCTTTTTTAGTGACTTTTTTGCATCCTTATGCATAGTTAAATTAGACATAAGACCATTGCCTTACTTAATCATTTAACAATGCACATTTATATATAGTGATACATTGTAAGTTATAGTTTCATTACATGCATTCATATATTCTCTGGAATGCATATTATCAATCCAGGGATGCTATAGATTTTGCCGTCTATGTCTGTCAGGGTCTCCCTGTCCCTGTCTTGTTCATTTGCTTATCTGCCCTTCGTGTCTTGAGGACATATAAAGCATTGATTATTATGCACATTTATGTTTATTATTATGCAAAATTGTGTTTAAGATTCATAATTCTTTCTGAAAGTATGCTTTTAGTTAAAATATACATTTATCTATTTAAATGGTTGATGCTCAGCAAAAAGGCTATTTTGGAACATTGGAATGTTGGGAGCTCCACTGAAAACAATGGAGTGCTCCGGGCTTCTAATGGCCTTTAGAAGCCCGGAGTTACAACATTCCAATGTTGTCGTTCACAGCTGTTGCTGTGAACAAAGGCCTCACAAGCTGAAGGGATTTCAATCCCCTTGGGCTCCGTGAGGCCTTTGTTTTATTTGTTAGAACATTCTGCCCTCTAGTGGCGGAATGTTCTAATAGCCTTATAGCCTTCAGTAGCGGGGATATACCAGCATTAAAGTCCCGCTTCCTTGTTAAAAGCCCGAGTCGAAGCGGGCTATAAGGCTAGAAGTCTATAATAGAGATGGGGGAACTGTTGAAGGCTCGAGCTTGGATCGAACTAGATGACTGGCCCTGGCTCTACTTGGAGCTCGCAACAAACTGATCCTGACTTCCAAGATGGAAAATAAACAACAAAGCACCAACCCTTCATCCCCTCTAGTCTACAACTATATCTTCCCAGTGCAGTGAACTATGGTAGATTATACATTTCATGCTATTGTTTTGAAGTGAATGATCATAGTAGTGATAATGCCAAGGCTAGAACTGCAGATTTTGGAACTGGGGAATTTTGGGCTAGATGTATCAAACATTTGAACATTTGCAAACACTCCATTTTGGCGATTACGAGAATTAAAATTATTTTTCTTATGTTCTGCTTCCATTTTAGGAGTCAGAAAAGTTTTGGACTCTGAGAACTGGATTCTGAAAGGATGCCATTTGGTATCTGGATAGGGCTTTTTTGTAGCCATCGATTTTAGCTACCAAATCAGTATCTAATGTATCGATGCTTTCTGACTGAATTGAGTCGCAAAATATTGATATTTTACCAACACCTTGGTGGGAATGCATTAGCAAAAGGGAAGGGATTCCCTTATGACCTCTCCCTCATTGTGTATGTATAAGAAAAGGTTTGCTGAAAAGTAGGCAGTGATCCAGGGGACGACTGCCAACTCTCAAACAAACCCAAGACAAAAGTTAACTTTTCTCTTTAAATGCAGTACCATTTCCGGTAAGAAAAACAGGCCGCATTAAAAAAAATGGTTTATTAAAAAGCAATACAGGCATGGTGGCCTGCTGACCCCAGCAGGGGACCTTCCCTGTGATGACCTCCAATCGTAGGGAGTTGCAATTTACCACCTTCCTCATTAATATTCATGAGGTAGTTCCGAATCCAAATCACTACAGTTCAGAATGTTAAGAACCTACTACATATGTCATCTCTTAAAAGTTTTTACTGGTCACAAAAAAAAATGGTCAAAAATTGAGACCAGTATTTTGTGACTATTAAATAGTACATCTTGCCCTAGGTTCAAATCCTGGCATCAGCTCAACATCCTGTGATTTTAGGCAAATTATTTACTGTTCCTGTGCCTCAAAAGAAATGTGGAACATATTCTGGTGCTCATGTAAAGGGCTATAATGTCCTATGGCTAAGGTTGTGCTATATATAACTTCAAAAAACAGGAAATGATTGTAAAACGAGGACTAATATACCTTAAAAGTCCTTTAGAACAATTATTCTAAGTACTTAAAAAATAAAATGACATGTAGATCAACCTGAACCTCAAGTAAGCTCTGGCCCCAAAACAGGCACAATATATTATATGTATATATATATCTATAAACATATATATATGTAGGTAGTTATAGTTAGGACCTAGTTTCCATAGGAAAAGCATTTTTTGCTTTGCCAATATCTTTGGCGCCATTTGACAAATCTTCACAAATTTTTCAAAATTAGTATGACGCTCAGTTCAGCTGCTGTGTTGAAAGTTTCAGGGTGATTCGTCAAGCGGGGGCTGAGAAAAAGGGGGTCCCAAAACGCGTTTTCCCCATGTTAATTCCCATACAGATTTTAGACACGACTACAGCCCGAATCACTGGACGGAATTACACCAAAGTTGGCAGAAAGGTAGCTCTTGGCAGAGAAAGAGCCCTTGTTGTTATTTGGTGTAAATCCTTTCAGTAATTTTTTAGATGCTTAAAGAAAAACAAATTTGTATATCTAGATGCGTGCATACTCTGCGAATATTCACCATCTCGTGCAGAGATCTGATTGGCTGCCAACACTTCCACTAGGTAGTGTTGGCAGCCATTTTATTTTGGGACTTGGCATCAGCCGAGTCCCCCAAAAAAATTTAAAAATAAAGAAAAGGAGACAGGGTAGGAATACCACCAGGGCAAAAAACATTTTTAAAAAAAACATTTTGCCCCGAACTCCCGAGTATTCACGAACCTGCGGCAAAATGTTTTTAAAAAACAAGTGCGGTCACCCGCATTTCTTTAATGATTGGCCACCAGATGGGCAAGGTCCCAGGAGCATTGTCTGGTATATAAAGTTGGGAGTGGGGCACATGCGGCCCCCTCCTGAGGCTCTTTTGAGCCCCGAGGACCACCACCTCCCTGGGGCTTTATGTAATAATGGAGGGGAGTCACACAGACCCCCCCCCTGAGGCTTTAAGAGCCCCTGGGACCACCACCTGCCCGGGGCTTAATTAGTATATTGGAAGAGGGCCGTGCAGACCCCTTCCTAAAGCTCTTAAGATCTTCGGGGACCATCCCCCTCGGGGCTTTAATAGTTAATTGGAGGGGGCCACAGGGACCCCCGCCTTGTCCCTGTAGGGTGCAGGGGAGCACCATCTCCCTGGGGCCAGAAATACAAAACAAAGAGGAAGGAGGGCCATATTTGGCCCCGGGGACCACCACCTCCCCAGGGCAGGCTCTTCAAACAGCAAGGAGGAGGGGCAGTGTGGCCCCCCTCCTGAAGCCATTAATGGCCAGGGGACTGCCACCCCCCCAGAGCTGGCTTGCTAGGTCCCGACATAGCTGTTTGCTCTCACTTGGCCGGAGCTTTGACAGCTCCTGCCAAGCAAGAGCAAACAGTAAGTCTGCTCCCAGCGGGCGGGAGCATGATAATGCTTCCGTCCGCTGGAAGTGGACTTTTCCTCTGTTTTCCTGCCCGCTGTCAAGTGGGCAGGAAAACAGATAAAAGAATTGCTCCTGCATATAGAGAGCAGCATTTCTGGCTGCTCTCTACGTGCAGGAACAATGTCAGCTCCCGCTGGAGGTGGGGAGCAGGCAGGGACAGTGGGAGCTTCCTCCCGCAGTCCCCAACAGTGCTCACTGGGTGCCCTGGGTGGGCACCAAGGTACCCAGCCTTAGTTTTCTGGGCCACGGGGGATGGGGACCCCGGGGCCAAAATTGGCCCGGAGAGAGCGGCTGCACTGCCACCCCCCCTCATCTTCCAATAATTAGCCAGGCCCTGGGATCACAGGGCCATAATGGGCCCAGGGAGGGGGGTTGCGCATCCCACCTCTCCCATTAAGTTTAGGCCGGGCCCCAGGGGATGGGGTCCACAAGGCCAAAATCGGCCCAGGGTGGGGGTCACGGCGCCCCTCTCCCCACTTTAGATTTGTACAAAACTGTGGACTCTTGTTGGATGAAGGAGCATATGAGGTTCCATTCTGGCCCTGATGCTTATTTCACAGAAATTAAACCTCAACTGGAAGCACTTACAAATATAAACATAGCAGGTTCCCCAATTGAAGCTTCACTTCTGTAAAGGACAGCTGATCTTATCTTCCTGGGTTTGACGAAGTCAAAGGAAGTTTGTTTTTTCAGCAATTCCACATTTAAAAATGATCTGAAATCCTTGGTGAAAGTGAATGCACCGTTGATCTATCGGAGTGCAATCTGTTATGACCGTGACAAATGGGTTCTTTCTTGGCCTATCCTGGTGAAAGTAGAGTCCATGGTTTTTCCTTTAATGGACTACGAGTATGCACAAGTGCAAAATCACCTGGCGGCATCACCCATTTGGCCTAGCCCCACCCCATTCACCTTAGTAGTATGTAACTCACAGATCCATACAGCAACTCACACACCCACTTACAGATCCATACAACCACTTACACCCACTCACAGACCCATACAATTACTCGCACACCCACTCACAGACCCATACAACCACTCACAAAGGTTACAGGTTACAGTTAGGAAATAAAATTTTAAAAACCTTAGAAATTCACTGAAAAAACCAAAGGTTGCAGGGACGTTATACTTAGGCTCAGATTTCACTCGTATAAAACGAGTGATATTCAGCATTTATAGTTTCCTGAGCTAACTATAACTTATGGCCCCGTAAAGCACTGCTTATGACCTCACATATTACATCACTCATGACATGGTCAGTGACATCACTCATGACATCTCAAATTACATCACTCATGACATCATCCAGTGAGTGTGTTTCAGTAAACGTTTCTGAGACTTAAAGATATATACTAAGCTACTCCATAAGTTAAATTACAATTTTTTTGTACTACGAATGCTCCACGGCACCGAGATGATGGGTGGGCATTGTCCCAAGCGGGCAGCCAGACCCCAGCGTGGGACCAGCAGGAGACAGCGAGTTGGAGGACAGAGGTGCAGGCAGTGGCGCCCACACCCCGGTGGGTCGATGCGGCCTCAAGGGCGGTGGCACAGGGATCGGGGCACACTCCCAGGAGTGGGGAGGAAAGATGGAAGGCTGGTCAATGTGAGGCAAGCGTGGGCCTGGTAGATTTCATACGCAGCGGAAGGGAAGCGGCACAGTCCAGCATGAGGGAGCCATGGGTAGGGGAACAGTTGCAACTGGATTATGACGAGGATAGTGTTGAGGAAGGGGAACTCCTAGAGGAAGAGGGGGAACAGGGGGAAGGCAGGGGGGGTCCGAATAATGCTGTGCCTAGTGTGTTGCAGATGGACCGGGAAGAACGGCGTGCCGGGACACACGGCGTGGTGCCACCTCACGCGCAACTGGTTAGGCAGCGGGATCCGGTGAGGACGGCGACCTTGACGCTAGGTAAGAGTGTGGAGCCAAACGGGTCGGGTCACAAACAGGGGAAAGTGTCCAGGGGGACGGATGCGATGGGGGGGGATGGGAAGGGGCGCTTGCGCAAGGGGCGATATGTCAGGGATGCTGGGGTTGGTCCAGAGTCACTCGAAGGAGCCGGGGTCGAGAAGAAGACGAGGGCGACTGACAGTGGGCAGGGGGACGAACAGGCAGGCGGGTCCAAAAAGGTGACAGCTTCGGAAGAAAAGGGGGACCAAGGGGCACAGGCAGACGGGACTAAGGAGAGCCACGAGATCAAGCTTAAGTGGCTACCATACATGGGAGTGACCAAGCCACTGGGAGCGCACCTTATGTTGTCAACGAAGGAGAAGATCTGGAAAGGGGAATATGTAGATATGTTGAAGCTGCTAGATAGAGAGTTGAGGGCCAAGGAAGGGTCGAAGGAGGAGGAGCTAAAACTGGCCAAGAGGCCCGGGTGCCCATGACCATTGAAAACTGGTTGGCGGCATTTTTGATATTCGCCAGCATATACTGCGAAAAATACCCGGACAGATCCGTTGCACTGTTTAAATACATGGACGTGATCAGACGGGCGGAAGTGACCTATGGGGGATACGCATGGTCACATTATGATGAGGAGTTCAGGGCTAGGCTTGCATGGGACACAGAGGCTAAGTGAGGGGAGATAGATACAGATCTTTATCAACAGACAATGGGGGCTGTGAAGTTTGGGAGAACGACTTATATGGCCAGCGGCCTGCCACTGGCTTACCGCCCCTTTCAGAGCCGCCCCATCCGGGGTGGGGGGAGTGGGATACGCAGCAAAGGGCACAGGAAATGTGCAAGGGGCATGATGGGATTTTAACAAGGGTACATGTTCCAGGGAATATTGCAAGTTCAGGCATGAATGCTCAAAGTGCTCAGGCAAGCACCCATTGGTGCAATGCCATGGGCCAGGCTTCAGCGGGCAGGGGCAGCATTTTAACCAAGGGGCTCACCAGAACAGCGGGAATACGGGTGGCCGGGGAGCTCAAGGGAATATGGGGAAAGGCGCATACTCCCATTAGACAGGCATGCTTAGAGCGTTTTTTGGCGGCCTACCCCCTCATTGAGGACGCAGATTTATTGAGAGCGGGTTTCAGGGAGGGTTTTCAAATTGGCTATGAGGGCCCTCGGACAGCCAGGTGGGCTGAAAATTTGAAATCAGTTAAAACACACAGAGGGGTAGTGAGGGGCAAACTGTTCAAAGAAGTAGCCGAAGGGCGCATGGCGGGACCATTTTCAGTTCCCCCATCAAGGAAGTGATTATTTCTCCCATAGGGATCGTGCCAAAGAAGGAGCCAGGGCAGTTCAGGCTAATACAACACCTCTCCTGGCCGGAGGGGTCGTCAGTGAACGACTTCATAGCAGACGAACTGACATCAGTGTCTTATTCATCAGTGGACGTAGCCAGGGAGTTAGTTGCGTTAGGCGGGAAGGGAGCCTTGATGGCGAAATGTGACATTAAGTCGGTTTTTCGCTTGATGCCTATACACCCTGACGATTACCAACTGCTCGGTATACAGTTTGAAGGGCTCTTCTTTGTGGACAAGGCTCTGCCAATGGGCTGCTCGATATCCTGTGCGTTATTTGAACGTTTCAGTTCATTTCTGCAATGGGTTTTCACTTGGCACACGGGCAAAGAGACGGTGACACACTACCTTGATGACTTCTTCCTGGTGGGCCAGCCTGGTTCGACGGACTGTCAGCTACAGCTGACAAGTTTTCAATAGCTCATGGGCCACTTGGGTGTGCCCCTGGCACCAGAGAAGACACAAGGTCCAAGTACGGTGTTGTCATTTCTTGGCATTGAATTGGATTCAGAGGCGATGGAGGCACGCCTTTCGAGCGACAAGAAGCTGCACATGTTGATTTTGATTGATGACATGCTGGCAAAGAAAAAGGTGACGGTCAAGGAGGTGCAGGTTCTGCTGGGACATCTGAACTTCGCATGTAGGGTAGTCAGGGCAGGACGGACCTTCTGTAGAAGGTTGGGGAGGTCTCTGGCGGGCGTGACAATGCCACACCATCACATGCATCTGTCCGCAGGGACGAAGGCAGATCTCCGCATGTGGAGGACATTCTTGGAGGATTTTAATGGCATCCCCATGGCAACACCAAAGGAGTGGGAGTGGGAGGTCACCATATACTCAGATGCGGCGGGGGCACATGGTTTTGGGCTCTATTGGGACGGGAGGTGGTGCGCGGAGGAGTGGCCTCGACACTGGAAGAATGGGGGAGGAGCATCGCCTTTTTGGAACTTTTCCCATTAGTGGTGGCTGTGACAGTTTGGGCGCAGGATTTGGCGCACAAGAAAGTGATTTTCAAAGTGGATAACATGTCCGTGATTCAGGTGGTGAATAGGCAATCAGCAAGGGATGCGCAGGTACTTAAGTTGATGAGGGTGTTTGTCCTTAGCTGTCTGAGACATGATATTTTGTTTCAAGCCAGACATGTGCCAGGCGTGGACAATGATATAACGGATGCTTTGTCTTGTTCACAGTGGGAGAGGTTCCATGGGCTAGTCACGGAGGCGGACGAAGGCAAGACACCGGTTCCAGCAGGGATGTGGTCAGTAGGCGACAAAGGATGCTTGACCTGGTGGTAGGGTCCCTGGCAGCATCGACGCGGAAGGCATATACTCAAGCATGGAGAGAATTTCTGGAGGGGGGGGCCCGGGGACGAGCAGAGCAATGGGCGAGGGAGGAGGAGGTGGTCCAGTTTATGCTGTCACTCATTGACAGAGTTTTATCGAAGGTGACTATCGCAGGCAAATTGTCAGGCATTGCTTTTATGGGGAAATTGTGGTGGGGCTACGCTCCTTCTGCGGGGGAACTAAGCAGCCGCATACTAGAAGGTTGGGCAAGGATAAGGGGCATTAGGCCTCGGGTTAGGAAGCCGGTGTCTAAGGTTTTGTTGCTCGGCTTGCTGCAGGCGGTTCCTCGGATATGCAGGAACAAGGAGGAGGCTGTTTTGTTTTCCACTTTAATGTCTTGGATGTACTTTGGGGCATTTCGGGTGTCGGAACTGTTGGGTCGGAAGGGCGTACAAGGGGTGCAGTGGGGCGACGTGGAAATGAGGGAGGACCGGGTGTCATTGAGGATCACACACTCCAAGACAGACCAGAGGGGAGCTGGGAGGTGGGTTTCCATGTGGGCCACGGATGACAGGAATTTGTGTCCAGTCCTTTGGGGAAGGACTTTAAGGCGTGGGCGGCTGCCGGGTTCGGGGCGGTTTTCTGCAGGGGGTCAGGCCTCCGTGTGACAGCGGCGCAGCTGCTGTGGGTAATGCGGCGATCGCTTTTGTGCATAGGCGAAGCACCGAGCGATTTTGGTACGCATTCTTTCCGCATTGGGGCAACAACGGAGGCGGCCATGCAGGGTTGGGGGAGGGACAGGATCATGAGCTTGGGAGGTTGGAAGTCGGATTGCTTTAAGAGATACATTCAGTTACAGCATGTGGGGGGGAGGCGTAAATTGTGCCAGTGTTTTTGTCGCTCACATATGTGTCTTTTCAGGTGCAGTGGCTGGGCCAGCGTCCGCTGAGTTATCCATTTGGATTGTTGGACATTCCTTCGTGAAGTGGGCTGAGCGTCACGAGTGGGATAAAGGAAACGGTTTGAGTCTCGGGCTTGACACAGCACTGTTTAAGTTTTCTTGGCATGAGAAAGGGGGCATGAGGTGGCATGAGTTGTTGCCGTTGTTAAATAAGCTAGTTAGAGGTAACCTATGTCCAGATGTTTTGGTTGTCCATTTGGGTGAGAACGATTTGGTTCAGTGTAAGGGCTTGGCTTTACTGAAGCAGATGAAGCGGGACTTATTGGAAATAAAGCAGCAGTTATGTTATGTTATGTTAAAAGTTTTTATATAGCGCTCGTACACCAAGTGGTTTCATGGCGCTGGGGTCCAGGAGAAACTGCTGCAACAAATATTTTAGCCATATGCTTGTCGGAACTGCCAGGTCTTTAACTGTTTCCTAAACGGGGCAAGAGAGGTCAAAGAACGAATCTCCAACGGGAGAGAATTCCAGAGTTGAGGAGCCAGGACAGCAGTGGTCGGGATGTTATGTTATCTGGTCAGAGTTCATCCAGAGAAGGCACTGGAGGGGGGCAGAGAGACCTGCTGCGATAGATAAGGCCAGGAGGAAAATCAACAGGGACATGAGACTGTTTTGTAACAAGGAAGGCATCGGGAGAGTGGAACATCCTGAACTTAGATACGCAGCAATTTATTTTTTCAGACAGGATGGGGTGCACTTGTCTCGTTTTGGTTTGGAGTTGTACATCATTCAGATCAAGGAGGTACTGGACAGGGCGTTGGGCATTAGAAGGTATCCGAAGAAGTCCTATGCCCTAGTTGGGAGGTCAAAAAAGTTGAGAGGCAAGGACTTTTTTGAGTGGCGTTTTTCTTGGTAACTAGTGGTTTATATTGTTTACAGGTTAAGTTTAGGTTTGGAAAAGTTATTCCGGGAGTAGGTAGGAAGGGGAAGGTAGCATAGGAAATGTTTAGTTAGATAGTTATCTTAGGAATTAAGAAGAGTTTACAAGGTTAATGTGACAGCATGGAATGTCCGAGTTGGGGGGTTATAAACTGTTGCCAATAAGGGGAAAGGGGAAACTTTAGGGGTGGGGGTGGGGGAAAGGTAGGAAGAAAAATATTTAGTGAGGTTTAGTTTTGTACGGCAGAGGCCGAGGGAAATGTTTTTATTGTAAGGTGCACCTGTCTTCAATAAAGCGGCCTTTTCCACACATATATAGAGCGTTTGTGTGGTCTGTGCTGCGCCCCCCTTTGGCCCAATTTCTTCATTTTTTCCCCATCGTTTTCAAGTCAGTGGCCAAAGATACGAAAGTGCAAAAGTCACTAAAAGACACATTTCCATGGGCTTGGCCTAAACAAAAGCGCAAACTATATACTTGAGGGTCTATTTCTTGGGATGCTGTTGGGGCCTACAACGTAATTCCCCACCTTATAACCGGTCAAACATACAGATGTTATTGATGATGGCCGACAAGATTAAAGGAAGCCTCTAAATCCACTTGACTGAGTGCTAATGCTTGGATGTGGAGTTGTGTGGCTTTTTCCATGGGGTTTTCCACAGACATTATCCTCTCTTCTTTGATGCCCGTCTCCATCTCATGCTTCTTTCGAGGATGGACATTGGGTGACAGGGCTGTCCCCATCCTCACTTGCTGATTTCCTATTTCCTTGGTGGACCTCAGTCAGTCTTTGAGCTACTTTTCACCTTGATATCCATCAGGTGGTCCTTTATTTTGCGAGTCAGTAACTGGGCCTGGGATGCTTTCGATGTCGGTGAATTCTGTGAAACTTTCATAAGCTTGAGTAACACTGCTCTTTCCTGGCTTCCTGGAGGGCCCTAGATATAGAGGGACCATAGTTTTTGGTTCTTGATAACCTAATCCTCATAGCAAAAAAATTACTACTCTGGGTCCAAGGACTGTGCTAAATAAACGTTAACTTTAGAGCCAATGTAATTATTTCATAATTTTCAATATGCTTGCAAAATACTTACAAGAACACTACACAATTTATTTCCGGAGGATTTTTTTTCTGCCCCCTCTAAAAGTCTGAACCCCCTACAGGATTCCACCAGCGTCAGACTGGGACAGAAACAAGTCATGGGCACCAAAATTAAAGTGGCCCCATACGTGAATTAAATAGCTAAAACAAAGTGGCCCATGTTTGTAAATTGAGGCAGTTTTTAACCTGTAAAGACACGCTGTATGAGTGTTTTGCAGGGTACGGAAGGCTGCATGGGTTTGAGCCTGCTGCAGGAAAGGTTTATTTTAATATCAGGGAAATCAACAGTAAAAGCTGACCCACCAGACTATAAAATAGACCCACAAACAGCCAAAAAAATGACCCATACACTGACTTGTCAGTCCAGCCTTTGGGCCTTGCCTAATTGCCTTATGTGCCAGTGCGACCCTAGATGCCACCAACATAGAGCTCACACTAAAGGGCGAGTGCTGCACAGTCTGGAAGGAAAGACAGCTGCACAAAACAAAGGGGTCATCTATCAAACTACATAAGGAAATGTGAGGAAAACACATACCTTAGGTAAGCATCATCATTAGACCTAAGGATAACCACCTATACCCTTGCTTCTTGCTGGGCAAAAAAGCAAAGATCTGGGTGACCTACGGTGAGGGTGTAATTATGTGTGCCTTTGGCACGAAATAGCAGGATTACTCAGTTGTCTGCCTACTCACCCCTCTTTTGCATTTTATCTGTTCATGCGGCACTGCAGGCAACTGCCTCTTCTCCTGCGCCAGTAATCGGTGGGTGGCAAGTAGGAGAACCTAAAGAAAGTTTGCTCTGCTAACCAGGAAAGGTCCATTGGGTGCATCAAATTGTACTGATGTTACTAATCCTCAGGTGATAGCCAGCCACCCTTGTCTGGATCTAGAGGCTCTGAGAATGGGGGAAACAGCTCATTTTATGTGTAATAATGGGAAATTGAGATCTCAGCATTACCAGTGGTCTTCATTTTTCATTGTATCCAGCATTATGCTGTAAAATCAGTGTGTAACACATTGATTGTTTCTTGAGTGCCTGTATCTAAAAGAATGACAGGAACCATTGTTATATTTTTTGTTAATTGTCCCTGATTCCTGGTAATCCCTGGGTGTTACCTTGTATACATTACATCATTACAGCGCGGTACCTTGGCAGCAGAAACGAGATTTGGTAGCAACAGAAAGCAAATGGCATTTGTCGCCATGCTATATTCTGCATAAATGAGCCCGCTGCGCAGTTAGATGGGCCTATAGCACTGAGTTAGTAAAGCATGCCATATGTGTATATTAGACGTGGATATGCTCTATATTCCACTTTATGGGGGTGGTGCATTTTAATAGCAGCTCCGCTTGCCCTTTGCTTCCATGGGTTGTATGACGGAACAACGCATGGAAATACTCTGCATGCCTTTACCACATATTTTTTACCTGCCATTCTTTTGGATCGCATATGCTTTTACAACGTATGTCTTTACCACACATTGTTTATATATATATATTTATATATATAAACAATGTATTAATGGGGGGAGACTCCCCACACCACCGAACTTACCTTGAATGCGTGGTAAAGGTAAACAGATGTGGTAAACAAATGCGTGGTAAAGGTACAATGTGGTAAAAACCTCGTTGCAAAGGCTGTTTCCCCTTCCATGTGTTGGTGGCACTGATGGTAGTGTTGGGAATACCTCCACCACTGCAAAACATTGGAGGGTCCCATAGAGAGTTCTCCCTCCTAAGTAGGTTCAAATGTCGACACTGACCTCTGCAAATGCTGGATATTTTTTACTATTACATTTATTCAAGTTGCATGCTGCAGCTTTTATCTCATTGTTTAAAATGTATCTATTTATTGTTATTGACCTGAATGATAATGTCTCTTAGTTTTCTGATCTGGATACAGTTACCTATAAAGAAGGGGAGACAACATATTACCCTTTCCGTCTTTGAGACTCCAAAGGTGGCAAGAGAAAAGCAAGGGCAGGAATGAGTCAAACTCCCTCCTCCTGCTACTTCCTATCCATGCTGACAGAGCAACACTACAGAGCATCATAAAATTCAGTGTTTTACGCTGTGAATACATTGAGTCCTGACATTGTAGCCTTGTTTAAGATTCTTTGTGTGATAGCGACTCAACGTGCAACTTTCTTCAAGAGGAATTACAAACATATTTAAATACGGAGATTATACACATTAGGTTCAAACAAACCAGCAGTGGCCCGTTTTTTTAGGACGGATGGGCCCCCCCCGCCCCCCACACACACACACACACTTTTGGCCAACATAAAGAGTTTCTGTCAGGCTGAGGAAAGATCAGCCTGACAGACACTCTATTATTTTCAGGTCTAGACATGTGCTAAATGTGCAGACTCCTGGCTGCCTGAGCTGAACTTTGCCTGGCTGAAGATGTCACAGCACTGCGGGCATGACCTCTTCAGCCTGACAAAGCACCTTGAGACCCTCCACCTCATGAAGAGGTGGAGCATGACTGATAGTCTTGGATCTGCTTGCTTCAGTTTTAAGCACTGAAATACCCAGGGCTGAATGTCTATAACTGACACCTAGTCACAGAGTGGAGTGG
The DNA here is from genome assembly GCA_963921515.1 of Calotriton arnoldi. NCBI lineage: Eukaryota > Metazoa > Chordata > Amphibia > Caudata > Salamandridae > Calotriton > Calotriton arnoldi. The sequence continues at coordinate 364,911 of CAWUFW010007002.1, read as the reverse complement.
GATCAGCAGTCTCACCGACCCCATCCCACTCTGTGACAAGGTTGGGACAGCCAATGAGAGGAGGCAGCAGACCCAGCCCTTCTGAAACCACCAAGGCTCCCTCCCTGAGATGCTGCAAAGGGTAAGTGTTATGTTTTTTAATGTTTGGTGTGTGTGTGCGTATGTATGAATGTATGTGTATTTATGAGTACGCTTGTAAATGCATGGGCCTGTGAGTAAGTGTACATGTAGATGGGTGAGTGTACGTGTGTGTGTGTGTGTGGACCACCCGCCCCCCTGCTTGAATTATCGACCACCACTGAAACACACACTTATCATAAAGTGCATCAGTATCTGTGTTCCCTCACCAATCAGTGGCCTCCAAAACAACAAACGGAGAGACACTATCCCACAAAGAATCTTAGACACCGCCTACAAGGATTCTACCATGGAGCAAAGCTGATACAAGCAAGATTGTCTCCTGGTGCATATATACTAATCCATTGTGGACATTTAAAAAAAACACACTGATAGCCCAACCTGGCTGCCCCAGCTCAATGAATAGATGCACTTGTTACACCTACAACACAGACCTCAGTAATAAAGACCACCAGTTCCCAGTCCTGAGGAGACCTTGAACCTACCTAGGGTCAAAACGCATCGACACCACTACCCAAAGGCATGAGGCACAAAATTCTATGTGGAAACTAATATAAAGGATTATGATAATTAAGTACAGCTTTCATGAAAAAAACTACTGCCAAAACTCTTGTATACCTCCAAGGCAGTGTATGCACTGAATCAAATAAGGATGCTGACCGCACTTCCATTAGTGAAGTGTTGGAACTGGAATAGTTTATCCTAATAAGTAAATGGTTTTTGTTTGTGTTGACTACCACTGAATGGTGACGGAACACAGCTACAGAAGCACTTTATGAAAAGTGTTTGCTTGTAACTAATGTTTATGAGCTCCGTATTTAAATGTGTTTGTAATTCATTTCAATGAGATGTTTGTATGTAATAATATAAAGAAAACAATTGAATGATCAATGGACTATTCGGTTTGATCTCTCTCAAACTGAGTATTACACGTGACAATCATGGGAGGAACTGTTTTCTTGCTTTCTTCAGGTACATCTTAGTCAGCCTAACAGGTATGTTTTGTGCAAATAGTCCAATAGCATTGGTTTCAGACGGGCATTTCTGGAATCCATTTTGGTACATTCTATGGATTTTATGCATTCGGCGTCAGACAGCTCTTTGTTAAGATTTTCCTACCACTCCACTCTTACCTTTGAGTTATCTGGGTAAAAGATAGTAGGGCATATTTATGAGAGGCTTGCATCGCATTTGCACCTCACAACATGGTACATGCGTGACGTAAAGCTCTAAGTCAGATTTAAGAAGCCCCGCAAAGCCACTTTGAGAGGTTCTGTGTGGCTTCATAAATCTGGAGTAATGCAGCGCAAATAGCTGTGTTGCGTTACTGTGCCCTGGAAAGGTGGTCCATGGGTGTTGTGTGGGTGTTCCCACGCAACTCCCATGGATTTTGACGCAATCCCAGATTTACAGAAGTTGTACACCTGGTAATGCACCAAAATCTTATGCCTTCCCAGGGGAAGCGTAACAAGGAGAAATGTCTCTATTTCTCCTCGTTTCTTCCTCTTTCTATGGGTGCTGCATTCTGCAGCACACATACAAAGAGGAATATGCCTCCAGGATTGTTTTTGTGCAGGAAGGTGCGCCTTCCTGCACCCGTGCACCATGGTGCAAGGGTGTCTGCATTGGCGCTAGGCTGCCAAAAGAGCGCCAGCGCATTGGAAAGGACAGGAATGCGCTGTATTGCCTTAAATACAACACATTCCTGCCCTTTCCCTGTCACACAGTGCAGTGTCGTACAGCGCAGCAAGGTGACTTGCTGCGCTGTGTGACTTCTTCATAAATGAGCCCCTGGGAGTATCGCATTATGGAGCACTATAGATGTCTACCATTGCCACATGTTCACAACGCCTGCAATGTGCAGGCTCTCAGAGGTTCACCCACATCCATCTTCCAGCCTCACTTCTCTTCCTACTTCTTTGTGTATCATGAATTGCGCTGGAACTCCCAAATTACACACATGTCTAAGTTGGTCAAATGTGCTCATCACACGATTATCATAAAGATCCCCCAGCATGCTGATTTTCCCAACCATCCATGGGCGAACATCTCTTGTTCGTGCAATCCCTCAAAATCACCATATTGGGATACTCAGAGAATACACCACCAGTTTACTAAGTCATTTTAAGTATTTTCACCAGCAGTGCCTGACTGTGACAATTGTCTTATCTAATATAGACACTGCAAGTCGAATGTCGAAGGCCAAAACCCAGGGCTCACAGAAGGTGCCAGACCTAATATAGAGTCAACTGTAGCTGTGCAGGTGTGCAATGATACCTGTATGTGAGTAGTGCATGTTTGCATGTGTGCACCTTTGAGTTACACATGGTGACCAGGGGCATAGATACCATTGGTAAAGCAAGTGAATTTGCACCGGGGTCCTAGCCCTGAGGAGCCCATTGAACCCTGATAATTGCTCTATTTTACTACCCCAACAGCAGTCAAATGGGCTATTTTCTTTGCTTGCACCAGGGTACATAGTACCCTTGCTACTCTACGGATGGTGTCTCTGCAAAACAGGACGTCTTAAATATTGCTTCTTCACACAAATAACTTGCACCCCCTATAAGAGATCACTCAAATGCATTTGAAAGAAAATATGACAGTTACCTTGTTTTTAAAAAAAAAATGTACAGGACTGAATGGAAGACTAGAACAGTGTCTCTTAATTTTTTCACATTCCATTACATCCTACTCAAAAATTGTGCGATGACTTGAACTCTTTCTTCATTGAGAAAATTCAGATGATAAAAGATAGCATCCCCCCTAGACCTCTTACCAGTGCTATCCCCTTGGAAGATATAAACCCAATGAAACTAACAACATTTCCGGCAATCACCAAAGATGATTTCTCGAAGCTCATGACCAAGGTTAAATCTGGCTCCCCTAATGATATTTGCCCTCCTTGGATCCAAACAATTATCTTCTCAGATCTTCCTGAGTCAGCGATCTCTCTGCTTAAAATATCCTTAAGTCAGGGTATGGTCCCCCATTCCATTAAGGAAGCGATAGTCGTTCCATTGCTAAAAAATCTGGGGAAGATTCATCAGTCTTAAAGAACTATCACCCCATCTCCTTACTTCCTTATCTAGCCAAGATATTGGAAGCACACATCGCCCAACATCTCTACTCTTTTTTTAGAAGACTGTTCCTTTCTGAACTCTAATCAGGTTGGTTTTCGACCCGCCCATTCTACGGAATCTGTCATACTTTCCGTAGTTGATGATATGAGTGAGGAAGCAGACAAAGGACGGTCCCAGCCATTATTCCTTTTGCACTTATCGGCAGCCTTTGATACGGTGGATCATGACATCCTAATCGACTGTGTCAAGGCTGCTGGTTTGTGGGGATTAGCATTAGATTGGGTGATATCCTTCCTCTCAGACCGTTTTCAGTCGGTCCACCTCTTTCCCATCTATTCTTCCAAGGTCAGACTTGATTGTCGAGTACCTCAGGGCTCCTCTTTGTCCCCCCTTTTATTCAATCTCTACATCCACCCGTTGGTACATATTCTACAGAGGCGAAGGGTGAAAGTATATAACTAGGCTGATGACATGCAGCTACTCTTCAAAGTTGATGACTCACCAGAATCTATAGAGTTTTTTCAGAGCACTATGCTCTACATCCGTAACTGAATGAAATGTCATCAGCTGAAGCTGAACTCAGATAAAACTGAGACTGTGAAGACCAAAAACAAACTGCATAGTTGGAATCCCTCTATTTGGCCATTGGAGATGGGTGCCCTCCCTATCCCAAAAAAGCAGTTAAAAGCCTCAGGATTCTAGTCGATGAAGATCTCTCACTGAAGCCCCTAATAGGGGCAGTGACTTCGTGGTTTATTTTTTCAAATTCCCAAAAAAAACAAAAAAATAGGGAATACTTTTTCATCAAGGCCATCATACAGATCATATTTGCTCGTCATATCACAAATTGACCATGCTAACTCTCTGTACCTGGGCCTTCCCAAGGGTTTGAGTCAGAGGCTCCAGTTGGTCCAAAACCAAGCAGCTAGATTGATCTGGCATCAGCCTAGATTCTGCCACACCAGACCTCTGCTGGTAAAATTACACTGGCTTCCAGTCACTCAGAGAACTCTTTTCAAAACTGGGTGTATTATTTTCAAATCTCGATTCAGCAAAAGCCAAACTTTTGTGACTTCCAGAATCCAGAAATACACTCCCAAGCGCAATCTGAGGACGACGCTCCAAAATCTATTAGAGGTCCCTAAGTTTAACAGGAAGAGATTGGGTGGAGCTAAGTTTCCGTGCTTGTCCCAGGCGTCTGAAATTCCTTTTACTACTCCATGCCTGAGCACACACTAGTGACTTTGAACATTAATTTGATACGATTTATATTACAACACAATTCCAGAATAGTAGATCTTGATCTTTTACTGTCTTCTGTTGGATGTCCAGCCAACACGTGTTTCGTCGTCCAGGGCAATAACCCACGACTTCCTCAGGGCTGTCTAAGTATTACAGACCACTTTGAACCTCTAAACCGGTTGTAATTCCGTCCCGGCCGGTAGGTAGTGGAACTCAAATCTAATCTGCAAACTGCACTGGGTATATCAATTGGTCCACTAACACCCAATCTTGTGTTCGTTGTCTAAAAATAATCTGGTCCACTAACATCCAATTCTTGCATCTGTTGTCCACAAACCATCTGAAACGGACGCACATCCGCATCTCGTCATCAGGTCAGTGGCGTAGCTGGGGGGAGCAGTGGGGGGCGGACTGCCCCAGGCAGCACAAGTTTTGGGGGCGGCGACTGGCCGCCCTCCCTCAGCTCTTACCTGCGGCCGTAAGAATCAGCATCACCCCCCTGCTCTTACCTGCGGCCGTCATGGCTGCATGAAGCGGCAGCACCCACCCTCTTCGATTAGGCAGCCGCGGGCGGCAGACGCAGTGGCTGCCATGGGCAGCCTAAGGCCTAGCTATGCCACTGCATCAGGTGCAACTAAGAAAGGGCGCTGTGTACAGCCCAAGCGAAAAGACTCTCTAAGAACGCCTATCCGCGTCCCGCCGACTCGTCTGAATCCTTTCCCCCAAAAATCAGATCCACGACTTCCTACGCGAGTTTAGGTCTTTGTTTACCCCTTCCGTGCTTCCGTCGGCCAACGGCCGTCGCGAGCACTACCTCGCTAGTGCTGCGCACGTCCGTTGGCCGACGCGGCCCCGCCCACTCTTTTAAACCGTCGCGCCGCGGTTAAGCGGTTAAAAACCTGACTCTTTAGACAGGTGTATGGTTAAGATTTGAGTTGCCCTTGCCTATGCGTTTTCAGCACCATGAAACCTTTTTGGTGTTTATGCGCTTTATAAATATGCTGTAACATAACATAACATAACATTGATTTACTATATGGGCCTTTTGTGTCTCGGGCTAAATGTAAACACTGGGTAGAAACTTTTAACATTTAACAGGAAAAAGGTAAATGAAAATGCATGAAAGTCTTTGGAGCAGTAATAGCCTGTTTGCTGCTTCTATACCGTGCACTGCAGTGTGTAAACAATTTGTTACACACAAACCACTTCTGGCCGTGGTTCCGCGCTCAGACAGGGGCTTGGAGGCTGGGCATGTTCTCCACTAAGGCTGTATAATACAGCCTGTGGAGAACATGCACAGTGCGCATGATGGTTGGGCCGGCCGAGACGGACAGCCTAACCTTCATGCGCACTTTAGGTGCAGCCACCACTCCTCCTCCTTCCTCGACATCAGGGGAGGCCAGCCCCGCCCTGCCCTATCAGCGGGGATGCACTGAAGTGCAACTAAAATAGTAAAAATAACATGATAACGTTAATAACAGACGGCCGTTAGTATCATTTTATTTTTACTTTTCACAGTTTTAAAGCAGTGGGGCGACGCTCCTCCGCCTTAGCGGAGGAGCCGCCCCTGGCTTCACATGAGCACCAGTTACATTAATTTTTGTAGACTCAAGGAGATTTTGTGATCTGCCAAGAATCACAGAATGTTGAGCTGATGCCAGACTCAAATCTGATTACCCAGTTCCAAAGTCGGCAGGTCTGGCCGTTACGCCACATCCCACTTCACATGTTAGCATACCTGCGAACTCACACAGTGCCACCGCGTGACACACGATATCGACTCCCATCTCACATGGTCATCCAATGAGGAGCCGATATCACACGGTGGCAGCGAAAACGAACTGAAAACCACTGTAAATAGTGGTTTTCCAGCTCGTTTTCCTAGGCTTTGATCTGCCAACGTCCATTAAGGGGTGTGAAAACACGCCAGGACATCGGCACCAGCCTCAGCAAGCTTTTTTGGGTTTTTTGTGGGGGGAGATGAGATTCAAAAGTGCCTCGTAGGTACTTCTTGGCGCAAGGCCTCACCCCCCTCAAGGCCCCATCCCCTTCTCATACAGTGAGATTGTTCTTCCATTTGGCAAGTATGTGTTAGCTTATTATCAAACACAAACCCTAAATCTTTGATATGAGTTTTAGGTTGAAGTAGAGGTCAGAGTCACTCCAGCGTCGGATAAAGTCCTTTACCCTCGGGTAAAGTCCGCGCTATATAAAAACGCATAAATAAATCAAAAATAAAAATGAGTGTTGTTGCCGCTAGCATGACCTTAGTTTTTCTCCCATTTAACTTTCGGCAGATGGTTCCAATCCACTCCGCTTTAGCAGAAGCAGCATAAAGACAATTCATGCACGACTGATATTTGAAACCACAAATCTACTTTGTTGTGTCTGCTGTGGTCTGCCCCTCAATTAACTACTTTTTTGGATCTTTTTTGATAAGTTAAAGTGGTTTCGTTTGTTTTTCCACAGTTGTCCATCAACTTTTTTTTCATTCGTAGTTGTGCCGATGGTATTCTTGAGTAAAAGTGAGAGTATCCACGGTGTCCTGGTGCCATCTGCTGGTTATAAAGGATAATGTTAATGAGCCAAGATTCTCGTAAACTTACTGTTCTGGGTCACTTTATCTTTCTACACCGCTCACCAGGTACAACTCAACACTTCCTGGTTGAAGTTATACTAGTGTAATGTTTATATTACATAGCAGGCTTTATAAATCATGTAAGGTGTGATGTAGCATGATATTGAGTGTTTTTGTTTTTACAGCAGTTGTGTGATGCATTATGGCAGTAGTTTCATGTTGTGATGTTGAATGTGTGGTAGTGAGGTAGTGGATGTCTTGGTCTATGTTCTTTATGTTATAGTTATTCATGACAGTTGGGGTCTGCCTCAATATTGTTGTGTATGTTTTTAATCAACGTTTTTTATATGACTATAGGGGGTTAATGTGTGAAACAGATTTAAGTTTCTGTAATAGTGGTTACAGTATTATTGCACAGTGTAATCACAGGAAATTAAGTGGATTAATATTTCTGCAAACTTGTCTTGGGATTCCCATACTCTTGTACCCTTGTGGACATCCGGTAGGGTTTGTACACTCGGTGCCGGGTCCATGGCCCCAGTGGCAGGTCCAACAAGAGCCCAGAAGCCTCATCTGAGGTTGGCAGGCCTTTCTGCAGGGTCCCCCTTCTGAAGGGGGAGGGGGAGTCCCTTTGGAGACTTTGACCTGAGCCAATTGTGCAGCGGATGCTACCCCTGCCCCAATTGGCTGTATTAATTTTTTTATTTTTTTTTGAAGACTCGACGACCAAGTCACAGAGTCCTGAAAGGAAGGGTTGCGACATTTGTCTCACTTTGTGGCCAGCCCGTCAGTTCATGGGCCTGGAATGGATGACAGGAGATAAAGCTCACCCATCTGATAAGATTTGAATATTTTTTTCATGGGAATCCGGGTTTGTAGATCTCTGTAGTCTAGACATCTGTATCTTTCTAACCCTTTTAGGCTTATGGAAAAAAAATGTAAATGTTAATTTCTCAATAACACCTGGACAAGTTTACACCAAGCCAAACAAAAGCACTCCCTTGAGTAAAGTTCTACTTTTATACTAAGTTTAGTGTAATTCCATTCAGCCATTTCAAAGAATCCTATGGTAACTAACGAGGGAAAAATAACTTTTATGACCACCCTCCACTCCCTCTCAATTTTTTGACCCCTGCTTGACAGGTCTGCACAAAACGTGGCTAGCTGAACTTTAACAGGATGAAACCTTTTTTGAAATTTCATGCAAATTCATTGAACGGTGCCTAAGTAATTAAGAAAACAAAAAAATACCTTTTTATTGGAAATTTTGGCCTTAACATAACTACACAGGTCCTTTTATCACCTGTGTTTTACATATTTATATTACACAGTGACAGTAACCATTGTGTAGTTACGTGTCAGATGAACAGGGCAATAGTCATAAATGGGTTCGGCAAACCTAGGGCAAGATTCGCCAACCCATGCATCACCATTTGGGGATTTGCTGTCATGGATTTTGAATGACAAACTCCTGGAGAGTCATGGCTCCGAAAAGTTTTTCCTGGGTTTATGGTACTTAGGCATGATGCATGCCAATCAAAATAAAAAAAAAATATTGCCTGGCCAAAGGCTAGGCTCGATGGGCCAAGCTCTATGCACAGCAGGGGTTGGCAGCCCATGGCAAGGGTTCAATGACAAAATATCGAAGTATAAAATATAGATGTTAAAAATATCAAAAAAATATATAGAATGGAAAAATATCGACTCCCTAGACTTAAACAGGTAAGTACAAAAATATCGAATCAAAAATATCGAAATTAAAAATATAGATGTAAAAAATATCGATTAAAAAATATAAATAAAATAATATATATTAAATATATAAAATAATATTATCTTTAACAAAATAAATTAAATTTAATATACATTTTAACTAAATATCAAAAATAAACTTAATTAAAAAAATATAAACACATAAACATAATGTATACATATACATATATTTACTTTAAAATAATTTATTAACTTTTTCGTTAATTTTTAAACTTTTAAATTATATAAAATAAAATACATGCATATATCAATAATTTAAAATTTAAAAAAAACATTCTATAATTATTTAAAACATTAAACTAATAAAAATAAAAAAAAACGTACATTTCACAATACAATAAATACAACAGTAGGGAAAATGTTGGATAGCGGAATAATTAAATGTACTATTCGAACTCCAGTGAATACAACAGTAGGTAAAATGTTGGATAGCGGAGGGGTAAAAATTACTATTCCCACTCTAAAAAGTGCAACAGTAGGGAAAGTGTTGGATAGAGGAGGAGTAAAATTTACTATTCCCACTCCTGTGAGTGCAAAAGTAGGGTAAATGTTGGATAGCGGAAGAATTACATTTACTATTCCCACTCCAGTGAGTGCACACTGGAGTGGGAATAGTAATTTTTACTGCTTAGCTATCCAGCACTTTCCCTACTGTTGCAATCACTGGAGTGGGAATAGTAGGGAAAGTGTTGGATAGCGAAGGGGCAAAAATTACTATTTCCACTCCAAAGAGTGCAACAGTAGGGAAAGTGCTGGATAGCGGAGGGGTAAAAATTACTATTCCCACTCCAGTGAGTTCAACAGTAGGGAAAGTGCTGGGTAGCGGAGGGGTAAAAATTACTATTCCCACTCCAGTGAGTGCATCTGTAAGGAAAGTTTTGGATAGCGGAGGGGTAAGAATTAGTATTCCCACTCCAGTGAGTGCAATAGTAGGGAAAGTATTGGATAGCGGAGGAGTAAAAATTACTATTCCCACTTCAGTGAGTGCAACAGTAGGGAAAGTATTGGATAGCGGAGGGGTAAAAATTACTATTCCCACTCCAGTGAGTGCAACAGTAGGGAAAGTGCTGGATAGCGGAGGGGTAAAAATTACTATTCCCACTCCAATGAGTGCAACAGTAGGGAAAGTGCTGGATAGCAGAGGGGTAAAAATTACTCTTCCCACTCCAGTGACTGCAACAGTAGGGAAAGGGCTGAATAGCGGAGGGGTAAAAATTACTATTCCCACTCCAGTAAGTGCAACAGTAGGGAAAGTGTTGGATAGCAGAGAAACAAAAATTACTAATAATATTTAAACAATTGAAAAAAATTAAATAATCTTACAAATAAAAAAACAATATTTTAAAAATATACGATTAAATATATTAAACATATAAAAATAACACATATTACAATATTAATTACATATAACAAAAAGGTACAAATGTTATATAAAATAAATTAAGAAATACATTTATAAACAATATTTATTTAAAAGGAACAAATATTAACAAACAAGCAAATTATTTAAAACATAAATGTATCTATTTTATTTCCTACCCTATAACACCACACCAATAAAAAAAGACTTCAACATTTTTATTTAAATTTATTTCCATAATTAACATAATTAATAATGAATTTAAAAAATATTATTAATAATAAACATTCATTGAGTACACATTCTTTAACACTATAATATCCACAACACACACCTAAAATTAATTACACAATTACCATAATTAATTACTAATTAATTTATTTATATTAATTAACAACTAATTAATAATTCATCAATAAAAAACAAATTACTTCCCACCCTTCCCACCATTTACACTTATAAACACCACAACACAAACCTAAAATTAATTACACAATTACCATCATTAATTACTAATTAATTAATTAAAATTAATTAACAACTAATTATTAATTCATCAATTAAAAATAAATTACTTTCCACCCTTCCCACCATTTTCACCTATAAACACCACAACACACACCTAAAATTAATTACACAATTACCATAATTAATTGCCAATTAATTAATGAAAATTAATTAACAACGAATTATTAAATAATTAATAATAAATTAATTTACACATTTAACCCTATAACATCTCAATTAAACAAATGTTAATAAATAAAAATTATTCAATAAATGTATTATTATTAAATTACTTCCCACCCTATTCCCCTATAAACCCACAACCCGCTACAGAACTAAAAACAAAAAATTAAAAAAAACAAAAAAAATAATAACTACTAAAAATAATCAATACATTTTATATAATTAAATTACTTCCCACCCATTCCCCTATAAACCCACAACCCGCTACAGAACTAAAAACATAAAATTCTAATAAAAAAAATTAATAACTACTAAAATTTTAACACATATAATAAACATACAATAAATTCGTATACAAAAAAACATACATCACCCACATATAAAATATATACTAAAATACATAACATTAATAAAAAATCGATATTTTTAACAACTATATTTTTGCAAACGATATTAAACACTTCGATATTTTTTAAATCGATATTACTTACCTAAAATCGATATTCTTGACCACGAGAATTTGTCTGTCGATATTCCTGCCCCATGATATTTTTGACACGATATTTGTGCAATTCGATATTTTTTATTCGATATTCTGTCTTTGCGCCCATGGCAAGTTGTGTGAAGAGCCTGGCCACAGGCCATCCCTGCAGCCAGTGTGGTTGAATATTAAGTATGTAATTAAAAACCCATGAAACTCACTAAAAAACACAAAATTAAAAACTGAGTTCTGGTTCTGGCATAAAAGGGCAAACCCACTGAAATTCACTGGTTATGATTAGCAACTCAGACAACTCACGCCATAACTCACAACGCCCGCCATACTCAAAACACCAAATTGCCAATGACATTTAAAAAGTGCTATCAAGAGAACACCACAGTCGGTGGCACGAATTATGGTGTGTCTTGCTCGCATTGCTAACCAGAACTGATGGATGTGTCCATTTGAATAAGAACCATAACTCAGTTGTCAGTGATGTCATCAATGATATAATTTGAGATGTCATCAGTGATGTCATAGTTGATGTCATAGAACGTGTCATGAGTGATGTAATATGTGAGGTCATAAGCAGTGCATGGATGGCGGGGCCCAAGTTATAGTTAGCTCTGCTATCTATAACTGGTGAATTTCTGTGTTTTTTTTTGTTCAAAACGTTAATGTTGTCACTGACATATTCTCCTAACTATAACGTTACTTTAACCTTTGTTTTTTTCAGTGCATATATAACAAAGGCGGAAAGTCAGGCAGCGGCAACAGAGGGAGAGGTTGGAGAGCGAGGAAATGGCCTCAACAGCAGTAAAATCAGGTATTTCTGACAAAATGGTGATAAATTTGTCCAATATTGAACTGACAATAGCTGAATTACAACTGTTATCTTTAGGACTTTCTTATTGCCCCACCAATTGTTTTAAATATGTCCAGACAAGAATCGATATCTTCAAATTTATCCGGAAACTTAAACTGAGGAAACATTTTAAACTCAATAAAGCTGCTGAAAAAGCCACCCTTATTTCTCAACAAGGCACAGTTACTAATATTCTCAAGGTGTCAGATATTGATGCGCTTAGATCTTTGCATTCTTTGGCACATGAAGACGAAGGAGCCATCACCTCGACACAGGATGAACTTAGAGAGATGGGCATATGCAGTAATATTCATCCCACCAGTCCGTTTCGACCGCCGTCAACCTTTATCCCCATGATGCCGAAGGACGCTATCGACATATTTAGTGATTGTGTCATTGAAGAGCTCAAAACTTTAAATCGTAAGACTCTAAATAAACAGCGTCAAAGAAAATACACGGAAATTCAATATACAAACCTCATGCGGAAACTAAAGGATAATAATGAGATTATTATTAATAAGGCAGACAAAGGTGGCAATATTGTCATATGGCCCAGATCGCAATATATGGAGGAGGCACAACGCCATCTTAATGACACAGCGTGTTATAGGAAAGCGTCATACAACGACCTTAGACTATTTAAAGAGACTATTTTTAAGGAATTGGCCCAATGGAAACGGGAAGGACTGATAAGTAAAGACGAATTCAGTTTCTTGAAAAATGATCATCCGATTACTCCTGTTCTATATCTCATCCTGAAGGTGCACAAGCAAATAATACCTACGCCTGGAAGGCTGATCATTTCGGCGCAAAAAAGCCTCTTGGAAGCTATGTCTAAATATGTGGACTTCTTCCTACGTGCATTTGTTGAGGACCTACCGTCGTATATCAAGGATACAGGCCATTTTTTATCAAAAGTGCAAACCTGTGCCTGGGATGAAAACTGCTTCTTCATTGTAATGGACATATGTTCTCTTTACACAAGCATCAAACATTCAGATGGACTGAAAGCAGTGAATTATTATTTGAGTAAGCGGGATATTGAAATGTATCAACATAACAACATGCTTCTGAAGATGATTGACTTGTGCCTCAATAACAATTATTTCCTTTTTAACAAAGAGGTTCATCAACAGCTGCGGGGGGTGGCCATGGGGGCATGTTTCTCTCCCAGTTATGCGTGTTTGCACGTTGGGTGGTGGGAGGAGCATGTCCTCAGGGGCACCCACAAAGCGTTGTATGATACCCATGTTCTATATTGGTGGCGCTTTATAGATGATGTGTGTGTGATCTGGCAGGGTTCGGCTGAATCTGCCAGGAGTTTTGTGAACATCATTAATAACAACAATCTCAATTTAGAGTTTACCGCACACATAAGCAATGAAGTTGCACAGTTCCTTGATGTAGAGCTCTATGTAAAGAATGGGGCTATACACACAAAATTGTTTAGGAAAAGTACAGCTGGTAATTCAGTTCTTCATGCTACAAGCTCGCACCCAAGACACCTAATTAAGAGCATACCATACGGAGAGTTTCTTCGTATAAAAAGGATATGTAGCTCGGAGTCTGACCGTGAAACATGTCAGGATGAAGCCTTTAATAGATTTCGAGCTCGAGGTTACAACTTAGCCGATCTAAAGGGAGCAATGTCAAAAGCTAACAAGTATGTTAATAAAACCTGCATACTCAATCAAGATAGTACATGCACTGAGATTCCTTTAGAAATATTAGCAGATCCTCTCACAGTGCCAGAACCTATACGGTTAATAACTACATACAGCAGTCAAGAACGACAGATAAGACGCATTATATATAAAAACTGGGCAATAATTAAAACGGATTTAACATTGTCTCAAATTGTACCAGACACTCCATCGATAACATTTAGAAGAGCACCGGCTATGAGAGATGTGTTGGTTAAATCTAGTCCAGAAGTTAGCACGTCTAGTAACTGGTTGTCTAAAAGAACTGGTTTCTTCAAATGCTCGTCATGTAGGGCTTGTAAATTCGGTATTAATACTATCGAATATACCAATGCGTTTGAATCTAAAACTACCAGAATCAAAGGGCCTTTTACATGTCACACTGATCATGCTGTTTATATATTACAATGTTCATGTCAGCTTAAATATGTAGGCAGCACCAAGCTGCAAGTATACGTCCGTATACTTCAGCATTTACGAGCAATAGTGAACTCAGAGCCTGGTTACCCTGTTGCCCGGCACTTCAAACTTGTGCATGATAACAATTTGAATGATTTGAAGTATTATGTTATTGATGCTGTACCAAAATTACCTAGGGGTGGTAATCGTGAAAGGAAACTGCGCCAGTTAGAATCTCAGTACATTTTAATTCTCGACACTAAGATGCCAAATGGTTTAAATACAGGAGAAGATTTGTATAATTTTCTATAATTTTCTGTAAAGTACATTTCTCATTAATAGGCTGAGGTATTTATTGTTATATATATATATTTTTTTAGCCTTAGTGTCGAGTTTATGTTATTGAGTTTTTGTTGTTGGAGATGTGGTTATTAGGCCTGTTTTTGGACTTGGTAGTGGGACTCGTTCGGCCTAGTATACTTGGTTTTTCCTGGTTTTTATCCATTTTATGGGTTTTAGCTAGGTTTTACTTCGTTTTACTGGGTTTTACGTAGTCTTATGCCGGTTTTGAGATGGGTTTTAATTACATTCTAATTACTCCATTGTTCTCCATTTATCTTTTACTGGCTCAATAGTTAGATTGTTGACACATGTGTGGTAATTCATGATACATTTCTTATTTTTATTTTATCTTTTCTTAGTATTGGACATAATACTACTATTCTGTACTGTATGTTTCTAATGATGGTGAGATATATAGAATATTTGTTATCCCTATCATTCCCATTTTAATATTTAATATCTAGTTCTTATAAGTGCACTGGCACTTTATTCTGATTACTTTAATAGTGGTCATATTTGATGAAGAACTATATTGTTGGAAATTGTTTATATTTCTGGATTGTTTATTTTGCACTTGCACTTTAGGTACATTGAAACAGTCATTGCTCGTTCTCTTTGACCCACAAGTATGTAGTTGACTATGGTTTTTAATAGTCGGTATTATACTGTGTAAGTATAATTATTAACTTTTAACTTTTAAACTTTTAGCACTTGCACTTTAGAATTCAATTTTCTCTTCTCCAG
The DNA here is from genome assembly GCA_963921515.1 of Calotriton arnoldi. NCBI lineage: Eukaryota > Metazoa > Chordata > Amphibia > Caudata > Salamandridae > Calotriton > Calotriton arnoldi. The sequence goes on along the minus strand of CAWUFW010007002.1, from coordinate 349,513 downwards.
CCTAATCTGTTACGTACTTTTATATGTGTTCAGGTATGCGGGATCTTACCTTATCTTTTATATGTATTATTGTGTACCATTTTAAGGTTCATTCAACACTGGTTGAACATTTAGTTACTTATGATAGAAGGTATTGTTTCCTGCTACATTGTTTCTATTGGTCTACTATGTCTTAAATAACTTATAGTATGTCTTCTGTTTTTATTGGGAGGGAGGAGTTGTTTTTGCACTGTGTCACTTTAAATACTTTGTACTTGGTCCAGCGCGTCGTGTGATCAAGCTTGCGGAGACGCAGGCGAAACGCGTAATGCTGGGCACTTGCCATAAGAAAGATTGTTATGGAATGAATCAATCACCGAAATAAAGCACTTATTGGAATCTCTCCGTGTGGTCCGTACCTGCTAAGTTGCTGCTAAGTGGGCGCTTTAAGGACTTTTGGTTTCTATATATATATATATATATATATATATATATATATATATATATATATATATATATATATATATATATATATATATATATATATATATATATATATATATATATATATATATATATATATATATATATTACCTACTGGTGGTCGCCAGTAGGTAGTTATAGTTAGGACCTATTATCCATAGGAAAAGCGTTTTTTGATTTGCCAATATCTTTGGCGCCGTTTGACGAATCTTCGCAAAAGTTTCCAAACTAATGACCAGCTCAGGTCAGCTCCTGTCTTGAAAGTTTGGGGGTGATTCGTCAAGCGGGGGCCGAGAAAAAAGGGGGGTCCCAAAACGTGTTTTCCCCATGTTAATTTCCATAGGAATTTTGGAACAGGCTACAGCCCGAACTGCTAAACAGAATTACACCAAATTTGGCAAAAAGGTAGCTCTTGGTTCAGAAAGCGACTTTTTTTTAAATGGTGTAAATCTGTTCAGTAGTTCCTGAGAAATTCAAAAAATAAAAATATCGATATCTGAGCACCGAGGAGGGTTCGCGAACCCTCCTGAGCGCGAGCTTCATTCTGATTGGCTGCCAACACTCCAAACCAGGAAGTGTTGGCAGCCATCTTGTGACTCCGTAACCGAGTCACACGAAAAGAGTACAAAAAAGATGACAAACAAGAAAAGGGGGCAGGGTAGAAACACCCTGACCCCCTAGGCCTGCTCAGGGGGTCCCACAAGGAACCCCGGGGCCAAAAAAAGCATTTTTTTTAAAAACAAATTCGGCCAAATTCGCGCTTGGCGCGCAAATCTGGCCGAGAAAATCTTTAAAAAACGAAGCGCGGTATCCCGCGCTTTGTTTTCCTTAAGCCCCCGGGTGGGCCAGGTCCCGGGGGCAATGTGGAATTATATAGTGGGGGCCAGTAGGGGCCCTCGCAGCCCTGGGGACCGCCACCTCCCGGGGGCTTTATGCATAATGTGCGGGGGCACGCAGCCCCGGGGACCGCCACCTCCCAGGGTCTTGTAAAATAATGCGTGGGGGGGCTCCTGCCCCCCATGCTGCCCCGGGGACCGCCACCTCCCGGGGGCATTCCTTATTATCGGTGGGGGGTCCTCGTGGGCCCCCCCAAGCCCCGGGGACCGCCACCTCCCCGGGGCATACACTAATTTAAATGCGGGGGTCTGTAGCGGACCCCCGGGGACCACCACCTCCCCGGGGATTTGAAAATATAGGGAGGGGGGCTGCACGGTCCCCCTCCTGGAGCCCTCGATGGCCCTGGGGACCACCACCCCCAGGGCCGGCTCCTGCAATGTCCCGGGGTGCCCACCCCCGGGACATTACCGTTTGCTCCCGCCCTGCCATAGCAAACACTTCTTTGCTTCGTTGAAGTGAGAGCAGGAAACCTGCTCTCGCTTCAACAAAGCAAAGCAGAATTGCTTTTGGGCAAGGGAAGCTGCATGTTAGCAGCTCCCTTGCCCAAAAGCAATGCCGGCTCCCGCAGGAGGTGGGGAGCCGGCAGGGACCGTGGGGGCATTGGGGCTCCCCCCACAGTCCCCAAAGTGAGGGCCGGCCCCGGGGGATGGGGTCCCCGGGGCCAGAAGTGGCCCGGGAGGGGGACCACGTGGCCCCCCTCCCCTTTATTTTCAAAATAATAAATGGCCGGGTAGGGGGGCCGCGCGGCCCCCTCCTTAAAAAAATATATAAAATGGCCAAGCCCCGGGGGATGGGGTCCCCGGGGCCAATAGTGGCCCAGGGAAGGGGGGCCACGCGGCCCCCCCTTCCCTCTAAATATTATTTTTTAAAAAGAGGCCATGCCCCGGGGGATGGGGTCCCCGGGGCCAAAATCGGCCTCGGGAGGGGGGCCGCGCGGCCCCCTTCCCGTTTGTTTACAAATATTTTTTTTAAAGGGTCAGGCCCTGGGGAATGGGGTCCCCAGGGCCCCAAAAATACTAAAAGAAGGGGGGCCACACAGCCCCCCTTCTAAAAATATATAAAAAGAAAAAGCATCTCACCGGAGGCCCCGCCCCCCTCCCTGCACCACTCTGCAAACGTGCCCCCAGGCGCGTTCTAAGTTGGGGAATTAAGTCCCCTTGAATAATGAGGGTCCCTGGGGGCCAACTAGCCCACCAGGTACCTCTAGTAAGCGCCTCACAGCTGGATTGCTGAGAGGTGGTCCGAGGCCACGCCCCTTTTTACACCACTCTGCAAACGCGCCTCTTGGTGCACTGCTGGTGGGGCGATGAGGTCCTCTTGTGTCCTGAGGACCTCAGGACACAAGTGAACTTCATCCCCCGAGCAGCAGTGCGCTAGGAGGCGCGTTTGCAGAGTGGTGTAAAAAGGGGGCATGGCCTCGGACCACTCTCAGCAATCCAGCTCTGTGGGGCTTACTGGAGGTACCTGGTGAGCTAGTTGGTCCCCAGGGACCCTCATGAGGAAAGGGGACTTCATCCCCCAACCAAGAGTGTGCCAGGAGGCGCGTTTGCAGAGTGGTGGAGAAAGGGGGCGTGGCCTGTGTCCACCTCTCAACAATCCCACTGTGTGGTTCTTACTGGAGGTAATAGGTAGGCTTTTTGGCCCCTAAGGACCCCCAGCAGTGAAGGGGACTTCAATCTCCATCCAAGAGCGCGCCAGGGAGTGCGTTTGCAGAGTGGTGGGCAAAGGGGGTTGGCCTGGTATGAGAACTTAGCAATCCTGCTGTGTGATACTTACTGGAGGTAATATGAGGGGTAGTTGGCCCCCAAGGATGTCCTTGGGGGCCAACTACCCCTCTTGTTACCTCCAGTAAGTCCCAGACAGTAGGATTGCTAAGACGTCTTCGGAGGCCACGCCCCCTTTCTCCATCACTTTGCAAACACGCCTCCTGGCAGACTACGGGATGGGGGATAAAGTCCACTTTACTCCTGAGGGACTTTGGGGGCCAAGAAGCCCTCCTGGTACCTCCTGTAAGTCCTACGCAGCGGAATTCCTGTGCGCTGGTCGGAGGCCCAGCACCCTTTCTCTACCACTCTGCAAATGCGACTACTAGTTAAAGAAGCATCTTTCTGCACCTCTGATTTAGAGGTAGTTTTAATCCCCCTGCCCAATTATATACTAGGGCCTTACAGGGGAGGTCATGCCAATTACAGGGGTACCCCAACCCATAATGTACCTTAGTGTATGAAGGTGTTTTCACTGTATTCTAAGTCTTTTAGCATAGCACTGGCTCTAGGCCTGGTTAGTCAGACTCAGTTACCACCAGTACCCGTCAGCAAAAAGTTGGGGGCACAGGATGACTTTGCAACAAGGCCTCTTTCTGCCCCTCTGTTGGTTCTTTCTGCATATCTCTTGCTTCTTTCTGCACCTTTCTTTGTCTTTCTGGACTTCTGTTGAATCTTTCTGCATTTCTCTTGCTTCTTTCTGCGCCTTTCTTCCTCTTTCTGCATATGTCCTACCTATGTAGGCATAGTTTGAAATTAGCATTTAAAAAACCTTTGAAATTCACTGAAAAAACCATAGGTTTCAGGGTCGTTATAGTTAGAAATTAGCATTTAAAAAACCTTTGAAATTCACTGAAAAAACCATAGGTTTCAGGTTCGTTATAGTTAGTAATTAGCATTTAAAAAAACCTTTGAAATTCACTGAAAAAACCATAGGTTTCAGGGACGTTATAGTTAGTTGGACATTTTACTCATACAAAACCAGAGAAATTCGGCCGTTATAGTTAGTTGAGCTAACTATAACTCGTGCCCCCACAATGCACTGCTGATGACGTCACATATTACATCATTCATGACATGGTCAGTGACATCACTGATGGCAAATTCCTTTTCAGCGTGAAATTGATTTATTCCATACAGCGAAAACACTGTATGGAATAAATCAATTTCACCCTGAAAAGGAATTGGGCTCGGCATTTGTTTTTTCGAAAATAAGAAACAATGGACTATGTTTGGAGGATCGCTACCTCGCCGTGAGCCCGCCGCCGAATGGGGCTGGAGAACTAGCAAGATACTGTAGACTGATATATATATATATATATATATATATATATATATATATATATATGTATGTATATATATATATATATATATATAGATATCCAACGCCCACAATTGTCCGATCCCATCAATTGTAATAGATAGAGCGCACTCTGGAGCAGAAATATTTTCAAATATTTATTCCACAAAAACCAGGATGACAGACGCGTTTCGGCACGGTCGCCTTCCTCAGTGTCAACACTGTGTTGACACTGAGGAAGGCGACCGTGCCGTGCCGAAACGCATCTGTCATCCTGGTTTTTGTGGAATAAATATTTGAAAATATTTCTGCTCCAGAGTGCGCTCTATCTATTACAATTGACGGGATCGGACAATTGTGGGCGTTGGATCGTATCCGTAATCCACCTTACGGAGAGCGGCACCCGTGGCGTGTGGCGCGATGGCTGGTGGACTAGAGTTGAGGCATATATATATATATATATATATACACACACACATATATATACATCTCTCTCTCTCTCTCCATATAGATTTATATATGTATACATTTATATATGTGTGTGTGTGTATATATATATATATATATATATATATAAAATATATAATATATATATATATATATATATATATGTGTATGGTTCCATTACGTGGGACCTTTGTACTTTTCTGCCCTTGTATTAAGCCACTTGGCGATTTCACATTGCATTGACGACATTGGGCATTGCTGTGTCACTTGACGCTTATTACATGTTCCCCGCAACATTTTGTTCTTTGCCACTTTGCACATTTCAATTGGGGTCGCCTGGTTTTTCGCCGTTATATATGCGCATCAATATTTTTTCTTTTTTGGCCTTGAATCAGTGCCAACTGTGAGACATACCCTTCAACTCACAGTACAGACGCCCCTTCTGTATTATGCCTTTACATTTCCTTTCATTGTCTTTCAAGACGTATTTATGCATCATTTGTTTGTAGTGGGATTTTGTGCATTAATACAGCACCTTTACATGTTTTAAGATGGCCGCCACCATGGCAAGAATGTACTTGACATTTAACATCAAAGTCCATCTTCTGTGTTGCCACATTCCTTTGTAATGGAGTCTAACTTTTCAGTCTGTGTGTGATGGAGACAGCTCTGCTGTTGAAACGCGTTATGACTGGATATTAAACCTGCACCTTGCTTCTCTCTCGGTAGGGGCACCAGGCAAGGTTGCCCTCTGTCGCCACTTCTTTTTGCCTTGGCCTTAGAACCCCTTGCAGCGTGGATCCGGCAGAGCCCCGCCACTCGGGGCCTTAAATGGATGTCTGGGTGGGAGGACCGTATATCACTGTATGCGGATGACATCCTGCTTTATCTCGCCTCCCCGGCAGCGTCTCTCAATGTGGTGATGGATATATTCCATGTCTTTGGTAAGTTCGCGGGCTATCAGATCAACTGGTCCAAATCGGTGCTTTACGTTCTAAATGGGAAGAGACCTCGACTTCCCCGGAATTGCCAGCTGACAGAGGCCGGTGAGGGCTTCAAGTATCTGGGAATCTGGGTATCTAAAGATCTGACACGATTTTATGACACCAACCTCCGGCCACCACTAACGCGCCTCAAATCCGATGTCCAGCACTGGAAATCGCTCCCTTTGACTCTCCTGGGACGCGCTGCCCTATTCAAAATGATGTCCCTCCCCCGCCTTCTGTACGTGTTGCAAAACACTCCCCTTCCGGTCGCGGCGTCGTACTTTAAAGAACTAGAGGGCATAGTGCGCGATTTGCTATGGGAAGGCAAGCCACCTCGTATTGCCACAGGTAAGCTCACACTGGGGTGGTTCGACGGGGGCATTGGACTCCCCGACATGAAAAGATACTACTGGGCCTCGCAGCTCGCTGCCATTAATCAATGCACTTATAGGCGGCATGACGACCCAGCCTTTCGGATTGACCGGTGGCTCCTCCCTGGGGGTGGGTTTGAGGGAGCGCTGTATTTAAAGTCTCAGAAACATGTCTTGTCCGGCCCGACCAAGCACGCCGTGCAAATATGGAAAGACGCTACCAAAAGCCTGGGGTGGGAGGGCAGACTTACGCGGGCTACGCCACTTTGGCATTGTGACCAGTTGGGTCGGTTATCGCGCTCCTTGGGGTTCGACAAATGGGATACCATCAGTATTTCCAGAATTGGGGACCTTTGGAAATCCGGAAATGTCATACCATTCTCCCAACTCAGTAGCGAGTTTGAAATGGCCAGCACTGAAAAGTTTCGTTATCTCCAGATTCGACATGCGCTGCTCTCGGCCCTCCCCAGGGGAACGGACCTCCCAGAATCCTCCCCTCTTGAGGACAGGATTCTAGATGGCGATTTGCCTGAAAAAGCTGTATCCCTCATATACCAGAAACTTATCAATAATATGACCGATCCCCTGGTTCGGCTAAGAGGCAAATGGGACCACGATGTGGCAGGTTTGGATGACGAGGAGTGGAGAGCCGCAGTGGCTTCCCCCGTGAGGTTGCCATCTCCTCTAGACTCCGACTGGTTCAGCTAAAAATCCTCCATAGGACGTACTTGTCTGGCCCCTCGTTGGTTCATATGGGATACATCCAAGATAGCGGTTGTATACAGCATTGTGGGCAAGAGGGAACCTTCATCCATACACTTTGGGAATGTGAGATGATTCAGAAATTCTGGGAGCGGGTGGTATCAATGATGGAGGAAGTATTGGGGCAACAGTTGCAATGCAACATCAAACTGATTTTGTTAAACATATGGGACCCCACTGACCTTACGGCCAAGGAGAGGCTATGGGTCACTTTAGGCTACATGGTGGCCAAGCGGAATATTGCACGACTGTGGAGGGCTCCGGCGTTGCCGAGCATTGCGGACTGGGCCCGAGACATGGATTGGTGTATGGTGACGGAGATACCTATTTATGTTTCCAGGGGATGCCCGAAGAAGTGGTCTCAAATTTGGGGGCCTTGGAATACTTTCCGGGGGGACATATGTGAGCCACCGGGGGGTCGAGGAGATGGGGTCGACAATATTGAATGATGTGATTTTCCCGAATACATTCATGCTGCACTGTGGTGAAGAGGTCTTTAAGGTTTTGTCGCACTGTACACTATTATCTGTTTGTAGAATGCTATGTCCTTATTGTTTGATATGTCATTTTCTTAATAAAAAGAGTTTAAAAAAAAAAAACCTGCACCTTGCAACTATTCCCGAGTGTTTGTTTAATTCGAATCTGCTATTTGGTATTACGTCCGGCTTTTGTTCCGCCGGCTCTTCGAACCACCTGACAACGGGCCAGGGACACCGGAAGGAACTGTTTGTGGTCGTGTATATATATATATATATATGTATATATATATATATATATTACCTACTGGCAGTCGCCAGCAGGTAGTTTTAGTTAAGACGGAGTTTCTATCAAAAAGGTAATTTTCAGTTGCCTATATCTTTGATGCCGGTTGATGAATCTCCATAAAATTTGCCAACACAATTTGCCCGGTGCTTCAGATGGTGTCTGGAAAGTTCCAGGGTGTTTCGTGTAGCAGGGGCCGAGAAAAAGGGGAGTCCCAAAACACATTTTCCCCATGTTAATTCCCATAGGACTTATGCACAACCCTACAAACCGCTGGACATAATTACACCAAATCTGGCAGGAAGCTAGATTTTGGTACACAGCTCATGCTTTTTGTGATTTGGTGTAAATCGGTTCAGTAGTTTGGGATATATATAACTGGAAAACAAATTTGTATATCTAGGGACGCGGATCCTCCGTGGATCCAACAGTCTCCGTGCTGTAATCTGATTGGCTGCCAATACTTCAACCAAGAAGTGTTGACAGCCATCCTGGGACTGGGCTTGAGCTGAGTTCCACAAAAAATGTAAAAAATAAAGAAAGGGGGGCAGGGTAGGACTATCCTGACACCCTAGAAATGGCAGTGGGGTCCCACAAATACCCCGCCGAGGGTTAAAAAAAAAATCTATCAATTTTGCAGCACAATTGCAGGTGGATCCGCAAATTCACAGCCAAATTGAAAAAAGAAGTGCGGTCTGCCGCCCATGTTTGTAAGGAAGCCCCCGGGTGAGCCAAATCCAATTGGCATGCAGGCTTTATAAATATAAAGGGGGGAATGCATGGACCCCCTCTCCAAGGATTTAGAAAAGCCCTGGGGACCACCACCTCCCCGGGTCACTTCTTTTTAATTATGTGGGGGGTGCCCACACGGCATCACCGCGCCCCGGGGACCGCCACCTCCCTGGGCTATTTATGATGTTAATGTGGGGGATGCCTGTACAGACTTCCTCGCAGCCCCGGGGACCGCACCTTCCCAGGGCTAATACTAATGAAATTGAGAGGGCCTCATAGCCCCCCCCCGGGCCCTGGGGACCACCACCTCCCCAGGGCCAAAATATTATTTTTTTGCATGGTCGTTCTCGGCCCCGGGGACCGCCACCTCCGCGGGGCAGGCCCTACCAGAAGAACAGAGGTGGGCTGTGCGCCCTCCTCCTGGAGCCAATAATGGCCCTGGGGGCTGCCACCTCCCAGAGCCGGCTCCTGCTATGTCCCGGAGTGCCCACCCCGGGACATAGCTGTTTGCAGTGGCTTGGTGGGAGCTTCAGCGCTCCCGCCAAGCAACAGCAAAAGCTCAGCTTCCAGCAAGCGAGAGCATTAAAAATGCTCTCGCTTGCTGGAATCGGAGCAGAATTGCTTTCATACACAGGGAGCTGCCTTTCCAGCAGCTACCTGTGTGTTAAAGCAATGCCGGCTCCCGCAGGATGTGGGCAGCCGGCAGAGACCCTGGGTCCCCTTGACTCCTGAGGGTCCTTGGGGGCCATCTACCCCTCCTGTTACCTCCAGTAACTCCCACACAGTGGGATTGCTGAGGGGTAATCGGAGGTCCCACCCCCTTTCCTCACCATTCTGCAAACGCGCCTCCTGGCTCACTACTGGTTGGTGGATGAAGTCCCCTTGGATGCTGAGAGTCCTTGGGTGCCAGGAACCCTTCCTGTTACCTTCAGTAAGTCTCACACTGCGGAATTGCTGAGAGGTCTTTGGAGGCCGCACCCCCTTTCTCCACCACTCTGCAAATGCACCTCCTGGCACACTACTAGTTGGGGGAGGAAGTCCCTTTGGCTGCTGAGGGTCCTTGGGGGTGAACAACCCCTCCTGTTACCTCCAGTAAATCCCACACAGTGGATTGCTGACAGGTTTTCGGAGGCCATGCCCCTTTCTCCACCACTCTGCAAACGCACCTCCTGGTGCACTACTGGTTGGGGGATGAAGTCCTCTTGGATGCTGAGGGACCTTGGGGGCCAAGACTCCCCCTGTTACCTCCAGTAAGTCCCACACAGCGGGATTCCTGAGAGCTGGTCGGAGGCCCTGCCCCCTTTCTCCACCACTTTGCAAACGCGACTACTTTTTTAAAAAAACATATAAATTCACTTTAAAAAACCAAAGGTTACAGGGACATTATAGTTAGGAAATAGAATTTGAAAAACCTTAGAAATTCATTTAAAAATACAAAGTTTACAGGGACGTGATAGTTAGGAAATAGAATTTAAAGAGCCTTAAAAAATCACTGAAACAATTAAAGGTTACAGGGACGTTATAGTCAGGCTCAGATTTTACTTGAACAAAACCACAGAAATTCAGCAGTTATAGTTACCGGAGCTAACTATGACTTACGCCCCCGCACTGCTTATGACCTCACACATTACATCACTCATGAATATAAATATATATATATATATATATATATATATATATATATATATACACACACGCACACATACATATATACACACACACACATACACATATATATGTACATACAGTGACAGTATTCACTGTGTAGATATGGTTCAGCCACACTTTCCATTGAATGTTCCATTAAAAAGGCAGTTTTGATTCACCTAATACATCTGACTTCATGGACGAATCTACACAAAACATGACAATCGTTTAGTTTAATCAACTATGGTCTGGCATGCCAGTTTTTGTGCAGTTTCATCGAGGGGAAAACAAGTTAACTCGTGGAAGGTGGGTGTAAAAAAAGATGTTGTCCTGTGAAAATGTTATTGTGCCTAGACCAAAAAATGCTGAACGGATTTACGCCAAACCAGGCATGAGACTAGACCTTTAATCGAAAAGCATGCTTTTGTTGGTTTGGTGTAAATCCATTTAGTAGTTTTTGAAATATATAAATGTAAAAAGGCACATGGGGGACTTGAGAATGTGAATACTTTTATATAGCTTAGCCATTTTAGTCTATGGAAAGTCCAAGGAATAAATTTGCATACCTCCACAGAATCCAAAAAGAAATTAAGACCTTGTGTTGGTTGAGGGAGCTTTTTGCTCCCATCAACCACTTTGGGGCCGTGGACACAAGCCAGGGACACAAACCATACAACACTTACTGGCTGGCCGTAAGAGAAAAAAATACGACTCTTGCAGCCACCATTACAGGATGTGGGGAATAGTCCCCACTTCCCATAAAAAGTCATCAAAGGCCATCATAGTGGGCTTACCTCAGGCAATAGTGATGGGACCCTCAATGCTGCCCCCTTCCTAAGTAAAACATTGTAAAAATTGTCTGTGCACCATAATGAATGAATGATGCGATATTTATAGAGCGCAACTTTTGTTTCAGAAGACGCGTCCTGGCATTTGCGAGAGACAGGTATGAGTGGAGGGTTACAGCTCACCGAACAGCACTGTTTTCAACTGTGCCCTAACCAGGCTTTCGGAAGGTGTAGAATGGAGGGAGAGAGGGAGGGCGTTCCAGAGACCCGGCACCAGAACCGGGAAGGATTGGCCTGCTTCTCTGGCTCTGCGATACATGGGGATGCACAGGAGGTTGAGATTAGATGAACGGAGAGCCCTTGCAGAAGAGTAGTGTTGGAGCATGTCTTGGATGTATCTGGGACCTCTTTGGTAGAGAACTCTGTGAGTGATCATAAGTGCTTTGAACTTTTTCCTGGAATTGATTGGTAGCCAGTGTACTTCTTTGAGCCCTAGTCTGATAGACTGACGTTTGGGGATATTCAGAATAAGCCTTGCTGCAGAATTTTGTTCACGCTGAAGTTGGGTCAGCAGATACTGGAAGTGTCTAAGTAGAGTATGTTGGCATAATCCAGCCTGGAAGTGATAAGTGTGTGTACAATCCCCTTGAGGGTGTCCCGGTGCAAGTATTTTACCAGCTTTCTTGGGGATTTTAATAGGCCGAAGCAGATGGCTACAATGGCATTAACGCGGGGTTTAAAGGAGAGGTAGGTATCCATCATGACCCCCCATGTTCCGAACATCTGTGGAAGGGGTGGGGGCCGTCCTAAGTCAGATGTCCAGAAGCGCAAATTGTCAAGGGTGGAGGATGACCCAAACATCAAAATTTCAGTTTTATTGTAATTAAGTTGTAAACAACTGTTATGCATCCATTTAGCAATGGACTTGAGACAGCTCTGAAAATCCCCAATTACAGTGTCATCGAGTTGATGGAAGGACAACATTGTGCAACTAGAGCTAGTGGAGCTAGATAGATGTTAAAAAGTGTTGAATGAGTGATGAACCCTGGGGGATGCCACAGCTTATAGCTCTGAACTGGGAGGTTAACAAGAGGAAAACTCCCTGTTGTCTATCTGCTAGGAAGGAGTGGAGCCATTTAAGAGCATGGCCCGTAATACCCGCCTCCTCCAGCCTTTGTAAGAGTATCAGGTGAGACACAGCATCGAAGGTGGCAGAGAGGTCTAGGAGAATGACCACTGCCTTCTGCCCTGAGTAGAGGTTGCCTCTGATGTATTCAGTGACTCCAAGAAGGGCTAGTTCTGTACTGACACCGGCACAGAAACTTGACTGGGATGAATGAAGAATCTTATTCTGTTCCACATAGCTGGTGATCTGACAATTCACCACACATTCTAGCATCTAGCCAAGATGAGGGAGGAGGGAGATGGGCCTATAGTTGCTCAGGGTGCATTTGCTTTCTTTAAAAGCAGGATCACCAGTGCCTTTTTCCAATTCAGAGGCACCGTTCCGCATTCTAGAGACAGATTAAAGTTGGGATTGATTTGTAGATTAATGGCAGGGGCAGCCTTGCCAGGCATGAATGGAGGACAGGGGTCTCGGGCCGAAGCAGATTTCATTTTATAGATTATTTGCCCCCGTCTGCTAGTGACATGAGCTCGAACGAGTCAAGCCGAACTACCAGGGGAGGTAGGTCCGGGGGTAGGGGTCGGATTGTTTGCTAAACTGAGAGTAGAATTTTTCCACTTTAGAGTGGAAAAATAAAGAGAGGTCTTCTGCCAGAGACCGAGATGAGGGCACACTTAGTTTGCAGGCCACTGGCTGCAAGAACGTTTTGATGATTATAAAAACTGTTCTGGGGGTGCTATCAGCGGCTGCAATTTGTGAAGAAAAGAAAGCAATTTTGGATTTATTATATTTATCTGGAACTGCTCGAGGTCAGTGCTATAAGCCCACTTGTCCTCAGTGTCATAGTTCCTACACCACTTTCGCTCCAGTTATTTGCATAGGAATTTTTCTTCCTAAAGACTGGGAGTGAAACATTGGCCAATGGTGAGGTTTGCTTACTGGAAAAGGTTTTGGGGGGAGCTAGAAATTCCAAAGCCTTGTGCTAGAGAGTTGTTGAAGGAGTTGATTGAGTCCTCCATTCCTTCTGAGGTGATCACCTCAATCTGCGAGAACATATTCCACAGATTTGTTTTCAAGATCACAGACTCAACTCATCTAAAATGGCAGCAATAGTGTATGCCCTCGACAAGTAGGCCACAGACTCAATACACCTAGGATAGTGTCCACAGTCCATAGCCTTCACAACCAGACCATGGACTATGAGTGCCATCTTAGGTGTACCAAGTCCTCAGCTAGTTGTTAAGGCTGTGGACTGGTGGCACCATTTAGGGTTTACTGAGTCTGCAGCCTCCTAAACCAGCCAGCAGATTATTAACATATTTGGGTGTTAGTCAGCATTAAAAAAACAATATGTTATCTATATAAAATTGTCCTCCTCAGCATTCTATGGGTCCACCATTGAAAATGTGTGGGTCATTCATACTCAACTCAACTTTTTCTTTCAGCGCTGAGTCTGCGGCCCCTGTTGCGAGATCGCAGACCTGGCGCTCCCTGCAACAGGGGCTGTATGTTTGTTTATGTCCATATACTATTTTACATTTTTAAAAGCATTCTGCTCTTCTGATTGGCTGGAAACTTAGGTAATCTTGCTCCACAAAGAAAAGTACAACTTGCTTGGCAACAAGAAGAACAGGCACGGTGTTGGAAAGAGCAGGACACCAGAGCAGTTGTGTCTGAGATAGATCTCACTTCCAAGAAAAAAGATGGCAGACCAAAATGTGGCAAAACCATCAACAGGAAACATATGTAATAATAAAGAGTGGCAATCCCTGGAGGGTCTTCTGAAACATCTGCTTTAAGTTCATTCAATCTAACAGTTTGCATATGGCTTACCTCACACCACATAAACTCAGACATGTTTACCCCACAGCTAATTGCCCCAAATGCCACCACTCACCTTCCGACTTCCATCCCATGACGTGGGCCTGTGCTAAACTTCGCTGCTTCTGGGATGACGTGCTGAGAAGTATCTCCTTAGTCACAAGTACATCAAGATTGGAACGCATAAAGGCCTGACTACAAGGTATATAGTCCAGGGCTAAAAAAGGTCCACCTAAATTCAGTGATCTGGCACTTTTACTGACTAAACGAGACATAACTATGAGATGGAAGTTCTAAATGCCCCTTCATTGGTAGCATGTGGAAAAATGGCATTGAATGCTGTTCTGAAACCGAAAGTAAAGTGCTCCATAGAGAAGAAAAGTGGGGACTGTGAAAACATCCCATTGCGACACAGTGAGATGAACTAAAAAATACAGACAGTACGATGAAAGACCACAAAATCCAGTATTTGTAAAGCGCAAACAATTACCCGAGGGCGTCAAGGCGCTGGGGGCCGTCAGGAAGATTAAGCAAGCTATTGCCCAGAGTCACATGGTGCTGTGCTGACCTGCCACTGGCGCCAGGGATCGAACCGTGAACCCCATGTGCCGGCGTCAGCTGCCCTGGCCGCTGCGCCACACCTCTTCCACAATAAATCCCCCTCTACACTGGGACACATCCGGGTCCTCACACATTATGGGGTCGATTCCGATTCGGGCCGGAAAAAGCACCGACCGACTCGGAGACGGAATTTATTCCGACCGACACGTATCTGTGGCGCCCGACACGCCAAGTACGATGCAAGGCGTGCAAAATCCGACCGACACGTACCGAACCCAAGCCGAACGACCGAGCCGCACGGAAAACAGCAATCCGGCCGGAAAAACACGCGAATCGAACCGACCGACACGCACCCGGAACAAATCCAACCGAAACGTACACGCGAACTCCAAACCGCAAAGTACGATGCAAGGTGCGAAAACCACGACCGAGTCGTACGGAGGACAAGCCGTACAACCGACACGCATACAAAACCGAGCCGAAGTAACACAAAACACCGCGACCGACGCGTACGCAGCATAGAAAACTGCACAAACACAGCGTGAACGAAACGGAGAAGACCGTACGAGACAAATGCAGGGTCCGACTCGGTCACAAGAACGTTTCCAACATGCACAGACAGTACAAAGGAAAAATTACACAAAAAAAGGCCAAACAAGCAATTACAAAGCCAATAAATACTGGGGGGGTGGGGACAGAGAACAAAGACACACCCACAACTCCACCCATATAAAGGACACAAATCCCAACCATGATCCTTTGCAAATGCCATTCTACTGCCAGCACCCAACAGACAGCAACCACACACCCACAGCTCATCCCTCACACAAGCCACACACCATCAGCACACCAACAAATACCTACCTCACATACACCCAGCAAAACACACACTCACACACCCTCACCTGCACACCAACACACACATCACTCACCATCACCACCCATCACTATGCCCCCCAAGAAGAATCACAAGTTCCTAGATTGTGAATTGGAAGTCATGGTAGACGAGATCCTCAGGGTAGAGCCACAGCTGTTTGGCACACTGGTCCAACAGACCCCCATCTCCCAGAAAACCAAGATGTGGGAGAGGATCATCAACAGGGTGAACGCACAATCACCATGTCTGCGCACAAAGACCGACATCCAGAACAGGTGGTATGACGTGCGCAGGAGGGTACGGGACCTGCTCAAGAAAGACTACCTCCTGAGCCAATACACCGGCAGTGGCCCTCCTGCCAAGCCAGTATACCTCAGGCCCTGGGATGAGAAGGTGCGGGCCATCCTTCCGCCAGTGAGCGTCTATGGACTAGAGAACATCCCAGAGCCTGGTGAGTACACAACAAATGTACACAATATTCTGCCACAATACACACACACATCACTGTCAAGGGGAGAGTCAAACCATGCACTCATAGCAATTACACAGCAACCAGAACAGAATCATCCCAAAATGTGTATGTCAGTCAGATAAACACAACACATGCCATCTCAAAGTTACATTTAACCGTGTCATCACATGTACAAACACAACTACAACTACAGCTAGGCAGTGGCACAAATAGAACTAACAAACAACATCCAGACATGTAGCCACCACTACAACACCAACACACAGTGAAGACCACTGAAAGAAAGGAATTCTGTGTATGCTGGGCAAGTCAGTGTAGCCAATAGCATCATGGGAGTCGTAGTCACACATATTGCCCCCCCCACAACTGTCCCATCAACACTACCATGAACCATGCGCACATCACAGGGAGTGGAAAAGGACTCACAAGATGGCTGACACTGGCTACTGCTGTGGGGAGCACAAGGCCCTGCTGGCAACTGTGCAACAACCAACAGCAGGACACCACTGACTGACATCCTGAGAGACAACTTCCACTCCCTGCAATGGAAGCACGTTCCATGGTGGGATATCTGGCTGGGTGGGAAGGAGGACTCGCAGCACTGACCATAGTCACAAGCACCTCCCCTCACACACACCCTCAACACATACTCCACATAACCCACCTGGGAGAATGCAATGCCACACATCCTAACTCAAGATCCCACAAAGAACCTCCACCCTGGGTTATGTCGTGTGAAGCACAGGGACACTCTTGGGACTTTCAGCCAAACAACTGCCAGGACAACACTCCCAGCCATCCTGTCAGCACAGGCAGCCCACCCCACAGGGAAGCAGAGTCAAAAGGAAGGAAGGATGGGCATGCTGGGAAGGGGGTGGAGGCAATAGCATGATGGGAGTCGTAGTCACAGCTCTACATCCCCCACCACATGGCCCAGCAAGCTCACACTCACGCATGCACATCCCACAGAGAGTGGAAAGGCCCATCAAAGATGTCTGACACTGTTGCTGTGTCGTGGGGATCACAAGGGCATGCTGGGAACTGCACACCAACCAACAGCAGGACACCACTGTCAGCCATCTTGCCATTGCTCTCACACCCACACACACTGAACTCCCCACAAAAGCAAGTAAGTATGGGAATGCTGGGAAGTGGGGTGGAGGCAATAGCATGATGGGAGTCATAGTCACAGACATAGCTCACCCCCACAACTGTCCCATCACCACCACCCTGAACCATGCTCACATCACAGGGAGTGGAAAACGACTGACAAGATGGCTGACACTGGCTACTGCTGTGGGGAGCACAAGGGCATGCTGGGAACTGCACACCAACCAACAGCAGGACACCACTGTCAGCCATCTTGCCATTGCCCTCACACCCACACACACTGAACTCCCCACAAAAGCAAGTAAATATGGGAATGCTGGGAAGTGGGGTGGAGGCAATAGCATGATGGGAGTCATAGTCACAGACATAGCTCACCCCCACAACTGTCCCATCAACACCACCCTGAACCATGCTCACATCACAGGGAGTGGAGAAGGACTCACAAGATGGCTGACACTGGCTACTGCTGTGGGGAGCACAAGGCCCTGCTGGGAACTGTGCACCAACAAACAGCAGGACACCACTGACTGACATCCTGAGAGACAACTTCCACTCCCTGCAATGGAAGCACGTTCCATGGTGGGATATCTGGCTGGGTGGGAAGGAGGACTTGCAGCACTGACCATAGTCACAAGCACCTCCCCTCACACCCCCCTCAACACAAACTCCACAGAACCCACCTGGGAGAATGCAATGCCTCACATCCTAACTCAAGATCCCACAAAGAACCACCACCCTGGGTTATGTTGTGTGAAGCACAGGGACACTCTTGGGACTTTTAGCCAAACAACTGCCAGGACAACACTCCCAGCCATCCTGTCAGCACAGCCAGCCCACCCCACAGGGAAGCAGAGTCAAAAGGAAGGAAGCATGGGCATGCTGGGAAGGGGGTGGAGGCAATAGCATGATGGGAGTAGTAGGCACAGATATTGCTCAGCCTCACAACTGGCCCATCAACACCACCCTGAACCATGCTCACATCACAGGGAGTGGATAAGGACACACAAGATGGCTGACACTGGCTACTGCTGTGGGGAGCACAAGGGCATGCTGGGAACTGCACACCAACCAACAGCAGGACACCACTGACAGCCATCTTGCCATTGCCCTCACACCCACACACACTGAACTCCCCACAAAAGCAAGTAAGTATGGGAATGCTGGGAAGTGGGGTGGAGGCAATAGCATGATGGGAGTCATAGTCACAGACATAGCTCACCCCCACAACTGTCCCATCAACACCACCCTGAACCATGCTCACATCACAGGGAGTGGAGAAGGACTCACAAGATGGCTGACACTGGCTACTGCTGTGGGGAGCACAAGGCCCTGCTGGGAACTGTGCACCAACAAACAGCAGGACACCACTGACTGACATCCTGAGAGACAACTTCCACTCCCTGCAATGGAAGCACGTTCCATGGTGGGATATCTGGCTGGGTGGGAAGGAGGACTTGCAGCACTGACCATAGTCACAAGCACCTCCCCTCACACCCCCCTCAACACAAACTCCACAGAACCCACCTGGGAGAATGCAATGCCTCACATCCTAACTCAAGATCCCACAAAGAACCACCACCCTGGGTTATGTTGTGTGAAGCACAGGGACACTCTTGGGACTTTTAGCCAAACAACTGCCAGGACAACACTCCCAGCCATCCTGTCAGCACAGCCAGCCCACCCCACAGGGAAGCAGAGTCAAAAGGAAGGAAGCATGGGCATGCTGGGAAGTGGGGTGGAGGCAATAGCATGATGGGAGTCATAGTCACAGACATAGCTCACCCCCACAACTGTCCCATCAACACCACCCTGAACCATGCTCACATCACAGGGAGTGGAGAAGGACTCACAAGATGGCTGACACTGGCTACTGCTGTGGGGAGCACAAGGCCCTGCTGGGAACTGTGCACCAACAAACAGCACAACACCACTGACTGACATCCTGAGAGACAACATCCACTCCCTGCAATGCAAGCACAGTCCATGGTGGGATAACTGACTGGCTGGGTGGGAAGGAGGGCCGGCTGTCAACCAAATACAACCAATGCAGACCATGTTCACACCCCAACAAATACATAGAAATGCCCAAATAATGCAGGACAATGTGCCACACCAATATCAACCCCTGACTGTGACGACTTAGGACAATGCAATGTACAGGCCCGCACCCAGAGGCACAGTCACAACTGTCAGGTGTGTCAACCATTGATGCCTGCAGAAACATAACATACATTGTGTGTGTCTCCCAAAAACAGGTGATGATGGGGACACAGCAGCAGACGCTGAGGAGTCCCAGTCCCAGGCTCAAGAGGATGCGGAGCTCACTGGTGTCGTACAGCCTCTGCCCTCCTCGGACGAAGAAGACCAACCTGGCACATCCGGTGCAAGTCTACATGCAGCACCAGCAGGACCACCAGCTGCAGCACCAGCAGGACCACCAGCTGCACCCCTGCACCCACCCCTCCAACGACTGTCACCACAAATACCATCCCTGCCGACATGGACAGAACAAGGAGCAACACCAGCACAGGGACCCTGGACCAACGTGGGGCCATGGACACCACCACCACCACCACCAACCCCCAAGGTGGACCAGGGTCATCTGTGCGTGCCACTGCACGCACTGCACATGTCGGCAGGGGTGGTGGGAGGGGTGGGAGACAGAGGTCGCTGCTTGCAGAGGTTGCTGGTGTGCATGATGACCCACAACTGGTACGCATAGCCGATGCGTACCAGTCCAGCACCGGAGATCTCAGCCAGGTAGTGGGGCTCCTCAGAGACATGAAACAGCAGCAGGCTGCCCATCATGCCCGCTTGGACTCACACATGTCCCGCGTGGAGTCCAAGTGGGACGCACTGCAAGAGATGACGGCGGTGCACAGGGACATTTTACAATGCCTCCGCCAGATGAACAGCAACCAGTCCACACCTCCCTGTGTGCCAACAACATCTGGTGCTGAACAAACTGCAACTGCCACAGGGAGGGAGGATGACTCTGGCGGAGAGTCCCCTGCACCGCAGCAGCCTGTACTTGAGGGGCCCCCCCAAAGAAGAGGGGTCGTCCGAGGAGGGGCAAGTGAGAGGCCGATGGCCAAGCGCAACTCCCAGGAAGCCTGAACCTGTTCTGGATGTTCACCTTTGTGCACAGACTGTTCACCCTGTTGACGGCAACACAACTCCCACACATTGCATGGGGAGTACAAGTTGGACCAATGTCTCAGACAACTGTGGCCCCGATACTGGGGATTTTGTCTACCAGGACTTTCAATTCACCTAGGAACTTCTGATTGCAAGATATATGTACAGCACTACCCATCCTATGCACTATTCACACAAATGTATCACAATAAACACACTAATACACCATACTTGCCTCTGTTGTGATTCCAACGTGGGTGCTGTTATGGGGATGATGAACTGCAAAATTACACTGTGTATGCGAACTGCAACAGCAAGTACAACACAGGCATGTGAGTAAAGGCAACGTGACACATATGAGGGAGACACACCACCAGGGCTACACAACACATACACACCTAGGCCATCTGACTCATTGCCTACACTGATGTTGCCAGGGAAGACGGTGCAATGCACAGACACCACACCTATTCCCAGTTGTAGTCAAGTAGCCCACAGGTGCAGTAAGCAAATGGCAGTCAAATGTGTGACCACAGACAACGCACATCACAAAGTGAAGCACAGGTTTATTACACAGTTGCAACATGTCGTAACCACTACAGATGCAAGGTAATCCCACCTGGCAGCGGGCACACAGTCAACAACTGTAGAAGGAAGGAAGTCCATGGGTGTGGCGCACATCACCTGTAGGGACACAACAGCTACCACCCTGGAAGTACAATCACGTCGTCGGTGGACACAGTTGACCAAACGAATCTGAAAGTACCCTGTGAAGGACAGAAATGACACACAGTCAAAAGCAATGGAGAACAGGACAGAACAGCAAAACTCATGCACAATACATGTTACAAGATACCCACCCAGAACCAAGTTAGCATGTCAACACTGTTGGGGAGTACAGACCACCTGTAAGCACACATCGCTACACACATCCAGTCAAGTAGCCCATGGACACACTCCAACAGCACCAGAGCACCACCTACACATATCATGCCAACTCACATCATTGACATGACACCTCAGGATACTCACATTCAGCTAAAGAAGTTGGTGATGAGCTGTGTGCGGACATCACCCTCATCATCATCATCATCACTGGCATCGTGGTCCAGGCCAGGATCCTCCACAGGTGGCGGATGTTGGTCATTGTCATCCTGGATGAGAGGCAACTCCTTCCGCACTGCCAGGTTGTGGAGCATGCAGCAGACGATGATAATCTTGCACACTTTCGCAGGGGCATATGGGAGGGACCCTCCGGTCTTGTCCAGGCAGCGGAAGCTGCTCTTCAGGAGACCAAATGTCCGCTCAATCACTCTCCTGGTCCGACCATGTGCCTCATTGTAGCGCATCTGGGCTGGTGTCACAGGGTTCCTGAGGGGTGTCAGCAACCACGGCATGTTGGGGTATCCCGAGTCACCTACGGACAGACAAGTGCACATTAGCTGACTTGGAAAAGTGGGCGGAATACTACAGATCAGATCACACACAATGGCACAAAGTCAGTACACACCGACAAGCCAGGCACGCTGGTTCTGCATCTGTGCCATCATCCTGGGGATGCGACTACTCCTCATCACAAAGGCATCGTGTGCTGAACCAGGGAAACGGGCACACACGTGTGTGATGGTCATATCTGCAAGACACACCACCAGTGCATTGACCGAGTGGTAGTGCTTGCGGTTCCTGTAGGCCTGCTCCTGGGCCTGTGGTGGTACCAAAGCCACATGTGTCCCATCAATGGAGCCAATGACATGCGGCATCCTCCCCAGGGCATAGAAGTCACTCTTCACGTCAGTGAGTCGTTGCAGTCTAGGGAAATAGATGTACCGGTTCAGGAATAGCAACATTGCCACCAAAACATCGCGGAGCACACGGCTCAACATGGTCTGTGACATCCCACCAGCAGTCGCCACAGTATGTTGGAAGGTACCGGTGGCAAAGAAGTGTAGGGCTGCCATCACCTTCACCTTGGGGGTCAGCGCTGTAGGATACGGCCGGCCAGGCTGCAAATGTGGGGCCAACTGCACTGCCAAATCCTCAATCAGCTGCCTGGTGAAGCGGTACCGTCGGATGCTGTCCCGTTCCACCATCGTTGCCAGGTCTGGGAATGGTCGATGGACAGCAGGAGCCCTGCAGTGCAGAGGAGAAGAAAGCAAGATTGTCAGTCAGCCCACATATGCGGCATTGAACACACTCAATATCCCAACATACATCATTATGAGGCACAACTACATGAAGTGTGCAGTTCCGTAAGGACATGTACGGTACATACATGGCCAACATCTGTCATCTCGGTTCAACAAGTGGCATCAATAAGTCCCAGGTTGGCCCATTGAATATCATGAGGCCGTGTCACAGTTCCCATCTCCTGCTGCCGTGTCACAATCCCCCCCCACAGTGACATGTGAGGACAGATGTGCCCCAGGCATCACAGCTCAATGACAGGTACATTCCCAGGGACCCTGTATTGCCACATGGACACTGGCATTACATGGAGTATCATGTATACACCACAGCAAAACAACTATGACCCCCACAGGTAGTGGTCCCACTTGCCACTGCAGGACAGACATGGACGTCTGTGACACACACACGCACAACATCAAAGTCCATGCACACACAACGTGGATGTGGAGACTGTCTCCCATTGTGCACATGAAATCAGAGACATTGTAAACACTACATGCACACAGACTGTGGAGGACCATCACTATTGTGCCACTGGGACACCCTGGCTCAAACATACCATCCCACATGGGACTCACGGGGTATGTGACATGACATACACATACACCACCGTGAAATGTGACCATGGCACATGCACAGATATGAACAGTTGCACATCACAGTGGTCATGTACACGTAACACCCAGGATCCTGTCCCCATGAACACGTGCACAGCCTGGGGGTGGCTGCCCCCAGGTGACACCCACAGGACAACATGTACACCAACATACACACAATAGGAAATGCAGCCTTACATGCCTTATCATACAGTTTGGACAGGCTGTCGTGTTGTAGGTGTGCCCCTCACTCCCTGGGAGCTATCTGTGGCTGGCATATGTCCATCTGAGACAGGCATGGTGACATATGCCAGTCACTTGTACAGGGATGCGTTGAACAGCAATGGACCGATCGGTGCACCCGGCCGGCCCATTGCATTCAATGTGTGCGGGTACGCGTTGTACCCCTGTACGCGTTGATCAGCAATGGACCGATCGGTGCCCCCGGCCGGCCCATTGCATTCAATGTGTGCGGGTACGCGTTGTACCCCTGTACGCATTGTACCGCAATGGACCGATCGGTGCCCCCGGCCGGCCCATTGCATTCAATGTGTGCGGGTACGCGTTGTACCCCTGTACGCGTTGTACCGCAATGGACCGATCGGTGCCCCCGGCCGGCCCATTGCATTCAATGTGTGCGGGTACGCGTTGTACCCCTGTACGCGTTGATCAGCAATGGACCGATCGGTGCCCCCGGCCGGCCCATTGCATTCAATGTGTGCGGGTACGCGTTGTACCCCTGTACGCGTTGATCAGCAATGGACCGATCGGTGCCCCCGGCCGGCCCATTGCATTCAATGTGTGCGGGTACGCGTTGTACCCCTGTACGCGTTGTACCGCAATGGACCGATCGGTGCCCCCGGCCGGCCCATTGCATTCAATGTGTGCGGGTACGCGTTGTACTCCTGTACGCGTTGTACCACAATGGACCGATCGGTGCCCCCGGCCGGCCCATTGCATTCAATGTGTGCGGGTACGCGTTGTACCCCTGTACGCGTTGTACCGCAACGGACCGATCGGTGCGCACCCATTGACAATGGCCTAGCCTGGCAACGGACGCGTTTTCGAAATTCGAACGAGTCGGTTGCTGGAAATTCAGTTGGTCACCCACAACAATGTTGCAAAATCATGTATGTCATGAAGTTGAAGATTTGAAGGATGCTGTGGGCGTGTATTGGTGCTGCTATTCCATGGATTGGCCAGATTCAGAAGATGCAAACGACTTGGACCTATCACTTTGGACACAAGGGACAGTATCTGCCTCTCCAGCACATATATATTGCTGGCTGTTCCCCTGAGAGCTCACTTGCCTGCACTACATGCTCCAGGACGACATCTGCCACTGCACTGCTGCTGTCTCTGCCCCTCTGGACCCTGCAATGGCACGTACTGTGGAGAGAGCCCCAGCCTTCAGCCTTGAGGAGAACCAGGCCCTGCTGGACAGCCTACTTCCACAGTACAGCAAGCTGTATGGGACACCAGGGGAGCAGGTGAGTGTTCTGTGCACTGCCTTTCTGAATGTGCATGTTGTCTGACTAGCAAGACTGACAGTCTGCACGCCACTGGCTAGCAGGCTCACTGAGTAGTTGTCACCCCCCATAGTGTGTAGTGACATGCACTGGACAGGTATGGTGCAGTGACAGTGCATTTGAACAAGGTTTTACTTCCCATGCAATGATACCATGTAGTGACGTCTGGCAAACTGTCCATGGGCAGCGTTGCACTGCCTGTGTACATCATGTGCCCCTGTGATTGAGACATGTATATACAACTGTGTCATGCACGGATATGTTGCAGGTGTAGTAATGGCCTTTTCACTTTGTCATCCTGACAGGTTAATGCCCATCGGAAGCAGGAGATCTGGAAGGACATTGTCCGGGCTGTCCGGTCCGTGGGGGTCTACAAGCGCCGGATCCGCAACTGCCAGAAGAGGTGGCAGGACCTTCGGGGCTGGACCCGGAGGATTGCACGGGTCCAGCTGAAGCTGTCGCCTCCTCGCAGGAGGGGCGGAACACGGACCCTGACCCCCACATGCTCCAGATCCTGGCGGTGGTGTTTCCAGACCTGGATGGGCAGCTGAAGGCCAGACAGCAGCAAGGAGGGGGTGAGTCAAAGACTGCACTGTGAACTCTGTATTACATGCTATGTGCCCTCCTCTGGCCTGGTTAAACTGCCACAGTACAGCAGTCATGTTGTCCAGGAGCCATGTCCCTCTATTGTGCACTGCCCACTCCTCATCTGATACCCAGGTGTGGCCCTTACATTCAGGGAATTGTGTCACTTGGGACTGTGTCCTTGCAGTTTGCTTCACTAAAGGTGGGGGACAGCATCTGTTTCCCTAACTCTGTTGTGGGCATCATGGGTGGGTCCATTGTTCACACAACGCCTGTGTTCGGACATGTAATCTGCGTGTTGCTTTGATATGCGGTCCACTTGCTGAGCTGAGCCACCACATGTGCCTGGGGTATGTGGCACACACCCATGCAGCGGGTGGGAACAATGTTTGGGCCCCAGGAGTGTGCAGATTACGTGTGTCACACATACATAGCCAGCTATCCACTGTCCAGGGCTCATCCCTCATTCATGTGGGGCAGGACAGTCATGCCTACTCCAGGCCATGCAATGCACTCTGTACTCCCACTCCCGTGTATCAGCTGACACATTGTGCGCAGTGATTTGACCCCTCAGGTGTCTGCCTCTGTGTCAGTGTGCTGTGGATTTGTTGCCAGGACTGCTGGGGTGTTTCTCTGTAGGGGCTCAGCATGCCACTGGAGATGTGACCATAGGAGACGATACTTGTGTGTCACATAGGTGTTTGATCAGCTGCCCGTGCAGACTGGGGTATGCGAATGTGAAGTTCAGGCAGCTGTTCCCCATTCACAGCAGATTGTGAGGGGCTCAGGTTCAGAGGGTAGTGTCACAGGTCTCCCATATGTCCAATCGGTATGACCTGGACAGATGAGGGTTAAGATGATGTGTTGTGTGGGGGATGTACATGTGCACTTGTGCAGCTCCAGGACTTGCATTCCCCATGACCTACTATTGTGACACAGTGCAGAGTGTTGTTGTCTGGCTGCCAAGTCATACATCACTGAGACAGTGATGTATGACTTAGCAGTCATGCCTCCGCCATGGCATGTGTCTACTTATTGGTGATCCTGCAGGGGAGTGACATGTGCTACATGCACACCATTGTGGCGATGGCTATCAGGACATGGGTGCATCATGGTGTCTGTCGCTGGTATGCATCACATGCATTTCCTATTTGACTCTGGGCGTCCCTTTCATCCGGAAACCTGTACTGACTCAGTGGCAAGAGTTGTGATGTGTGCATGTCCACATGCTACACCGTGTCCTCTGCACTGTCCAACTACTGTGTAGTTGGTGCATGTGTCCACACTGGGGAGTTGCTATCCAGCAGACACCAGACAGATGGGTGCAAGGCCATGTGGGATGTGAGTGCCATGGTTGGCATCAGACTGACAATTGGCTTCTCCTGTTCAGTTAGGGCACTTTTAGCAATGTACAACTAATGATGCCAGGGCTTGCTCTGTAATGTGCTGTGCTCACAGTGGTGTGTGCGTTTGGTGCAGGTGACTGATGTCTGTCTGTTTCCCCATTGTTTGCAGATACATCCACGGCCACGGAAGGGGACAGCTCCATGGACCAGGAGGAGCCGGAGAGCCAGACTGGGTCAGCAGCCGAGGAGTGGTCGGAGGGACCCAGTGGCACGGAGGGCGAGGGGAGCCACACCGAGGAGTCCTCAGCACCATCCACCTCAGCTGAGGACCAGAGCAACTCGGAGGATGACTCCCTTATGGAGGCGGGTGTCAGCAGCCACCACACCCCAGCTAGTGTTGCTGTCCCCGCCACCACCAGCACCACCACCGCCCTCCCATCGGCTCCCATTCCCCAGGTCCGTGGAGGCTCCCATGTTCGGGAGCGTGTCTCCTTTGGGCCAGGCACCGCACCCCCTGCCCCTGTGTCCCCTGCTGCCCTGAGTGAGGAGTCTGTGTACCTCCTTCGCCAGCTCCATGTAGGGCAGACAGCCATGCTGAGTGTCCTCCATGCGCACACCGCTCTGTTGACTCAGCTGGTGTCGTTCATGGAGGGCATCTCATCGGGCATGTCTGACCTACAGAGGGGCAATAGGTCCATGGACTCCTCCCTGACGGCAGCAGTGTCCCTCCTCAGACAGTCCCTCACCCCTCCTGCCTCTGCTCCATCCACACTCCCCAGCACCTTACCCGTCCCAAGCACACACACACCGGCACAGGCACACACCAGCACACACACATCCAGCACACAGACACACACGCCACAAACAAAACGCACACGCATGCACAGTCAGGGGACTGAAACCAGACTCACAGGGGATGGGGCCCTGGAACACACACACGCATCCACGAGCACTGCGCAGTCCTCAGTTGCCTCTCCCTCCAAAGCACCCTCCCTTGCCTCACCTGCAACCCCAAAGACCCAGCGGCTCTTCCTCAGTGACCTCGGCCTCTTCCCCTCCGATCCAGCTGATACAGCATTCAGGGGGAAGAGGAAGCCCACCCACATGGAGCAGAGTGCCCCTCGCCCCCAGACACCCTCCCCCAGGCGCAGACAGACTGAGGCCCCCACCCGCAAGTCCCCCCGGAGTCGTAAGAGCAAGACCCCGCCGCCGCCCTGCAGCTCAGGCACCAGGTCTCCTTCCTCCATCCCTCAGGCCCCCACTCCACAGGTGCCCCCACCACACCCTGCCCCAGGTTCCCCCACCCACAGATATACCATCGCCAAGAGGATCCGGCCTTCTCCCCCTGCCACTTGCTCTCCCGGCACCACACCCCGCTGCGCTTGTCTGTGCCACTGATGTGGTGAGGGTGTCCTCCCCCTCTGTCCAGCCCACCTTGCCTGTTCCCCATTCTCCTCCCCTGGTGGTAGGCACTGCAGTGGAGTCCACTACCACCCTGTCTGACTTGGGCACTGCAGTGGCGGACCTGTCCACTCCATCTGCAGGGTCCACTGCAGTCGTGCCGGCACCCACAACATCTGAGTCATGCCCCCCAGTTGTGCCGGCACACATCATGTCAGACACCTCCACTGCAGTTGTCAGTGGCTCTCCAGCACCCACCACCCCTTCCCTGCTTCCTCCTGGTGAGCCCTGATCCTGTCCCTGCGGTGCCTGGCCTGCCCCCCCCGGTTGCCCCTCCTAGTGGATTGTCCCTGGTTTTGTGCAGGCATGCGTAGGGTGACATCTGCCACTGTCACCCTGTTTGGACTTTGACAATGGACTGGCCATTGGCCTTTGTGTTTTTTCTGGACTTTCAGTTTTCATTACACACATATGCTGAATAAAGCAACTTTCTGTTCTCTAGTGCTTATGCTTCTGATGTACATGTTGTTGATGATGCTAACCATGCCCTTGCTGCAATGATGGTGATATTTGGTCTCATGATAATGAAGTGTTACTGTGCAGGAACCCATGTGGTCCAGGGGGAATGTGTCCTATCCTGTGGTGTATCCATGTCATCCATAGCAGCATCTGAGGGTGTCATGTGTTCAGTATTTGGCAATGGGATTTCCTACTTACATTAGCTATTTCACATCTGTGGCTTCCACCCCTGCACATCTGTTGTGCCTGCCATTGTTCAATTCGTCTACTTCCCTGACCGTGTGGCCATCTCCACTGGACATGCAGGTTTGGGCATCAATGGGGAAGGACTCATCTGTGTTGTCAGTGCAACATTGCTATACAAGTGTGTTGGATCTGTGCTGATGATTTCGTTGGCACTTCCATGACCAGGCTGATGTGACGGGAGCCTTCATTTGGTGCTAATTGTTGATTGTGTGACCAAGTGCTCAGCTGACATGATGGGGCCCTACTGAGGCAACATATGGCACAGCTTTCCTCACACAGGAGTGGAGTCCCCTCATGGCAGTGTGTACTCCTGTGACATTGCCTGCGCCCAAGGTGTGTGTTGTATGTGCATGTCTGTGTGTTCACTTCCGTTTAGCTGTGCATGCTGTGATCCCTAGTGTTGTACCTGTTTGTGATGCTTGCTGAGTTGACCTATGTTCCCCCAAAGTCTTCTCCCTGGGTTCTCTGTGATGTGGGTGCATGGCACATTACTGGTCATCAGGGTGTCACCCATAGGTGTGTTTGCTGTCAGGGCTGAGTTTGTGTGCAGACGCAGATGGGTCACAGTCAGGTTTCCCCTTGGCACTTGTTGTTTGCCCCTGTCATGTGATTTCCAGTTTGTGTTATCTTTCAGTGATTGTGACACGTTGTGTGTGTGACTGCTGGCACTCCTCAGGGTCCGGGCTGCAATGTTGGTTGTTGTCTATGTGTGTTCTTTGTGGGTGACCTTGGCTTCTTCATTGGTGTGTGACTGTGGCTGGGATCCCATTGGTTGGTGTGGTATTGCCGTCATGTCCATCTACAGCGTAGTGTGCAGTGTGTCAGACATTCAGGAGTCTTGTTGAGTGGCCATGTGTGATGTGTTTCTGCACCTTGGTTCCCACCCACCACCCTGGAATAGTCATGGGTGCATGTGCAATGTCACCAGTGCATGTGTGCTTCACTGCTGCACATTGTTGGAGGTCGAGGGGTGTGGTGTTGAGTGTGTGCAGATGAGAGTTGTTGCCCGGCTAGGCCCCTGCCTCCATGTTGGCCTTGGCTTACTGGCCATGCTGATTGATTTGTGCTTGTGTAGGTGTGATGGTAGTTTGTTGCTCAGGACACATGACTGTGGTTCACAGTGTGAACGACATTTAGCTTTGTCATCACAGTGGGATTGTAATGCAGCCCAGGGTCTCCACATTGTGGGGGCCCTGGGGGTAGTGCTGTGGTGTGTCTGTGTCTTGCTGTGTCAGTTGCTGTTCCTACGTGCCTGTGTGACATGTGTGATTTGTGCTCCCTCTCATCTGACAATGCCTGCTTGCCCACATAGGGGATTTGGATCCATGAGTTACCTTTGTGTGGCACTGTATGCACATCTGTATGATTGGTATTCAGGTCTCCTCATGTGTTGTGTGGTTGCCTGGGGACACTGGCACCCCCCCTCACCTGTTGTGTATGATGTGCAGTGTGGGTCTGCCTGTTTGTGTTTATGCATCTGCACCACTGCATTGGCATATCTTGGGTGTGCCATTGGCTGTATGTAGTTTGGTGGGTTTCCCCTGCTGTCCCTGGGACTCCTAGGTCATCGGTCAGCACAATGATCATGGTTTGTGTGTCCCATTGCTGCCATGGTATGGTATCTGTTCACCTCACATCTACAGTCTCCACAGGGTATCTGCATTTGTGTGCCCATTGGTGCAAATATGTGGGTCTGCATTCTGATGGTCACTTCTGTCATTGTGTCATTGATGAATGTTGACAGTGTCAGCCCCCATGGGTGTTGTTTGTCTGCACATGGCCAAAGGTATGTCTTATTTGCACTGCAGTATTTGGCTCCCCCAATTTATGTTGCAATGGGACACATGCACTACTTTGCCACTGATGTGTTTTATGTTCTGTGACCAGGAATCATCCATGCAGTTTGGCAGTTGCAGCTCTTTCTTTGTCAACACTTACATTTTGGTCACTGTGATGATGGGGGTTGGACCCCATTGCCACAATGTTCAAAATGTGCTTCAGCTATGGACCCCACACTTACATTTTGGTCACTGTGATGATGGGGGTTTGGACCCCATTGCCACACTGTTCAAAATGTGCTTCAGCTATGGACCCCACACTTACATTTTGGTCACTGTGATGATGGGGGTTTGGACCCCATTGCCACAATGTTCAAAATGTGCTTCAGCTATGGACCCCACACTTACATTTTGGTCACTGTGATGATGGGGGTTTGGACCCCATTGCCACACTGTTCAAAATGTGCTTCAGCTATGGACCCCACACTTACCTTTTGGTCACTGTGGTGATGGGGCGTTAGACCCCATTGCCACATTGTTCAAAATGTGCTTCAGCTATGGACCCCACACTTACATTTTGGTCACTGTGGTGATGGGGCGTTAGACCCCATTGCCACAATGTTCAAAATGTGCTTCAGCTATGGACCCCACACTTACATTTTGGTCACTGTGGTGATGGGGGTTAGACCCCATTGCCACAATGTTCAAAATGTGCTTCAGCTATGGACCCCACACTTACCTTTTGGTCACTGTGATGATGGGGTTTGGACCCCATTGCCACAATGGTCATGGCCTGCTTGCATTGTGGGGGCCACACACATATATGTGTGGCACATGTGATAGGGGGTCACATTGTATGTTCAAAGTCATGTTCAGTGTTGTAGGCATTTGACACAGTCTACACACGCTTGTCATGGTGTTGGGGGATGTCTTTTTCTTGCATTCCCTAGGTTGTGGTGTGCTGGTTGTGTCATGCATTGTCCATCCTATGAGTGGGGGTGGTGTTGGTGGTAGGCATCCAGCCCCCCATGGGTAGAGGTGGTAGTAGTGACAGGCATCCAGCCCCCTGGGTAAGGGTGGTAGTAGTGGTAGGCATCCAGCCCCCCTGGGTGAGGGTGGTAGTGGTGGTAGGCATCTGGCACCCCCCTGGCTAAGGGTGGTAGTAGTGGTAGGCATCCAGCCCCCCTGGGTAAGGGTGGTATTAGTGGTAGGCATCTGGCACCCCCTGGGTAAGGGTGGTAGTAGTGGTAGGCATCTGGCACCCCCCTGGGTAAGGGTGGTAGTAGTGGTAGGCATCCAGCCCCCCCTGGCTAAGGGTGGTAGTAGTGGTAGGCATCTGGCACCCCCATGGCTAAGGGTGGTAGTGGTGGTGGGCATCTGGCACCCCCCTGGCTAAGGGTGGTAGTATTGGTAGGCATCTGGCACCCCCTGGGTAAGGGTGGTAGTAGTGGTAGGCATCTGGCACCCCCCTGGGTAAGGGTGGTAGTAGTGGTAGGCATCCAGCCCCCCCTGGCTAAGGGTGGTAGTAGTGGTAGGCATCCAGCCCCCCCTGGCTAAGGGTGGTAGTAGTGGTAGGCATCTGGCACCCCCATGGCTAAGGGTGGTAGTGGTGGTGGGCATCTGGCACCCCCCTTGCTAAGGGTGGTAGTAGTGGTAGGCATCTGGCACCCCCTGGGTAAGGGTGGTAGTAGTGGTAGGCATCTGGCACCCCCCTGGGTAAGGGTGGTAGTAGTGGTAGGCATCCAGCCCCCCCTGGCTAAGGGTGGTAGGCATCCAGCCCCCCCTGGCTATGGGTGGTAGTAGTGGTAGGCATCTGGCACCCCCATGGCTAAGGGTGGTAGTGGTGGTGGGCATCTGGCACCCCCCTGGCTAAGGGTGGTAGTAGTGGTAGGCATCCAGCCCCCCTGGGTAAGGGTGGTAGTAGTGGTAGGCATCTGGCACCCCATGGCTAAGGGTGGTAGTGGTGGTGGGCATCTGGCACCCCCTGGCTAAGGGTGGTAGTGGTGGTTGGCATCCAGCCCCCCTGGGTAAGGGTGGTAGTGGTGGTAGGCATCTGGCACCCCCTGGCTAAGGGTGGTAGTAGTGGTAGGCATCCAGCCCCCTGGGCAAGGGTGGTAGTGGTGGTAGGCATCTGGCACCCCCTGGCTAAGGGTGGTAGTAGTGGTAGGCATCCAGCCCCCCTGGGTAAGGGTGGTAGTAGTGGTAGGCATCTGGCACCCCCTGGGTAAGGGTGGTAGTGGTGGTAGGCATCTGGCACCCCCCTGGGTAAGGGTGGTAGTAGTGGTAGGCATCCAGCCCCCCCTGGGTAAGGGTGGTAGTAGTGGTAGGCATCCAGCCCCCCCTGGCTAAGGGTGGTAGTAGTGGTAGGCATCTGGCACCCCCATGGCTAAGGGTGGTAGTGGTGGTGGTGGGCATCTGGCACCCCCCTGGCTAAGGGTGGTGGTGGTGGTTGGCATCCAGCCCCCCTGGCTTAGGGTGGTAGTAGTGGTAGGCATCTGGCACCCCCTGGCTAAGGGTGGTAGTAGTGGTAGGCATCCAGCCCCCTGGGTAAGGGTGGTAGTGGTGGTGGGCATCTGGCACCCCCTGGCTAAGGGTGGTAGTGGTGGTTGGCATCCGGCCCCCTGGGTAGGGGTGGTGGTGCGCATTCAGGCCCCTGTGTGCATATGTGGCATTGGTGATGGGCATCCCGCCCCTATGGTGCTGCTGTTGCTGGTGTAAGTAAATTCTGCATCCCTCTGTGTGTGTGTGATGTGTCGTTTACGTGTTGTATGTGTTTTGTGGTTGGTGTCTGACTTACCTTCTGCGCCGTACGCGTCCGTGCCTGTTCCGGTAGTAAATGTAGAATATTGGTATGATCGGGACGAAGGGATTCATGGTTGGTTCGTGTCGTTTGTCTTCCTCGTTGCTTCGCGTCGTCCTCGTCGCTTCGCGTCATCCTCGTCGCTGGCGTGTTCGCCTCGTAGCCGTGGATCGTGTTGTGGCGCGAATCGGAGCTTATGTGCGCCTCTCCCGGATGCTTTGACGTGCCGTGCGTAGCGACGGGTTCGGCGCGTACGGAAAGCGCATCGTACTTGTTCGGCCGGACGGAGCTGCATTTTCCCTTCCGTGCGACTCGATTCTGCGTTTCCGGATTCGCCTCGGTTGGAGAACAGGACCTGGATTGGGTGAGTACGACTCGGCCGGATTCTGTGCTGTTGTGCGCATCGTACTTACTCGTTCGGTCTGCTGTACGGATCGGTCGGGAAACAGGCATTCGCATGGCTTTTTTCCCGACCGAATGGTATTGGGTGCGCCTCCGACCGAGATCGGAATCGGCCCCTATGTGGTATCCTGCCTCCACCTCTCTCTCCTCTCCCTCATGTCTGCAGACTGGCAGCTGTCACAGTTTGTGGAAGGGTGGTGGAAAGAGCAGGGTGTAAGCAGTTTCGATGCACGAGATGACCTCCTTTTGCAAATCAAATATCAAAATGTAAACCTGAGTTATACTCTCTGGGCTGATCGAAAATATGAATAGCACTTCAAACAAGCAATGGCTGACCCAAAGCAACTAACGGCAGAGGGGCCTTACCCAAAGTCCCTTTTCTTCAAGTTCATGAGAAACAGTGCTGTCTATTTCCAGGTGTCAGGTTCACAGAGAGCAGACCTGTTGAAAGCTCCTGTCTTCCCTGGATCCGTATGTGTCCGCAGTCAGAATCAGAGGGAAAACAGGAAAGAGATTTAGAGAGAAATCAGATTGGATTTTGCCCTGTGGATGGATTTTCCTTAGCTGTCAGGTGTTAGCAGGTTAGTCTGGGTTGCAGGGAGGCATCAGGTTAACTAGAATCACAGTTCAAGCTTAAAGGTAGGTAGTAAGGTGCAAGTGAACATGAAGTGCTATCTGAAATTGAACGGCACTGTGAACATTGGAATCAGGCTTACTGATCTTAGCGGAGGATGTTGCTTGGACGAGGTCCCGTAAGACCCAGCAGAAAATCCTGGAAATTACAAAGACTTATATGGCTAGAGCTGAGAAGGTAAGTGGTATATAGGATACCTTAAGGCAGCGGTTCTTCGCCTTTTGACTTCTGTGAACCCCCTGCAAATCACTACTGGAAGCCAGGAACTCCCCTCAAAGCAATTTCTAATATTTGCATCTCAATACAATACACTAAATTATACATCAAATAAATATACAAATTATGAAATATGTTATTCAACTCACACACAAAAAAAAAAAAAATCAAATCTCAAAATTTTTATTTTAATGTGATGGTTATAGCTTTTCAAAATTCAGTTTTATTTCTAAAAAGGAAGTGATATGCTTGACTCTGTGGTTCCAAGTGGCAAACTAACCCAGGAGTTCTTCATCCCATTGGAAATGAGGCAAGGTTGTGTGCTAGCTCCAACATTGTTCAGCAACTGGAATGTCTTAAAGACCCATGTTAAGGGGCTGATTCTAGGCCTGCCAAGAATCAGCAGGTAACTGGTACCAATTCTGTTGTTTGCAGAAAGGACAACAATTCTTACAGGCTTAATCTCTATTGCAGAAACTAGGGCCTGTGCTTTGTTTATTTATGTTTTTTAAATTGTCAAATCTTATACAATTGTCCATCGACAAATACAATTTATAAAAACAAATATTAATGTACAATAAAATGTAAAATTAGTTCAAACATTGATCATCGACTATTGGATACATTTGAGATCTATTAAATAATTCCTAGTATAATAAACATACAGGCAATATAATTCATAAACTTGATCACAACACTTGTCATTCTAAAAACTAAGCAGATTGTAAAAATTTCTAAACTGCAAAAACAACACAAGGACTAGGGTCAAACTTGCATATTATTAATGCGACCTGGTACTGTCCTATTCCAACTAACCCAAAGAGCGGCTTCGCCCATTTGAATCTTAGTGTTATAAGCTTTAGAAAAAAATAAGACATGACCCTCAGTTTTTCCATAGTGCATACAAGCTGTTCAGAGGGTAACCATTTGCTCGTACAGGATGCTATTGATAAGATTCCCAGTCTGAATTTTATATACCGTGTTCTAGCTGAAGGGGCTGCATATAATCTAAGTATTCCTCAAATTTATAATCACATTTGGTTGATGAGTATACTAGACAAGCTA
The DNA here is from genome assembly GCA_963921515.1 of Calotriton arnoldi. Taxonomy (NCBI): domain Eukaryota; kingdom Metazoa; phylum Chordata; class Amphibia; order Caudata; family Salamandridae; genus Calotriton; species Calotriton arnoldi. Next base: position 314,187 of record CAWUFW010007002.1, on the reverse strand, counting down.
CCCTCAGAGGATGATGAGTGCAGTTTCTCAAGAATGCAGTACCAAAACCTCTCCCTGACAATACGCTGAGCTCTTATCATAAGGAATGTTGTATTGATCCAAACTTCAGCAAACTCCAATTCTATCAATGTATTCTTCACATATCTCAGCCAAGGGATCTTACGTATAGGCAGTCTTCCAATAACATCACATAGGCCCTCTCTGTATGGGCCTAGTTCTTTAGTAGCCCAGATTCGAAGGCAATATAAGATAGTGTGGTGATGTGAGTCTGGAATGCTGCGCTGTCATGGATCCCCGGAACCTTTGGGATTCCAGGACGGGCAGTTGTCTCTGGGCCGCTGTTAGGATGGACATACTGTTATGCTGTTGTCACCATTAAACCCTTCTACCCACTGAAGACGCGTAAGTGTTTGCTTCAGTAATTTGGCGATGAGTGGGCAACCTAGAAGAATTGTTTTCTCTGCATCTAAGGTCAAGAGAGACAAGAAAAACCAGACCGACAACTTAAAGGACACAAAAGCATGAAGAAAACAGGGGCCAGAGAATCGGTGACTTTATGAGGTTGTTGTCGCTGATGCTGTTGTCGAGTATCGGAAATGTTACTATTATAAGGTGAGACCTTTATTTTAATTATTCACCTTCTTTGCGGATTCCAATGATCTCATTTAAAAGACTCGAACTGCGCGAGACAGAACGCACGAGTCACACTGCGCGAGGCGGAAACAGATGGCACGAGTCTTACTGCGCGAGGCGGAGACAGAAGGCACGAGTCATACTGCGTGAGGCGGAAACTGAAAGAACGAGTCACACTGTGCGAAGCGAATAGCGCGTGACACGTTTCTCTTCAAAGCCTAAGATTCACATAATATGCCGTGCTAAAATCAATTTAAAGAAATATTTTCTTTGAACTCACCCGATCGGCTCACAACCGACTCTGCCCCTCCGCAGTGTGAAACACAACGATTATTTACCGGCAGATCGCAGCGCCTACAGACACCAGACACAACTTGGGTGGCAGCTCTCGAGTTTTTCTCTCTCATCACATAACACGTTGCATTCTGGGAGAGAGAAGAACACCAAGTCCAACAACATAAAAAGAGGTCTTTCCAGTGATTCACAATTTCTCAGTTTCACTTTAAAAAGAGATTTCATAACAGTATTTGGCACGATCTGCAGACCACTATTTAAAAAAAAGAGGAGGAACTTTAAAAGAAATTTTACAACAGCGATTTGCACGCTTTGCAGATCACTATTCACATATAAAAAAAAAGAGAAGGCAGTCATCAGTGATTTGCACACTTTACTCTATACTTGGCAACTTTACCATAAAGTGCATATCACAGCAATTTGCACGCTTCTGTTCCTGTATTGTTTTAACATTTTTTTCAGTAGGTGTCTACACGGAAAAAGTGCAAATTACAGCGATTTGCAAGCTTATTTTTCTTTTTGCTTTAATTATTTTTACATTTTACCAACATGCAAAGTGTTCAAGCACCAGCGCCATTCCTACAAGAACCCGGAGAACCACCATTAGAGTGGAATTTATGGTTAAGATCTTTTAGAGCTTACCTAGGAGCAATCGATGCCCAAAAATTCAGACCAGAAAGACGCAAAAGCCTGATGTATTATCACTTGGGCATACAAGGACAGAATGTATACGATCACTTACCTGAACATGTCCCTGCTGAAGATGAAGATCTCGACGAATTTGAAACAGCAATCGCACAACTAGATAAATATTTCTCAAAAACTAAGAATATAGTTGTACATAGATACAAATTTTTTACGAGAACACAACAACCTAATGAAAGTATAGACACTTATGTTACTGCGTTAAAAATGTTAGCTTCCAAATGTGAATTTGATAACTTCACTGCAGAATTAATACGTGATCAATTGGTAGCTAGATGCCACTCTAAAAAAATACAAGAAAGGTTACTTGCATGTAAAAATCCGACATTAGATAAAGCTATAGATTTAGCTAAAAGCATCGAAGGTTCTTCTATTGACGCAAAACTGCTTGAAGAATCTTTAGCCAAGTCTACAATTTCTGGTGCAGTAGTTAATAAACCAACTACTAAAAGTTTCCCGAGCACTTTTAGACCGAGAACATTCAATAGACCTAATATTCCTTCTCAACAATTCGATAAGGTGTATTGTTATAGATGTGGTTCACCTTCACATGTTTCCTCGTTCAAATATTGTCCAGCATTGGATCAACAATGTAAGAAATGTGGGAAAATAGGTCATTTTTCGAAAATGTGCAGGGCAGGCAAACCCACAAATGTCCGTTGTGTTCTAAGTGATTTTGGTGGTAATTTTGATGAAGAAAACTTTGAAGAAAGTAAGGAATTACTTTTAGGTGTAAGGTGTGTTAATTCAAATGATGAAGACTTAGTAGTTGATCCGAATCTTAATGTTTCTATTGAAGGTCATTCTATTCAACTATTAGTTGACACTGGCGCACGCATAACCATCATTTCTCATGATATTTTTGTGAAGTACTGGTATGGCAAAGCTCTACTTCCACCAGACATTCTTCTTACAGTAGCGTTTGAAGGGAGCAGAGTAGATCTCATTGGTTTCTTTTGGGCTGACATTAGGATTTTAGATGAATCAATTAATGGGAAAGTATATGTTGCCAAAAGAGGAATTAATGTCTTAGGTTTAATTCACCAAGCTGAATTTGGCATTACAATCAGACCAGGTCTAGATCAACCCATTTCATTTGAAAAAAGAGATTAGGATCAGTGAGCAACAGTAAAAACGTATGGGATGAAAAATTCACCAAAGTTTTTCAAGATAAGTTAGGTAAAATTTCAGATTTTGTATACCGTATCAAAGTCAAACATGACGTTCCCCCAGTCAAACATAAATTGCGTAACATCCCATTAAGTGTAAAGGAGATCTTTCTGCAATGCTTGATGATATGTGCACACAAGGCATTATTGAGGAAGACATAAGGAACTTTGTGGTTGTCTGTCATAGTTTTAGCAAAGAAAAAGAATGGAGAACTGCGCATGTGTGTTGATATGAGGAGTGTAATTGAAGCTATTTGGGTAGACAATTACCCCCTACCTAGAATTGAAGATCTTATAACAAAAGTTGGTCAAGCCAGTTGGTTTAGTAAATTAGATTTAAGAGCAGCCTATCACCAAGTCAAACTGGAGGAAAGCTCTCGTCATGTGACAGCGTTTGTAACTCCCGATGGAGTTTTTCAATTTTGTCGGATGCCATTTGGCATTGCTTCTGCTGCAGCAGTTTTTCAGAGACTCATGACAGATATGTTCATTGGTAAGGAACATGTTGTAATCTTTCAAGATGACATTTTAATATTTGCTGTTACTGAATATGAACATGATCTTGTACTAAATTATGTTTTGGAAACTTTGGAAAAAAGGGGTGCCACACTACGGAAAGATAAATGTACATTTAAAACGAGAGAAATTGAATATCTTGGACATGTATTTTCTGAACAAGGTGTAAAACCTAGACCTAGCTTAGTAAAAAGTATTGTAGATGCTCCTGCTCCACAAAATAGAGAGCAATTGCTGTCATTTTTAGGTCTATGTGAATTTTATGCAAAATTCATGCAAAACTTTGCTACTATCACTGAATGCTTTAAAGTTTTGCTCAAAAAAGGTGAAAAATGTGTTTGGTTAGACCTGTGTCAAAGCACTTTTGAGAAAGTTAAAAAAGATATCACTTCTGCACCAGCACTACAATCCTTTGTAGAGGGAAGAAAGACCTTTGTTACAGTGGATGCTTCTGAGTATGGTTTAGGGGCAGTTTTAACTCAACTCAATATTACACATGAGACAACTATAGGTTTTGCCTCTAGAACATTACGTTCACCTGAACGCAAATACTCCGTCATAGAAAAAGAACTCTTGGCGTGTGTATGGAGTGTACAGAAATTTAGAGCTTATTTGTGGGGAAGACCATTCACTTTGAGGACTGATCATCGTCCTTTAGTGGATATCTTATCAGGGAGGAAATTAAAATGCACTACTGCCTGCATAGCTAGACTTTCTGCAAGACTATTAGAATTTTCATTCTCTGTAGAGTACATTCCAGGTGGGAAAAACTCCAGGGCAGATTGCCTTTCCAGGCTTCCGATTGAGGACTGTAACGAATATGATTGGGAGTCAGAAGTTGAAGAATGCTTTATTGCCTATATTGGTGATTCCAGCATTTGCAAGGAAGAGAATGAATGGGTACAAGAGTTAAACAATGATGTTGTGTTGAAAGGCGTTTTACGAATGATCACTTCAGGTTGGCCAAAAGAAAGAAGTTTATCTGATACGTTACAAATATTCTGGAAAGTCTCTGATGAATTGTCATTAGAGAGAGGTAAACTAATGCGTGGCGATAAATTAATTCCTCCTACTTGTTTTCACAAACGCATAATTGAATTGGCACATTTAGGCCATTTAGGCTCCCCTCCACCAAAAAGAAAAATAAGGAAACTTTTGGTGGCCAAAAATGGACCATGAAATTGACACTTATGTACATGATTGTGAAAAGTGCAAAGTTAGTGACAAGGTTTTGAAAACTGAAGGGTGGTTGAATCTTCTACTATTTGTCCAGGAAGAGCATGGCAACGTGTAGGAGTGGATTTCTTAGGACCCTATCATATCCTTCCCAACTGTATGAGATATTTCATTGTTATGATAGATCACTTGTCTAGATGGGTGGAAGTTAGAGGTGTAATGGAACCCACTACAAAATTTTTATTAATTTCTTTCAAGATGTGTTTGCAAGGGAAGGTATTCCTGGTGAAATCTTAACGGATAACGGTGTTCAATTCACTTCTCTCGAAATGAAGTTTTTTTAGAAAAGTGTAATATCAAACACATTAGAACACCGTTATATAATCCCCAAAGTAATGGAAAAGTGGAACGTTTTAACAGAACTTTAGTTAAGTGTATTCAGCCTACGTTGAGATGTAACATGAATGTTGAAAAAGCGATAAAAGAATTGATTTGGAGTTATAGAACAACTCCTCACAGTATCACGACTAAGACTCCATTTGAACTTATGCGTGGCAGAAAAGCAACAACTGACTTATTTCCTTTTTGGATGACCAAAACTCTTAACAAAGATCTGAATGTGAATGAATCGTGGAGTGTAGCGAAATCCAACTCTGTTTACTCTGGTGCAAAAAGAGTAAATATTGACAATAAAAACATAAACAGATTGAAAATAGGTGACTGGGTTCGCGTCAAGAATCCCTATCTAGTGGGGAAAGGTCTTTCCAAATTCAAAGATCCATTACAAATCTCTGAACTCAGGAAAAATGCTGCTAAGCTTTCTGATGGCAATTGGTGGAATATTTCTCATCTGGCACTTGATCCTAGTGCTTATAAGGATGTCAAAGAACAAAACAATTGTAGTCAACCATCCAAACAAGTTGATGAGGGAGACTTACATGGAACTTTGAGGAGAAGCGTTCGCACTAAGTTCACACCGAGCAAGTGGCAAGATTTTATTTGTGATTAGTTTTTTTTTCTTTAAAGGGGAAGGAAAGAGTATTGTGCTTTGAGTTTACACTGTTAACTTGTTTATTAATGTAATGTATTGTATTCTCCCCAGATTTGCTCTAGTTATATGTTCTTTATTATTTCCTTCTTTAATTTGTTCTTATTTGGAAAAAAGGGAGAAGTGTGGTGATGTGAGTCTGGAATGCTGCACTGTCATGGAACCCCGGAACCTTTGGGATTCCAGGACCGGCAGTTGTCTCTGGGCCCCTGTTAGGATGGACATACTGTTATGCTGTTGTCACCATTAAACCCTTCTACCCACTGAAGACGCGTAAGTGTTTGCTTCAGATTGGCCTTAATTTTGGGTACCAAACAATGGATTTCAGGGCTAAATCAAGCTGTATCAGGCGCAAGGGAGTACTCTGAGGAAGCCTCAGCAGGTAACTTATGAAGACATTCTCTGCTTTCTCTCGATTGTCTACATCAAGTGTCCCAATAGGTGCGAGAATTGTAAAGCCACCATTATAGCATGTGCTATATGTACCTTGAAGACAGGTGACACCGAATGGTTTGCAGCAAGTCTGGCAAACTTAATTAATAGGGATACCCAATAGTTCAATAATTATGTATTTTTAAATGTTTACTTGGCCTATAAATGGAAATTGGATATCCTAACATTAAGATGATCAAATTCTCTTACTCTTTCTAGAGTACTTTCATCTAAAATGATTTTGCCTCTGAATTTTTTGTGGGGAATAAATATAATTAATTTGGTCTTTTGAGCATTTGTCCAGGCCATTGGTAGTACAGAACTGAGTAAATCTCTGCAGTAGGGTCTTAAGTCCCTTTTCTGTTTTTGAAATTAGCAGGGTGTCATCTGGAAAAAGAAGAGCTGGCACTTTTTACCCAGCCAATATAGGGGAGTCTTTCATACAATTGACTAGGAAATCCGTGGAACCATTGATAAAAAGAAGAAAAGGGTGGGCACCAAAACACACCCTTGTCCAACCCCTTTATTGATATCAGTTCTTGTTAGCTCTCCATTAGGGACCCACCTGACCTGGGCAAAGTTATCAGTGTGCAGCCATCTATGTATATCTAATACATGCAAAGGGACTCCTCGCTCTAAAACAATTTGCCATAGTTTTTCACTTGGAACCATACTGAATGCAGAAGACAATTACCAGTCTCCAACAGGAAGATATATCATACCCAGGCATGAAAACTGTGGCACATAGGGAATTGGTACATCGCAAAGCTCTTTGCCCTGGGTTTGAGAAATGTTAGTACTTTCAGGGGATGAGGACTGAGTACAGGGTCACAATTATCACTTCTGGGGCAGTAAAGACGGCGTCAGTTAAAAGAGTACTAGAAATAGTATTCAACACTTGGCAACACCTATGTTGGGTTTGTTCTTCCTCCTTCGAGTTCGCACATCCCAGCACTTTTGTTTTTCCCTGTTCCTCAGTTCATCATGAGATAGGCTCGGACTAGGAGGGTTCTGTCTTTGCCCCTCCCCTTCCTTCTGTTTTTACAATTCTCCAACCACCGACTCCTGACGTAACTACCTGACTCCCAGCACGCTGTGCTGTTCAGCTCTTCTGCTGTATCCGTGTAGCTCTGGGGCTAGTTACTGTGCACCCACATTTGACTTACGGCAAGTCACGGTCAAGGGTCACGTAGGTAACGATCATGTAGGTGTGTTTCACAATACAGGAGTAAATGTAATTTGTGTATTGGTATATAGAAACTCAAAAGTTTCCCCAGAGAACTTTGTTTACATTGATTACTTCCTGACTATAGAACAGTCACCCCCTTCTGAAAGAACCAACCCCTTGTTGGGATCTTGGGAGCTCGTGCTGCTGCACGAGATGCTTGTCGGGGGTTCCCTGCGTGGAACATGGAACGGGGAGGGAACGGCAGTTGCTGCTGGGAGTCTGGGGAGTCGGACATAATAAAGAAGATCGTAAGCTCACCTGAATGCGTCTTCTTTTCATTGGCGACGAGTGTCCGACCCCCAGTCCTCCCCTCGTTATTTCGTGAATGTGGACGGCGATGGACTCCTTCCGTGTGGGATGTGAGCCACCCAGCGGTTGACGACGGAATTTGCCCTTGAGGAGCCAGCACCCGCCGTTCTTCGTGGCATTCTGTGGTGATCCGGACGTTGATCCGTCGCACTCAAGGGGAACGGTAACTTTATTTCGGCGATTTCCCTGAGCGCAAGGCTGCGAGAGCGTTTCTGCACTGACGATCGGCGCGCTAGTCAGCGCGCGCGTCACACCACGTGCGCAAGCTCTTCTGCGCAGTGACGTTTACAGTGTTGTTGAGGCGCGTCCCTGGCGCGTTGTCTTGACAACCGGCGTCTACAGATGGAAACTGACTGTCATGAGCGGGTGACACCTTGAATTGCGGTGAGTGATCACCTCGCCTCATGTAGAATCATCGTGACACACGCAGGGAGAATCTGTGGTTTCGATTCTGCCTGTGAGCGTGTCTGCAACTGTGTGGAAAACCTCGTGAGCAGTCCTTCTGGCAGATCGTCTGGTTCTGTCTGTTTCAGTTCAATTCCACATCAATTCTATTACCAGTTTCAACAGAGTGTGTTCCACAGTCAGTTTAAGCAACACAGTAGTCTCTACAATTTTTAAGGAGTACTGTGCAGAGCACCGTATTAACTCTCCACTTTGGTGCAAGGCATCCGACTAATTCGAACACTTGTGGCAGCAACTCACCCACGTGTGGCCATCAAATGGATCGTGTTACCCCGCCACCTCCCTTCCTACAATCACCTGGTACTCCCCCGGTATCTTGGCAACAGTGGAAGGAGACATTTGACGCATATCTAGAGGCAATTGATGGGGATACTTTTACGTTAAAGAAAAAAAAGGCCCTACTTATTTATAACTTGGGTTCTGAAGGCAGGACTATTTTAAAAACCCTACCCCTGGAACTTGTTAGAACATGCATTAGTAGTGGTGACGAAGGGGACTCTTTAGTGGTAGATGACTATGCCTCACTCATCAAAACTTTAGATAAGAGATTTAATCCTAAAAGGAATATTGTCCTTGAGCGTCATAAGTTTCTGCAGCGCGCCCAAATTTCCGGTGAATCCATTGACGACTTTGTAGCTGCTCTGAGAACTCTAGCTGTCACGTGCAATTATAGGGAGTTCAGGGACGAAATTATCCGTGATCAGCTTATTGAGCGCACTTGCAATAAGAAAATTCAGGAAAAACTTTTATCTACAGATGATCCTGACCTGGAAACTGCTCTTACCATTGCTAAAAGTATTGAGCATTCCCAGTTATGTATGAAAGAAATGAGTGGATCTGTAATGCTCAATGAGATCAAGTTGGTCACTACTAAAACTACAAGTAAACCAACTAAGAGAATTAATGCTAGTGCACCAAGTATAGCTCCACCCACATTGAATTCATCTAAATTCAAGTCCGATACATCTGACCTCTCTTGCTACCGGTGTGGCAGCAGGTCTCATTTGGGCAATTTCAAATTTTGTTTTGCTGCAAGTCAGACTTGTTTCAAGTGTGGCAAGAAAGGACATCTGGCACGTATGTGCAGAGCAGTTGCACCGAAAGGACCGTCAAAAACTGTCAGGGCTATTGGAGAGACCTATGTTGAGGTTGGGGAGGACGAGGAAAGTTACGAATTATTAATGTTGTCTTCATCTTCACCTTTTATTCAACAGGATGGAGTGGTAGAAATTGCTTCTATAGCTGAAGCTCAAAGGAGAAAGTCCCCTGTATGTGTTATAAGTCTGATGGGTAAAGACATGAAGTTTCTAGCAGATTCTGGTTCCCCATTTACCCTCATTAATGCCAGGGAGCTTGAGGGATTATGTGACATTGTATTAGGTCAATCTGATATAAGAATCTTCGCGTATGGTGGTAAAAGGGTGGAGGTGTTGGGTAAGTTTGAAAGCAACCTGGAGTTCAAAGGAGACTCTACTCGGGGGACAGTATTTGTAGTCAAAGAAGGTGCCAATTTGTTAGGATGGGAGGAACAAGGTGAGCTTGGGATCATTTTGGATCCCAACCATCCCGATATGGTTCTATCAAAACATGAGGCCAAGCAGTTTTACTCAAGTTTCCCTGCCACTACCCCTGTGCATACTGTCTCTGCAGATGTCTCATCAAAAGGGTATTGGATTCAAAGGTATCCAGAGATTTTTGATGGTAGGTTAGGAAAACTCAAAGGTTTTCAGCATCGTATTGTCCTTAAAGAGGGTGCCGTTGCAGTTGCACACAAGGTGCGTAAAGTACCGTTGAGCATGAGGGTGAGCTGAGACAAGAACTTGAGCGCTTGTGTACGGTGGGGGTGATTGAACCGATTGAGGACTCCGAGTGGTTGTCTCCCATCGTTTTAGCGCGGAAGGCAGACAAGTCCCTTAGGATGTGTGTGGACTTGCGCGATCTAAATGCATGCATATGGGTTGACCGTCAACCCCTGCCCAACATTAATGAAATGTTGTCAACGTTAGATGGTGCAAGATATTTTTCCTCACTTGACATCTCCTCTGCTTATCATCAAGTAGAATTATGTAGAGAGTCAAGACATTTCACATCTTTTGTGACACCGGAAGGGGCGTTTCGTTATGTACGGATGCCATTTGGGTTGGCGTCGGCTTCTGCAGTGTTCCAGCGTCTTATGGGGAACCTATTCAAGAACACTGTGGGAGTCGTGTTTTTCCAGGATGACATCCTGATCCATGGCAAAACGGAGGTTGAACATAATGATAGGCTCAAGCTGGTATTAGACACCATTAGGTCTAGTGGTTTAACATTAAGGAAGGACAAATGTAAATTTCTTCAAGAAGGGGTAGATTATTTGGGTCACCACATTTCTGCGAATGGGGTGGAACCCAAAGTCAAGCTTCTTGATGCCATCCAATTTGCACCTGAACCTCAGAACAAAGATCAGCTTCGCTCATTTCTTGGGCTGATTGAATATTATGCTAAGTTTGTGGCTAATTTTTCAGAAAAGACTGTACATTTGCGCGAACTTTTGAAGAAGAATGCGAGGTATGTGTGGTCAGACCAATGTGCTGTTGATTTTAAAATGTTAAAAGAGGCAATAGTGCATGCACGTCCTCTCAAGCTATTCAACATCAATGACCGTTGCATTGTTACCACCGATGCCAGTAATGTTGGTCTCGGAGCTGTGTTGATGCAGAAGAGAGCTGACAAGAGGGAAGAGATCATTGCCTTTGCCTCTCGAACACTGCGTGGGGCGGAAAGTACTTATTCTACTATTGAAAAGGAGGCCTTGGCTCTGTGGTGGGGTGTACAGTATTTCCGCAACTTTTTATGGGGTAATGAATTTTTACTGAGAACTGACCATAAACCTCTGATAGATCTTTTCACTACTAAGGGCGGTGGTAGAGCCACTCCACGCATAGCAAAGTGGCAATACAGATTAAACTAATTCAATTACCGTCTAGAATATGTGGCTGGTGTAAGGAATCATGTAGCGGATTGTCTATCCAGACTACCACTCTCTAATAGTGTTTCCGATGTTGGAGGTGAAGAGTGGGAAATGGTGTGTGCTGTCAGTGCTGTAGAGGACGCGGGTGTGGCATTGTCTGAGGCTAATTGGAAGTTAGCCTTGTCTGAAGATGCTGGGATCAGCAGAGCTATGGATTTTGTTGCGCACGGATGGCCCGACAATATGAATTTGACTACGGAATTGATTCCTTTCAAAAGAGTTAGTGATGAGTTATCTATTGTTGAAGGGATTTTGCGCAGAGGAGGATTGTTAGTTGTACCCATGTCTATGCGAAAGAGCGTGTTGGACCTAGCTCATGAAGGTCATCTAGGCATTCGTGCGATGAAGCGGAGAGTTAGAGAGGATTTTTGGTGGCCAGGTGTTGATAGGGACATTGAGCATTGTGTTAGGGAGTGTGGTGCATGCGTTTTGAGCGATAAAACTCAAGTAACGTATCCCTCTTCCATTGTTCCTGTGAGTGTGAAGAATTCACCTTGGTCAAAGTTAGCATTTGATGTATCTGGTCCTTTTGGTGGTATGGGTAGCTCGCCCAAATATGCTTTGGTGTTAATTGACTATATGTCCAAATGGCCGAAAATTTGTTGATAGTGTCAATTCTGCTACGATTATCGATTTTTTTAAGGATGTTTTTTTTCGGGAAGGGTTTCCGGAGGAGTTAGTGACAGATAACGGAACCCAGTTGGTGTCTCTGGAGATGCAGGAATTTTTGAAAGCGCATGGCATCAATCATATTGTTACCTCCCTTTATCATCCCCGTAGTAATGGTCTTGTGGCGCGTTGGAACCGTGTCATTAAAGACCAACTTCAGTTAGCTTTTGTCAATGGGTTGCATTGGAAGACGGTGATTTCTAATATGTTGTGGGCAATGAGAGTGACTCCTCATGCTAGTACTGGAATGTCTCCTTTCACCTTGTTGAGAGGTAGAGTGGCTGGTTCCAAGTTGAACAAAGATTGGATGGCAAGGAAGGTGGTAGATGTGCAAAAGTTGGGTGAGGTTGTGGATGTGAGAGCTGCTGCTCAAGCCAAGTACGCACATGATGTGGTCAGGGTATCCCCAGTAAGTCCAGGTGATTGGGTAAGGATAAAGAAACCTGTTCTGGTTGCAAGGGATTATCACACTTTTCTTCACCGGTCAGAGTAAAGGAGGTTCGAGATCATGTGGTTGTTTTGGAGAATGGGAAAATATGGAATAAATGTGCAATTTCGGTTATTCTCCGGTCAAAAGCTGAGTATGTAAAAGAAAGGTTTGGTGTTCACACTCCTTCTATAGTTTTACCTCACGAGGTGAGAGGTGCCAAGGTTTTAGTTTCTACCAAAGATGTGGTTCCCCGGGCGTCTTCCGCTAGGGTGAAGGTCGCTCCAACGAAATTCAGAGATTTCGTCAGGTATTGAATTCTCCAGTTTTCTGAACAACATGTTGTTATGCTATTCTATTTTTTGTTGTTTTATTGGTGCTTCGCTTCAGTGTTCTATGTCTTTTGTTTGCATATGGAGGATGGGGGGTGTGTTGGGATCTTGGGAGCTCGTGCTGCTGCACGAGATGCTTGTCGGGGGTTCCCTGCGTGGAACATGGAACAGGGAGGTAACGGCAGTTGCTGCTGGGAGTCTGGGGAGTCGGACATAATAAAGAAGATCGTAAGCTCACCTGAATGCGTCTTCTTTTCACCCCTATATATCTCTCCCTTCCTCATGTTCCCCCTTGGTAGTGCAATCCTTAGTCTAACAATTACCCAGGCTAGGGGGATCCTATATTAGTGAGAGAAAGAGGACCACATCCAATCCTGAGAAACCACTCCAGCTTTCCAAGATCTTGGCAGTTTGCCAAGCTTATAATTCCAGTTCTCCTGGATTCAGAGGTGAATCCACTATAGACAATTAACAATAATGAGGATGATTTAAATGTCTTTGGTCAGGAGAGGGAGTATTTATTGAATTGCAAGATAGTACCAGGGTCTGGCAAACCTGTAGTGCTACTAATGGGTTTCCCACTTTATCAACACCTGGATGTGTACTTCTGTGTGCCAGAGAAGCAGCAGGGGAAGGTGGTGTCTTGTATGCTGTGGGACCCGGTATGGCCTACACAAAGGTTTCCATGGATCCCCACCAATGTTCCCTCTAACGTGCGCGCCTGCGCGCATGCGCGCCCGCGCATCTTTAAGGCACCAAGCGTGCAGTGTCCCGTGTGAAGCGCGCACACGTTCTCGCCGCCGCCCGCTTTTAAAACGCGAGCGGCGAAAAACGGCAATTTACTGGTTGCCTGAGGCCTTTGTGAAAGGATTCCTGTTAATCACAGCGCCCGTCATGCGCTGCAATTAACAGGAATACTTACAAATGCCCACAATCAGCCCGCAGCCTCTCTCTATTGAGAAAGACATGCAGCAAGTCCAAAAGCACGACGTGTGCTTTACACTTCGTGCTTTCAGACTTGCTTAATTTCTTTTCTAAATAGAGCGCGGCTGGGTGCTGATTGTGGGCAGTGGCGTAACACAGGCCCCCCGCAGTCCCCGCGTTGCGGGGGGGCCCCCAAGTTCCAGGGGGCCCCCTCAGCACAGTCCAGTGAATGCCCGGCCACCAGAAACCCAAAACGGCTGCATTCTCATGCTAATGCCGGGAGCCTCGGGGTGGAGGCTAATGGCTGAGTACCTGGCGAGGTGCAAGTCCGCACGTGCTGCTTCTCCATCCTGACAAATGTGACCCTTGACCCCCGACCTCCTCAGGCTGAACAAGACACCCCACCGCCCATAAAGCCGTTGTAAATATCTAACAATATTTAAGAGATTCGGGCCGAGATTAGGCATATTAATTATTATATCCGTACACATTTTAACAGTGCAAAAAAGTTGGGGGACGGGGGGTTGGTTAAGAAACCTGGGGTTTTTACATAGTGGCTCAATTGCGATCCAAAACAGGCCAAGGGTCGGGTGGGGGGGAGGCATTGGAAATTCCAAGGGCAGTGACATGGCTATGAGAAATAAAAGAGTTTGCGTTGTTTGGTGAGGGGGTTATTTCTCCAGCAGCATGATAAACAGAAATACGGGTATAGCTTCCGCCTCACTTGTCTTGTGGCATTGCATCATGTTCGGTTGGAGAGCAGGTCAGTAAAATAGCTATGAATATAATCTCGCAGAAACGCCCCTGTGAGACGAAGGGCCTGCACCGGAGAATACTAAGAAGTGCACATAAGCCTTATTAACCTTTACTTCTGGGTGAGTGGAGGGAGAGCAGGAAACTACGTCTCTAAATAAAGTGTAGATGAGTTTTTTACACACACGGCGGAGCAGGTGAACCAAGGCCAGGGAAGTGAGCCAAGAGTGTTAGCGCTGGAAATAAAACAACAGCCCTGGGAGGGCACAAACCAGCCTTGGCTTGTAGTCCGAACCTGCCGTGATACCCCAGTGCAGAGGACTCACTACGCGTGCTAGGGTCATGCACCTGGTCAATGGTGGAGTTGAACTTGCTTCACCCTCTTTATCAAAACTTAATTGGCAATTCATTGTGTCATAATGTAGCCCTTTGCCCGCTCTTGAAGAGATGGTGGCATGCACAAGCCTCTATTGCCAGTGTATGCACAAGCCTCTATTGCCAGTGTGCTGGCACAGGCTTTGGGCGCTCTCCTTCGCAGTAATGGCAGCCCCAGCTGTGCCCTAGCACAACAAGCCTGTCCTACTACCAGGGGATAGAACTGAGTCCATCTGGAAAGAACCAGAGAGGGTGATGGAGAGAAGGACATTGGCACTGACTGGCACAGGTGCTTTGGACTTCAGTGAGACTCCCTGGGGGGGAGTGCATCTTCTGAGGGCATCTGTGTGACACAGCAGCACTGCCTGGAGTCAGCTGGGAACAGTCTCAGTGGAAACAAACGCTGGCTGGAAGGAGGCCCAGATACCCTGGAGGTCCCACCCAGCTGAAGCCCCACTGGAGGTAGAGATCTGCAAGAGTGAGGCAGAGATACCCTGGAGGTCGCACCCAGCTGAAGCCCCACTGGAGGTAGAGATCTGCAAGAGGGAGGCAGAGATGCACTGGAAGTCCCACCCAGCTGGAGGCACAGGCCTGCAGGATGGTGGTGCAGTGGCGTAACACAGGCCCCCGCAGCCCCCGAGGTGCGGGGGGGCTGAGTTGCAGGGGGGCTCCCTCAGCACAGTGCTCTCGTTCGAGATAGAATCTGGAGCGGGGGCCCCTCCATGCACCTTGCAGGGGGGCCCCCTCAAATTTCGTTACGCCACTGTGGGCCATTGTGAAAATATTCCTGTTAATTGCAGTGCATGACGGGCGCTGTGATTAACAGGAATCCTTTCACAAAGGCCCACAATCAGCCGCAGCTGGGATCCATTAAAAATGCAGCAAGTCCAAAAGCACGATGTGTAAAGCACACGTCGTGCTTTTGGACTTGCTGCATGTCTTTTCTCAATAGAGAGAGGCTACGGGCTGATTGTGGGCATTTGTGAAAGTATTCCTGTTAACTTCAGCGCATGACGGGCGCTGTGATTAACAGGAATACTTTCACAAATGCCCACATAATTCACATGCAACGTCCATGTAAATCCAGATGACCCATGCTGAATGCAGAAAAAGCTCAAAACCAATTTCTTCAAAAAGCACTATACACTCACTTCATCAAACTCGTAAGTGAATTAACGTCATTCAATTCACAGAGCCAGATAGAGTTATAGCACCAACATTCAAGATAAGAGGAAGCGGAGGGTAATGTGTGAAATGAAGGTTTGTCAAATGGTTCCAGTATGACACGTAGGAGTAAACACCATGTTACAGCGGCGCATGTAGAAGAATTAGAGAGCTGCGTAAATTGTCAGCTATGCATTTCTCTAAAAGCTCCATGTGTTGTACATCCGAAAGACATTGCCTTTCCTTCATCCCCTTGGTTGTTTTGTTTAAAAGTTCAAAAGACATAAATAAGTTAGTGCTTTTATTGCCATATGATTCATAAGAAAAAGCCAGAAGTAATCATTCCACAAGATTAGAACCAATACCTCCTTGCATTTAAATGATTTACTCCCAAAACCGTCATCTGGTAGTAAGAGATGGCTGTGGGACCCTCATGCCCTTGGGCTTAGGGGCCACTAACATTAAACCTTTCCCTAGCCAGGCCTTTCCAGGTCTCGCCTATAGACAGCCTTTAGCTGTTGTCGAAGACGTATTGTGGACACAGGGGTAGGCAAAAAGCAAACTAAAATACCCCCCCCAATTCGATCGGTACCTCAAATGCCATCAGGAGAGTCAAGCTAGTAAGGTCTGTCCTCCCTAGAAGAGGTCCTTTCATCCCTCCTATCTATTAATCTCTCCACCCTTTCAGCCTTTCATCCAGCATCCATTTCACCTGTCTATTCATGCTCCCATCCGTCTGTCTTTTCATCTAATCCATCCATCCTTCCTTTACCATTCCATCCATCCATCCATCCATCCATCCATCCATCCATCCATCCATCCGTACATCATTTCACCCACCTTTTATCAATCACCCATCCTTTCACCCTTCCATCCAGGTTTCCATCCATCTATCCAAACATTCATCCTTCAATCCATTCTTACGTGCACCCACCCAGGCAAATATAACTTTACTCTTCCATCTCTCAAACCTTTCACCTTTGTATCCATACTTTTATTGACCTCTCCTTCTTGTCGCAGTTTCTTCCTTCTTTTCATAGTTCCTATATTTCATTCTTCCTTTCTGCCCTCCCTTTCTCTTTCCCTCTATTTTCCTCATTCTTTCTCCATCTGTTATGGTTTCTGCCCCGCATTTAGAAAAGAAATGCAGCAAGTTTTTATATAGTGCAAACTCAACCCAAAAGTATTGGAGCGCTTTACATGATTTGTTATTATATATTTTTTTGTATGCATGGGGAGATTAATTGATTTGCCCAGAATCACAGGATGTTAGGCTGACCCGAGACTAAAAACCCATCTCCTAAATCGACAGCTCGAGCATTAAGCCACAACCCCAACCACAAGAGCGGAAGCATTTTCAATATTATATACAACTTGATGCAAAAAACAACCATTGACAAATCCAATAGTCTTGGCTTCTTGTAGGTGTAATGCTACTTGTATTATATATCTGGATGCAATGACAGAAGCAGCAAAATATCAGTCGGGTGGCACACTATGCGATGCACATATTTTTAGCTTAATTGCTTTTAAGCCACACCCTTAATTGCATCGGTTACGCCCCTTTGAAAGATCCCAGAGTATTTTCATCCCACTCAAAGCTCTGGTCTACACGTGCGGTCAGGTTCTTGGCGCACATAGCCTTGGCTGCAGCGCACAGAGACCTTACTCTGCCGCACACAGAGGAAAATAATTAGAGGGAACATTGATCCCCACACCTTTTATTTGTTTCATGGCTTTATGAAAATTACACTTTTTAGTATGTTCTTGGGTGCTTCCCATTGATCAGGCTAGGGTGTCCTTTGTTTTGTCCTACTTGTCGAAGAACACCTTGCAAGGGCAACACGTTTGATTTTGAATTAAAATCCATATTTATAAGATCAGAATATATTGTTAAACAATTCGATATCAATCTTCAGATCGAGGCGAGCAAAACAAGACCCTAAAGCAAGGAACCAGAGATTTGGTGTCTTATTTAAGTCTGTTTGAAACATTATTGGCAGAGGTTCTGTAAAATAATGAATCAACTGTCCCAGCCTTCTATTATGTGCTCTGCGAAGAAACCAAGGATGCGATTGCCAACATGGTAGATCATCTCAACTTCATTAATACCCCAATTAATATCACTGTACAATTAGAAGCACAACAGAAATGATGGTGCTCTGAAAGGAGGTAGATGCCATGACGTTTTCAATGAAACTGAAACAGCTTCCCCTCCCGAGGTTTTCACAGATGAACTGATGCAGATTGGTAATTTGAGAAAACATTTGACTTTGGATAAACAAGAAAGGAGAAGGTAAGAAGAACTATGGGTGTCATTACGATGGCGGTCGGACTTTCGTCCGACCGCCATCGTTGTGGGGCTTGGGGCCGGCTGCCTGTAAGGCGGCGGTCCTGCACATGAGATTACGAGGTGACCGCCACTGACTGCAGCACCCGCCGCAATGTTACAGTGCCATCCCGTGCATTTCCCTGCACTACGTGGCAGGCACCACGCGGTGCCTGCCACTTAGTGCAGGGACATGTAGGGGGGTACCATGGATACCCCCCAGTGCATCCCCTAACCCCCCCCACCCCAGGGGGGCCCACAATGGGCCCCCAAATTCAATCGCCGCCAGCCTTTGAATGGCGGTTCCACCGCCATACACGGGCTGGCGGGGATGCAGCATTGTAATTTGGCGGACGGTGCCTGCTAGGCACCGCCACCATTTTACGGATGCTGACGGCTCCGCCAGGCAATCGGACCAATTGCCTGTGGCGGAAAATCGCGGTCCGATGGCGGAAGGCCCGCCACCGCACGGCTGGCGGGCCTTCCGCCATCATAATAACCCCCTAAGTGTTTATTGGGGGAAACCTGGTCACATTTTACTTTACTGTCCGAGAAGGCTGGGAAACTCCTTGGCTCGACCCTAAGGTGCAAATCCAGGTTGAGTCGTAATCAGGTTAAGTGATTAGCCATGCCCTAGAAACATTATCTTGCTCTGAGATTTCCCCATTGGGCCTGCTACAGATATGGGCATTAATAGATTGTGCAGACTCAAAGTTGCTTCATGGATATATTCTTCCACAAGAAACAGATTTGTTTAGTTAAGAGAGAGGTACCAGAAGAAGTAAAGAGAATATATGGTACCGTTTAACCTTCAGTGAGAAAGGACACACCGAAAAATTAGTTTTTGATCTGATTGATGCACCACCATTTACTTTGGTCTTGGGGAGCAACTGGTTGAAAAAGTATAAGCCTCAGATTTATTGGGCTGTCACCATTATTAATTTTTCAGACCTCTATTGAGAGAAGAATTGTTTTGTTTCCCTCTGAAAGGTATTTCCAGAGTTCAGCAATTATCCTGTTTGGCAGTACCAGATGTTTACAGAGGGTATGAGCGTTGAAAATTTGCCCTTTCTGCAGGGTCACCTCACATTTTTGGGCCTTTTTGCTGAAACCTATTTTTGCTCGCTATAGAACTCTGTGCACTTTATCCCTGCTAGCCAGAGGTAAAGTGCTTGTGCTTCTCCTTTCTACAGGGTAAAATTGGTATACTCCTGATTGGCATATTTAACTCAATTGGTTAGTTAGTTAGTTAGCATTTTATTGTATAGTTGATTAAAACCATAACAAATGAGCATGAAATCATTAAAACAATCAACATGATACACTAAATCTTCAGAAACTTAATTAACAATAGAATCAACGATAGTCCATTATTCAAGTAACCTATGCAATGTGCCTTATTAAAGTGCCAAGTGCCTCGATCTAACCCAATCTGAGCGATTGATTTCCATATTTAACTTAATTACAAATCCCTAGTATATGGTACACACAGTGTGCCCAGGGCCTGTAAGTTCAATGTTGCCATTGGCTGCAGCACCTATTGCGTCCTCCACTCCACCCCCCCACACTGCAGTGACAATACATGCATGACTGCAGGCTTGCCACCAGTAGCCTGGCTGTGCAGCTTTAAACTGCAAATTCCACCTGTCAAAATAACCAGTTTTGACCGGCCTAAAACGCTCCTTTTAAATATTTATAAATCACCCCTAAATAAGCCTTACTTCCCATTAAGGCAGGGTGCGTGGCATTTACAAGTAGAGCATGTAAAGGTTAATGTTAAACATGTCCTTACAGTGACAAGCACATCAAAGCTATGCTCACTGTAGCATGGTTGGCTGTTCCATAGTAAAATGCTGGAATACATTATAATACTTTATAATCCTAATTTCAGATTGGTAAGAGTTAGAGAAGTACTTCAATAATTCGTTTTAATACTTAAACAAAATTCAATTTAATGGTAAAATCATATTTTGTCAAACTATTATAGAAAAGGTATTTTAGAAAAGTTACCTTTTGCCTTTCTAGTTCCTCTGGAGGCATTTCTGTATGTATTTAACTATCACCTGGCAGCTTGATGGTTCCCCTATGGTGAGGTGTGAACTGCTCCCAGCACAGGGACAACGGGCCTTGGTATTGTGGAGGTGTTGTCCTATCCTTGACAGGATGGCCGGGGGCTGAGACAAGACCCTCGGTGCACTTCAAATGGCCCTCCTTCTTACAGGCAGATGTAGCCTACACCTGGGTCTGCCTTTCTTTTTGTCGTTCTAATCAGCCAGGCACCAACCCCAGTGGGAGGGAGAGCTTCCCCAGAACTGATTCAGAGTGACTACCAGGGTGGGTCTGTGAGCATTCTCTTTGACATTAGTGTGTCAAATCCTGCTTGAATGTCACATCATGCTTGACAGATTTCCTGGAGTTTACATATAAAATTTAGGGCACACTTCAAATGAAGGAAACAGAATGCTAAAACACTTTGTGTGTATTCACTATCTGGCTGCTTAAAAGCTCAGCTTTGATTTTACCAGACTTCTGTCTCTGAGTTTGTTGGGGATACAGGGACTGCCTAAAAACTGGATTTTAGTATTAGATGTGGGAGAACACTAGGATTAACAGATTACATTCCCCACACACACACACCCAGCCCTCAGAGCCCTAGAAGCACAACAGAAATGATGGTGCTCTGAAAGGAGATAGATGCCATGTCGTTTTCAATGAAACTGAAACAGCTTCCCCTCCCGAGGTTTTCACAGATGAACTGATGCAGATTGGTATTTTGAGAAAACATTTGACTTTGGATAAACAAGAAAGGAGAAGGTAAGAAGAACTATGGGTGTCATTACGATGGCGGTCGGACTTTCGTCCGACCGCCATCGTTGTGGGGCTTGGGGCCGGCTGCCTGTAAGGCGGCGGTCCCGCACATGAGATTACGAGGCGACTGCCACTGACTGCAGCACCCGCCGCAATGTTACAGTGCCATCCCGTGCATTTCCCTGCACTACGTGGCAGGCACCACGCGGTGCCTGCCACTTAGTGCAGGGACATGTAGGGGAGTACCATGGGTACCCCCCAGTGCACCCCCTAACCCCCCCACCCCAGGGGAGCCCGCAATGGGCCCCCAAATTCAATCCCCGCCAGCCTCTGAATGGCGGTTTCACCGCCATACACGGGCTGGCGGGGATGCAGCATTGTAATTTGGCGGACGGTGCCTGCTAGGCACCGCCACCATTTTACGGATGCTGACGGCTCCGACAGGCAATCGGACCTATTGGCTGTGGCGGATCCGTGGCGGGCGGTCTTTGCGCCCACCACGGTCACGGTCGGATTCCCCCCAACATCCTAAATTGGCGGGGAAAATCGCGGTCCGATGGCGGAAGGCCCACCACCGCACTGCTGGCGGTGGCGGGCCTTCCGCCATCATAATAACCCCCTAAGTATTTATTGGGGGAAACCTGGTCACATTTTATTTTACTGTCCGAGAAGGCTGGGAAACTCCTTGGCTCGACCCTAAGGTGCAAATCCAGGTTGAGTCGTAATCAGGTTAAGTGATTAGCCATGCCCAAGAAACATTATCTTGCTCTGAGATTTCCCCATTGGGCCTGCTACAGATATGGGCATTAATAGATTGTGCAGACTCAAAGTTGCTTCATGGATATATTCTTCCACAAGAAACAGATTTGTTTAGTTAAGAGAGGTACCAGAAGAAGTCAAGAGAATATATGGTACCGTTTAACCTTCAGTAGGAAAGGACACACCGAAAAATTAGTTTTTGATCTGATTGATGCACCACCATTTACTTTGGTCTTGGGGAGCAACTGGTTGAAAAAGTATAAGCCTCAGATTTATTGGGCTGTCACCATTATTAATTTTTCAGACCTCTATTGAGAGAAGAATTGTTTTGTTTCCCTCTGAAAGGTATTTCCAGAGTTCAGCAATTATCCTGTATGGCAGTACCAGATGTTTACAGAGGGTATGAGCATTGGAAATTTGCCCTTTCTGCAGGGTCACCTCACATTTTTGGGCCTTTTTGCTGAAACCTATTTTTGCTCGCTATAGAACTCTGTGCACTTTATCCCTGCTAGCCAGAGGTAAAGTGCTTGTGCTTCTCCTTTCGACAGGGTAAAATTGGTATACTCCTGATTGGCATATTTAACTCAATTGGTTAGTTAGTTTGTTAGCATTTTATTGTATAGTTGATTAAAACCATAACAAATAAGCATGAAATCATTAAAACAATCAACATGATACACTAAATCTTCAGAAACTTAATTAACAATAGAATCAACGACAGTCCATTATTCAAGTAACCTATGCAATGTGCCTTATTAAAGTGCCAAGTGCCTCGATCTAACCCAATCTGAACGATTGATTTCCATATTTAACTTAATTACAAATCCCTAGTATATGGTACACACAGTGTGCCCAGGGCCTGTAAGTTCAATGTTGCCATTGGCTGCAGCACCTACTGCACCCTCCACTCCACCCCCCCACATTGCAGTGACAATACATGCATGACTGCAGGCTTGCCACCAGTAGCCTGGCTGTGCAGGTTTAAACTGCAAATTCCACCTGTCAAAATAACCAGTTTTGACCGGCCTAAAACGCTCCTTTTAAATATTTATAAATCACCCCTAAATAAGCCTTACTTCCCATTAAGGCAGGGTGCGTGGCATTTACAAGTAGAGCATGTAAAGTTAATGTTAAACATGTCCTTACAGTGACAAGCACATCAAAGCTATGCTCACTGTAGCATGGTTGGCTGTTCCATAGTAAAATGCTGGAATACATTATAATACCTTATAATCCTAATTTCAGATTGGTAAGAGTTAGAGAAGTACTTCAATAATTCGTTTTAATACTTAAACAAAATTCAATTTAATGGTAAAGTCATATTTTGTCAAACTATTATAGAAAAGGTATTTTAGAAAAGTTACCTTTTGCCTTTCTAGTTCCTCTGGAGGCATTTCTGTATGTATTTAACTATCACCTGGCAGCTTGATGGTTCCCCTATGGTGAGGTGTGAACTGCTCCCAGGACAGGGACAACGGGCCTTGGTATTGTGGAGGTGTTGTCCTATTCTTGACAGGATGGCCAGAGGCTGAGACAAGACCCTCGGTGCACTTCAAATGGGCCTCCTTCTTACAGGCAGATGTAGCCTACACCTGGGTCTGCCTTTCTTTTTGTCGTTCTAATCAGCCAGGCACCAACCCCAGTGGGAGGGAGAGCTTCCCCAGAACTGATTCAGAGTGACTACCAGGGTGGGTCTGTGAGCATTCTCTTTGACATTAGTGTGTCAAATCCTGCTTGAATGTCACATCATGCTTGACAGATTTCCTGGAGTTTACGTATAAAATTTAGGGCCACTTCAAATGAAGGAAACAGAATGCTAAAACATTTTGTGTGGATCCACTATCTGGCTGCTTAAAAGCTCAGCTTTAATTTTACCAGACTTCTGTCTCTGAGTTTGTTGGGGATACAGGGACTGCCTAAAAACTGGATTTTAGTATTAGATGTGGGAGAACACTAGGATTAACAGATTACATTCCCCACACACACACACCCAGCCCTCAGAGCCCTAGAAGCACAACAGAAATGATGGTGCTCTGAAAGGAGATAGATGCCATGACGTTTTCAATGAAACTGAAACAGCTTCCCCTCCCGAGGTTTTCACAGATGAACTGATGCAGATTGGTAATTTGAGAAAACATTTGACTTTGGATAAACAAGAAAGGAGAAGGTAAGAAGAACTATGGCGTCATTACGATGGCGGTTGGACTGTCGTCCGACCGCCATCGTTGTGGGGCTTGGGGCCGGCTGCCTGTAAGGCGGCGGACCCGCACATGAGATTACGAGGCGACCACCACTGACTGCAGCACCCGCCGCAATGTTACAGTGCCATCCCGTGCATTTCCCTGCACTACGTGGCAGGCACCACGCGTTGCCTGCCACTTAGTGCAGGGACATGTCGGGGAGTACCATGGGTACCCCCCAGTGCACCCCCTAACCCCCCCCACCCCAGGGGAGCCCGCATTGGGCTTCCAAATTCAATCCCCGCCAGCCTTTGAATGGCGGTTCCACCGCCATACACGGGCTGGCGGGGATGCAGCATTGTAATTTGGCGGACGGTGCCTGCTAGGCACCGCCACCATTTTACGGATGCTGACGGCTCCGCCAGGCAATCGGACCTATTGCCTGTGGCGGATCCGTGGCGGGCGGTATTTGCGCCCGCCACGGTCACGGTCGGATTCCCCCCGCCATCCTAAATTGGCGGGGGGAAAATCGTGGTCCGATGGTGGAAGGCCCACCACCGCACGGCTGGCGGTGGCGGGCCTTCCGCCATTATAATAACCCCCTAAGTGTTTATTGGGGGAAACCTGGTCACATTTTATTTTACTGTCCGAGATGGCTGGGAAACTCCTTGGCTCGACCCTAAGGTGTAAATCCAGGTTGAGTCGTAATCAGGTTAAGTGATTAGCCATGCCCAAGAAACATTATCTTACTCTGAGATTTCCCCATTGGGCCTGCTACAGATATGGGCATTAATAGATTGTGGAGACTCAAAGTTGCTTCATGGATATATTCTTCCACAAGAAACAGATTTGTTTAGTTAAGAGAGAGGTACCAGAAGAAGTCAAGAGAATATATGGTACCGTTTAACCTTCAGTGAGAAAGGACACACCGAAAAATTAGTTTTTGATCTGATTGATGCACCACCATTTACTTTGGTCTTGGGGAGCAACTGGTTGAAAAAGTATAAGCCTCAGATTTATTGGGCTGTCACCATTATTAATTTTTCAGACCTCTATTGAGAGAAGAATTGTTTTGTTTCCCTCTGAAAGGTATTTCCAGAGTTCAGCAATTATCCTGTATGGCAGTACCAGATGTTTACAGAGGGTATGAGCGTTGGAAATTTGCCCTTTCTGCAGGGTCACCTCAAATTTTTGGGATTTTTTGCTGAAACCTATTTTTGCTCGCTATAGAACTCTGTGCACTTTATCCCTGCTAGCCAGAGGTAAACTGCTTGTGCTTCTCCTTTCTACAGGGTAGAATTGGTATACTCCTGATTGGCATATTTAACTCAATTGGTTAGTTAGTTAGTTAGCATTTTATTGTATAGTTGATTAAAACCATAACAAATAAGCATGAAATCATTAAAACAATCAACATGATACACTAAATCTTCAGAAACTTAATTAACAATAGAATCAACGATAGTCCATTATTCAAGTAACCTATGCAATGTGCCTTATTAAAGTGCCAAGTGCCTCGATCTAACCCAATCTGAACGATTGATTTCCATATTTAACTTAATTACAAATCCCTAGTATATGGTACACACAGTGTGCCCAGGGCCTGTAAGTTCAATGTTGCCATTGGCTGCAGCACCTATTGCGCCCTCCACTCCACCCCCCCACACTGCAGTGACAATACATGCATGACTGCAGGCTTGCCACCTGTAGCCTGGCTGGGCAGGTTTAAACTGCAAATTCCACCTGTCAAAATAACCAGTTTTGACCGGCCTAAAACGCTCCTTTTAAATATTTATAAATCACCCCTAAATAAGCCCTACTTCCCATTAAGGCAGGGTGCGTGGCATTTACAAGTAGAGCATGTAAAGGTTAATGTTAAACATGTCCTTACAGATTGGTAAGTGTTAGAGAAGTACTTCAATAATTCGTTTTAATACTTAAACAAAATTCAATTTAATGGTAAAGTCATATTTTGTCAAACTATTATAGAAAAGGTATTTTAGAAAAGTTACCTTTTGCCTTTCTAGTTCCTCTGGAGGCATTTCTGTATGTATTTAACTATCACCTGGCAGGTTGATGGTTCCCCTATGGTGAGGTGTGAACTGCTCCCAGGACAGGGACAACAGGCCTTGGTATTGTGGAGGTGTTGTCCTATCCTTGACAGGATGGCCAGGGGCTGAGAAAAGACCCTCAGTGCACTTCAAATGGGCCTCCTTCTTACAGGTAGATGTAGCCTACACCTGGGTCTGCCTTTCTTTTTGTCGTTCTAATCAGCCAGGCACCAACCCCAGTGGGAGGGAGAGCTTCCCCAGAACTGATTCAGAGTGACTACCAGGGTGGGTCTGTGAGCATTCTCTTTGACATTAGTGTGTCAAATCCTGCTTGAATGTCACATCATGCTTGACAGATTTCCTGGAGTTTACGTATAAAATTTAGGGCACATTTCAAATGAAGGAAACAGAATGCTAAAACACTTTGTGTGTATCCACTATCTGGCTGCTTAAAAGCTCAGCTTTGATTTTACCAGACTTCTGTCTCTGAGTTTGTTGGGGATACAGGGACTGCCTAAAAACTGGATTTTAGTATTAGATGTGGGAGAACACTAGGATTAACAGATTACATTCCCCACACACACACACCCAGCCCTCAGAGCCCAAGTTTAGTGTGGCCGAATACATCGGCCATTTTCAAAATATCCAAAGTGGGTAGCGTTAGCCCCAGGAACCTTTATCCCATTTCTTAGGGCATCCCTAGGGATCATTCATACCCACTAACTCGTGCCAAGCATAAATGTGGCATCTCCAGGCACCCACATCAGAACACTTCTGAACTTGTGAAAGATCAGAAGAGGACTGAAACTGCTGTCTGAGACCTGAGAAGAGCCTACAAGACTGGGGTTGTCTGACATTACCACGCCTTCCTTCACGACTCACGACTTTACATCGCAGATTTTACAACACATACCACTACCACGCACTTACATTCACTCACATTAGAAACACCTTCACGCATACTTTTACCACCCTTACTGTTTATGAAAAATCCTGGCACAGTCTAACACTGCCACCTACTGTTCAAAAATTATACATGAATTGTTAATATATTTTTTATTGCATTTTTCGTTTACTGATTTCGTACTATTTGAAAATGTTATATTTTTGGGGGGAGACCCCCCAAACCCCCTTTTTTAATTACCCTCAAATTAGTGGTTTTGTCATGTGTTGTAAAGACGTGCTTGCTAACAGTCTTTACGGTGTAAAAAATGTGTGGAAAATGTAATACGAAGTAAAAACTTCAGAGTAAAGTCTGTTTCCCAAAGACTGGACCTGATCTCTCTCTTGTACTCAGGACAAAGAAGTGGTCTTCAAGGCCCATACAGCTGACCTCCTGTTCAAGCTACAGGGATACAACAATCTACAAGAGGCCTTTCCTGCAACTCCCCGGCTGATCAATGGCAACTGGACCTGGATTGTACTCTGCTTGGCATCATGTAAGTCTCCAAGTGCCCCCCCTGAGGTCCTGGGGAGCTTTACAAGGATACTCCTGTAGTGAATTGTGACTTAAAGGACTAAATTCAGAAGGTAAAATATTTGACCAGCACGAACCTAGTCAGAGTGTCGGACCAGTGCTCCATTGTTATCAGCGTCAACTGTGACCATTGACTATCATTGGCACTTTGTTCTTCTCTGCGCTATTTCTACGTAAAACTTCAAAAATCCATATCTCCGGTTCCTCTTATTGGATGTTTGCCAATTTGGTGTCATTTTCTTTATTAAATATTAATCTACGCCCCCTGAGAGCCGCCGACCATCCATCCTCACCGGATGGGCTGACCCGTGGACCCGGCAACCGAGAGGCTCCTGGCCCTCGGTCCCAGCGCAATCGCTCACGCAGACGCTGAGGTCAGAGAAGGGCCCGCTCTGATTCCCCACCGGGCCCCTCCCGACAACCAACTCCGATACCTGGGGGGCCTTCCGGTCTGAGGCGGTCAGGCTCTTCGGGACATTTGGATCCTGGAGGCTCCTCGCCCCGGCCTTCATCGCTGGACCTTCCGGACACTGATCTGTCACGCAGCCCACTGCTCCTCAGGGACCCCACATGAGCGCGTCTCTGACTGCCGGGCCTGGCTCCGCGGCCGGAGACGGCAGCTCGGCTAGTCAATGCTACAACCTCAGACGGACTTAAATACGCACATCCTGCAATGAGGAGGGGTCCTCCACGTTTCCCAGTCCCGAACGTTTTAGTTTGGTCTTTGTTGTTTTTCCACTGTTAGGGCGACAGATGCTTCCGTTCCTGAAGTATAGGGTGGGGGTTGGGTTCGGGTGGGGGGACAGTTGTCCCGGGTTCTATGATGTTTTTGTTCTTTGTTTTTCTCATACCAGCACTTCTGCCTCATCCTGTAACAGGTATACAGTGATAGTCCTTGTCCTTCAATGTCCCACACTTCACGCGCGTCCACTGCTACGCTCCCTGTGCATATGGGGCACTCAATCACTAAACCTGCCTCTCCATGGCTAATGATCACTCAGGTCTAACATCACTTCACATTGTGTCATGGAACGTAAACGGCCTCCTCGACAAAGTTAAACGCACTGCGGCCCTGCGCTACGCACAGCGACACAAGGTAGACATATTGCTGCTTCAGGAGACCCACCTAGTGGGCAACCACTGCCCCTTCCTTGCGCGCTATGGCTACAGCGGGGTTTGGCACGCTGGTTTTACACGGGGATCTCGAGGGGTGGCCGTCCTGCTGCGCCGCGCTCTGCCCTTTGTTGAGCGTAAAGCAATCCATGATCCGGGCGGTTGCTTTCTCATTCTGAAAGGGAGCATTGGGACTCAAGCCCTGAATTTGATAACGGTGTACGCTCCCCCCCTCTCTGCTGTCCTCCACGCTCCGGCGCCTCACTCCACTAATAGCCGCCCTGCCTCCGGGGACCACTGTGGTGGGGGGGGATTTTAATGCAGTTATGGCCCCAGCTTTTGATTCTGCCGCGACCCCTTCTATCTCTCGGGTTTCCCAATCCACAATCTTTTCAAACTGGGCTGCGAATCTAGGACTTAGTGATGCATGGAGACTCTGGCATCCGAATACTGCTATGTTCACTCACACATCGGCCGCCCACCACACACAGGCCAGGCTGGATTATCTGTTTCTCCCGGCCCTAGACTGTCGATCGATCCAAGCCATCACTATCCTTCCCAGAGGCCTCTCGGACCACTCCCCAGTAACTATGCACCTAGGTAGCCTCCCGGCCTCTTCACGACCGACTTGGTGGCTCAATGCCTGGTTTCTCCAGGATGAAGACTTCAAGAAACATGTAGGGCTTGAGCTACATCACTACTTCACGGACAATCAAGGATCGGTCTCGTCCCCTGGTACCTTGTGGGAAGCCGCTAAGGCAACCATTCGCGGTTTTGCCAAAGGCCAACTCAAAATTCAACGCTCGAAGCAGGAGGCCCGGCTCACACTCCTAGAGGCCCAAGCAGCCAGGCTGGAAGCCCGTCCACCCGAGGAACATACGGAGGCGCAGGATCGGAGACTTACCTTTCTCAGAGACGAGCTCAGACAGGCCTCCATGGAGTCCGCTAAGCTGCTATGGAGGTCCTCCGTGGCGAGAGTGTATGGATGGGGGATAAAAACGGGAAACTTCTCCATCGTCTGGCCACCTATCCAATGGCTAATCGTATTATTCCCGAAGTGGTGGACTCTCAGGGGCAGGCACACCAAAATCCACGGCGGTGGCCCAGTGCTTTGCCTCTTATTACTCCTCTCTATACTCTGCCCGGCCCCCAGATCTCGCCCTATCGGAACTTCTCCAGAATGAAGGATTCTCGCTCCCGCGGCTCACTGACACGGAGGCGGGTGGCCTAGATCTCCCGATCACTCCAGAAGAACTTAACAACGCTATTTCCCGTATGGCAATGGGCAAGACGCCAGGACCAGATGGCCTCCCGCAGGAATTTTACGCGTCCTACCGAGCCACGCTGATCCCCCATCTTCTGGCAGTATACCGTGAGGCAGCGGACCGTGGTTTCTTCCGTCCTGAGACGGATCTTGCTACCATCGTGGTGATCCCCAAGTCCCAACCCCCCTCGGTCCATTGCTCTGATTACCGCCCCATTTCCCTTATTAACTCAGAACTCAAGATCTTTGCCTCAGTGTTGGCGCACCGTCTGCGCCCTCATCTGGCCAAGTTGGTCCACTTAGACCAGTGCGGCTTTATGCCCGACCGGGGCACCAGGCACTGCCTGAGACGGCTCTACTTGGCTCTGGCGCACCGCCAACAACTGACTCCCTATCTCTCCTTGCTTCTCGTGGATTTTGAGAAAGCATTTGATTCGGTGGATTGGCGGTACCTGGAGGCAGTGTTGTTAGAGATGGGATTTGGAACTCCCTTCCGCAACTTGATTAAGACCCTTTACTACAAGCCGCAGGCCCAGGTGATGGTTAACGGAGGTCTATCCCGCCCCTTCCCCATTGGGAGGGGCACGAGGCAGGGTTGCCCCCTTTTGCCCCTCCTTTTCGCGTTAGCGATGGAGCCCTTTGCCTCGCTCGTCCGCGCCGACTCGCCACTCACAGGATGGCAGTGGCCCGGTCTGGAGGAGGACAAGATCGCCCTTTACGCCGACGACGTCCTGCTCTTCCTGTCGGATCCAGCCCGCTCAGGACCTCGATGTCTCCGAGCCCTGCATCTCTTCGAATGTGTCTCGGGCCTCAGGTTGAACGCGGCCAAGTCGGTCCTGGTCCCCCTTCATTTGTCGAGAGAATGCTTTGACTGGCAGTCCTCGATCCCTCTCCGGCGCCAGTCATTTAAGTACCTGGGGATCTGGGTGACGCTCCTTCCTGATCTCGCCTGGGCTCTCAATGTCAATCCACTGGTGAAGCGGGTACGCGCGGATCTCCTTCGCTGGCAAACATTGCCGTTGAACCTCATGGGCAGGATCGCCCTTTTTAAGATGATGGTCCTACAGCGATTTCTCTATCTGCTCCAAAACACACCCCTCACCTTTTCGCGGTCCTGGTTCAGAGAAATGGATGGTTTGGCCACTAAATTCCTCTGGGGAGGGCGGCGGCCGAGATTGGCTCTAGGTCATTGTAGGATTCCACCCTTTGATGGGGGGTTGGGAATGACAGACTTGCACCTATATTACCTGGCGACGAGGCTTCTTACTGTGATTGACTGGTTTAATGGTGGATGGGCGGACCCGGCCTACCGACTGGAATTACATGCCTTGGGTTTTTCCGGTATCCAGGGGATGCTGTACGGAACCACTATCCCCCACACCATTCCAGGGATCACCCGCGGGGTGTTCTTGGCCTGGCGAGCGGCCCTGCGCCATACCCGCTGGTCGGGCAGACTAACCCAATGTACTCCTCTGTGGAGTGGAACATGGCTCAAGGACGTTGCTTCTCTCACCGGATTCAGAGTCTGGGATCTCATCGGCATTTCTCAGCTGGGAGATGTCTGGCGCGGAAGCCACATTCGCGAATTCTCAGACATGCAGACCCGGTTCTCCTCCATGCCTCTCAGTTCTACCGCTATCTTCAACTGCGCCACGCACTTCATGTCCACATCTCGGAAGGGACCTCCCTACCTGCATACAGCCCACTGGAGGCACAGGTCATGACTGGCAACCTGGGAAAGGGGGGGATTTCTCGTATCTACTGCTCCCTCACGAACAACACCCCCAATTCCCTCTCCTCTCTCCGGGATAAGTGGGAGGGCTGGATAGGCTCCCTAGAAGATGCTGATTGGAGAGACGCGCTGATGGCCCCTAAAACTGTTACTGCTTCAGCGCGACTCCGCTTAGTTCAAATATACTTTTGCACGCGGCCTACATCACACCACTGCGCCTTCATCGCTCTGGGCTCCGGCCTGGTGCGTCTTGTCCCCGTTGCCAATGTTCCCAAGCAGATTTCTATCACATGGTATGGCTCTGTCCCGCAGTTACACACTACTGGGAATCAGTGACAGCTGAACTTACGGAGGTCTTGGGCTGGGAGGTCCCACTGAATCCACTGAACATCCTTTTAGGGGTTACTGATGGGTTAAATGGGAACAGGGCCGAGAAGCTCTGCCTCACCACGGCTCTGATGGTTGCTAAACGAGATATCGCAGCCCTTTGGATGGACCCATCGACCCCCACTGTGGCGCGGTGGCGACGGGGGGTGGATTGGTGTGCGGCGCAGGAGCGGCCAATGTATGTCACTCGCGGCTGCCCAAAAAAGTTTCGAAGGGTATGGGGTAAATGGATCGGGGTGGTGGAAGACTGAACTTCCTGAGGCTGCTCCATGAACAGGGTTGTGGACAATGTTGCTTGCTATTCCTTGCTGGACTTATGCGTGTGAGATTGTCATTCCCTCTTCTATCACTGTTTGATACTGACCAATGTGTGGAAAGCTGGATTGTTATTTGCTGCAAATGTGTTAAATCAAAATCAATAAAAATTGGTTATCAAAAAAAAATATTAATCTATTGTTCAAATTATTTTGGGATTTTTATTGTTTTGATTTCGACTTTGTTACTGTTTTAGTACCTCATAAATACTTTACACATTGTCTCTAAGTTAAGCCTGTCTGCCCTGTGGGGTTGAGATTAATGATTGTGATCTTACCTCTTAGGTTGGTATTTACCCCCCTCAACTAATAACCCAAATTCTTACAATGAGGATGTCTTCAACAAGAAGGGGGTGAAAACATTACCATCCCCCAGAACATATGATTTTACCACTGACTTATAATCAAACACTAAAATACAACATGAACACATTTACCTTTTATACCCTTCAGAAGATAAAGTCCTATCTAGAGGAAAATTTGGAAAGGCGATCCATTTGCCACTTGACATCTCCGGTGGATTTCCAGCGGGAGAATAGCAGCCCTGAATCAATTACCGAGAGCTCAATCCATTACTTTAAAAAACAGTACCCTTTTTCGTTAATTTTAGCTTTGCTGGATCAATATAAAAAATGAGAAATGCGTCTTTCTAGTGAAAGAACTCACGTCTTGGTTTCCACATATCAGCAAAAGGAATGCACATGAATTACAACAAGGTCAACACATTGAGGGATTGGCTCGCCCCAGCCACTGTAAGAGAGATCCGAAAATTCTTGGAATTTGCAGCCTGCTAGCAGCAATGCATTCATGTTTTCCAATATCGTTCTTCTGATAATGTAGCCCATGAATAAGTAAGTACACTTTCAGTGGCGGATTGAGCAAGAAAAAGCCTTCATCCACCTCAAAGAACCTGCCAGGCTTCATTGGCCCATCATTAATACAAAATAGTTGTTTTTATTTCGTTGCGTGCTACCAAGTTTATCTTCTTGCGGGAAGTGAATTGACTTCTGCTAAGAAGGCCTTTAGGGGAGTTGCACTAGGGCTGCTGCTTGTTCTAGTGCTTTTGACAGGAGTTGTTTTGTTTCCTTTTTCCTTGTCTGCCTACTGCGGGAGACTGTGTAATGCTTTTCTGTTTTTACTATTTAAGACGCAGAGCAGGTCAGTCTAGTAGCTTGTCTTCGCTAGCATGAGGGAATCTAGTAGCTTTCCTATTTAACAATCAGTGTAATTTCATTCTTGACTTCAGTATCAAGTTGCCATGAAGAATTTTTAAGAGTTTCTTTAGTATCACCTCATTCCTGTGACATTCCGGATGACCTATGTTGTTATATTTTTTTTTAAGTTTAGAATGCTTTATTAAGATAATAGACCAAGTAAAACATCAATACAGAATCATGAAACATGAGGATAACTATATAATGTAAATATGTGATTATAACTGAAACAAAAACATCCTCATAAAATAGAAGCTGTACAAAGAAACAAATTGCATTTTAACAATTTTAAGAATAAGAGAGAAGAAAAGGAAGAGAGGGAAAAAAGAAGAAAGAAAGAAGAAGGGGGGAGGGAACATCAGAACAAATATTGAAACCAATAAGGTGGTTAAGCAAAAAAATGATTAATATTCTATAGTATATAGGACTAAAACTATTGTTCTAATATACATAAAATTAATTGTTCAACCTAGAGAGAAATGATGTTAGTGGTAACCATAATAAGTCTTTTTTGATCAGCAATGCTGTAGAGGTGGCATAAGCACGGTCTAGTCTATGGTGATGACAAAGCAAGTTCCACCAGGCTTGGAACGAGATTTTTGAAGTGTCCTTCCAGTTGGTGGTGATAATCTGAAAAGAAATGGCTAAAACTAAATCAATACATTTTCCCACATTACTATAAGTGGCCCAAACAGAGGAAATGCTGCCCAAAAAAACATGTATAATGTCAAAAGGGATATTGGTCGATAAAATTTCATTCAGCTTCCGCCAAATACGGCACCAGAAAGAGTTGACTAAAGGGCAGTAGAAAAACATATGTAGATAATCACTGTGTTCATGGGAGCATGACCAGCATTTTGGGGAGTCTAAGAGTTTGAATTTATAAAGGTCCGAAGGAGTAAAAAAAAGTCTATTATAAAAATAATATAAAGTCTGTGTTGTGCTAGCAGAGCGTGAGGAGGTATGAATTCTTGACCAAAGGGAGTCCCATGTTTGAAAGGAAAGATCCAATGCAAGATCTCTTTCCCACAAAAGCTCTATGCTGGATTTGATTCTAACCTTATTTGAATGGGATAATATCTTGTAAATAGAAGGGGAGGGAGTCTGATTAGGCGAAACAATAGGACTTTCAAGGAGGAAGAGACGAACAAGAGAGTCCTTAAGAAAAGGGTAGTGAGCAGCATTAGAAGAGGAGATGCCATATAAATGTTGAATATCAGAAAATTCCATAAAGGACTCATCCTCCTCAAGTGTACAGGTGTGAGAATGCCTTTATCAATCCATTCCTTCCAAAATAGGGCTCTGTTATTAATCTTTAGATGCTTATTATACCATATCATCAAACCCTGGCACTCATATGTACAGTATCATAAGTATACAACTTTTATCAATAATAAAATATATCAACATTAAAATAGTTTTATTATTTTCTTGTAAAAACTCCAGCCAACACGTGTTTCGTCGCTCGGGACAAGACACCCGCGACTTCTTCAGGTCTGGAAGACATACATAGAACAGAATATAAGCCCATACTAAAGGGTATAATTGTTCCATTTAAAATAAGTGCTTTACATAAAATCCCAACAATACACCGCAAGCCAATCCGCATGGTATATACATAAATACCAGTGTACACAACATAATCATCCCAAATGTTATAGCGTGTATCTTAACCTTAAAACAATCCATATCAGATACAATAAAACAATTGATAATGTTTGACGTGGTTCACCAACCTGTATTATCATCTAAATGTGTGGAGGGTGATAAAAGAGAAAAAACCCGAAGGTGGGAATAGAGAGGAAAGGGTGCTTATCGAATCTGTATACAAGTGCATGAAAAAGAAAGAAAAAAGAAAGGGATTCTCTTCCAATTTACATTCAATAACAAGCCTACCTTGATTTGACTGGCCCAATATTTCAAGCCTATAATATATATGAAAAAGTATGTTAAGTGTGAACCCAACATTAGAAGCTATATATCTGTCTACAAAATATGACCCGTACAACATACCTTCTGACTGGTTGTACTTCCGTCCCAGCCTTATTATGGCTGGGATATAGTATATATAAATGAAGGAAAGTTCCAACAATATCTGTAAAGTGAAAACCGCACATTAGAACAGAAAACCGAATAGTATTTATCGCAAAGGTATCTATCCTAAATACTAATTCATGAGGGAGAAAGACAAGTCAACTACACTCCCGTGTGTTCAATTTCAAGGTGAAGGCTGCGTCTATCATAAACACAATACATCCGATTCATTGATATTATTCCCAAGTAATATCTTTCATTCTAAGAGAGAAATTGTATCTCCTATAGCAACAGAGGTATAGTATACAATAGTTAAACATCCAAGAGTGGCCAAGGGCCCGATAAAACCAGTGAAGGAGCGCCGTATAAAAACCACCATGATGATAAATCAGTGCATAGGTGCCTAATAGTTGAAAAAGACCCACCACCGATCAGAGTGTTAGTAGTATCTAACACTTACCCAAAAAAGAGCACGATTAAATCAAGCAACGTGCTTGAATCTTAGGCTGCGTATTCAACAGCCTGTGGCATGCTGCGAAATAGAGATAAAATAACCGCATTTATGATATGAGCAATAGTAGCTTATTATTGAAAGGCGAATCCGTTCCTAAATATCTATCTACCTGTAGATAGCAGCATCCACGCATGAGACAGTCCTCGGCGCTGCAGTATGGCCGTCGTAAGTAAAGGCACCCGGAAGTATCTGGCTATAAATAAAACACGTGGCCAATACGCTCAGTACGTGAGCTACGTAGCCCAAAATATCCGCCATATTAGGTGAGTGCAATTACCCGTGTCCCGGCTGTGAATTATAACATTGTGTTGTATAAATGAGGGACTACACCTCTAGACGTCATATTCTACAGAGATTATAGATACTAACCACTCAATATCTTGCAAATCCATGTAACGGAATCTCCTAAATAAGTCACAACCTATAAGTCATGTAAACTTAATATCAACAGGACACCCTATTCCAAATCTATCTAGGGGTTATCAAAGCCTTCACTCATAATAGTTATAAGTTTGTAGAAATGTATCCATGTATCAAGATTTTAATCTAGGTCAAAAGGACCTTCAAAATGTTAAATCGGAGAGATCCCCAAGATCGTTAAGAAGAAAGGACTCACTTGTCTGTACTCAGAGTGTTAGTAACAAATATCGAAGGGGAATATATTCATTCCGTTATAATTCAGCTGATGCGAAAGGGGAATATAAGAAATATAAGAGCGAGAATATAAAAGAGAATAACCAAATCAAGAGTTATATAAGTGCATATAATATAGTTTGGCTTCACGTCAGACCATAACATATCCCAAAATCAGAGCATATGATTGGGAACATATCCTGATCGGTGTCAAAATATCAAAAATACATTTTTATATAGATGTTAAATTAATACGCTGCCATACAAATATGCATATATTGTCCTTAAATCATGTGGTTCGTCAGATGTATACAAACTAAATCCTAGTCCATTAGAAGTTGTAAGAATTGTTAAACAACTTAACCTAACATAATTCAATAGATACATCATAGATGCAGGTTACATTATTGACATCATCATGAATATATTATGATTTCTCATATAATAATAATTCAGTCCCCTAGGAAATAGTGTAGTTCATGATCTGTATTCATACCATGTTCAACCGCTTGAAGCTTCATGATCCATAGGGCCTCCCTGCGTCTAAGATAAAGTTCTTTATTACCGCCCCTTGTGTCCATATCAATCTGATCAATCCCACAAAAGGATAGCGTTTTATTAATCCCTTGCGCTTGACATTCATTAATATGGGTTGCAGTGGTGTATCTGGGGTCATGATGTTTAATGGCCCTCAGATGTTCATAAATTCTCTCTTTCAGTGCCCTGATGGTACTTCCTATATAGAAGTAACTGCATTTGCATTTAATCATGTACACCACATAACGACTGTTGCAATTGATCATTTGTCTGATCTCGTATTGTTTGCCCAGATGACTCCGAAATGATTTAGTGTTATTCATTGCCAAAGGGTAGATTTTACAGTTGCCACATTTGTGGAAACCAATGCATCTTTCAGTGAGCCAGTTAGATTTTGTGGTCTGTTTAGGATAGCTTGGACTAATCCACGATCTTATACTCTTACCACGTCTATATGTAATGAGAGGTTGCGTTGTAATATATTCCCTCAATGATTTGTCATTATACAATATTCGCCAATGTTTTTTCATGCTGTTCCTAAGAGTTACTGATACCTCATTATAGTTAGTAATTAATCTGACCATAGAAGAGGTTTTGTTCTTACATGGCCTGTCTTTGAGAATATCCACTCTCTTAGTTCGTGTAACCTTTTGTTCAGCTGCAATAATGGTTTGTTTATCATAACCTCTAGCAATGAATCTTTGTTGCATATCTTTTTACAGATACTGAAGTCCTCCTCCTTACTACAATTCCTTTTTGCCCTAGTCAGTTCACCAGAGGGTATAGATTTTATTTGATGTTTAGGGTGTGAGCTACTCGCATGTAGTAACGCATTGCACGAGGTGGGTTTACGGTATAGTTTGCTCTGGATTTGGTTATTCTCTACGAATATAGTTAGATCCAGAAATTCTATTTCTGTCATACTCAGATTAGATGTAAATTGAACACCCATATCATTGGAGTTAAGGTACTCACAGAATTCATTTAAATTTCTCATTGTGCCAGACCATATCATAATGCAGTCATCTATGTAACGACCCCAATATATGATGGATTCATTCCATGGAGTACCCCTAGGGCCCCAGATCCACTCCTCCTCAAACCAACCCATAAACAGATTGGCATACGAAGGAGAAAACCTGGAGCCCATGGCGACTCCCTGTATTTGTTTGTACCATTTGGTTTCAAATAAAAATACATTGTTCTTAAGAATTAGGTCAATCATAGTGAGGATCATTTCAGCATGTGCCCACTGTGTGGCCGGTCTTTTGCTCAAGTATTTTCTAATTGCTTTAATTCCCAGATCTGTTCTGATGTTGGTGTATAAAGCGGTAACGTCCAATGTAGCTAGTATCATGCCCTCCTCCCAGGGAACATCTGCCAGTATGCTCAGGATATGCTTAGTATCCCTGATATATGCCGGTAGATTCTTCACTATTGGTTGTAAAAATGCATCCACATATTGTGATATTTTTTCTGTGGGACCTCCTATACTGGATATTATAGGTCTACCCGGTGGAAATGACTGGTTTTTATGTACCTTTGGTAAGGTATAAATACATGGAAATCTTGGTTTAACCACCTTCATATATAGAAACTCATCCTGATTGATAAGCCCATTGTTGAACCATTCTCGTAGATGTATGTTAAGAAGTATAGTAAGTGGTCCTATTGGGTTAACCTTAAGTTCCTCATAGTAAGTTCTGTCATCAAGTTGGGATCTAATTTCCACATTATAGTCTTTGGTATTCATAATCACAATATTACCGCCTTTATCGGCTTCTTTGATGGTAACATTCTGCAGTTGACTAAGATCTTTTAATGCCCTGCGTTCATTAATTGTTAGATTGTCCGAAAGTCTGTGCCCATATTTATAATCCTGGTGTAAGTGTCTATACATATCCTCTGTAACCAATTTATGAAACATGTCAATATTATTTCCACTCGGTAGTGTCGGGGTCCACCTAGATTTGTTCCTGAGCCCACTATTAATATTGATATCAGTTTCTATGTCATATTCCCACATTAGTTCTTCAATTGTCATGTGGTCCCGGTCATCATCTGCTATTGATAATAATAGTTCCGTGTCCCTAATGTCTTGTATAGTTGTTACATCAGAAAGAACATCAGTAGAATACGTTTTCACTACTTTATTAGATGTAGGATTACATTCAAAGAATTTCTTAAGTTTCAAATTTCTCGTAAACTTGAATAAGTCAATCATAGAGTTACAAACCTCCCCATGCTCTTTAGGACAGAATCCCATCCCTCTTTCAAGTACAGTAACCATATCCTTGGTCAGTATTTGATCACTCAGATTGATTACCTCAACTCCCTTCAATGGAGTATGCTCTAATTCTATTTGTTCCAAGATCTTAATCTCATCCCTTGTTTGTCTGCCTCTATTGCCCCCTCTCTTTCCCCTCCTGGTCTTCTTGTTGTATTTATCTTTCGCTGTAGTTGGTCTCTGTTCCCCTGTTTGATTCTTTTGACCTCTTGTAAAAACTATTCTCTGGATTGCTGCCAATTGAAATTGAGTCATTTTCACTGCCACTAGGTAATGTATTCAGTGAGGAGGAGCTGGAACTGACAGGTGTTATACGATTTAAGGAATTTGCTACATCCTTGATATTCTTATCTATCAAATGATCGTATTTCTTACCAAATGTAAATATACGTCCCTGCATGTAGTCTATTTCATCCCTTTTTAGTTTCCGTGCTTTCCTTTGCTTAATTTCTTCTTGGTGTTTATTAATAACCTCACTCAATATCACATAGTTTTTTTCTGTTGCCTCTTTAAGGTCAAGTTCCCTGATTTCTAGTTCCAGCCGTACTATTTCTTCTTGTAATTTTTTGACTTTACGTTGTGAGCTCTCAATCAAAATTGAGCCTTATATATTGTTCTAGTGTTGCACCGTCCCACCATTTAGGCACTAGCTAAGGAGGTGATCATAGTTTCTCCTCGTGCTAGGCTGTCAAATAGGTCCGCTGCTTCTTTATTTCTATTCTATGGATAGAAATAAAGAAGCAGCGGACCTATTTGACAGCCTAGCACGAGGAGAAACTATGATCACCTCCTTAGCTAGTGGTAATCCCAACAAGAAGAAAGAAGGACTAAGAGACAAATTCATTAAATTAGAAAAACTACGTATCTCAGAAAATTCTAAATGGTGGGACGGTGCAACACTAGAACAATATATAAGGCTCAATAGGATACCGAGGGGCTTCGCTCACAGATTCTACCTACATATGATGATTTAGATGAGGACCTTTTACTAATTTGGGAGAAAGAACTTACCTCCAATTCTAACAAATTAATGACAATTTTGATTGAGAGCTCACAACGTAAAGTCAAAAAATTACAAGAAGAAATAGTACGGCTGGAACTAGAAATCAGGGAACTTGACCTTAAAGAGGCAACAGAAAAAAACTATGTGATATTGAGTGAGGTTATTAATAAACACCAAGAAGAAATTAAGCAA
Organism: Calotriton arnoldi; assembly: GCA_963921515.1. Taxonomy (NCBI): domain Eukaryota; kingdom Metazoa; phylum Chordata; class Amphibia; order Caudata; family Salamandridae; genus Calotriton; species Calotriton arnoldi. The sequence continues at coordinate 273,730 of CAWUFW010007002.1, read as the reverse complement.
AGGAAAGCACGGAAACTAAAAAGGGATGAAATAGACTACATGCAGGGACGTATATTTACATTTGGTAAGAAATACGATCATTTGATAGATAAGAATATCAAGGATGTAGCAAATTCCTTAAATCGTATAACACCTGTCAGTTCCAGCTCCTCCTCACTGAATACATTACCTAGTGGCAGTGAAAATGACTCAATTTCAATTGGCAGCAATCCAGAGAATAGTTTTTACAAGAGGTCAAAAGAATCAAACAGGGGAACAGAGACCAACTACAGCGAAAGATAAATACAACAAGAAGACCAGGAGGGGAAAGAGAGGGGGCAATAGAGGCAGACAAACAAGGGATGAGATTAAGATCTTGGAACAAATAGAATTAGAGCATACTCCATTGAAGGGAGTTGAGGTAATCAATCTGAGTGATCAAATACTGACCAAGGATATGGTTACTGTACTTGAAAGAGGGATGGGATTCTGTCCTAAAGAGCATGGGGAGGTTTGTAACTCTATGATTGACTTATTCAAGTTTACGAGAAATTTGAAACTTAAGAAATTCTTTGAATGTAATCCTACATCTAATAAAGTAGTGAAAACGTATTCTACTGATGTTCTTTCTGATGTAACAACTATACAAGACATTAGGGACACGGAACTATTATTATCAATAGCAGATGATGACCGGGACCACATGACAATTGAAGAACTAATGTGGGAATATGACATAGAAACTGATATCAATATTAATAGTGGGCTCAGGAACAAATCTAGGTGGACCCCGACACTACCGAGTGGAAATAATATTGACATGTTTCATAAATTGGTTACAGAGGATATGTATAGACACTTACACCAGGATTATAAATATGGGCACAGACTTTCGGACAATCTAACAATTAATGAACGCAGGGCATTAAAAGATCTTAGTCAACTGCAGAATGTTACCATCAAAGAAGCCGATAAAGGCGGTAATATTGTGATTATGAATACCAAAGACTATAATGTGGAAATTAGATCCCAACTTGATGACAGAACTTACTATGAGGAACTTAAGGTTAACCCAATAGGACCACTTACTATACTTCTTAACATACATCTACGAGAATGGTTCAACAATGGGCTTATCAATCAGGATGAGTTTCTATATATGAAGGTGGTTAAACCAAGATTTCCATGTATTTATACCTTACCAAAGGTACATAAAAACCAGTCATTTCCACCGGGTAGACCTATAATATCCAGTATAGGAGGTCCCACAGAAAAAATATCACAATATGTGGATGCATTTTTACAACCAATAGTGAAGAATCTACCGGCATATATCAGGGATACTAAGCATATCCTGAGCATACTGGCAGATGTTCCCTGGGAGGAGGGCATGATACTAGCTACATTGGACGTTACCGCTTTATACACCAACATCAGAACAGATCTGGGAATTAAAGCAATTAGAAAATACTTGAGCAAAAGACCGGCCACACAGTGGGCACATGCTGAAATGATCCTCACTATGATTGACCTAATTCTTAAGAACAATGTATTTTTATTTGAAACCAAATGGTACAAACAAATACAGGGAGTCGCCATGGGCTCCAGGTTTTCTCCTTCGTATGCCAATCTGTTTATGGGTTGGTTTGAGGAGGAGTGGATCTGGGGCCCTAGGGGTACTCCATGGAATGAATCCATCATATATTGGGGTCGTTACATAGATGACTGCATTATGATATGGTCTGGCACAATGAGAAATTTAAATGAATTCTGTGAGTACCTTAACTCCAATGATATGGGTGTTCAATTTACATCTAATCTGAGTATGACAGAAATAGAATTTCTGGATCTAACTATATTCGTAGAGAATAACCAAATCCAGAGCAAACTATACCGTAAACCCACCTCGTGCAATGCGTTACTACATGCGAGTAGCTCACACCCTAAACATCAAATAAAATCTATACCCTCTGGTGAACTGACTAGGGCAAAAAGGAATTGTAGTAAGGAGGAGGACTTCAGTATCTGTAAAAAGATATGCAACAAAGATTCATTGCTAGAGGTTATGATAAACAAACCATTATTGCAGCTGAACAAAAGGTTACACGAACTAAGAGAGTGGATATTCTCAAAGACAGGCCATGTAAGAACAAAACCTCTTCTATGGTCAGATTAATTACTAACTATAATGAGGTATCAGTAACTCTTAGGAACAGCATGAAAAAACATTGGCGAATATTGTATAATGACAAATCATTGAGGGAATATATTACAACGCAACCTCTCATTACATATAGACGTGGTAAGAGTATAAGATCGTGGATTAGTCCAAGCTATCCTAAACAGACCACAAAATCTAACTGGCTCACTGAAAGATGCATTGGTTTCCACAAATGTGGCAACTGTAAAATCTGCCCTTTGGCAATGAATAACACTAAATCATTTCGGAGTCATCTGGGCAAACAATACGAGATCAGACAAATGATCAATTGCAACAGTCGTTATGTGGTGTACATGATTAAATGCAAATGCAGTTACTTCTATATAGGAAGTACCATCAGGGCACTGAAAGAGAGAATTTATGAACATCTGAGGGCCATTAAACATCATGACCCCAGATACACCACTGCAACCCATATTAATGAATGTCAAGCGCAAGGGATTAATAAAACGCTATCCTTTTGTGGGATTGATCAGATTGATATGGACACAAGGGGCGGTAATAAAGAACTTTATCTTAGACGCAGGGAGGCCCTATGGATCATGAAGCTTCAAGCGGTTGAACATGGTATGAATACAGATCATGAACTACACTATTTCCTAGGGGACTGAATTATTATTATATGAGAAATCATAATATATTCATGATGATGTCAATAATGTAACCTGCATCTATGATGTATCTATTGAATTATGTTAGGTTAAGTTGTTTAACAATTCTTACAACTTCTAATGGACTAGGATTTATTTTGTATACATCTGACGAACCACATGATTTAAGGACAATATATGCATATTTGTATGGCAGCGTATTAATTTAACATCTATATAAAAATGTATTTTTGATATTTTGACACCGATCAGGATATGTTCCCAATCATATGCTCTGATTTTGGGATATGTTATGGTCTGACGTGAAGCCAAACTATATTATATGCACTTATATAACTCTTGATTTGGTTATTCTCTTTTATATTCTCGCTCTTATATTTCTTATATTCCCCTTTCGCATCAGCTGAATTATAACGGAATGAATATATTCCCCTTCGATATTTGTTACTAACACTCTGAGTACAGACAAGTGAGTCCTTTCTTCTTAACGATCTTGGGGATCTCTCCGATTTAACATTTTGAAGGTCCTTTTGACCTAGATTAAAATCTTGATACATGGATACATTTCTACAAACTTATAACTATTATGAGTGAAGGCTTTGATAACCCCTAGATAGATTTGGAATAGGGTGTCCTGTTGATATTAAGTTTACATGACTTATAGGTTGTGACTTATTTAGGAGATTCCGTTACATGGATTTGCAAGATATTGAGTGGTTAGTATCTATAATCTCTGTAGAATATGACGTCTAGAGGTGTAGTCCCTCATTTATACAACACAATGTTATAATTCACAGCCGGGACACGGGTAATTGCACTCACCTAATATGGCGGATATTTTGGGCTACGTAGCTCACGTACTGAGCGTATTGGCCACGTGTTTTATTTATAGCCAGATACTTCCGGGTGCCTTTACTTACGACGGCCATACTGCAGCGCCGAGGACTGTCTCATGCGTGGATGCTGCTATCTACAGGTAGATAGATATTTAGGAACGGATTCGCCTTTCAATAATAAGCTACTATTGCTCATATCATAAATGCGGTTATTTTATCTCTATTTCGCAGCATGCCACAGGCTGTTGAATACGCAGCCTAAGATTCAAGCACGTTGCTTGATTTAATCGTGCTCTTTTTTGGGTAAGTGTTAGATACTACTAACACTCTGATCGGTGGTGGGTCTTTTTCAACTATTAGGCACCTATGCACTGATTTATCATCATGGTGGTTTTTATACGGCGCTCCTTCACTGGTTTTATCGGGCCCTTGGCCACTCTTGGATGTTTAACTATTGTATACTATACCTCTGTTGCTATAGGAGATACAATTTCTCTCTTAGAATGAAAGATATTACTTGGGAATAATATCAATGAATCGGATGTATTGTGTTTATGATAGACGCAGCCTTCACCTTGAAATTGAACACACGGGAGTGTAGTTGACTTGTCTTTCTCCCTCATGAATTAGTATTTAGGATAGATACCTTTGCGATAAATACTATTCGGTTTTCTGTTCTAATGTGCGGTTTTCACTTTACAGATATTGTTGGAACTTTCCTTCATTTATATATACTATATCCCAGCCATAATAAGGCTGGGACGGAAGTACAACCAGTCAGAAGGTATGTTGTACGGGTCATATTTTGTAGACAGATATATAGCTTCTAATGTTGGGTTCACACTTAACATACTTTTTCATATATATTATAGGCTTGAAATATTGGGCCAGTCAAATCAAGGTAGGCTTGTTATTGAATGTAAATTGGAAGAGAATCCCTTTCTTTTTTCTTTCTTTTTCATGCACTTGTATACAGATTCGATAAGCACCCTTTCCTCTCTATTCCCACCTTCGGGTTTTTTCTCTTTTATCACCCTCCACACATTTAGATGATAATACAGGTTGGTGAACCACGTCAAACATTATCAATTGTTTTATTGTATCTGATATGGATTGTTTTAAGGTTAAGATACACGCTATAACATTTGGGATGATTATGTTGTGTACACTGGTATTTATGTATATACCATGCGGATTGGCTTGCGGTGTATTGTTGGGATTTTATGTAAAGCACTTATTTTAAATGGAACAATTATACCCTTTAGTATGGGCTTATATTCTGTTCTATGTATGTCTTCCAGCCCTGAAGAAGTCGCGGGTGTCTTGTCCCGAGCGACGAAACACGTGTTGGCTGGAGTTTTTACAAGAAAATAATAAAACTATTTTAATGTTGATATATTTTATTATTGATAAAAGTTGTATACTTATGATACTGTACATATGAGTGCCAGGGTTTGATGATATTAATGTTGTATAGACCTGTGTTCTGTACTGTGGGGGTTGGATGATTACCTCCTCCCTGGGCACCTAATCATATACGTATTTAACCAAATAATACCGTTCAAAGAGAGCGCCATTACCACCCAGGGCACAATCATCCCAACTAGTATTTCATGCTTATTATACCAGATAGGGATGTGCGAGGTTAAGTCAACTGAAGAGAGTTGGGTATTAAGCAAGGAGGTGGCTAATGCCTTGGAATGAACAAAGATAGGGGAAGAAAAACGCTTCGGGGGCTGAGAAAGACGAGATGCTGAGATAAAGGAGGCAGGAGAATATTGAGCCTGTTCTAACGAGCTCCATGCTGTTGTAGAGGAAACTGAGGGTTCAGATAAAAAGGTCCAAATCTGCTTAAGGGTAAATGCAGAATGGTAACGTCTGAGGTTAGGGAAGTTAACTCCTCCCAGTCCCTTAGGTAATTGAAGACGGGCAAGTGAAATCCTGGGCTTACGATTATTCCAAAGAAATTTGGACAGAGAACTATTAATAGTACTGAAAAAGGAGTTAGGAAGGGAGACAGGAAGCATAGAAATATAGAAATTAATAATTGGAAGAAGCATCATTTTATTTGTAGTTAATCTACCCCACCAAGAAAGAAAAAGTGGAGACCATCCATCAATGAGAGCAGAGAGTTTCTTGAGTATATCAGCGAGGTTAATTTTAATAGTTTCCCTGATGTTGTTCGCATAAAGGATGCCTAGACACTTGATATTTCTGGAGTTCCATGCGAAACCAGTATCTTGAAACATAAAAGGGAGACAGAACTTATTTAAGGGCAATATTTCAGATTTGTCAATATTTAATTTATAACCAGAAACTTTGGAATAGTCCTGTAAAAGAGAGAAGAAAGTCGGCAACGAGGTGGAAGGATTAGAGATATACAACAAGATATCATCTGCAAACGCAGTAAATTTAATATCAATATTATTAAATTGAAGACCCGTATAAAGTGGTGAGCGTTTAAGTTTTTCCAGAAAGGGTTCTAATGCAAGAATAAATAGGAGAGGGGAAAGGGGGCATCCCTGTCTAGTCCCCCTACAGAGGGGGAAATACTGTGATTGACAGCCGTTCACCCAAACAGAAGCCATGGGATCAGAGTATAACAGCTTGATATATTTAATAATGGGAGGACTAAAACCATGCCATTTTAATGCTCCAAAGATAAATTCCCAATTAACCCTATCAAACGCTTTCTCAGCATCTAAGTAATAGCGGCGACGGGTGAGTCGATTTTAGAGGCCAGATGGATAATATTAAGGAAAGTACGTGAATTGTCTGTGATTGAGCATCCCTTAACGAAGCCTGATTGATATATATTGACAAGGTCAGGGATTACTTTATTGATGCGAAGGGCAAGTAATTTGGCAAAAATGTTACAGTCCGTATTAATCAAGAAAATGGGCCTGTAATTTTTACATAAAGAGGGATCCTTATCTTTTTTGGGTATTAGACAAAGCATTGCTTGGGTAAAAGAACCTTGTGAAGCACCAGTGATAAGAAAATGATTAATCAATGAAAGCAGTTGAGGGACCAGAAGTGATTTAAAGTGAAGAAAGAATCGTGCTGTAAAACCATCAGGGCCCGGTGTTTTATCTTTGGGCAAAAGAGAAATTGCATCAATGATTTCTTGTTCCGAAATAGGTATATCCAAAGATGTAAGGTCAATGTGACTCTCAGGGGATTTAGGAATATCTTGGAAAAAAGAATCAATTAGATCAGAAGAGGGGGAGGACACCGGGGTATAAAGGGAGGAATAAAAATCAGTGAAGCATTCAAGGATTTTGGCATCAGAAATATGCCGAACTCCAAATTTATCCATGATAGCCACAATTTTCGATTTTTGTTTTTTGATTTTGAGATAGTTGGCTAAGGATCTACCTGCCTTGTTCCGCCCACCGTACATTTTCGCATTGAATTTGAGGAGATTATTACAGGCGGAGTCCCATGACTGTTTATTATATTGTATTTTTGCTTTAATCAGAGATGACAATGTGTCGGGGCAATTGGTGGTGAAGTATTTGTGCTCTAAAGTTCTAATTTGCTTTAGGAGAGATGCTGAATCTGAAAAAGCCTTCTTTTTTCCGGGACACATAATCTATTATGAAACCCCTAGCAGTCGCTTTAAAGGCGTCCCAAATAAAATGATATTGAGAAACAGAGGAGAGATTATTGTGAAAGAATTCTTGAGCAAAAAGCAGGAATTGTACGACAAATTGAGAATCCAGAAGAAGGGAATTATTAAAACGCCAACGCCGGGATGTGTGTGCAGATGAGGGATAGTCCATATCCAAAATAACGGGGGCATGATCTGAAATGAGAATGGATAGCAGACAAATGAACAAAAAGGAAGGGAACTTACCAAACATTAGGGAACATTGCAGCGAGGTGAATCTTACATTACAAACACAAGGGCAACATGGGTATAGACAGCGGCAGCAAAACTACACAGGGAGACCTAGGAAACAAGGAGAGAACAAATAAGAAACAATTAAAATTTGAACACTTCTTGTTAAAAAGCCAAGAAAACATGGAATAGAACATAAAACATAACAATTAGGGTTTGGTCAATTCCATAAGTTCTCCTTTAAGAGCATGTATGAATTTGCGAAGGTCGGCTGGATCTTCAAAAGTAGAAGTTCTGTCCTTATAAGTCACTTTGAAAAAGCAGGGATGGATGAGACCATATCGGGCATTCATGGATCTCAACGCTGGTCTGAGATTGAGAAATTCCTTTCGCCGGTTAGCAGTTGGTTTAGAGACATCCTGACTGAAGAAGACTTTGTGGCCACACCAGAGCATCTGCTTGTGTTGTTTGACAGCACTAAGGATCGTCATGAGGTCTGAGTATAGTAGAAAGTAAGCAATGATACCTCTTGGTTTAGCTGAAGAAGATGCACCTTGGGGCCCCAGTCTATGTGCCCTTTGGATATTGATATCCATTGACTTTGGAAGGCCTACAATCTGCAAGACTTGAGTTTTCAGGAAAGATATCATGTCCGAACCCTCGGAACCTTCCGGAATTCCATAAATGCGCAGGTTGTTGCGCCTATTGCGATTTTCCAAGTCTTCGGTAGTCTTTTTGAGTTGAATAACGTCTTTGGAGAGATTGTCAACTGTGGCAGCAACATCCTGCACATTACTTATTTTTTCTTCGGCGTCTGAGAGTCTTGAGTCTAAGCCGGACCATTTTTCCTCAAGCCTCTGCATTTGTGTCCGAAATGAATGGTCGAATGAGATGCAGTTCCTCCATAATATCCTCTAACGTGAGGGGAAGCGGTGATTCTGATGGAGAGGATGGATTTTTCTTGGCGCGCTTATTGGTGCACACAACTAAATCCTTACGACCTCCCGAAGTGGCCCCCCCGACCCAAGAGGTTTACTTGAGCGTGGAGAATCCATGGTAAGGTGCTGTGTAGAGCGTGGCAATGGATATATTCCACTGAGGCAAGAAACAGACTCCAAGATAACCAATAGTGTATTCACTGAGAGAAAATACTGAGTAAGTCCTACACCACAGGTACCAAGCTGAGACAGTTAACTGAAGGCGCTATACCATCGGGTCAGAAATGGCACGCGTTTTGAAAAGTGCTGTGAGGAAACTTATGAAAAAATGACCTTATTCTGGAAAACCCACATTAGTCAATACTGGTATAGTTCCTCAGTTCCACAGGACCGGGTGCAGGCGAAAGGAAAGTCTGTTTATAAACTGAGGATATGTCATAATCTTAAACGCTGTATTTCCTCACCATGCACGATGTAATCCACGAAGTCGGGCCTTAATGCAAAATAAGTTCAAGCACTCATCAAGAAAAAAAAGGGTGGAGAAGAGAGTAGACAAGAAAAATCTGCATTTCAGCCAGAACAATTCATCGCGTCAGAAATAACCAAAATGGCGGCCGCATTAAATGCAAGCACTGAGGCAAGGTAGAATGGAAATGCCGAAAAAAAGTGTCAAAACGACTGTTTCTCGGTCTGAAAACTTGCCTCCTCATTCACTGCCATTTCCGATACGTGGAAACATCTTTTCCGCGATGTATCGCTGGGGAAAAAGGATCCCTTCGGCGCTGGGCGTAGCTCGACGACACGGAGCTCCTCAGGTGGCGGCCATCTTGCGTCGCCGCAGCCGCGCACCTCCCTGTTGTTATATTTTGAATTAATTCTATAAAGCTTTTTTCCACTTTGTTATTTTTTTAGTGTTCTCTGTTTATGGGACACTGACATTTGCTCATTTGTGAGTCGAGATATTCCCACATTTCCTTAATTTGTGACTATCTAGTGTAGAAGGAAATACCAGATCATGTCCTCCTGAGAGAAGCCTTTTGTACTGCCCTCATTCTTCAATGTCCTGATCATTCCTTGCTATGTATTATCCTATGCTTCCTCTTTTGCTGGTGGGCCTATTGTTTCTCAGCAACATCCATGAGCTTCAAGCGGTCACTTGTTTTTTTTTCCACTTTGTAATTTTCTTAGTGTTCTCTGTTTATGGAACACTGACATTTGCTCATTTGTGAGTCGAGATATTCCCACATTTCCTTAATTTGTGACTATCTAGTGTAGAAGGAAATACCAGGTCATGTCTTCCTGAGAGAAGCCTTTTCTACTGCCCTCATTCTTCAATGTCCTGATCATTCCTTGCTATGTATTATCCTAAGCTTCCTCTTTTGCTGGTGGGCCAATTGTTTCTCAGCAACATCCATGAGCTTCAAGCGGTCGCTTGTCTTTCACACACTATTACAACAGTTGAATGCAACTACGTTTACAATCAAGAGATGCTGGCCAATAATAAAGGGTTTTGCCATTGGAAACATTATTTGGAAGGGGAGTGAGAAAAAGGAGTGAAGGCCGGTAGCCACGCACCCTATAATGGCCTAGCTTTGGAGCTGGAAACTGTCAATACCCTTAAGAGGGCAGAACCCCTTTCGCCCACATTGAGCAGTCAAGTCAAATGTATTTAGGGTGGGCCGTTTAAGCAGCATTTAGTTAAAGTAAGTCTGTGGTTGGTGATATTTTCATATGGTTAGTTTATTGAACATGATTCAGACATTCCATGTAATGACCTGCTTCATCCACCGCCAGGCTTGAATGCACCTTTTCTCCAACTGACCGCAGAGTCTCGTGATCCAGCGCTACACTTAATCAGGGATCGATACTCATAAACATTACATACAAATGGCCCATACAAATTCACCCAACTCATGAAATCCCTGTTGCGCTGGGGGTCAAGTTTTAATGACGTGATCAGTTGTTTTCTTTTACAGGTTCATATTTAACATTTTTAAATACATAACTGAACCTGAATATCAACTCTCTTTCCTCTGGTCGATGGACCAATTAGTTGAGTAGTTGATGGTAATAATAGTACTATCTAACTATCTAGTTTAGCTAAATAATCACAGACTCTCAGTAAGATTAATAAAGTTTATCGCAAATAATGTGTAATTAGTGCTCATCGCATACAGGTCACAAAGCAAACAAAGAAAATCATAAAGAGGGAGAGAAAAACATCAGCAAAATACAAACAGTGTCATACTTATCAAATGAACGATATGCATATGAAGGAGTGGATTGATGAAGAGACATGAGTTTCAGAGACAAAAATACATTTGCAAAAGATTATGCAAAATACGAATCATGAAGATATACTAACCCAAAGGATCAGAGAAATACCACCCCCCTGGCCAAGGAGGTAGTGAGGGTCCCCTGAAATAGAGTCAGGGAACAAAGATTTCAGGATACAGGAATGGGACAAGGACAGGATCAGCTAGGCCTCTCTGCAAACCGACAGACAGCGACGAATCACCCCTCTATCTCTGCTCTCTCTGCTCCTCTCCTTACGCACCAACGCCAACCGACAACAACCCGACGACCTCAAACCACACCCCTAAAGGCATCCCAGTTATACCCTAAAACCTACATGTCCAACCCACAATAGTTGAAACAATTTTTAAAACTCAGCTTCCCATTGGATGGTTTAGGGGTGTTCAATCACACCACCATGATCACATTCATAATTCTACAGTCTTCTTTGTTTTTACATCGTTCTCATTACGTAATTCTCGACTTGTTCATTTATTCATGACATATGTAACAATTTCATCGTTCACATGAGTCTTTCTGCTACGTCTGCGGAAGAAGTTTTGGGTCCCATGGCCAGTCTCGTCTCTTGGCAGACAAACAATGTTTTCGTAGCTGATCAACCTTGGCTTTTTGCACTCTTCTGCAGCGCTCGGCTTTTCTGTCTATTTATTGGGTTATTCGTGCTTTTCTCCAGTCCCCATCTACCATGTCAACTTTAGGAAAATGCAGGCCCAGTCAGCTCACTATGACGAATAAAACATAAGCATTTATTAATTACAAGGAAATGTACTTTTCACTGTTTACCACCCACCTTTGCACTACCCCATGTTAATATTTTTCTTAGCAAAGCTTTAAGCAAAAGCGGCATTATTTATTATTATTTTCGAAGCAAGATGCTAGATGCGAAATGCGGCCTAGTCATGCATTATTTTTTGTTTCTTTCCAAGCGCAATGTAAAATGCGGCCTAGTTCTTTCATGCATTAGTTCACATTAGTGCACGCATGCGCAAAGCGGTTTCCCGTGTATTTTATGTGATTCGTATGTTAATTTCCACTGCACACTGTTAGTAAGTATTACGGGGGTGTCAATTCGAGCAGTTTTTCTTTTTGCAAAACACTGCTCCATCACTTGCTTTTCTGATTTTTTTCTGCTAACGTAAGCAGGGCATGCTATTTTCACAATACAGGAACCAGGACAACCCGCATAAAGCCTGGAGTGTCTATTCTCTCATTGTTTGCCAATACTTCTGCCTTGAAAAAGCCCCAGGCCTGCGCACTGCTTAAGGGGCAAAACACGTGTTGGCTGGCATACCAAACATTAAGGAATGTTTGAATCATGTTGAATAACTAACTGGATGAAAATATCACAGACCACAGACTTACTTCAACTAAATTATTGCTTCAACTGCCTACCCTAAATACTTTTTACTATTATTTGGAAGGGCCAGCTTTATGCCCCTGGGACAGGAAGATAGGCGGTCAACCCTCAAATCTTTCCCCTAAGGTGGCAGAAAGATTGTATGGTGCCCGTGGCAGGGGCTGCATTCCAGTGCCTGGAAGGCCAACCCCCATGACTCATTCAGTTTACCATTTTTTTTTCCTGATGGCACTGTGGGCTTTTTGACACCCTCTCCCCAACCCTAGAATGGACAGATAGGAGGTAAACACTGCAATCTTCCCACCCTGGAGACTGAAATTCCACCAGACTACCAGGGGAAAAGGGCGAAAAGCATTGGAGTGGGATGCTAGGCTATTTTGCCATTGGACTCTACCGCCGTGCCCCAGACAGTATTTCTGCCCCCAGGAGAATGCAGACTGGGGGATCAGCACATATGTCAAACGAAATGCCAATTACCTCTTATTTGCCATCGGGATTGACTGCAGTATTTAAACTCTGGGTCAGCCAACAACTAGGGAACACTAGCAACCGTGGGCATTTCTAATAACTAGCGACCCAGGGAAATGCAGGGTGGTGTGGATTGTGTGGATCTCTGCATGTTTTCTTACCCACAATGCCCTATGTACATCATGGTAAGAGTAAAACGCACTATTTTTCCCATATTTATGTGACAGAAAACTTAGGGACCTCCAACCAATGGCCATTGTTTTACAGGTTAAATACAAATTGGTAGCACTTCTCAATATTGTGTTTTCATGAGAATTTAATAATTAATATACATAAAATTACACATAGAAAAATATTATTTTCATGTCATTCATTCTTCAATTGTTTCCTTTTCATTTAAAATTATATTAATTAGTAGGCACAATAGCTCACATGTGTTTCGTCCTTAACATAGCACTTTTACAAGGCTCTTAAAATGTAAATAACACTTATAAACACATGATTTAAAAACATTAATATCACGCTTTACTAAAACTATTTAGGACAGTGACCAGACGTTTTCTGCAATCAAACCCTCTTATGGTGAATAAAAGATTCCTAAGAGACATTAAAGATGCACATAATAATTCCCGAAGTAAAAAAACCGAAATAAAAGACCAGTGATACCAACATGTAATTTATAGTTATGTTCTTAACAACTATAGTGTGGAAATAAAAAAAAACTAATTGGTGTTAATAGTAGCAAAAGGAAAGCAAAACATATTCCCAGAATTGTTAGTAAGGGAGTTTTTAATATAAGTTGCATTTTCCAAAAATGGGAAAGTTTAAAATGGAATATTCTTCATAGCTCCGTTGTAGTATACTGAGATATGGCTATAAAGATAGTCACAGTAAAGTTAGTAAAGACTTGGATGTTACAGTCTAATCAATATTAGATTAATTATATGTCTATAGGGTACTTAGTAAACTGATTATTTATTACTGAAGAAAATGAGAATTGCTCAATGATATGAAGGGAGTAGTCAGAAAATTAAAATACCCCCCACTATAAACAAAAGATGTTATGGCACTAAGAAAAGAAGCAAGTGAGCCCGACCCTGCCTAGACAAGTTCCCTTCTCTTCCATCCAAGCATCTATGCATTCATCATTTCATCCTACCATCTTCCCGCTGATAACCACCATTCCACGTTTACGTTCTGCCATCCATTCACTCTTTCATTCCTCATTCAATCATTCACTAATCCATCCCTCCATTGGCTATTCCATCTATCCATCCATCTGTTCCCACATCCATTATCTGTGCATGCATATAACCATACATCCATCATTTGACTTAGCATTCATTTAGCCTTGCATTCATCAAATGGTTATTTTGTCCATCCATCCATTCATCCATCCATCCATCCTCTCAGATTTCCATTTACTCTTCCATCCTTACACCCACGTATCCATCTTCTCAGATTTACATTTACTGTGCCATCCTTTCACCCACCCATCCATCCATCCTCTCAGATTTCTATTTACTCTGCCATCCATCCATCCATCCATCGTCCATCCATCCATCTCTTAAAGTTAAATTTTTCTGTTCCACCCTTTCAGTCACCCATCCATCCTCTCATATTACGATTTACTCTGCCATCCTTTCACCCACCTATCCATCATCCATCCATCTCCCAGATTTTCATTTATTTTGCTATCATTTTACCAATCCATCCACTCATCCATATTCTCAGATTTCAGTTCACTGTGCATCTTTTCACCAAACCATCCACTCAGATTTCAATTTACTCTGCTATCCTTAGACCCACCTATACATCATCCATCCATCTCCCAGATTTCCATTTACTCTGCTATCCTTTCACCCACCCATCCACTCCTCTGTATTCTCAGATTTAAATTTACTGTGCATCTTTTCACTGACCCATCCTCTCAAATTTCCATTTACTCTGCTATCCTTTCACCCACTGATACATCATCCATCCATCTCCCAGAATTCCATTTACTTTGTTATCCTTTCACCCACCCATGCATTCATCCATATTCTTACACTTCCATTTACTCTGCCATCCTTTCACCCACCCAGCCATTCATCCTCTCAGATTTCCATTTTCTCTGCCATTCGTTTACCCCACCCATCCTCTCATCGACTCATCCACTCACACTTTCACTCATCAATCCACCCATCCTCTCACTCATCCATCCATCCCTCCTCTCACCCACACATCTACCCATCCTTTCACCCACTCTTCGACCCATCCCTTTTACTCACCCAATCATCCTTTCGTTCACCCATCCTTTCACCCACTTATCCATCCTTACTTTCAGTCACCCCTCCATTTACCCTTTTACCCACTCATCCACCCATCCTTTCACCCACTCACCCATCCATCATTTTACCCACCCATCCTTTCACCCACTCATCCATCAACCCTTTTACCCAACATCCATCCATCCTTCTTTTCCATTTCTAGCAACCCATCTTTATATCTTCGTTATAGTGTTAATTATGAGCGTTTATCTGCTAAGTTATAGACAGAAGAGGACCATAAACAACCCCACTGTAGCTGCTAAAGTGGGGGCAAGATTCAAGATCATCCGATCATCTTATCTGTTCAGAGTTCACAATGGATTTAACTTAATCTTAGTCCATTTTCAATACGTGTAACAGTACTTAGTTTGATGCCTAAAATTAAGTTAGACATGAATATTTTGAATTGATGTGTAATATATATATATATACCTACTGGGTAGTAATAGTTAGGTCAGCATTTCCATAGGAAATGCAGTTTTTGTTTTTCTAATAACTTTGGCACCATTTGACAGTTTTCCACAAAACTTTGAAGTATTCTCTTTTGCCTAGTTTGTGAATGGAAAGATTCACATTGATCTATTTAACGGGGCGGATAAAAAAGAGGGGTCCCAAAACACAAAATCTGTATGCATTTTCCATTGACATCTTTAAGAAGCAGTACCGCAAAAACTGATGAATGGGATTACACTAAATTTGGCAGATCTTGGTCTGCACATTGCGCTTTTGTGATTGGCTGAAAATCCATTCAGTAGTTTAAAAAAACAATTGAGGTTTAAAAATATTTGTATATCTGGATGGTTGGGTTCATGAGAAGCTCAAGAGAGTCTTCTGGGAGTCCCAATTTAAAAATTGAGCATTATAATTGGCTCTAGGAGCTTTTTTCCCCTAGGGCTGTCCTGCGGGAGTCTGACTCCAGCGGGAGCAAGCACTCTGATTGACTGCCAGTGGCATGAGAAAAATGTTGTTGGCAGCCATTACAGGACTAGTAGACTTAGTCCCCTATCCTGAAGAGTAAAATAAAAAAATTATATAAGGGGCAGGGTAGGGATACCCTGCCCTCCTAGACCCCAAGGAGCCCCCCCCGTGGGACTCCTGAGGGATCGCGGCAAAAGATAAAAAATGGTCACCGCCATTTTATTATATATATGAGGAGGGGGTGCCAGTAGGACATTTATAAATCTGCCACCAAACTGGAGCAAACACAAAGCCCGCTCCCAGCTGGCTGGAGCTTTAAAAATGCTGGTAGCAGACTTGTGATCAGTTTCCATGTCCACGCTGATGCGGACAGGGAAACAGACCAACAGATTGCTCCCGCCTGGAGGGAGCAACATAAATATTTGCTCCCTCCAAGCAGGAGCAATGCTGGCTCCCACACCATGCAGGGAGCTGACTAGGGCCGCAGGGGCCCTGGGGATCCCCCCTCAACCCCCAACATGTGCTTGGTGGGTGGCCTGGTTGGGCATCAGGGCACTCAACTATAAATGATGCAGGCTCCAGGGAATGGAGCCTGGGCCAAAGCAGGCTTGTGTGGGGAGGGTTACGCCACTCCCCCTCCCCTTTTTTTATTGGTTTGGCCTTGAGGGATGGGATTTCCGGGGCCTAATATGACTCGGGGAGAGAGGTTGAGTGGCCTCCCTCCCCCTTTTTATTAAATTTGGCCATGGGGTATAGGGTCCCCAGAACCTAATAAAGCTCGGGTGGAGGGCTTCATGCCCCTCCCCTTTAGCCCCAGGGAATGGGTTCTCCATCACCCAAGAAGGCTTGGTGAGGCCCCCATTTTTATTGTATTTGACCCCGGGGGATTTGGTCCTCCATGCCTCTTAAAGGCTCGGGGAGAGGGATGCATACCCTCCTCCCCTGTTTAATTATATTTGGGTCGGGGCAATAGGGTCCCCAGGGTCTTACAAGGCTTGGGGAGGGTGGTCACATACCCCCTCCCCTTATTATTTGACCTGGCCCTGTGGGATGGGGTCCTCGGGGCCAATTAAGGGTCAGAAAGGGGGCTGCACACCACCTCCCCATAATATATATGTTTTGGCCCCAAGGGATTGGGTTCCCGGGGCCCGAAAGCCAAACCTACACTGCGCACACCAAAGCCCATAGTGCAGTGTGGGGGGTTGGCTGCCTCTGGGTGCCTGCCTGGAGGGAATTGGACGCAGGGCCTGGCTCCAAGCCCGGCCCTGCAGTCAATCCCGTGCACGTGTGACAAAAGTCCGTGCGCAGCGAGGGTTGGCTGCCTGGGGAGGGCTTGGCTGATCCGGGTGGGGTGGCAACAGGGCCTGGCCGTAGCAAAAGGAGCACATGTACATAGGTTAATACCTGATGCACACAGACTTGTATGTTATGTAGAAATTGTCATGCTTGGATGATTCTGTCTAATAACTCAAGACTGCTTACAATACTCAGTATGTACTACGTAGAATCTTTGCCCTTTTGGAAACTTTTTCTGCAGAACCAAAAAATGTGTGTGGCACATACTGGACACACGTCGTCAACTGTCATCTGCACACAAAGTTACTCTTCAATACAAAGATTTCTAACATGTTTACCACTTCTACAAACATATGATGCATTAGAAGCACATGAGTTTGTAAACACACCCATTAGCTGGATACAGACTGTACAAAATGATGTACAAAAGTAATATGGTAGTTATCTGCCACTATGTAAACTCTAAAACAAACTAACACACCTGTTGGATAATATGATCAGTGATGTCATCAATGATGTTGTTTGAGATGTCATCAGTGATGTCATAAATGATGTCATAGAAGATGCCATGAGTGATGTAATGTATGAGGTCATCAGCAGTGCATGGCGGGGGTGCAAGTTATAGTTAGCTCTGCTACTGGTGAATTACTGTGTTTTTTTTAGTTCAAAACATTAATGTTGTCACTGACCTATTCACTTGTTTTGACACTACTTTAACCTTTGGTTTTTTCAGTGAATATATATACGTATTTATTACCAAGTGGTGGTCGCCACTGGGTAGTTATAGTTAGGACCATAATTTGGTGTTGGTTGATGAATCGTCACAAAATCTGCTTGGCTGGCAAGGTTATCCATGTTCATCTGACTTGTCTTCTCTTGTCATTCTTTTGACTGCTCTGTTTGCTTCCACATACTGTTGCTTGGACATCTCTGCAGCCTATGGAATTTGGCCTCTATGAGCTTCTTTTGTGCTGCCCTCCTGTCTTCAATATCGATGTGTTTTGCCTTGTCCTTTCTTTCCTCTCCCTGGGCTTAGTCCCCAGGAATGTTTCACTGCTCTTCACATATACTGAATAGACCTGTTCCCATTTCTTATTTACTGGGACTACAGCTGGCTCAGATTAATCATCTGTGTCTGCCAGGAGTTGAAACCAGTTTTTGATTTGTAAGGCGAATGCCTTCTCAATGTTGGAGTCCTGTAATTTTGCTACATCGAAGTGCTGATGTTTTGTGTTCTGTTTTTCAGAGCCTCAGCTTCACAAGAGCGGTCTCTAGATGGTGCTCACTGCTGATGTTTGCTCATCTCCTCACTCTGATATTTTGTGGTGAGTGTCTTCAGGTGCCGCTTATCATCAGGTCATCAATCTGGTTTCTGTCTCTGTCACTGGGCGAGCACCAAGTTAATTTGCAAATGTCACGTGCGGGAATACAGTCCCTCTGAGGACCAGATCATTTGTGGGGCAAAATTCCAACAGTCTTTCTCCATTGTGGTTCATTTTTCCACAACCTTCCTTACCCAAAGCTCTGTGATGGTTCATGCTGTCTTTAGCATTCAAGTTCCTAATCAACATCTTCAGGTCGTGGTTCAGCACTGCTTCAAGTTCAGCTAACATTTGTTGGTAGAATACGCGTTTGACTGTTTCATCTCCGTCATTTATTGGAGCATAGCACTGGCTAATTGTGGTGTTGATGTGTCTGCTCTTTAACCTGGTTGGCATGAGTATTTAATTGACTGGCTACCACTCAATTAGGCATTTCTTTGTCAGTTTCCTCAGGATGATGGCTACTCCTCTGTGATATTGGTCATCGTCCCTTCCCGAGCACAGTACTGTCTCTCCTGTGGTGGTTTTCCTTCTGCCAGATTCGATCTACCTGCTTTTGCTGACCTCCAGGATGTGCAGGATGTAGCGCCTCATCTTATATGTTATTTGAGCCAGCTTTCCAGTGTCATGCATAGTCTGTATGTTTCAGAATACGTTTCTGATATTGCACTTGGCACTCAGAACTTCTGTCACCCTGTCAATAATTTGCTTGCAGCTTTGACTACTGTCAATCATGAATGTCTCATGCAGAGACTCTGCAAGTCCCTTGTGTCCAGAAGATTTAGTAATTCTTGCTGCTGTTTCCATAACAAATGCTTTTTTAGTGGACAAGGTTGTTAGCCTTGTGCCGAAACTCCCAACCTGGAGAACCAGTGCATCACAGTTTGTCTGGTCTTTACCCTTTGACCTGTCTGGCTTTGGCGATCCTGCCAGGAGATTAAGCTCCTGCCGTCATAGCACTCCAGGTCACTGAGCCATGCAAGCCCATCGACCACTTCAAGTTGGTGATTCTCAAAATCTAGTCTGCTGTTTTTGAGAAACTGAGGTTCAAAATGGATAGGTATCTGGACTCCAGCAGAAAAAAGGACCAAAAAAAAGAAATCTGATTAACTGGTACCACGGTAGTCACACGGACCGAAGGACCTGATTGGCAGCTGCCTCATAAAGAAAAATGTTGCAGCTTCTATTACAGGACTCAGAGACTTGGTCGCCAAGTCATGAACATTTTTAAAAAAGGACATAAGGGGGCAGGCTAGGGATACCCTGACCTCCTAGCCCTTGTTGGGGGGTCCCAGAAGGACACCCGAGCCGAAATCATTTAAAAAGTAAATATCGTCAGAGTCCCACAAGATTCTGGAATAGTCCACTCCCTTTAAACATGCAAACTGTATTAGGTGGGCAAGCCCCTAGTACACACTGTCAGCATGGAGCACAGAGACTGTGCTTAGAGTCCACTTCCCCTGGAGACCTAAGCTCTATTAAGTGCCCAAGCTACTACTACACACAGCCTTCACCCTGTGGAAAAATCTTCATGGAGAGCCCACTGCTTTCAAGACACCAAAGCCCCATTAGATTTTCAAACTCCTACTATGCACAGCCTTCGCCCTGAGCATAGCTATTGATAGAGAGTCTACCAACCCCCAGCACTCAAGTTCCATTAGGTGGTCGAGCCCCTGCTATGCATATCTTTCGCCCTGTGCACAGCTCTTCATGGAGACTGGCAACTATGGAGAGTGGTGGGCCGGGCAAATGGGTGGTGGGTGGGTGCACGCATGCAAATAAGGCATAAATAAATAAAAGAAATAGTCACTTACCTTCCTTTCTTGCTGCATGATACGTTCCGGTCTGGCGCTCTTCTTTCCTCCAGGCTACCCATCCCAGAGTAGGGCCCACACAGGATTGTTACTGTACACTCGAGACAATCGCAACCCCCTCTGATGACTTGATCAGTTTGACACGCACCAGGTAAACGGACTGAGGGATAAATGTATGGCAACAAAATCAAAGTGGCAAAAAACTGAAGTCTGCAGCCAACTCAGCTAAGGTGGAGAAGCGTTGGCCCACTGCAGTGCAGCAAAAAAGGAAAAATAAAATGATAACAACACACTGTTGTTATCATTTTATTTTTCCTTGCTGAGGCAGTTTTGTGGGGTGGGGCGGGGCTAGGCTGCTCATAGAGCAGGTGGAGTAGTGATGAGCACTTAAGTGCGCAAGACTGTTTGGCCGGGCGTCTTGGGCCGGAAAAACAGCCATGCGCACTTTGCATGTTCCCCACCAGGCTGAAATACACAGCTGGGTGAGGAACATGCCCAGGCTCCCTGTCCCTGTGTAAGCACCGAACCATGGCACTCAGACCAATCATAACGCTGCATTGCAGCGGAGTGATTGGCTTAGGGGAAGCCTGTGTTTTCCTGCTTCCGTTCCGGACTTGTCAGAAGGGAAGCAGAAGAGGGACGCAGCCAGCAAAGAGGTAAGTGATTTTTATCTTTTCTACTCATGGTCACCCCCCCTCCCTCACCCCGCCACCCCCGATCTGAGCCAGCCGCCGTCGCAGCCAGCACACATCCCCTGGCGCTTGGAATATCCACAAGCTTACAGAGCTTGTTTTCAGCCTTCAGAGAAAAGCAGTTTATTTATTAGCCAGCTTTGGAATTATTAATCGGCCCTCCCTGGCTCCTGTTCAGCAGGAGTAATCAGCAGAAGATTTTCTGCATTGCCGACATACTTGTTGTTTCCCTCCTGCTGAGCAGCATGGTTCCTTCGGTACTTCAAAGGACCCCGGGGGCTTGGACAGGGTACACAAATGCATGTTACAGCTGAGGGGGGATTTGTGGGGGCAGAGTATAGGATCCCCCCCAATTACACACTTGGCTCAATAAGGATTTCGTCCCCTTGACTCAGCACCTGCAGCAGAAGCAGAATAAGCGGCTGTGATGTTGCCTCAACAAGAAGTTGCAAGAAGCAGTTGCAATAGAAAGAGGACTGTAGCTCCACTGTGTCTTTCTTTGTGGTACTTCCTCCAAGTTCCCCTCATCCAAAGTACTAACCAAAGGTGTGTAAATCATGCATGGCCTGGTGCCAACCATCTAGTGAGAATTGCTGGCCATGCCGAATTTGATGCCACTTGAATCATTTCTTTATGTCGTGCCACTCCAGGGTTATCATTAGTTCGGGTCCCAACCAACTCCCCTAACAAATCCTGGCACTGCTGTCATGCTGGTAACCAAATGACACACAATTGATGGACGGAATGCAGAACAAATCAAAACATTCACCCCCAGTCAAGAGATCTGGGTTAAATCCATCATTCTTTTGCTCACCATGCCACCCCAGTTTAGACCTGGCCATATGCAAATCAGTCTTGACCCTGTGCCTCATGGGAACAGTCCAGCCCGCACTGCCAAGCCAGGTCCTCCCTGGACAGGAAACAAGCATCCTAGGACCGGTTTCGGGGTTTCACCCCTCTTCAGCCAGGATAGCTTGATTCCAGTGGCACAGTGAGCCCAGGACCCATGTCTGGGCATACCTGGCGCACTTAGGGCGAGAAAGCAAAAGACACACAATTGATGGACGGAATGCAGAACAAATCAAAACATTCACCCCCAGTCAAGAGATCTGGGTTAAATCCATCATTCTTTTGCTCACCATGCCACCCCAGTTTAGACCTGGCCATATGCAAATCAGTCTTGACCCTGTGCCTCATGGGAACAGTCCAGCCCAAACTGCCAAGCCAGGTCCTCCCTGGACCGGAAACAAGCATCCTAGGACCGGTTTCGGGGTTTCACCTCTCTTCAGCCAGGATAGCTTGATTCCAGTGGCACAGTGAGCCCAGGACCCACGTCTGGGCATACCTGGCGCACTTAGGGCGAGAAAGCAAAAGACACACAATTGATGGACGGAATGCAGAACAAATCAAAACATTCACCCCCAGTCAAGAGATCTGGGTTAAATCCATCATTCTTTTGCTCACCATGCCACCCCAGTTTAGACCTGGCCATATGCAAATCAGTCTTGACCATGTGCCTCATGGGAACAGTCCAGCATGAGAGAATACGGCATGTTTGGAGGGAGCGGCCCCACTCAGCGCTCCTAAGGGCACTGGAGGCCGGCGCTTTCTCTAACCCAGCTTTCTAAGGCTTTTATTACGAGTCTGCGGGCACAGTGATGGCCGTCTTCCAACCGCCCCATTACAACCAAGGCAGTCGGGCCGCCCTGGGACCACAGCAACCACCAGGGATCAGAGATCCCTGGTGGTGGCGTAGCGGTATTGAGGCAGCAATATGCTTGGCGGGGCCACTGCGGCCCCGCAAAGCATATTACTAGTTTCCTCACTGCCACACTTTTCATGGCGGTGCGACCGCCATGATAAGTGTGGCGGGTGAGGAAACAAAGGGGGCCTGCACACCAGTACCTGCACGGCATGGACTGCAGCAGTCCATGCCTTGTAGGTACTGCCTTTGACGTTCCCGTTTCATAGGCACAGCCCTGCAAACGCCAAAGAACCACACGCCTAACAGGAGGAAACTCCTGATCTGGTGGGCGGTTTGTACATGGGTTTGGCGGTGCGGGAGCGGGCGGTCAAACTCCGCGCACCGCCAAACTCATAATAAGGCCCACCATCTATCAAGTACGCCGCTACACATGCTTCTAGATGGGTGTATATATTCAAAACAAAGTGTATATATATTATATATATTTATATATAACCCAGGGTAATTGGGTACCAAATCTGCATGTACTATTTAGGTTCATTGTATACCAATGCCCCGTATCTTGGCAACACGCAGCATTACTCCATACTCTAACATTCAGTTCCATCTGGCTCTCATATTATCACAGCCCCTTGCTGTACTAGGGCTTTTAGCCTGTTTGCAGTGCTATATCTGATCGACAAGGATCAAAACTTACTGTTCACCTCCCTCTGCCCATATATCGTTACTTCATGTATTTTTGTCATCATACTATCCTCTCCCATTTCTCTCTGTTATTAAGCCTGTAATTATATGTACTGAATTTCAACATAAAGTACTGTTCTTTCTGCTTCCTCTTGTTATCAAGATTACCATCCTCGCTCTGAGCCCTTTATATTCTCCAGAATAAACCATTTTAATTCATTCTCTTTGTTTTTACATTCCAGCCAATGCTCAACTAACGGGGCACTTTTTCTCATTGCCCTGATCACTGACCTATGCTCATTCAATCTTATTCACATTTCTCTCCCTGTTTCCCCTATTTAGCCTATTTAGCCTTTGTCACAATGACAGACAATTAGATAAATCATGTTTTTGATAGTACAATTAACCATACCGTTTATGCGATGGGTGACTCCATTCAATTCTACTTTGTCACTTTTAATGATCATGCCTCAATTAGTACAGGAACCACATGGAAAATTTCCTATCAATCTTTAAAAAAAAAAATGTTTTAATAAGTTACATAAATATTTATTTTAGTATTTCATGTGATCAATCATTGGACCCCATATCTGTAAACCCAGTTTTCGTCTAGCGAAATTTATGAGCCGCCTGTCCATTTATAAACCCATCACCTGTACCTAATAACATTGTTATCGGCGTAATATTAATATCTACCCCAGTAATCTCAGATAGGAAAGCTTCAATATGCCCCACTTGGTGGTTAAGTGAACGCATCTATATAAAACATGCAGAATATCAGCCTGCTCCGCCCCGCAGCAGAAGCATTTCCCAGTATTCGCCCCACCCCATTTAAGCATTTTAGTGGGAGTATGGGAAAGATCGAATATAGTCTTAAAGTGCTGTGCTTTTAGATTAGCAGAAGTCAGAATCTTTTACACGATATCCATAGATTCCTCCAACAAAGCCCCCTGCCTGCCCAGTCGATTGTTCCATTTATGATTTTGGACCTCTAAGTCATCCTGCTGTGCATCCAACAGACAATTATATAAAGAACCGATCCGATCCGTACATATGATGGCCTCAATCAAGGGGTTTTTCTCTACCACCTTCTGCTTTTGCCTTCTAGATAAAAAAATCCAGAATCTGTAGAAAATGTAGAAAATCGGTTTTAGGTAGTAGATGTTTACCAGCCAGTGTTGCAAATGTAAAAATGCCATCCTCATTATAAAAATCACCTATCTGCTTTATCCCTTTATGTCTCCATCTGACCATTGTCATATCCCAATGAATAGTGGGCAGCAATGTCGAGGCGGCCGTGGGTGTGTAATAGCAAATCCCCTCAATCTGAAAGCATCTCCGTACCGCTTTCCAGACTTTAAAAGCTGTTAACAGAACCTTAAAAATGAGTTTTTTTGTAATAACTTGGCTCCAGTATCTTAAATAGACAGTTTTTGCCCTCTGAGCCGAGCGACATCTGATAAATGGATGGGGCTTCTACAACGTTTCCAACCTCCTCCCCTGTAAGTAAAATCTGCATATTTTGTAAAATACAGCCATAATAATAGAATGTAAAATTAGGCACTGCCCAACCACCACGCTTACGGGTAATGTCATAAATTTCAATGCCCTACGTGGTTTCCCCTGACCCCACAAAAATCTACCACATAATGACTGTAGGTTCTGAAGCTGTCCACGTGTGAGTTCTAGTGGTACTGATTTAAAGTAATTGAGCACTTTAGGTAAAACATTAATTTAAAGCAAGTTACACCTGCCCACCAATGAGAGGTGGAGACATTCGATCCTATCTAGCTGTTGTTTGATTCCAGTGAGTATAGAGCCCCAGTTAGCCTCTACCAGTTCCTTCAAACTTACCCTCATTTTAATACCAAGGTACGTAACCTCATTAGATACCCTGAAATCACCACTGCAGATTTGGTTTGTACAGATAACCTGTGTTTTGAATGGGTTAAGTTGATAGCCGGATACCAACCCAAACATGTGCGCCAGCCATTCTATCTCAGTGATTGCTGTAACTGGGTCAGAGGTTAGTACCGCTATATCATCTACATATGCAAACACCCAAAAATATTCCTGTCTACATAGCACGGATTTAATCGACGCGCTTCCCTCCAGCATGGTAAAAAATAGATTAATATATAAAGCGAATAAAAGCGGGGAGCAGGGACATCCCTGCCTCGTACCTCTGGAGATAGAGACCAGCTCTGACTTTAAGCCCATCATACATATTCTAGCTACAGGGGTCCTATACATAACCAGAATAGAATTGATAAAGCCTGACCCAAACCCAAGGTGCCGCAAAACCGCCCATAAAGACTCCCAGGAAACACGGTCAAATGCCTTTTCAGCATCCAGTAACACCAAACCTATAGTAACTCTGTGGTAAGCCAGAAGTGGATCATAAGACAGACGCGGAGTCTTTTCTCTTTGTATTGGCTTCTTTATTCGCATGTAACTTCAGCCACGGCAGGAGCGGCCCGACCCTCAGGATCCCGATCAGAACTGGCAACAGTTGATCGAATCCTCAAGGACGCACACTCCACGCACGCAGCCATCAGAACATAACACAAATGACATTCGAACAAACCATAAATACAAACCCACTACATCACCTCCCCTAACACAAAAAATGACAATCAGTAAGTAATAAAATCCTTAAACCTGGAAGGAAGTTTTTTTGCGACATCCCCGAACAGTTTTATCCACATCACCATTCGACACCCCACTACCAGGATCCCTATTAGACAAACTCGCATTCACATTCCTGGAAACACTCAAATCCTGATCCTGTAACCAATAAGTCCACTCCAAACCATGTGAACCCCTACTTGTCTTCCTATCTCTAATTAATTCTGCCTGATCCTTCCTCAACTTAACTACCTGCCTTTTGTTCCACCAACCCTTACCTTCCAGAAATACAGCTCCTTTGCTAACTTTACAAACCAGCACCGGGTCAGAAAAAGAGACTCCCCCTTTCTAACCATAAAGGTTTTTAAATAACACCCAGTCCCCTTCATAAATCTCCAAATCACTAGGGAACCTTTCCTGTCAAACCTCTTCTTCATCTCCGACTGTTTACCTTTGACTACTTTAGACAAACCGTCCGGCTCAGTATTCGCGGACAACTTATTGTCCAGCCATGACGGTAATAAAACAGAATTCACTTTTCTACCCCTAAGCAAATCAAAAGGAGTAACTCCAGTAGTACAGTGTGGGGAGGTATTGTAATTCCACACTTTTTCTTCCAAAAATCTTCCGACATCAAGACCAGCCGCAATAGCCGTTTGAATACCTTCCTTAAGAACTTTATTCCCTCGCTCCACCAGTCCATTCGAAGCAGGGGAATACCTTGCCACTTTCAAATGCTTGACATCATGAGATTCTAAAAACCTACACATTTTGTCCGAAACAAAGTGAGTACCATTATCTGTGACTAAGGATTTAGGTGCTCCTTCCAACAAAAACAGTTTTCTTAAAAAAACAATAGTATTATCAGTATTGGGTGAATCCACAAATTTATAATACATCCACTTTGAATGGTAATCAACATCCAAAATCAAATATCTAAGCTCCTGTGCTAAGATGCTATAAGGCCCCGAAAAATCAAGGCCAACTTTATCCCAAGGCTTCTCCGGAAACTCGGTGGGATGCAAAGGTAACTTAGAGAGTTTCCAGTGTTTGTCCGACAGTAAACACTCCTCACAACCATCCACTAGACTTCTAACCTGGGCTTCCAACGCGGGCCACCAGTAATGTTGCTTTATTTTCATACAAGTTTTTGTCACCCCCAAATGACCCTCATGTCCAATTTTGATAATAGCCTTTCTCAGACTAACAGGAGGTACGAATTTATCTCCTCTTAGAACAAAACCATCCTTAACCGAGAGTTCGTCAGCAACTAATGCGAAATTCCTTAATTCTCCAGTTAAATTTCTTATTTCAGGCCAATTACCACTAGAAAATTCCATCACCTTGGACAGAACCATATCTTCCAAACAAGCTTTCCTCCACTCTGTTTCAGAAATAACTAAACCACAATTTTCAACAGCATCTAGAACAGCTACACATTCTACTTCATCCTCATCAAAGTTTTCTTCATCATCTTTCTCCATTAACATTCTAGACAGACAGTCGGCACGAAAATTGTTTCCCCCTTGAATGTGTTTTATATCAAAGTTGTATTCCTGCAATTTTGACACTAAACGAGTTAATCTAGCTGACATGGTATTATTACTGGACACCTTCTGAAAATGAATGAAAGTGGCTTGTGATCCGTAATCAATTCAAATTTCCGACCCCAAATATACATTTTGAATTTTTGGGCCGCCCATACACAGGCTAAAGTCTCCCGCTCTATGGTACTATAATTTTTTTCAAAGGACTTGAGAGCCCTTGAAGCAAACGCTACCGTTTGTTCTTTGCCATTCACTCTCTGGCTGAGAACAGCCCCTAGCCCATTCATACTTGCATCCACAGTGATTATAGAAGGACAATCGTCTCGAAAGGCATGCAACGCTTGCGCTGATATAATCAATTCCTTTACCTTCACAAACACCCCATCCAGTTCCTGAGACCATATAAATTTCTGACCCTTCTTTAGCAAGATACGTAGAGGCTCCACAACTCGGGCATAATTACCTACAAATCTAGCGTAATACTCCGCCAGCCCTAAAAAGGAGCGCGAAGCATCCTTATCGCCAGGTGGTTTAGCTTCCTTTAGAGCCCTGATGACAGAAAATTTAGGTTTGATACCTTTATCAGATATCGTATGACCCAGATAATCCAATTCTTTTGCTCCAAATTTGCACTTATCCGCTCTCACCGTCATACCATGGACCCCAAGGGTAGATAAAACCTTCCTCAACAAATCATAATGTTCGTTTTCATTTTCAGAAAAAACGAGGATATCATCTAAATAGGCTTGAACACCCACCATGCCCTTAAACATTGTGTCCATTATTCTCTGAAAAATGCTAGCCGCTGATGCTAGCCCGAAGGGAAGTCTCAGGAACTTATA
Source organism: Calotriton arnoldi (assembly GCA_963921515.1). Taxonomy (NCBI): domain Eukaryota; kingdom Metazoa; phylum Chordata; class Amphibia; order Caudata; family Salamandridae; genus Calotriton; species Calotriton arnoldi. Next base: position 245,403 of record CAWUFW010007002.1, on the reverse strand, counting down.
TGCGCCAAAAGGTGTAACAAACGTCGTTAATTCCTGAGACCCCCTATCTAGAGGGATTTGGTGGTAGGCGGACTTCAAGTCGATAAGGGAAAACCACTTAGCCCCCCCCAAATTTGCCAGAAGTTCGTGGAGTTTTGGAAGGGGATGGCAATCAATCAAGATGTTTTTATTTAGACCCCTCAAGTCCGCGCAGAGCCTAATTTCCCCAGTCTTTTTGCGGGCCACGACTATCGGAGCCACCCATTGCGAAGACTCTGTGGGTTGAATGATCTTTTGAGCACATAAATCATCTAGCATAGCTCTTAACTCTTCCCTTGCACTTAAAGGAACAGGTCTGACCTTGTGCATCACAGGCTGTGCATTAGGAATTAATCTAATTTTATGTTCGAAATTTTTTATACAGCCCACTTGATCTTTGAACACGTTCTTAAATTCATCCTGTAAGGTTTTAAAATTTACTTCAGATCCCACCACACTATGAACCAAAATTTCTTTCACCTTAATAGGGTTGTCATCCCCGGGTACTAAATACAGACCCATTTTTGCTAGATCTTTCCAACCCACTACGTTTTCCCCTTTTTTGCTACATATACTTTAGTAACAATATTGCGACCCAACACCTCTACATTAGACATGAAAAAACCTAACATATCAATGTCCTTTTCTCCAAATGCTTTCGGGTTCACATCTGTCTGTGATAAAGAAATCTCCTTGTCCCATTTCTCAAAAAAATAAGAATCGCGAAGGATAGTTATCGGTGACCCAGAGTCGGCCATTACCTTTGTTTGAATTCCATCAATTAAAGCCTCACAAAAAGGGCCTTTAATTTCCAAAGGGTCATTTTCGTATTCTAAAGACAAAAGTAAATTGTCAAAAGACTCTGAGCATGAATCCACATCAGTGTTTACATTGTTCACCTGAACTGGTCTCCTCTGACCTTTACAAAGTTTCTGAAAATGGCCGATCCTTTTGCAATTGGAACATCGCTTACCCAAAGCCGGACAGCCAGGAAAGTTGCCAATGTGGTACTTCGAACCACACCTATAACAGTAATTTTGCCCTTTTTTTTGGCCAGGAAGTGGTTTCTTAAATTTATCTTTCCCCCCACAGTAAATACCCTTTCCTCCATAGCGTCCTCTTGATCGTAAATTAGATTAATTTTGCTCGAAGAACTTGATTGTAAAGCTTTAGTAGAAATTGCTGATCTCTCAATACTTAAAGCTAAGTCAATCACCTCCGAGAGAGGGGATTTTTGCAACTTAAGATTCTTTCCTGTATTTTGTGTGACACACAATTGAATACAAATTGATCCCTTATGATGTCATCAGATAAAGGTCCAAATCCGCATGTTGTGGCCAAGACTCTTAGAGCAGAAATATACTCTTCAACTTTTTCTTCCTCACCCTGCTTGCTTTTATAAAATTTATGTCTTTCCAACATAATATTAGGAGACTCCGCAAATTGTTTTTTAAGTCTCTCAATAGCCTCTAGATATACATTCCACTGTCTGTCACCTGATTGTCCAGTAGGTGGAGGAATAGGAGGTAAGCTTTGGAAAATGCGCTGTGCTGCTAAACCCAAACTACCAAAAAGGAGTGCAAATTTTCTTTGGGGTGAATATTCTGTAGCATCTATAGCGACAATGTGGTTTTCAAACAGACCAAACCACTCTAACCAGGGCAAGCCAGGTTTACCTGGTTTTGCTAAAAATGGTGGAGGTTGAGTGAGTTGGGTGATTTGCTGTGCCGCAGCCATAGTTAAACCAAAAAAACTTGTTTTAAAATCGTTTAACTGGCTCCCTTAGCTGAAATTCAGTAAAATAATGGACTGAATTACGCCCTCCAAAACAGACCGATTATTAGAGGAAATATACTGCAGGTTAAAAACGCAATCCAATTGCAAGGTGTGCGTATCACCGTGATACGCCAGAAATATAACAAACAATGAGCTGATTTCTCAAAGTATTTCTCCAAATACTCAATTATATGGTGTGCGCATCACCGCGACGCGCAAACAATTGATGAAAACCACATATCTTCTATCATAAGAACAGATATAAATGACTTGACTTTTACTACTAATCAATTGTTAGGTGTGCGCATCACCGTGACACGCAGACAGATGATATTAGGTGTGCGCATCACCGTGACACGCAGACAGATGAAGTTATTTCAAAAGAGCAATCCGCTGTACTGCCTCCGTAATGAATTAACAGCTGATCCACGCTGTCATAGCATCTAAGGCCTTTCCCATACGAAGATGTCCGCCTAACGTTCACACGTAGCGTCAGGACGTTACTCGAAACGTCTGACGAAGAAATCAGCCATCCAACAGAAGAGTTCCAATCACGCGCTGGCCGTGAGCATTGGTCTCGGCGCGAGCGAGCGCACGAGCCAATCACGCGCTAGCCGTGAGCATTGGCCTCAGCGCGAGCGAGCGCTCGAGCCACGAACGGTTGCAGAAGAAACTGTGCTGGCAGCGCTTAAATTAAAATTGGATCCTATCGGACTTCCTCCGAAATATCAAGAACGATGCGCCGCATCCACGGACAGAAGTACCATTCCGTCTGTGACCCTGAAGCACCAACAAGCAGTGACGAGAGGATCTTGCTTTGCTGCGTGGGCTTCTTCCTGTGGCTGAAGATGTTCTCCCAATCGTCGCCAAAAGTGGTAAGCCAGAAGTGGATCATAAGACAGACGCGGAGTCTTTTCTCTTTGTATTGGCTTCTTTATTCGCATGTAACTTCAGCCATGGCAGGGAGCGGCGCGACCCTCAGGATCCCGATCAGAACTGGCAACAGTTGATCGAATCCTCAAGGACGCACACTCCACGCACCCAGCCATCAGAACATAACACAAATGACATTCGAACAAACCATAAATACAAACCCACTACAAACTCGTTGCAGATTTGCCGCATCCAACAGGGTCACCACCCTGTTGATGTGGTTGACCGTCCCCCTACCGGGTATAAACCCATGCAGTCGAATTGAGACCAGGGGGGTAATAACCCTGGCCAGACTCATGGCCAAAATTCTGGCATGGATTTTCCCGTCACAGTTCAGCAGGGAGATTGGTCTATTAGGTTAAAACAATGATATTTGCCTTGTCCCAAGAAGGAGCGTCTCCGAGTTGTGCCGCTTGAAATGTAGCCAGCATATCAGTTTATTGCTCCTGGAAGAAAGCTTTATAAACTTCCAGTGGAAGTTTATCTGGGCCGGATGCCCTACCAGCGGGTAGTAAGTTTATCGCTTCCTCTAGCTCCCGTATTGTAATGGGTGTATCCAACATAGCCGATTCTTCATAGCCCAACCTTTCACTACACAGATTCTGCAGTAGAGCCTCTTCGGTCTGACCACCAGGATTGCTCTCAGTATAGAGTGCATCAAAAAAAGTATTAAAGTTAAGTTAAGTTAAGTTAAGATAACTTGTAGAGCGCGCAGCTGCCCCAGCAACGGGGCGTCCCGGCGCTGAGCAAAATAGAGACTAAACAGCGAGTATCCCTCCTAAGAGAAGACAGGAAGGGCCAGGGAAGACATGTGGGTCAAAAGAAGGGGACCTAATGAGGGAACAGATGGGTCTTTAACGCTTTTCGGAAGGTCAGGTAGTTGTCCATGCTCCGGATGTGAGACGGAAGATCATTCCAGAGCTTGGCAGCCAGAACGCGGAACGAGCGACCACCAGCACGGGCCCTCTTCACACGTGGTATAGAGACCAAATGTTTGCCTGCAGAGCGCAGATGACGCGAGGGAGTGTAGGTCGAGAGCAGGCCAGATATTATACCAGAGGTGGGGGATTTCAGGATCTTAAAAGCAAAGCAGAGAGATTTAAACTCCAACCGCCTCTGCATTGGCAGCCAGTGTAGCCGCCGAATGGTACTAGAGGTGGGGCAGCGACTGGGCATGGCAAGAAGAGTTCTGGCGGCGACATTCTGGACCCTCTGAAGTCTTGAGATCTCGGTCTTATTGACCCCAAGATAGAGCACGCTGGCGTAGTCCAGTCTAGATAGGACAGATGCTTGCACAATGGTCTGCCGGATGGAGGGGTCAAAGAAACCCAACATGATCTTAAGTTTAAAGACACTTAAGATCTCGGCAGGTGTCTCCACTATCTGCCCCGTTGAGTCTGGCATAGTAGCGATCCTTTGCATCGCTTCCTTAGACCGAAGCCTTTGTGCGAGACACCGCCCCGTAGCCTCCCCATACACATAATTCACTTCTCTGTATGCTTTATACTTACATGCACTTTCTTTACTCCAATGTAGATTGATCTTAGCCTTGCAGCGGGCTACCTCGGTTTGCAATGGGGTAATGGCAATGCCAGCATGCACCCTTGTATAAGGTTCTCTTCGGCTTTTCTAAGATCCTCGTAGAGGCCCTGAATCAAGATTTTAAATTGTTTCTGCTTGTGAAGCCGGAAAATGAGAACCTCCCCCCCTAAGCCCTGCCTTTAGAGCATCCCATTCCAGTGAACATGAGGTTGAATTGCGATTGATCCAGCGCGACTCTTAATCAGCGATCGATACTCATCAATATTTCATACAAATGGCTCATACACATTCACCCAACTCATAAATCCCTGTTGCGCTGGGGGTCAAGTTTTAATGACGTGAAAAATTGTCTCCTTCACAGGTTCATGTTTGACATTTCTAAATACATAACTAGACCTGTATATCAACTCTCTTTCCTCTCGGTCGACGGACCAATTAGTTGAGTAGTTGATGGTAATAATAGTACTATCTAACTATCTAACTAGCTAAATAATCACAGACTCTCGGTAAGATTAATAAAGTTTATCTCAAATAAATGTAAATGATTAATGCTCATTGCATACAGGTCACAATGCAAACAAAGAATCTCACAAAGGGAAAGAATATCAATCAGCAAAATGCAACAGTGTCACACTCATCAACAATACACGATATGCATATGAAGGAGTGGATAGATGAAGAGACATAAGTTTCAGCAATATAATGAAAAACAATATACATATGACGGAGTGGATAGATGAAGAGACATAAGTTTCATAGACAAAAATACATTTGCAAGTAATTATGCAAAGTACGGGACAGAAAGATAATACAAACCCAAAGTAATCAGTGAAATACCACCCCCCTGGCCAAGGGAGTAGTGGGGGTCTCCTGAAATAGAGTCAGGAGACAAAGATTTCAGGAACGGAACAGGACAGGGACAGGAACAGCTAGGCCTCTCTGCAAACCGACGGACAGCGACGCATCACCCCTCTCTCCTAAGCTTCAGCTTCTCTGTACACTGCGCTCTAACCACACCCCCAAAGGGACCCCAGTTATACCCTAAAACCTACATGTCCAACCCACATTAATTGAAACATTACACAGAATTCGGTTGCTTATTGGTTGGTTCGGGAGGTGGTGTATCACACCACCGTGATTTAATTCAAAATTTTACATGCTCATTGTTCTACATCCGTTCTCATTACATAAAATTTTGACCAGTTCATTCAGTTGAGTACTTGATACATTTCACAATTTTCTCAGCCGCGTCCGCGGAAAAAGTCTTGAGTCCCAAGGCCAGTCTCATCTTTTGGCAGGCAGACAATGTTCTCTGAGCTGAACAACCTTGGTCACCTGTTCTTCATCCGCAGCGCTCAGCACTTCTGTCTGTTTAGTCAGGTCATTCTTGCTCATTTTCCAGCCCCTCATCTATCCGGTCAATTTAAGAAAGTGCAGACCCATTCGGCTCACTATGACGAATAGAACATATACATTTATTAATTACATGGAAATACCCCTGTCACTGTTTACCACCCACCTTTGCACTATCCCCTGTTAATATTTTCTTAGCATGAGCTTCATGCAAAGCGGCATTATTTATTATCGTTTTAAAGCAGGATGCAAGATGCGAAATGCGGCCTAGACATGCATTAGCTTTGTTTCTTTCTAAACGCAATGTAAAATGCGGCCTAGTTCTTTCATGCGTTAATCCACATTAGTGCATGCATGCACAAAGCGGTTTCCCATGTGGTTCATGTGATTTGCATATTAGTTTTCACTGCACACTGTTAGTACGTATTATGGGGGAGTTAATTTGAGCAGGTTTCATTTTGCAAAACCCTGCTCCATCAATCCCCCCTCTGATGGCTTCCTGGAGCCATCATAAAATACCCACCATACCAAGTGCCATCTTTATTTATCTAAAGATCCGTATTCTCTTTTCAACATGCCACAGACTCCACCCTCTTTTGCCAATAAGATATCAAGGGCAAGTCAATTTTGCAAAACCATTAATCTGATTGCAAACATTTCAGTGTCAATCATCAAGAACCCACCAGCAGTATCTGTCGATAAACGATCAACCACTGTGGACAATTTTCGAATTTTATGCAAATTCAGAACGACTCCAACTGAGGGTATCAGTGCACCAAAAATATCACCTACTATTTCTGAGAAACTAGCTCTCTTATTATGTGTTAGTCCTTGTTTTATTTCATTGATCCGGTTGTTACTTTTGTCTACATGGTAGACCTTTGGAAAAACGATTGCAAAATAACAACTACCATACCAATGTGCTGGCAATCTGTAATAGACTTTCTTATCACACACATAATAGACTCCTGGGAAGACAGGATCAGTTCCACCCTTCAATCCCCAACCTCCAGTAATTTGGAAAGTATGTTCACATTCACTAGTACCAATGAAATAATTATTATAGTTAGTCTTTAGTCTAAGCAAACAGATTTTCCCCTTTTGATACCAGTCCGGGGACATTGCAGCGTATGTCTCGCCCTTTTCATAATTTCCCTCTCTAAATGCCCATGGTGGTACCTGTGACTTCTGTTCAGCAGCTTTTCTTTGAAAACTTTCTCTTCTATATTCTACCATATCTATGAACACTTTTTCTTTAACCCGCAAACTACATGTTAGATTTTGTAAGCATATTCTATATCTAGTGTCTTAGTAATATGGAAAAATTCTCCCATATAACGTGCATTTTTACTACTTAAAACCTTGTTCAGCTCCTTTATAATAGGTATCTCTGAAAATACTAAATCTATATTGGAATAATGGTACTCCAGCTTCCCCGTCACGTAGAATAGACTGGTTAAAATACTGCAAGACACACCATATGTTAAAGGTAGGTGATGATATGTCACCCCCTCTGAGACAGACGAAGGTAATTGCATGCACTCACTCACTCACATTCATTGTATTAACATACTCATACAACAATTTAGTAAAAACATTTAACGAGAAATCACTAATTGATTTATCATGATGGAGAATGCTTCCATCTATTTGTTCTATGTTAGTATTAGGGGTTTCTTTAGTAACATCACTCACTCTTTCACTTATTGCATCATTAGTATTGTTTCCATTATTAGTTACCATTAGAATAGGTACAATGACAGTTAATATTATCCACATAAATGTCAGTAAAAAGACACTACATAAGCAAGCTTTAATACATCTACATTTTAGACTAGATTTTGGATGTTCAGTCACTTTTGCTTTGGCCATTTTTGTACTCTACTAAAAAATATAAAAACCTAAATCTATAGAACTCTAAACTTACTTAAGAAAAATTAAATTTCTGAAAAATAGTGTAATCCTACACTTCAGGGCTTTCTTCTTTCCCCCTTTCTTTTATTTTCTTTTTCTTTAAGTCTTCTGAGTCATTCAATTCATTTCGACTGGCAAGGTTGCACCTCAATTTTTCACAGTTCTTTTAAGGTGGTTTCAATTTGCTTTCATCCACTTGCTCAGTGTCAGTACCGTCTTTTTCTTCACTTGGATCTGAGCTTTCAAATTCTTCCAAGATCACATACGTCCATTCCGGTGCTGTGTATTTCTTGCTCGGAATTCTTACTCTCCTTGTTTTTCGTACTGAATCTTCTCCTGACTCTTCTTGTTCTGCTTGACTTGAGACCTCATTAATTTGCTCTGGTCTTCTTTTTGACTTTCTCCTCACAAGAGTGTATTTCAGTCTTTTTACTCCACCTGGCCAATTGTCACCTTTTCTTGGTTTTTTAGTCTGATCTACTTTTTCACCTTCTTCATCTGGTTCACAGGTTCTTTTATTTGGCCTTTCTTCTATCTGCTCTTCTTCTTGACTTTCAGTAATTTCCCTTTCTTCTGGTTCTACAGCAGTCTCATGAGACCCAGTAACTGGCGCCCACTCTACTTGACTTGTGCTTGACTGTTTGTCATCTGTTTGTTCTTCAGAATCTGTTACTTTAGATTCTTCAGCTTCACACACTTCAACTTCTGGTTTTTGGCTTTGGTTTACCAGTTGCTGCTTTTCTTGTCTTTCAAGTGGACTTGGGACTCGTCTGGTATGGCTCGCATGAATCCAGTTTGGCAGACCACCACACTTCACTGCTGTTGTCGTCACCAGATTTATTTGGTAAGGTCCGTTCCAACTGGGTTCTAAACACGATTTCCTCACGTGTTTCTTCACGAGAACCCACTCCCCCAGGACTCAGATCGTGAGCTTGATTCGGCTGTGTCGTAGTGGCATTTTCTCCAACCTGGTGAGACACAGAACGCACCAGATCAGCCAATCCTCTGCAATAGTCAAGCACTAGATCATCAGATATACTCATTGGTTTGTTGGCTGGTATAAATGCTTGTCTCATTGCTCTTCCCATTAGAACTTCGTGAGGACTCAAACCCGTCTTTTTGTCAGGAATGCTTCTAAGACTCATCAATACAAGGGGTAAAGCATCAGGCCATTTCAGTGTTGTGGATGCACACACCTTTCCTAACCTAGATTTTATTGTGCCATTGAGCTGCTCAACCACTCCAGATGCTTCGGGTCGATAGGCACAATGCAGCTTCTGCTCAATCTGTAATGCTGCACAAATCATCCGAATTATCTCATTGTTAAAATGGGTTCCTCTATCTGTTTCTAAAGTGACTGGAAATCCAAATCTAGGGATCAGTTCTCTCAGAAGTAGCTTTGCGACTGTTAGACTGTCATTCCTTCTCGTTGGATAGGCCTCCACCCAGCGAGAAAACAAGCAGACGACAACCAACACATATTTCAGCCCATTGCACGGGGGAGCTCAATGAAATCCAACTGTAGTCGGGTGAATGGTCCTGCTGCTTTGCCAATTCGTCCCCAACTAACAACTGTCTTTCTGTCTGGATTTTGTTACTGACAGGTGACGCCCCTCTGGCAAAGACTCTCTGCCATGACCCTGAACTTTGGGTTGTACCATGACTGCTTGAAGAGTCTGATCATTGCATCTCTTCCAACATGTGCAACTCCATGGTATATCCTTGCCATTTGGGATAGTAAACTATCTGGCATGACTGGTCTTTCGTCTATATAGACCCACACTTCGTCCTCTGCTCTCTTTCTGCAGCCTGAATTTATCCAAATTTCCTTTTCCTCATCACTTGCTTCTTCCTGCAACTGTCTAATTTCGTCCCAAGTTTCAAATGAAGAAGAGAACATAAGATGGCAATTGGTATTTTCTTTTTCTATCCCTCTGTTTAGGGCAATTACATTTCGTGCACAGAAACGCGCTACTTGGTCTGCGTATCTGTTGCCCTTCGTCACATAGTCATTTCCTGACTTATGTGCGGAACATTTGACCACTGCAATCCTTTTGGGCAATTGTAAAGCATCCAATAAATCTTTTACAGTTTTGCTGTTCCTTATAGGGGAACCTGAAGAAGTCAGAAATCCCCTTTGCATCCATAGCTGACCGAAATCGTGGACAACCCCGTAACCATATTGACTGTCAGTAAATATGGTTACCCTCAGGATTTTGGCAATTTTGCACGCTCTAATCAGAGATACCAATTCAGCAATTTGGGCAGAGTTTACCCCTTTTAGACAGGATGCTTCTAAAACTCCCGCTATGGTGCAAACAGCATAGGCAGAACACAATTCTCGTTTTTCATTTCTTAAACATGATCCGTCAACAAACATCTCACATTCTGATTCTTCTAATGGGACGTCCTCAATATCGGGCCTGGGTTTTGTGCACATCTCTGTCACATCCAAACAATCATGATCCGCCTCCTCTGTCACTTCCTCACAATATGAATTCGGCAACAGGGTTGCCGGATTTACCGTTGTGCACCTTACCACAGTCACATTTTCAGCACCCAAGATCACTCTTTCATACTTAGTCAGCCGACTAGAAGTCATATACTGCGTCCTGGTGCGTGTCAAAAGGATCTCAACTGAATGTGGCACATACACCTTGACTGGATGTCCCATCACAATTGCTTCACTCTGTTCCAGACTCACACAAGTAGCAGCTACTGCTTTCAAACAGCCTGGCAAAGCGTCTGAAACGCAATACCATCTGGTGTACAATAGATGGTACAATTTATTTTGCACAATAAATCTCTTCCCAAGAGATTTACTGGGCTCGCGTCACATACCACGAAACAATGCATGTCTCTGAAACTCCCAATATGAACTTCTATTGGATTTGTGACTGGTGTTCTAATATGCTTATTTGAGACTCCTACAACTTGGATAGTTTCTCCCGAGAGGGGTAGGTTTGGAATTTCTGCTGCTCTCACAGTAGAACGGGTAGCACCAGTGTCCACTAGGAATGTAATATCATTACCTTCCACCTTTCCGTCAACAAATGGGCCTGACTGATCTACCGCCAAGGATGCGCCAAGCACGCACTCTTCCTCCCACCTCAGGCATCGTCATTGAGATGAGTCTGAATCACTCTCATTGCACTGCAACCAGTATTGCAGAACCATTTGTACATTTTGATTCTTACCAACTTGGTCACCTCCGTGAAATCCAGTGTTCGCACTGTACCTCTGCACTTGAGCATTCACATTATTGGGCATAGGAGCTTGTGGCACCTGTAACTGTGGAGCAACTAACTGCTGCTGCTGCTGTTGATTCACACTCACCTCATTCTGCATCTGTGGATTTAAGTTTTGATTTACCCCATTATTCTTTTGAGCAGATCTATACTCATTCTTCCAATGTCCATACTTTCTGCACGCATGACAAGGAAATTTCTTCTTAGCTTCTTTGCTCATTTTACCTCTACCTCCACTGGATACCTGACCATTTTGATTCTGACCATTCATTTGATTACTGTTAGAACTGGGGGTCTCTAGTTGGCAGAGGTAGGTACCTTTGTCCAAATAGGGACCCTTGCTTCTAGTCAGGGTAAGGGTTACACTCCTGAAATAACCCCTGCTCACCCCCTTGGTAGCTTGGCACGAGCAGACAGGCTTAGTTCAGAGGCAGTGTGTAAAGCATTTGTGAACACATACAGTAATCCAGTGACAACACTACAAATGGACACCACACAGGTTGTATTATAAAAATAAGTATCTTTTATATAGATTTACCACAAGACCATAAACAACAAAAATAATCCACAATACTGTACTTTAAAGATGGTAGAATTAGCTTGAGTCTCTTAAAATGGAAATGCGACACTTTGAGTTCAATGTACCTTAAGATGCGTAACGCAGGGCAACGAAAAGTGTTGCAGGGAAGGTGATGCGGTAGTCCCTTACACGCAAGGACGGTGATGCGTAGAAGATCTGGTGCAAAGAAACAAAGTGGCGTCTTCTTGAGGTTGCGACAACGAAGGGGTGATGCGTGCACGCCCGACGGCCGTGCGGCGATTTCGATGAATTTTTAGAGCCGCGACAGGCCCTGCGACACGCATCCCTGGCGATGCGACGGCGTCTGATGCGAGGTCGACGATCTTCTCCAGGGATGCGGGGCGCCTCGTGTTGCGATGCGTCGGCATCTGATGCGAGGTCGATGCTCTGCCCCGGGGATGCGACGGCGTCTGATGCGACGGCGACACTTTTCTCCGGTGCTGCGAGGCGCTTCGAAGGATGCAAGGGTGTCAGCGGCGCGCTTCTTCGGGGATGCGCCGGCGTCTACTGCGACGTCGACACTCTTCTCCGGCGATGCGAGAATCAGCGGCTGCGGCGACATGCTTCTTCATCTTGAGTCGCGCTTCCAGCTCCCAGAGACACGCAAGTGTGTCAGAAGGTCCAAATTCCCAGCAAGGGAATTCAGGGGAGCTGGTGTGTGAAGTCTGTTGTCCCTGAGACTTCAGCAGGAGGCAAGCTCTGAAATCAAGCCCTTGGAGATCCTTCACAAGTTGATGAAAGTACACACAAAGTTCCCTTCTCCTTTCTTTGGCAGTCAGGCAACCACTGCAGGCAGATCCCTCTAGCTTAGGGATAGTCTTCTCCTCAGTTTCTTCTTGGTTCCGCTCCTCAGCAAAGGTTTCTTCTTGTTTCCCAAAAGTGATCTAATTTCCTAGGGGTCTGGGTCCCCTTTTTATACACCTTTTCTCTTTGTTCTCTGAAGGCAGAGAGGCCTTTGCCTAGTCCAAAACCAGTTCTGGTCAGTCCTGGAGCACTTTGTTTACAGGACTCCTTTCCTTTCAGAATGTGGGGCAGAGTGCTCAGCCGCCCGGCAGGAGGTGGAGCCAGCATTGTGGAAGGCAGGCACAGCCCTATTCAGACCAAGGTGCAACTCCTCCCTCCACTCTGGATGCAGATCTCTCTATTCAGCCCTGTGCTGACTCACCCTGTCTCCTGGAGTCCCCCCAGCCCCTGTCACTCACAAACCCAGACAAGGAATACACAACCTAGCAGAGGCAGGCTTGGATAGTTAGGCAAGAAAATACCTACTTTCTAAAAGTGGTATTTTCAAACACAGAATGTTAAAATCAACTTCACTAAAAGATGTATTTTATCATTCTGGGTTCAGGCATACTAAATTCGTTTTTCTACCATGTTCCCTGGGTCAGTTAGGATTATAAGGTGTAATAATCAAAACTGCCCATTCTGGCCTATGGGGAACAGGTAGCCTTGCAATAGTGAAAAATGAAAATGGCTGTAATTCACTATTAGGACATGCCACACACACCAGGGCATGTCCTACCTTATACTTACAATGCACCCTGCCCTAGGGCCTACTTTAGGGGTGACCAACATGCAGTAAAGGGAAGGTTTAGGGACTGGTAAGTGGGCGTACTCACCAAGTCGACATGGCAGCCCTAGGCTACACACAGGCTCTGCAATGACAGGCCTGAGACACACTTTACAAGCTGCGTTTGGGTGGCACAACCAGTGCTGCAAGCCCACCAGCAGCATTGGATTTACAAGCCCTGGGCACACTCAGTGCACTGTACTAGGGACTGACAGGTAAACCAATCATCCAATCATGGAGTCACTAATACATAACACAATTTACAATAGGGAGTGCATATGCACTTTAGCACTGATTAGCAGTGGTGAAGTGCCCAGAGTCATAAAACAGCCAACAACAGGTCAGAAAAAATATAGGAGGAAGGCAAAAAGTTTAGGGATGACCCTGCAAAAAGGGCCAAGTCCAACACAACCCCTTCCAGCCAAAAACGCAGGGGAGACCAATCACTACCCTGATGGGCTTCCCTGCTTTGGGCGATAGAACCTGGACCCTGGCCCACAACAGCAGGGGCATACTCCAGTTCTACGCCAATCTGAACCTATTGGAATCCCTCTGTCCATACTCTCAGGGCCCACCAAGCTAATCCATGGGGAACCCTTCTCCTCACCTGTGGACACCACCTGTGCAGCACCTAACCTTAACTTGCTTACAGGTGTGTCCCAACAGACAGACAGCAAGCCACAGTGGCCACTGACAGTGGTCAGGGATGAGACCCAGGCCTTATGCCTCTCAGGGCTCTCAAACCTCTGTGGCGTCAGAGAGTGGGGGGCAGTAGCCCCAGGTGCCTGGCACCCTTTGTCCACTCTCCCTCCTGCCAGGTCAGGTATGACATCCTGACACTGACCCACCAGCCCCGGGCCTGTACCCGGCGGCTGGACTGGAGACTGTGGTGGGCTTTCCCACACCCGGTCCTCCTCCTTGGGGCTCTGTACCCTCCCACCTGGAGCGGTACCCCCTTCCAGAATTGCCAGGGCACCTGTGGCAGGTGTCCTGCACAATTCGCCCACCAGTTCAGGTGTTCTATCCTGCAACTGGGCGTCCAGGTCAGGGGGGGCACCCTGCACCTGGTCCTTCAATCTTGGGTCTAAACCCTCCAGTTGAACCGGGGTCAGAGGCGAGGACTCCCTCCCTCTGCACCCCCTTCCAGAGTACTGCCCCCTCCCATCAGGAGCGGTACCCCCAGAAGACAAACCGGTCAGGACACTGTTTACAGTTGTCCCACCCTCCAGGTCAGACAACACCTGAACCTGGCTTCCCAACCCAGGGTCTGTACCCTTAGGCTGGACCTGTGCCTGGCAACCCAGGACTTCCGGGAGGGTACACCAACCCCCCCCCAAGGGAAGCACACTCCTCTAGAGTTGTGTAAGAATCTGCTTGGCGCACCAGGACTTCCTGGGGAGCACGCATGCCCCCCCCAGAGGGTAACACATCTCTCATGTGTTGTGTGACAGTCTGCATGGCGCAGATCTCCCGACCCCTGTCCATCTGATAGTGCGTGAAGATCAACCCAGGACAGAAGTGGTGTCACCAGGGTCATTCACTGGTGACTCAGCCCTTCTGGCTGGTCCCTGACCCACTGGTTCTTCCACTGGGGACTCTCTCCCCCTCTCACCCCTCACTCTGGACTTCTGCATCCTCCACTTAGGAGTGGCACTGCCAGACACCAGAAACACTGGAGCTCCATTTACAGACGCTCCAGGTTCTCTAGACACTAGGAGATCCTCCTCAACAGGTAGCCCATCAGGACAGCCTAGGCTCCCTACCTGGTGTTCCCTCAAAGAACCATCCAGGCTCTGAGACTGCGTTTTGGGCACCTTGGGACATGCAGCCCCACACTCACTCCTTCTCCTCAGAGACAGGACGTGAGCCCCTACACCCCTCCCACTACCACGGGACCTAGCTGGGCTACACTGAACCTCTCCCACCACTCTGGGTTGGAAGACACCTGAGCCACTCCTCTTAGGGTCACTCCCCAATGCCTCTTCAGACCCTCTGGAATCCACCAAAAGGTCTGCCTCCAATGTGAGCTCCCTGGGGTCAGAGAACTCACTCTCCAACAGGTGTTGGCATAGCTCTGGAAAACAGGGACTTACAATATGCTCTCCCACAATTGGATCACACAGCCCCCCACAGGGGTTAACCAAACTATCCTTCACCTCACCATCCAGTGCCTTGCACACGTACTCCACACCACTCTCCTGAGATTGGCAAGACAGTATCTGACTGTCTCTGTCATTCAACCCACACTCTTCTGGGTGGTCTTCACACTCACACATCAGGACTTCAACCATGGGGGAACCCCTCTCCCAGCACCTCTCATCTAGAGTCAGTAGAGTGTCCCTCCCACCTCTAGGACTATGAACCCCTGTGCCAGTTCCCCAATCCACCTCAGGGACACTGCGCACCACTAGAGCTACCTCATATCCTGGAACTTCCTGGTGTATATTAACCCCCTCCTTCACGTCAGGCGCCACATCTCTGGGTGTGTGTACTACTCCCTCAGCACTAGATAACATAATTTTGCTGCCACCATCTGAGCTGGACTCCCCTCCAACTCAGCAAAGCTCACTCTCTGAGCTACACACATTTCTTGTTGCTGGGCTGAGACACTCATGGCCTCCAGCCTCTCGAGCTCTAAATCAAGCTCCCTCATTCTCAACTCATGCTCCTGATCCATTCTTTTCTCTTCTAGGGCCAATTTCCTAATTTCCACTTGCCCATTCATTTTGGCCAGCTCCAACTCATGCATCCTATTTCTCTCCCTGTCCTCCAGCTCCTCTGGGGACAGACCTTTGGCAGAAACCCTGCTACCTGCTGGGGAAGTTACTCTCCTCCCCCAATCATAATCCACAGATGCTCTGGATGCTGCTGTATCCATGGTGATTAAACTTGGCAGTTTTTAGCAAAAATAGAAAGTCCCAGAAAAGAATATCTACCAAAAGTATGTGGTTGCGTTTTGGTCTGCACTCACTAGGTAGTGTTCACCAATCACTGTACATGAGTCACAAATGCAAGTCCAGAATCCCCACCGCTGACCACCAATGTTAGAACTGGGGGTCTCTAGTTGGCAGAGGTAGGTACCTTTGTCCAAATAAGGACCCTTGCTTCTAGTCAGGGTAAGGGGGTACACTCCTGAAATAACCCCTGCTCACCCCCTTGGTAGCTTGGCACGAGCAGACAGGCTTAGTTCAGAGGCAGTGTGTAAAGCATTTGTGAACACATACAGTAATCCAGTGACAACACTACAAATGGACACCACACAGGTTGTATTATAAAAATAAGTATCTTTTATATAGATTTACCACAAGACCATAAACGACAAAAATAATCCACAATACTGTACTTTAAAGATGGTAGAATTAGCTTGAGTCTCTTAAAATGGAAATGCGACACTTTGAGTTCAATGTACCTTAAGATGCGTAACGCAGGGCAACGAAAAGTGCTGCAGGGAAGGTGATGCGGTAGTCCCTTACACGCAAGGACGGTGATACGTAGAAGATCTGGTGCAAAGAAACAAAGTGGCGTCTTCTTGAGGTTGCGACAACGAAGGGGTGATGCGTGCACGCCCGAGGGCCGTGCGGCGATTTCGATGAATCTTTGGAGCCGCGACAGGCCCTGCGACACGCTTCCCTGGCGATGCGACGGCGTCTGATGCGAGGTCGACGATCTTCTTCGGGGATGCGGGGCGCCTCGTGTTGCGATGCGTCGGCGTCTGATGCGAGGTCGATGCTCTGCCCCGGGGATGCGACGGCGTCTGATGCGACGGCGACACTTTTCTCCGGTGCTGCGAGGCGCTTCGAAGGATGCAAGGGTGTCAGCGGCGCGCTTCTTCGGGGATGTGCCGGCGTCTACTGCGACGTCGACACTCTTCTCCGGCGATGCGAGAATCAGCGGCTGCTGCGACACGCTTCTTCGTCTTGAGTCGCGCTTCCAGCTCCCAGAGACACGCAAGTGTGTCAGAAGGTCCAAATTCCCAGCAAGGGAATTCAGGGGAGCTGGTGGGTGAAGTCTGTTGTCCCTGAGACTTCAGCAGGAGGCAAGCTCTGAAATCAAGCCCTTGGAGATCCTTCACAAGTTGATGAAAGTACACACAAAGTTCCCTTCTCCTTTCTTTGGCAGTCAGGCAACCACTGCAGGCAGATCCCTCTAGCTTAGGGATAGTCTTCTCCTCAGTTTCTTCGTGGTTCTGCTCCTCAGCAAAGGTTTCTTCTTGTTTCCCAAAAGTGATCAAATTTCCTAGGGGTCTGGGTCCCCTTTTTATACACCTTTTCTCTTTGTTCTCTGAAGGCAGAGAGGCCTTTGCCTAGTCCAAAACCAGTTCTGGTCAGTCCTGGAGCACTTTGTTTACAGGACTCCTTCTTTCCTTTCAGAATGTGGGGCAGAGTGCTCAGCCGCCCGGCAGGAGGTGGAGCCAGCATTGTGGAAGGCAGGCACAGCACCATTGTTTACTTCTTGCTGTTCTGCTACCTTCACTTGTGCCCACATCATTTTCTCCTTTAACTTTTTATATCTTGATTCAATGTCATCACTACAATACTTCGCATACCTCAAAATTTCGCCAATTGTTTTGCTCTGCCAACAGATCAAATGCTGCTGAATCATGTTACTAATCTCTGGTTTCAATCCAAACACAAAACGATACACAAAATGTCCCATATCTTTGTCTCCAATGTTCTCAAACCCGCTGTACTGTTTAAATACCTGCAAAAACCTTTCATAATAGGCATGTACTGACTCTTTTGGTTCTTGGGTCGTCCTGTCTATCTTAACCCAATCTGTTTCCTTAGGGGAAATTTTCCCTTTCAAGAAAGTGATCACCTGATTATACTTTTTCATCACCTCATCAGATGGTGCACCAGTTTTAGGATCTCTAGGATATTCTTCCTTTGGCCAATCAACAGTAATTTTACATTCTGTCCACAAATCAGCTGGTACGACAATCTCAAACAAATCATCTAAATCCTTTAACAAAACCTTTGAAACTTTCACAAACCTCTCTACTTGTTTGTACCACTCAACAGGTTTCTCCCTTACCCTGGGAAAGTCATTCGTAAAGGACAATATATCCTGTCTTGTCCAAGGAACGTGCACATATCCACCACCTGGAACTTCTCTCATCGGACACGCCCTTTCAACTTGTTCTGTCTCTCTTAACGGAAACATCGATGTTCCTTTGCCAGCTGCCTCTTCTTTCTTTTTCGTCCATCTACCTTTCCACCGTTCTACATCTCCCCATTTTTTCAGAATATTCATCAACTCTTTTATCTGTAATCTTTTTCCAGACGCATTCAAACTCTCCAAATCCTTTTTAGTAAAGGCCAATCTGTACGATTTCTGCAGCACCTTTGACTTCTCTATATCTATTCCGTATTCACTAGCAGTCTCTGCTATTTTCTCGTGAAGATTCCTCGCTCTCCAAGTAATACTTTTACACAAAAACAACAACTCTTCATCTCGGTAAGTCCCTAGTCTGTCTAGACTTATTGTACCAATAATCAACTCTTCCAAATCTACTTTCAATTGGCTCACATTTATACTCTGTGGTTGAGGTTTTCTCTTTTCCATTCCCTTTATCCAATCATTTAATTCCTCTGGTGAAGGACCTGCTGAACTCCCTGTCATTGGAATGACGCTCGGCCCTATTCTCCTTGGATCTATTTGTATACTTCTTCTAGGGGTTTCTGTTATCATCTCACAAACCGGAAGATCTAACAATGTAGTATTTGTGTCAGCCTGTCCATCCTCATCCGCTACCGTCACCATTCCACTCCTGTCGCTACTCCTTAGAACTGCCAATGTATGTACTTTTGATATATTCTGTTTTTCTCCATACAATGGAACTACGGGACCAATTGTTACCCGTACCGTCAATGCTTCTGCATGTAGACTTAACTGATTTATTTTCTGGATCTGCTCTACTCTTGCCTTATTTAATATGTCCATTTCTTTTTCTCGAACTACTCTAGCTATTTCTGTAATCTGTGGAGTTAATGGAGTTCCCATTAGTGGTGCACTCGGAGTCACCTCACCTGAATTTTCTTGATATGGCGGAGGTCTTTTGGTCATAATGTCCTCTAATAACTCATCATCAGATTCGTTTGGGTCAGGACTTAAACTTGAAGTTTCTATATTTTTCTTTTTCTCTTTACATTTGCCTCCTGTCTGATCTTCAGCAACTAAAACTGGGTACAAACCCTCAGTTACCACAGCTCTCCTCCATCTTTTCATTGTATCTTCTCTTCTCTCAAAAGGGTATCTAGTCATTACATTTCTGTATCTCCTGCCACCTCGATATTTCTCTCTTTCGAACGCTTCTACTTCCCATTCCTCTAGCGCTTCATACTGGGTAGGTCTGGGATTTGACTCTAATGAATTCATTCGATTTCTAAAATTCGGCAAAATCCTTACATTAAACGAACCATGCTGTGGAAAAGCTATAACACCATCATCCTTTGTGTATTCCACCCAATTCTCTAACCAAGTACACGTATGGTATCCTCGCTCCAACATCATATAGGAAGCAGGCGTTCTTGGTGGTGGAATAGGAATTCCCTCTCTAGTCACTATTGGTTTATCCTTTTTAAAGAAATTCTTTATTTTCTTAAGCAACTTCATTTTTCCGACTTTTTTACGCTAATGTATCTCAGCAAAACAAACAAGGAAACCTTTCCATAATTCTACTATTCTATTTGTCAATTCTAGTCCAATACCAGCTCGACTCACACCAACTGTCCAACTACGGCTCTCTACGTATCTGTTATCTCAACCAATACCAGCGTGGCTCACACCAACTAGCCAATCAGAGCTTACTTCACGCTCGCTGCCTGACCAATGCCAGCGCGGCCTTTTTGTGACATCAGTATTACTCCTTCTACTGACCCTCCCTTTACAAAATAATATGGTGATGTATTTCTAAGTTTTCTTAATCAAAATTTTTTGTTAGTAACGGCACAAAACAATGCTACCTTGTCTGTTCCTCTAAATAAAGAGATAGTTCTTCACTGCAAAACGAGACTTTTTTTTTTTTTTCACTTCAAGTAAAACAACGACCAGCGTTATTTTACACCCAAACAAGCTACAGGTGGACTTAGTACTCCTCTAGGAATAAGGCCAAAGTTTCGCAAGAGGACTTTTTGGTGTTAAAAGAGGTCTTGGTACTCCTCTGGGGATAAGGCCAGAGTTTCGGAAGTGGACCCTTCGCTATTTCAGACACTCTACTTACATACAAAATTGTCCCTAAATATAACAACTACAGCCTTCCGCCGTACAGTATTATAACAACAGACAAAGTACTTCTGCAGTGTGATATCTTATCCACACTCTTCTTCTGCCTGCTTCAGGCTAAATTTCCATCCCGGGATTTCTCAGATACCTCCGTACCTGTACTTCTAGACAACATAGAACAGGACACTAATTTTTCTTGTTAAGAACATATAATCAATAATCAATAATTATTACCAAATTAATCAATAATGTAACCGTCCTCTGCTACCAGAAAACTGATCCAGCGCGACTCTTAATCAGGGAACGATACTCATCAATATTTCATACAAATGGCCCATACACATTCACCCAACTCATAAATACCTGTTGCGCTGGGGGTCAAGTTTTAATGACGTGAAAAATTGTCTCCTTCACAGGTTCATGTTTGACATTTCTAAATACATAACTAGACCTGTATATCAACTCTCTTTCCTCTCGGTCGACGGACCAATTAGTTGAGTAGTTGATGGTAATAATAGTACTATCTAACTGTCTAACAGCTAAATAATCACAGACTCTCGGTAAGATTAATAAAGTTTATCTCAAATAAATGTAAATGATTAATGCTCATTGCTTACAGGTCACAATGCAAACAAAAAATCTCACAAAGGGAAAGAATATCAATCAGCAAAATGCAACAGTGTAACACTCATCATCAATACACGATATGCATATGAAGGAGTGGATAGATGAAGAGACATAAGTTTCAGCAATATAATGCGAAACAATATACATATGACGGAGTGGATAGATGAAGAGACATAAGTTTCATAGACAAAAATACATTTGCAAGTAATTATGCAAAGTACGGGACAGATAGATAATACAAACCCAAAGTAATCAGTGAAATTTCACCCCCCTGGCCAAGGGAGTAGTGGGGGTCTCCTGAAATAGAGTCAGGAGACAAAGATTTCAGGAACGGAACAGGACAGGGACAGGAACAGCTAGGCCTCTCTGCAAACCGACGGACAGCGACGCATCACCCCTCTCTCCTAAGCTTCAGCTTCTCTGTACACCGCGCTCTAACCACACCCCCAAAGGGACCCCAGTTATACCCTAAAACCTACATGTCCAACCCACATTAATTGAAACATTACACAGAATTCGGTTGCTTATTGGTTGGTTCGGGAGGTGGTGTATCACACCACCGTGATTTCATTCAAAATTTGACATGCTCATTGTTCTACATCCGTTCTCATTACATTAAATTTTGACCAGTTCATTCAGTTGAGTACTTGATACATTTCACAATTTTCTCAGCCGCGTCCACGGAAAAAGTCTTGAGTCCCACGGCCAGTCTCATCTTTTGGCAGGCAGACAATGTTCTCTGAGCTGAACAACCTTGGTCACGTGTTCTTCATCGCACACAAAGTTGAGGATCAAAGCATTAATGCCTGCACCAGTCCTAACGTCCCAAGCAGTAATATTCAGCGAAAAAAGGTGCAAATGGGCTTAGGACACAATCCCTTATGTCCCAAATAGAGAAACAAGAGAAAAACAAATCCCTTGATCACTCTAGAACAACATAAACACAATAGCCCTGCACTCTTCAAAAGGTTCAAGTGTATACATATAAAATATATTTAACCATGTCCATGTTATGAATTGTCTACAATGAATAGTTGTTTTCCCAGAATAAAAGAAGTCCATCAGATCTTGTCTTGTTAAAAGTTATTCTTTATTCATGTTCTTTAAAATTCGAAACAGCCAACGCGTTTCGTCCTCAATCGGACTTCTTCAGGGCTTAAAGGGTAAATGCGCTCAGTTCATTAAATTGTTTCCAGTTAGTAGAACCCAATAAGTTTGAAAGTTGTATATGTTCAAACGACTGTATATTATCAGCTTAGTAACTCAGGAGTCAAGAAAAGTGTATCCTTAAAGGGTAAATGCGCTCGGTTCATTAAATTGTTTCCAGTTAGTAGAACCCAATAAGTTTGAAAGTTGTATATGTTCAAACGACTGTATATTATCAGCTTAGTAACTCAGGAGTCAAGAAAAGTGTATCAGTGAATATTTACGCTCGTCATCATGTGGTCATCTGGTTCAAAAGGTTGAGTACTTGATACATTTCACAATTTTCTCAGCCGCGTCCACGGAAAAAGTCTTGAGTCCCAAGGCCAGTCTCATCTTTTGGCAGGCAGACAATGTTCTCTGAGCTGAACAACCTTGGTCACCTGTTCTTCATCCGCAGCGCTCAGCACTTCTGTCTGTTTAGTCAGGTCATTCTTGCTCATTTTCCAGCCCCTCATCTATCCGGTCAATTTAAGAAAGTGCAGGCCCATTCGGCTCACTATGACGAATAGAACATATACATTTATTAATTACATGGAAATACACCTTTCACTGTTTACCACCCACCTTTGCACTATCCCCTGTTAATATTTTCTTAGCATAAGCTTCATGCATAGCGGCATTATTTATTATCGTTTTAAAGCAGGATGCAAGATGCGAAATGCGGCCTAGACATGCATTAGCTTTGTTTCTTTTGAAACGCAATGTAAAATGCGGCCTAGTTCTTTCATGCGTTAATCCACATTAGTGCATGCATGCACAAAGTGGTTTCCCATGTGGTTCATGTAATTTGCATATTAGTTTTCACTGCACACTGTTAGTACGTATTATGGGGGAGTTAATTTGAGCAGGTCTCGTTTTGCAAAACCCTGCTCCATCACGATTGATGTCCAGCAATTACCCAATCCAGTATTTAATATGGCTGATAAACAAGGTATTCTGCAGGAGTTTCCTGTCAAATGAAAAAGATCTCGGAGGACGAAAGATGCTTATGGCAGGAATATCTATAAGCAGCGGACCATAATCAGCAGTGATCCTGGGGAAGACATGAATTTTTGTCCCTGAGATAAGCGTCCTTGAAATAAAAAAATAATGTAGCCTAACAAACTTATTATGTGGATGAGAGTAAAACGTGTAACCCGGGTCAGGGTACCGCAATGTAGGCCACACATCAACCAGTCCATGATCGGCTAACAGCTGCTGTAATGCCTTGAAGACTTTAGGTTTCCTACCTCTGTATTTGGTCATATCTAACTGTGGTTTCTGACAACCCATATGAATGTTGAAGCCGCCACAGAGTATCAGGGGCGTGGGCCATGATGCTAATTCTATATTAAGACCTTCAAGTGCCAATGCCTCATCCAGGTATAACCCACAGACTGAGCATGATACAAACTTTTCAGCCCCTACTGTACATTCCGTGATGACCCAGTGGCCCTGCTTATCTGCCAGTGTCCTACCCATGCCCTGGATACCCTGTTTTGCCAGGATAGCCACTTTGTCGT
Source organism: Calotriton arnoldi (assembly GCA_963921515.1). Classification (NCBI taxonomy): domain Eukaryota; kingdom Metazoa; phylum Chordata; class Amphibia; order Caudata; family Salamandridae; genus Calotriton; species Calotriton arnoldi. Next base: position 221,910 of record CAWUFW010007002.1, on the reverse strand, counting down.
ACTCTGTTGTGTACAAGCAATTAACCTATAAACGAGCTTGGTTAGAATCTTCCGTTTAGCCCACGGGATGTGGGTTTCCTGTATACAAACCACGTCGGGTTTCACCACTCACAATTCAGCTGCCACTCGTTGCCTTTTCCCCTTGTTATTCAGACCACATACATTATAGCAACAGATACGGACCCCTAGAGGTGTCGCCCTATCCCCCATTAATCAAAACAACACCGTTCCGTAAAATGACCCTTCTAGATGTTAAAACTTAAGTACACCCCTCAAACTTCCACATGTTATGGATTGATTTTTTTATAGCTCCCACCCTGCCCGACCCCCCCCCAGTGTTTCCCCCCAGACCCCTGTGCCCCATCCCCCACTTCATCCACGAACTCCCAACCGGAGCATCCTCCGGGACCCCACTGCACCCCCTCGCAAGAACGCGGCAATAGGACCCAAGGTCCCGTGAGATGGGAAGCTCCCAAGCTGCCCAGATTGACCCCCTTCTTCTTTTTCATTGCCTACCTAACCCTGCACGCCCTACTAACCCCACCATTAAGCTCTGGAGTGAAAGAGAAGAATGAAAGAGAAAAATAGTGACCCAGGGGCCCCAGCTAAAGTGTTTGAAGAAATTCCTTAGCTTGCACCTCTGATGAGAAAAAACGAGTTTGCTCCTTGTGGATTATCTTAAGCTTTGCCGGGTTCAAAAGAAAAACTTGTGCGCTTTTATCCTGAAATGGTGAAATTAGTTGACGAAGCTGCCATCGTTTTTCCACCGTCTCATGGCAGAAATCGGGTCTAACAAAAAACTCACTCCCCTTTCCTACCCTCTTTCTATCCGGTTGTGCCAATTCATACACTGCCTTACGAGCCAGGAAGTTGTTTAAGCATATCAAAATTGCCCTGGGTATAGGAGTAGTTTGTCCTGATCTCAACTGTTGTTGTTTAAAAGGGAATCGATGTGCCCTCTGTATTTCTTGATTCCAATTCCACTACGAGAGTTGGGGAAGGCTTCACAAAAGAGATCAACCACAAATTTTCGAACGTAGAAAAATTTCCTATCAATCTTGATGCAGTTCTAATACTTAACTGTTGCATCCCCTTACCTTCTCGATATGTACGTACTAAGTGGTTCCTGATTGTTTTGTTCCTTCTGTATGCGAACAGGGGTTTTTCTAATGTCTCACTTCCTGTTACATTAAAAATGCGACCAGTTCCTATTCACCAGATAGAAAAGCCCCTGTTTGCATACAGAAGAAACATAAAAATATGCTAAGCGAAGTATCACTAAGGGAATTCAGTAGAATATGCAGTCCTGCGTTGGACATTGAAACAAAGAGTGGGATGGCAGGAAATTAATAATAAAGTAATTAGGACAGTCGGTTCCTTGAGTAGTAAGATGAATACATATTAATCGTTTTTTTACAAAACGTAATGCCTGTACACAACATGGCCACCATACCTGACTTATATGTATACTCAACACAGGGCTGTAATGTTGTGAGGCCAACTCTTCCCGCCTGGCGGGACCCACTCATGTAATGTCCCCCCCCCCCTGTGCGTAAGCTTAATAGGTTGTGCTGGCGTACGCCAGTGCAGCGAGTGAAGAGTTAATAAAGAGCCCGGAGCCCCGGCCGTGGTTAGTTAACTGGCCACTACAAGACGCAACGTGTGTGCCCTTCTGTGTCTCTGTCCGGCACCAGGCCCACTACCATGTGAGTCCCTCGCACGCAGGCCGACACCACACTGGCGACGAGGTGGCTACCTGCAAGCCCCTCGTGCAAGCACCGCAAGATCCACTCAGCCGCCCCCGCGGCACTGCACCAGCCCGAAGTGCCAGCCTCACCTCACGGTGTTTCCGCGGATCCGGCCGCTGCGCGGCCGCAGCTGTGCAAGGCGCCCCTGCCGCTCCCAGTCAGCGACAGCTCCACGGCCGCCAGAAGCCTTCCAGTGGTGAGTGCCCGCCCTCGCTCTCACACGGTGCATACACGACCTGCCAAAGGCTCCACGCCGCACCAGCCTCCCGCCGCAGCGCCCCCTGCCAGCACTGCGGAGCACCGCAAGGCCGCGAGTGCGTCTTCCCCACGGCAACCTCCTTGAGCTCCACATCGTTGGACCGGCAGCCTGCGCAACCACATCGGATCTGCCTCGCATACCTCCTCCACGCGGTGAGTGCCTGCCTGACTGCCACACCCGCTCCGCGGGTGTGCCCAGCCGATCGCCTGCTCCGCACGCCGCCTGCCTTCCGCCACAGCGCCCCCGCCGTCCCTGTGGGGCACCAGCTCCTTCGCAGCGGCCTCTACACGTGCGCTACAGCACTCCGCTGGCGGCCTGCTCCACCATCGCGGCGCTACACCGCCCACACGACGCGAGAGCCTCCACGTGCTCTGCGCGGCGCAGCCTGCGGCCTGCACAGTCCTCTCCAAGGCCCTGGTCTCTCCAGTACCCTCACTCATCCGGACGGCTGCTCCACTTGGCGCTGCAGGCCCAAGCCAGCACCTCGGCTCCTGCCCTTACGCTGACACCCCGGGCCCGCCGCGACACGGCGCGCAGCCCACTGCCCGCCACTGCTCCGCCCCGCCATGACGTCCATCCCGCCTCTGGAACCCTTCACAGTCACCGGCCCTCCTCCATCTCAGGCAGCACGATGGAAAGCGTGTGTGGAGCGCCTAGAAACCTACTTCGACGCAGCGGACATCCCAGTGCCACGTAGACGTCCAATGCTCCTTCACTTGGGAGGCGCTGAGATCCACAAAATATCAAAGACCGTCCGAGAAGGTGGATGCCCACGGAACTACGCCTCCATGCGGGATGCCATCACGGCGCACTTCGAACCGTATGCCAATCCGGACTATGAACGGTTCCTCCTCCGCCAAGCTCGGCAGCTGCCAGACGAGTCGGTCGATGTCTTCTATGCACGCCTTAAAGAACTTGACAGCACATGCACCCTCCCTGACGAGGAAGACGAGTTTCGAGCGCAGTTTATCCAAGGGTGCGCCTCGTCCAAACTCCGCGAACACGTCCTACAGGAACACAACATGCCCATGAGAGACATCCTGACGCTGGGGCGCTCCAAGGAACTGTCCAAAGCAAGGGTGGTACATATGGACCCCGCCTCAACATCCACTGTCAAATAAAAGCCTGTGAACCTAATCCACACCAACGTGCGGGAGGCCCGGCCGAAACTCTCCAAGCCGACATCGTCGATCCCCAGGCAGAGCCCACAGAGTCGCCCGTGTGGTTGGTGCGGAGGCCCTTACCCGCATACCGGACCCTGCCCAGCCAGCGGCAGGACCTGCAGCGCCTGTGGGAAGCTGAATCACTTCTCGAAAGTCTGCCGTTCGTCACAGAGGAGGCGGCCCAGAGGCCCGCAGACGCAAGTGCGCACCATCGAGCCGCACCCGGGTGGGGCCCCCGACAGCGACATGGACGACGACGATGTGGCCACAGTCCATGTGGTACGGATGCTGAACACGCTCACAGCCGCCCGACAGTCCGCACCCATCTGTACTATTGGAATACAAGGTCACTCCGTCGCCGCACTCATTGACATGGGAGCCACCATCAATCTCATGGCTGAGAGTGTCTACCAGGGTCTGCCTAATCCTCCAGCGCTCCGCAACACCAACATACAAGTGTATGCCTTCGGCACCCATGCGCCTCTGAAGCTGCGCAGCGTCTTTCACGCGGATCTCTCTCATGAGAGCACCCACCAACAGGCAAAGGTCTATGTATCACAGGACGGATCAGGGTTCCTCCTCAGCTGCCGCACGGCACAAGACCTCAACCTAATCCATTTCGCCTTCAATGTGCATGCCCATGACCTCGACTGCATTCTCTAGGACTTCACGGGGCTGTTCGAAGGAATCGGATGTTTGAAAGGGCCGGCCATCCGGCTACACATCGACAAATCAGTGGCCCCAATTGCCCTCCTACACCTCCTCCGCCTCCAAGCCGTCTTTGCACGCCTCCGTGGCTGCGGGCTCACGCTCCACCGGGAGAAGTGTGACTTTTTGCAACGAGACATCAGCTTCTTCGGCTATAAGTTCTCCAACAAAGGCATTGGCCCGGACCCAGACAAAGTGAAAGACATACAAGAAGCACGCAGGCCGACACCACAAGGGCCTGTTCTGAACATGGCCGACAGAAGAGACTCACTAAAAATGAACATGCACTAAATAGATCGCGCGTTGGGTGTCGGTATAAATAAGGGGCATGTTTCAAAATGGCAACATTAACAGAATTACATGGCGGACGATGTGGTGTCGGCCTGCGTGCGAGGGACACACGTGGTAGTGGGCCTGGTGCCGGACACAGACACAGAAGGGCACACGCATTGTGTCTTGTAGTGGCCAGTTAACTAACCACGCCCGGGGCTCCGGGCTCTTTATTAACTCTTCACACGCTGCACTGGCGTACGCCAGCACAGCCTATTAAGCTTACGCACAGGGGGGGGACATTACATGAGTGGGACCCGCCAGGCGGGAAGAGTTGGTCTCGTCCAAATGCCTCACAACATTACATTCCTCATATACCAGGAAATATTAAAAGTTAAACATAACAACATATTTGAAATCTAAGCGAACCAATGTACTCATAGTCCATGACTCAAAATGTCTGTGTGGTTACACTAAGAAAGAAAAGGAACAGTCTTACTTGTTCGCTGGTGGCAGGTGCGCCCACCCTGCTCGCCCTTACAGCGGCTTGCCTCTCTGGTCGACGTGGGTCATTCGGGCACAAAGTCTTGGTATCGTCGCGACGGCTTCGGGTGTGGCCTTAGGGCGTACCGACTCTGGCTGCCCCTCAGCACCGGAGTGGGTGAGGGCAGCCGGGTGTTGCTGGTTCCGCCGGGCTCAGTATTCTCGCTGTCTCCGATCAAGATTTCGGGAATCGAATCTTGAAGGATGTCAGGGGACGGCGTCCTGCTGGCATCCCTTGCTGCTGTCTCGGATGGTTCTGCGGCGGTCGCTCCCGTCGGTTCTCCACTGGTGCTGGGATGGTCTCCAGGTGGTGATCTGACGTCAGGGAAGTCTTCTATGCTGTCTCTGGGTACTCTCTTGAACTGTGACACATTTCTTGTCACAGTCTCTTGGCCTCTTTGGGCTGTGACTTGGGTGCCTTTGACGTTGATCACGACCCACGGGTCCAACTCGAAGGGTAGCCGGAACTTTCCTCCAGGGTGGCGATCTTGTACCAGCACCTGGTCTCCTAACCGGATCGAGGGTTCTTTGGCATGCCTCCTCCTGGAAGCTTTGTCATTGGTGGCGGCTCTTCTGGCGTCCGATTGATTTTGTGGATTTGGGGTGTCCTCCCACAAAGGGTGATGCGGGATGGTGTCCATCACATTCCGGCCGAGGCTTAGTCTGCTCGGGGAGTTGTCGGTAGTGCAGTGAGGGGTGAGCCGGTACTCCCGGAGGAACTGGTACAGGGCCTGTTCCAGGTTGCGACCTTCTGCTACGGCAATCTGAATGGTCTTATTCAGGGTCCTCATTAGGCGCTCCACCTCGCCATTGGCTTGAGGCCAGCGCGGGGTTATCAAGCGGTGCTTGATGTGGTTGGAGGCTAGGTAGCTGGTCAGCTCTACGCTCGTGAATGGGGGTCCGTTGTCAGTGCGAATTTCCTTAAACAGTCCGTGGGTTGCCATGATCTTTTCTAGTTTCGGAATCACTTCCGCCGCGGACGTGGTGGGCACGATTTCCACTTCCGGGTACCGTGAGAAGTCGTTTACTACCACCAGCATGTGTGAACCTCCCGGTAGGCTGCCGAAATCTGCGCTCACCCTTTCCCAGGGGGCGCTGGGGGCAGTTTCAGTGATGATCGGCACGGGTTTATCCGGAAGGCTGGTCGCTAGGCAGACAGGGCATTGTCTCACGATGGCTTCCACCTTCTGGTCAAGGCCGGGAAACCGCACTTTGCTCCGAAGCCTGCTTTTTGACTTGACGATCCCCTGGTGGGCTCCGTGTGCGAGGATGGCAGCTTTGTGGGTCAGACTTGCAGGTAATACGAGGCGGGGGCCTCGCAGGAGGCAGCCGTCTTCGGTCACTGAGAGCTCTTGGCGGACAACATATAGGGCCTTCAGACTTGACTGGGCGGCCTCCGTGCGACGTGGCGTAGGGCTTTGTAGCGGTTTCCAGTCGCCTGATGCGAGCGCTTGGATCGCCAGCTGAAGACAGTCATCATATCTGGTGGCTGCAATGACGTCTTCCAGGGAGATGGGAAGGGGCCGGGACCTGTCAGCGATCAGCCTCACGTAGTCTTCGGTTGCTGCTGCTCCCGCCGCCTCTGGGATCGTGGCAGGCAGAGCGTGTCTCGATAGGAAGTCCGCTGGATTCCGGGTGCCTGGCTGGTACTCCACGGTAAACTGTACCTCCTGGAGTTGTAGGATCCACTTTTCAATCCTCGGAGGAGGGCGAGACGAGGAGCCTTGAAACAGTGGGATCAGCGGTTTATGGTCGGTGATGACCTTGAACGGGTGGCCATACAGGTATATGTAAAAATGCCGGCAGCCCCACAAGATGGCAATTGCTTCTTTTTCTATCTGGGAGTATTGTTGCTCCGTAGGCGTGAGCGTCCGGCTGGCGTAGGCCACATGTCTGACGCTGGGCCAGAACCGCACCGAGGCCTGTGGGGCTGGCATCTACCACCAGCTGGGAGTCTCTGCTGGGGTCGAAGTACACCAGAGTGGTGTCTGCTGACAGGGCTGCTTTTGTGCGCTTGAAAGATTCGTCGTGCTCTGGCTCCCATGTCCATGGGCTGGTGGCCTTTGTTAAGTCTCTGAGCGGGCCTGTGAGGTCAGACAAATTCTTGATGAAACGCCCACAGTATGTCACCATACCTAAGAAACTGCGGACGCCGGACATGGAGGTAGGGGCTGGTGCTTCTTGTATGTCTTTCACTTTGTCTGGGTCCGGGCCAATGCCTTTGTCGGAGAACTTATAGCCGAAGAAGCTGATGTCTCGTCGCAAAAAGTCACACTTCTCCCGGTGGAGCGTGAGCCCGCAGCCACGGAGGCGTGCAAAGACGGCTTGGAGGCGGAGGAGGTGTTCTTCCAGTATTGGGGTGTGCACCAGGATATCGTCGCTCACGTTAAGCACACCCTCAAGCCCGTGGAGGACGTTCTTGACGATGTTCTGAAACACTTCGGCCGTGCTGGAGATGCCAAAGTTAAGCCGCGTGTAACTCCAGAGCCCTGCGTGTGTCAAAAATGTGGTGATGGGGAGTGAGTCTGGGTGTAGAGGTATCTGGTGGTAGCCCGATCATAGGTCCATCTTCGAGAACCACTTGGATCCTGCCAGCTCGCTGATGATATCGTCCACCGTCGGTGTGAGGTGGCGTTTTCGTTTTATGGCCAAGTTCGGAATGCGCATGTCCACGCAGATGCGCACGGCGTCTGGTTGTTTTGGTTTCTTCGCCACGACAATAGCCGACACCCATGGCGTTGGTCCGCTCACCCGTTCGATGATGCCTGATCTTTCGAGCAGCCGCAGCTCGGCCTCCACCTTTGGGCGCAAGTGGAATGCAATTTGTCGTGCCGGAGGGCAATTGGGGCCACTGATATGTCGATGTGTAGCCGGATGGCCGGCCCTTTCAAACATCCGATTCCTTCGAACAGCCCCGTGAAGTCCTGGAGAATGCAATTCAGGTCATGGGCGTGCACATTGAAGGCGAAATGGATTAGGTTGAGGTCTTGTGCTGTGCGGCAGCTGAGGAGGAACCCTGATCCGTCCTGTGATACGTAGACCTTTGCCTGTTGGTGGGTGCTCTCATGAGAGAGATCCGCGTGAAGGACGCCGCGCAGCTTCAGAGGCGCATGGGTGCCGAAGGCATACACTTGTATGTTGGTGTTGCGGAGCGCTGGAGGATTAGGCAGACCCCGGTAGACACTCTCAGCCATGAGATTGATGGTGGCTCCCGTGTCAATGAGTGCGGCGCCGGAGTGACCTTGTATTCCAATAGTGCAGATGGGTGCGGACTGTCGGGCGGCTGTGAGCGTGTTCAGCATCCGTACCACATGGACTGTGGCCACATCATCATCGTCCATGTCGCTGTCGGGGGCCCCACCCGGGTGCGGCTCGATGGTGCGCACTTGCATCTGCGGGCCTCTGGGCCGCCTCCTCTGTGACGAACGGCAGACTTTTGAGAAGTGATTCAGCTTCCCACAGGCGCTGCAGGTCTTGCTGCTGGCTGGGCAGGGTCCGGTATGCGGGTATGGGCCTCCGCACCATCCACATGGGCGACTCTGTGGGCTCTGCCTGGGGATCGACGATATCGGCTTGGAGAGTTTCGGCCGGGCCTCCCGCACGTTGGTGCGGATTGCGTTCACAGGCTCTTCTTTGACAGTGGATGTTGAGGCGGGGTCCATATGTGCCGCCCTTGCTTTGGACAGTTCCTTGGAGTGCCCCAGCATCAGGATGTCCCTCATGGGCATGTTGTGTTCCTGTAGGACGCGCTCGCGGAGTTTGGACGAGGCGCACACTTGGATAAACTGCACTCGGATCTCGTCTTCCTCGTCAGGGAGGGTGCATGTGCTGGCAAGTTCTTTAAGGCGCGCATAGAAGACATCGACCGACTCGTCTGGCAGCTGCCGAGCTTGGCGGAGGAGGAGGAACCGTTCATAGTCAGGATTGGCATACGGTTCGAAGTGCGCCATGATGGCATCCCGCACGGAGGCGTAGTTCCGTGGGGGTCCACCTTCTCGGACGGTCTTTGAGATTTTGTGGATCTCAGCGCCTCCCAAGTGAAGGAGCATTGGACGTCTGCGTGGCGCCGGGATGTCCGCTGCGTCGAAGTAGGTTTCTAGCCGCTCCACCCACGCTTTCCATCGTGCTGCCTGAGATGGAGGCGGGCCGGTGACTGTGAAGGGTTCCAGAGGCGGGATGGACGTCATGGCGGGGCGGAGCAGTGGCGGGCAGTGGGCTGTGCGCCGTGTCGCGGCGGGCCCGGGGTGTCAGCGTAAGGGCAGGAGCCGAGGTGCTGGCTTGGGCCTGCAGCGCCAAGTGGAGCAGTCGTCCGGATGAGTGAGGGTACTGGAGAGACCAGGGCCTTGGAGAGGACTGTGCAGGCCGCAGGCTGCGCCGCACAGAGCACGTGGAGGCTCTCGCCGGCTCTCGCGTCGTGTGGGCAGTGTAGCGCCGCGATGGTGGAGCAGGCCGGCAGCGGAGTGCTGTAGCGCACGTGTTGAGGCCGCTGCGAAGGAGCTGATGCCCCACAGGGACGGCAGGGGCGCTGTGGTGGAAGGCAGGCGGCGTGCGGAGCAGGCGATGGACTGCGCACACGCAGAGCAGGTGTGGCAGTCAGGCACTCACCTCGTGGAGGAGGTATGCGAGGCAGATCCGATGTGGTTGCGCAGGCTGCCGGTCCAACGATGTGGAGCTCGAGGAGGTTGCCGTGGGGAAGACGCACTCCCGGCCTTGGGGTGCTCTGCAGTGCTGGCAGGGGGCGCTGCAGCGGGAGGCTGGTGCGGCGTGGAGCCTGTGGCAGGTCGCGTATGCACCGTGTGAGAGCGAGGGCGGGCACTCACCACTGGAAGGCTTCTGGTGGCCGTGGAGTTGTCGCTGACTGGGAGCGGCAGGGGCGCCTTGCACAGCTGCGGCCGCTCAGAGGCCGGATCCGCGGTAACACCGTGCAGTGCCGCGGGGGCGGCTGAGTGGATCATGCGGTGCTTGCACAAGGGGGTTGCAGGTAGCCACCTCATCGCCAGTGTGGTGATGGCCTGCGTGCGAGGGACACACGTGGTAGTGGGCCTGGTGCCAGACAGAGACACAGATTGCACACGCGTTGCGTCTTGTAGTGGCCAGTTAACTAACCACGCCCGGGGCTCCGGGCTCTTTATTAACTCTTCACACGCTGCACTGGCATACGCCAGCACAGCCTATTAAGCTTACGCACAGGGGGGGCACATTACATGAGTGGGTCCCGCCAGGCGGGAAGAGTTGGTCTCGTCCAAATGCCTCACAACATTACAGACGATAGTAATACAAGGTGAGAAAAATGAGGTTGTGCTCTACCCACAGGGTATTTGTGAGCCCATAGTGTGAATTAGAGGTAGGTCCTACCACGAGGCTGAGGTTTTAAAGAAAGTGTGCTGTCATGATACTTTTACAAAACCCATAAGGAATGGGTATTTAGTGGCGCAGGGGAGAAGGAGCCCTGGGTAGCACAGGTAGAATCCCTCTCTATGCAGAAATGTTAAGTAGCAATAGAAAGCTTACGACATTACTAATAACAAGTCGGAAAAGTATAGTGGGATCTGGATGGGCCCGAGTATAGGAGGAAGGGTGTTTTCATCTGCTCTAAACTGGGAGGGACACCTACTGAAAGCCATTAAGTATAATACCCAGGCTCAGAATGAGATAATTGGAGGAGCAGGAACATCGAGCTCTACATTATGTTGACTTCTTTGTTTAATAACAGCCCGTGACTAAGGGAACTCTGTAACGGCCGAGTTTTATAAGGACATAAGTAAGATTAAGATGAAATAGTGAGGGACTTTTTTGACAATGGCTTTTAGTAATTTTCTTACTTTTAGTAAACCACTGGATCACAAAGGACCAGTAATAACAAAAGAAAAAAAAGGAAATACAGAAATAAAAGGACACTTTACTGCTTAGAAGGTCTCACAAAAATATTTGACACAAAGTGTACCTTCTACTAAGGAAGCAGGGTACGTGTTGTATTATAACATCTTTTTAAATAATAAACAACCCGCGATGAATGGGATCAGATGAAATACAACAGCGCTACATGTATATAATTACAGATATCTCCACATAAGAAACTATTGTGGGACCCCGGAATGGATCATCCCAGCCACATACTCAGATTTTAAACAGTGAGTCATGACCTGGGATGGGCTGGGGCACTGACAATTTTACATGATTTGAGCACAGAATTTAGTAACTCCTTCCTAACATATAATTGTATAAATTGTAAGAAAGAAAGGGTCTTGGAGGCAATTCCACAACAGCACCAGGTCGCCCATTTTGGGGATTTTTAAGATTGAAAAATAAGGTAAATAACCTTTGAAGAGTGATCAATATTCTTTATGTGGACAGTGTGATTGCAATGATAGGGGAGGCAAAAGGTCCTGTCACAGGATAATGTAGCCTGTGTGAGATGGTCATTGAATATACTGTCTTGGCCATTCAGCAATGGGGTGCCATTAGAACAAAATGTTACGCATAGCCCTTGAAGAGTATTTAGGGGCTGATTACGATGGCGGGCGGAGGCACATCCGCGGTGCTGGCGGAAAATGCCCTTTTCCGCACTCCAGCAGCGGTCCTCGCGCCCGCCATATTACGATGGGCAAACATAGCCCATTTTCCGTCTGCTGCGGAGTTACGTGATCCACCAGAAATTTCCGCCCGCTACCACGGCGGTGGGAGCCAATAGAGACACACCGCCGTGCGAAATAACGTCCCGTCCGCTGTACAAATTACGATGCCTCAAACAGCCCGTCACACCGCAGCGGAGAATCCACCCACCCGGAGACGGCGGAAGCACTACAGCGGAGAGCGAAACTCGACTCCCGGTCCCCTCCACGCGGTCGTGACCGCTATGGTTCCAGCTCTTCAAGCCTTTCCGCTGCTGTACCTCATCCACCAGCAGCAAATTATACACCGTCGCGGACAACGCCGCAGGTACGCAAATACACTCTGCATACAACCACAACACACAACTCCTGTGCTGACACACGGTTCCTGTCCACATCAGACACTCTGGTGGGGACAGGAACATATCCCCCAGTGTACCCACACATGTCCTACCTGTTAGAAACCCACACCTCCGCATCCGGGTCACCCATCAACCGCGAAATCACTGCATTGTCCCGGGAAAGTCACTGCAGCGGTGAAGACGCGGGAAAACCTGCGCACAATGTAGTAGGCAGGGCCGGCGCCAGGCATGGGCAGTCCGGCCAGATTCACAGGGCTCCACCTTCACCCCTCCCACAGTACGCATCACACACCCATTTGGGCACATGCTGTGTGCCCCTCCTGTGTCCCCCCTGCACAATTAATCAACCAGGTGTAGCCAGACGTCGCACCTCACACATCAAAGGACAAGGTAGATTGACCGGGAAGGTGGGGGTGAAGAGGAACACCCTGCACAGAAGCTCAGGGGCTAGACAACCCTCCTCCTCACACCTACCTCCCACTCATGTGAATCAAACTGAGTATAATTACAAAATGAAGACTCACACTGCATATGAACATCCACTGAACTGTTCACACTGCCTGTCAAGTCACTCAGAAACACCCCACACTGACACCCAGCCACATACTCATACCATAGGTCAGGAGCAATGGAGGACAATAAATGGGCCATCCAAAAGTGAAGTGGACAGTGCTGGAAAACCATGGAGCAAGCCACATAGCATGTGTACATCACATGCAAGAGAAGGAACATATCACTCCACCCATAGGCCATCAAATCAGACATGGGTGGCACAGTGAGTGAAATTAAACCAAAGTGACCTCTGTGCAACAACTCAGGGATACATCAAGGCAAGCCATGCATAGGCACAGGAATGATAGGAAGTGTCTGAAGTCATACAGTGACCAGCCACACATCTGTGTCAACTTACTTGACATGTGCATGCCATCAGCACAACACACATAGCTCATTGTCACACTCCCTGACTGTCAAACACAAGTAGGACCTTCACACATGTCCCTCATCTACCCATCTCACACCTGCAACACTCAACACCTGTGAGAAACACACAGAATGGTGCAAATGATGTCCTGTGAGGTCACTGACAACCAATCACACACCCTGTGGTGCATCCACAAATATCAGACTCACACTCAGGATGCCTGAACCAATGCTGACACAAAAACAATAGCCAAACACAAATCTCACAAACAACATCTACAGAAGTCCAACAAGCCCAGACATGTGCAGCTAAACAGTGGAAAGGCAATGTGACCCTAGACAGAACAGGAATACACAACATTGTCACTCTGGACCAATGCAGAGACACCATACCGCACACAAACAAGAATTGCATCATCAAAAGCCAATCATGAACACTAACTGGGATCAATGGGACAAATCAGCTAACACACACATACACACCACACCAGACATCAAGTGAACATGATGACATAGTGTACCAAAAGCATGCACATGCACAATCCTGACAAGTTACAGGTCAAAAATAGGAGGACAAACCACCATTGTGCACTCAAAACAAGCTCATGAACAAGAATCCACATTGCTGCATGTGACAGACACACAAGTAATGCACACTACACATGCAACACACATCTCAATGTATCACAATGCACAAACTACTCACACACAATGTCATGCAACTAGAACATCACACACACATTGCATCTGTCAGTAGAAAGAGCCAACACAGGCCAAACACTGCATACATCTACAACAAAAACACAACAGATGCACATACCAATCCATCACATAGCAAACTCAGCTGGACATCAGGGGGATGCCCACCAGGCAAGTACAAGGCAACATACACTGACAGCACTGCATGCACAACAAGCAGTGTGTGCACACCAACCAAACCAGTAGCACACATATATATCTGAGTGCCACACTATGAACTCACACAACACAAATCATCACAGCACAAACATAACATCACACCCAGGAAGGGTAGCAGTACCTCAGCAAACACACATACAGCTTACCCATCACCCACAGATGCACAACTCAGGGAAACCCAGATGCAAACAACATGACTAGAGAACTGTGCTGCTCAAACATATGCACTGCACATGAGCAACCATGACTGCAGAATAGTAGAGGAAAACAACACATAAAGAATTGCGAAACTGTCCTGAGTGGCACATTGGTCCTGTACACAGATCATCCTCCCACAATATAGTGTCACACTATGAAGTGGTGGGGAGGCTCACACACTGGCACGCCATGGGGTGTAAGACATGAAATTGAAGTGGTGTGTACTTCAGTAGTGACAGGTGAGGAGTGTACAGTACACAAACACATAGAGGAGTTACTCACAATGTGTAGGCATCAGAAGCACATATAGGGGATGGCTTGACTCCACATACCACATACCATACTGGAGCCAAAAATGGGTCAAGTGACAGCAATGCATGAGAAAACTCACAAATAATGTCAGTGTGGCTGAGCAGGTCTGCACAGTGAGCACAAACAGTAACAAGACACATGGCTGATCAACAAAACACAACACAGACTTGGCAGTCACACACTCTGCATACTCACAATGTGGAAATGTGCCTTTCTAAGGGGCACACCGGTGCAGGGGTCACCCTTCTCTGTCCACGGGTCCTTAGACTAACAAAGTAGAGATTGACACTGAAGCTGAAATTCAAAATAACAAGTTTATTCACTCATGAGTGAGACCACGTCCATACAACACCCTCAAGTGTTCCAGGAGGTAGTGACTTAAATACACAGACCATGGGCCTTTTATACTGTTTTTTCTGCACTGGTAAGCATGTAGTTACAAATAGAAGGTACAAGCATACACAGGAATAGTTACAGCCAGACATGGGCAGATGAGTAATCACTTAGTCAGCAAAGTGGGAGGGGGAACAGAACTGCTTACATCAGTAGGATATGATAGACAGTTACATTCTCAAACAGGTGCATTCTAGCAGCTACAGGCCTTTCTGAGCTTATACATTGCTCTGGCTCAGTACAGAAGGAGTTAACTAAGGTTGATGACTCAAGCAGAATAGAAAGGCAAGCAGCAGTGAAGACAGAAGAATTACATAGCTAACAAAATGGATGCCACAGACAAGATGGCTTCGGCTTATGCTAACAGAAATTATTACACGTTTTCCACAGTCGGCCCTTTTAGCATAAGGTAAGACATTTTCTTATGCTTCTAAAGGGGTACGATAAATGTTATACATATCAATTAACATTATGTTGCTGACTTCTTGATCTACTGCTAAACGGGCATTTACATTTTGGACATTTGTTTTAAATGGTAGACAAGTAGTACATGTGGAAATACAGAGGGAACAAAACATCTGTCTGGTCGACTACAGAGACATCGATTGCACGTTTTCCCCTACTACCAGCATAGTGATTGAACAATTGCAAATCTTGATGGTAAGTTGGGGGAGCTAAAAACACAGGTGGTAGAAGGAAGACTATGTAACAGGTACCAGACCAGCCTGGAGCTAGGAAGTAGTATGCCTTAGTTCCACACAAAAATAAGCATGACGAAATGCAAGGAAGCTGCTTCGGCCTCTCGTAGACATCTGCAACACTGCAGTACAGTTACTGTGGCCCACTGGCACATCGCCTGTACTTTGTACAAAAAGGGGGCCAGTGGTCATGGCAACAGAGATAACAAGAGGTCCATTTCCTTTACCCAACCTAGAATTTGAATACACATAGTTTGTTGCTGCACTTCTTTTACTATATTCTTCCATTTCTAAAGCAGTCCCTTTTGCTTGTAGGTCCCCATCTTTGTTGGGGTAACAGACTTTGTTCATTAGAGGCATGTAGAAGTTTGAACCAAGCTGGGCATGAGCCATTGTTAGAGAATGGCAGCGGTGACAATGGGATTCCTTTTATGTTCTGATGAGGAGGAATCTTGCCACAAACCCAACAGTTGGTAGCATTGCTTAGCTGGTGTGTCTGATGCAACATTTGAAGAAATGAATTGTTTCTCAAATTTTGCCGGTATCCCTGTTCATGTTGCGGCAAATCAAAATGATGGTGCTCTTTTGCAGCAAGTGATGTAACAGTAATGTTAGGTAAGGAGGCTCCAGGCATTACTTCCTCCACTACCCACATTACAGTAGCGATGATGGCAACAGTCAAAGTTAGACCAAGAATGCAGATTGTACAGCCGTTGCACATTGTCGTAGCGATCTCCTTCTTCTTAGGCGAGCTCATTTTCATCGGCAAATAACAAAATAGATGATGCCCTAAGGTCCTGGGCAGACGTTGGTTTCTTCACTGAGGTTGAGACGAGTAGCCACTAAAAGAGTACCCCCCTTTGTAACTCAGTCTTTCACTACCCAGGACAGTGGCTCAAACAGTCTTTTTCAGCAACAAAGTGTCTTTCTTCCGGGGTCGCAGCTGATATCGAGATGTACCAGGGATCGTGTGGTCCGGAAAGACTTCCTCAGGTCCTTCAGGTGTCGTAGCTTGTCCTTTCTCGGTGACCAGGATATCGCGGTGATCTGCCAACGCAGCTGGGCTTATGACGGCATGCGGCATGGAATCGCCAGGCCGCAGATCGTGGCCTTCACCCTGCGACCTGTCTGGAGGAACTTCCCGTACCTACTGATAAATAGAAGACAAGCTGTCAGTTACCTGAGACAAATAGTCGTTCATCAATACATAGGGTACATCATGTATAGGGCGTGGCTTAGAAATCCCCCAAATATTCATTGGCCTTCCAAAAATCACCTCATACGGTGTGAGGCCAGATCATGTATGTGGTACCGATCTAATGGATAGCAATGCCAAGGGCAGTGCATCAGGCCATTTCAAAGATGTGGAAGCCTGTATTTTAGCCAATTTTAGTTTTAGGGTAGAATTGAAACGTTCCACTAGCCCTGCTGATTGTGGGTGAAAAGCAGCATGAAACTTCTGTTTAATTCCTAACCCTTTCATGAGATACTCAACAACTTGCCCAATGAAATGGGGTCCGTTGTCCTTTTGCAGGACCTCAAAAGGTGCAGTTGGTGTCGCAAACCCTCCTGTTGGAGTTTGCGTTCACTTTCTAGGATTATACTGGAGACAGACCAGACAAGACTGGACTATCTTTTTAGCAGTGCCGGCAATATCTGGATGATCCCAAACTTGCATAAGTTGCTTTGTCATTGAGGACGCTCCAACATGTGCCGGCCCATGTGCCATGTGAATCATAGGATGTAAATAGGCTGTGGGTAACTTCCATTTGGTCATTTCTTTATTCCACCAACAGCCCTCATCATCCAATGTTCCCTCCTTAGACCATTGGTCTAATTCATCAACAGAAGCAGATTGTTGCATGTCCAGGACCTCTTGCCTGGCATTATGCCAACGTTCAGCCGGTGACTTAACTACATACAGAGATGTGGTACTTCGCTGCATTGCAGTCTCACAAGCTGTGTGATCCGCAAAGGCATTGCCTTTTCCTATTTTATCAGTCACTTTCTTGTGTGCGCTACACTTAACAATTGCCACTTTCTTAGGATATGTCAAGGCAGTAAGGAGATTATGTACTAATTCCCCATGCACTATTTGTGTCCCATGTGAAGTGAGAAAATAATGTATGAAAAGCTAGGGATCCACTGCCTACAGAAAGAAGTAAGGCCAATCAATGCACGGACGTCCTTCTGAGTACGGGGCACAGGTGTGTCTAAAATGATCTGAATGCGGCCTGGTGTGAGTGCACGTCCCCCCTTAGACAGGAGGTGACCTAAATAGGTAACCTGCTGTCTACAAAATTGCAACTTCTTCCGAGAGACTTTGTGATGATGAGAGGCAAGGAATGATAACAAGGACAGTGTTCCTTTCACACTAGGTAAGGACGCCAGAGTGGCATCCTCATTGATAAGACAGGATCTCTCAACCATTGGATAATTGTTATTTAAAATAACACGCACACCCTCTAGAGAACAACGTATTGTGGCACGAAAATATTTAAGCATATTGTTACCCACACTGTTGTCCGGCGTATTAGGGGAAAGCAAAAATGGACATGCTGCAGTGAATTTATCAAGACTAAATGCAAGTGGCTGTGACAGCGGGCTAGATGTAGGTGTCCCATCGAATCCTATCGATGTTTTCATTGCGCCAGACAGGGGAGCCCTAGGAACCAATTTTAGACAGAGTACTACAGGAAGCCCCTGTGTCAACCAGAAACCGATCAGTAGATCCCAAGACGCTTGCATCAACATAAGGACCTTTCTGATCTACTGGGACCTCAACCGGTTCCTTACCCCATCCTAGGCATTCCTATGCATAATCGGAATCTGCAAGAGTATCAGCAGAATAATCAGACATTTTATATTGATTTCATCTATCAAAAGTATTAGAATAATTTGGTCCTTGTTCAACTGCTTCAAAGCTGGGGCGAGCTCCTGTACCTCCCCTGTTTCCTGAATTCCCTGGGCGTCTTCTCACACTACCCCTTCCCCGGTGGTACTGCTGACTTTGCAAAAGAGGGCACTCAGAACGCCAATGCCCAGTCTCTTTACAATAAGCACACTGATCAGGGGACAAATTTGCTCAAGGGAGAGGGGGCACCCCAGGTGTATACATTGCACGTCCGCCTCTTCCACCTCCCCTAAATGGTGGACCATATACTTGAGCCAACATAACTTTTGTCCTTAACTCCTTAACCTTCTTATCCTCCCTGCCTTTTGCTTCCAATTCCTGATGCTCATAATACTGGGCCATAGTCAAAAGGGAGACTGGGGAAGACGTAGTCCATGAACTCTCTCTGGCCTTTAGGCGACTAGCTATTTCTGGCAACATGTTAGCGACAAATTTGTCGACGAACAGATGCTTACCCGTGTCATCTGTCAATGACTGCCCACTAAAATCATGGAATGTCTCTTCAAACTGTGTAAAGAAATCAGAAACTGACTCATCCGCTTTCTGTTTACAAGACGCTAATGTAGTCCAATCTATTTTCTTAGGGGGTATGAGAGTGTTCAACTTAGTCACAATAGCTTTGGGAAGATCTAATATCTCCTGTTGTGGTTTCTGAGCAGGTTCCCTAGCCGCATCTATTTCTCCTAAATGCACCCAAGTATCACCATATGCTACATTATCATCTATATTCTGAATTGTTCTCCACATATCAGGGGGCAAAATAAGTCCAAAAAACATATCAATATCTGGCAAGGTCATAGTGCAGGAGCTAATGGCGCCTTCCACTTCTTCATAGAAAGCGGACGGATTTTTCCGCGGGTCAGGCAAAGCAGCTTTAAGAGCCATAACGTCTGCTCTACTCCAAGGAGTATAGACCCAATTATAAACAAAATATCCTTTTGCATCATCTGAATCTTTATCATCATTCGTTCCCGCTCCCTTTGGGAGAACATACAGAGGTGCTGCTTCACGCATGGGTTTCATAGTAACTTCAATATCACTAGTATCTTTATCTGTCCCCGTAGCTCCCTCTTGTCGCTCCGGGGTCTGAACTGTTTGTTCAGTTGTAGCTTTACCAGCTGCTTTTTTCTCCTCTCGCAGACGGAACGTGTCAGTGCGCAATTTAACCACTCGCCTAATTAGATCAGGCACCTGTGAAAGAAGAAAGGTGCCATCACTTAATTGTTTATAATTAGAATTTATATCAGAGGGCTCTAGATCATCAGAATGTTTTCTAAAACTGAGTATTACTTCCCAAGTAAACGTCTCTACAAAATATAACTGCTCTAAATCTTTCCACTGCTGAACCATTGCTACGAGTTCTGGAGCAGAGGCACTCCCACGAGCTGCTTTACGAGCAGCGGATCGAAGAGTGGCCTTGCCTTCAGTAGTCAAAGTAGAGCGAGTCTTCCGCCCATCTTGCTTATCTTCATCTTTTTCTTCTGAAGACAAATGCTCCTCATCAGAACCCTCATTCTCAGGGGCACTAGGGAATTTATACGGGGGCGGAGGTCTATCTAACAGGATGGAATCATCCTGAGGTCTATTAAGTATGGGATAAATAGGGCGCCTAATAGGGTACTGGCCAGTTACCTCTAAACGACGCTCCCTATCTTCTTTTTCTTTTATTTCCTTCATCTCCTTATTTTTCAATTCCAACGCTTTTTTAGATATCGTTTTTTGCTGTTCTTTTTCTGCTATAGCTTCTTCTTTCCTCACTCTCTCATGCACTTCTTTCTCCCACATTCGTACACAATCAAACATATCTTGTCGACTCTTTCGTTTAAACAGACACTGCTCTACATACTGAATCTTTTTAAAATCAAATGACCCATTCACTGGCCATCGTAGATCAGGATCCTTTTTCGTATATTTGTTCCACAGTGTACTATACATTATGGAGGAAATACCGTATTTAAGGTACATATACCTATTTGGTGTCCCCTCTCGGGGAGCCGGCTGACTTCTTTCTAAATCCATTTTGGTACCTCCAAGACAGCAACACAACCTACGAAGTGTGCTAGGAGCAGGCATGCTACCAAATTATAGTAAAATATTACTTATCCCAGATATATCAAAGTAGAGAAAAATCTCCACATTACCTGCCTTTAACTATTGCAATAGGTAAACAAACAAACAAAACCAGAATCTTGGCCAAGCAAATCCAAAGTGCCACTTCAGTGACCTTACCAAACAGAAGTCTTCAACTCCCACCTGCCAATCTCTTGGTCGACCTAATGGTCACTGCAAAACTTGCGCCAAAGGAGATCTCAGTCGGGACCGGCCACCACCTGGAGGGTCAAGTCAGGAAAACCGGAAAAGCACTTCGGTCTGCAAAGACAAGGGTCTCCTCGTGCAGGACGTCTCCTCAGCAAAATTCCATTCCTCCGTCAAGACCACTCCTTCGAGCGGCCGCGTCTCCGATGAGCCCCACGAGTCGGGCACCAAACTGTGGAAATGTGCCTTTTTAAGGGGCACACCAGTGCAGGGGTCACCCTTCTCTGTCCACGGGTCCTTAGACTAACAAAGTAGAGATTGACACTGAAGCTGAAATTCAAAATAACAAGTTTATTCACTCATGAGTGAGACCACGTCCATACAACACCCTCAAGTGTTCCAGGAGGTAGTGACTTAAATACACAGACCATGGGCCTCTTATACTGTGTTTTCTGCACTGGTAAGCATGTAGTTACAAATAGAAGGTACAAGCATACACAGGAATAGTTACAGCCAGACATGGGCAGATGAGTAATCACTTAGTCAGCAAAGTGGGAGGGGGAACAGAACTGCTTACATCAGTAGGATATGATAGACAGTTACATTCTCAAACAGGTGCATTCTAGCAGCTACAGGCCTTTCTGAGCTCATACATTGCTCTGGCTCAGTACAGAAGGAGTTAACTAAGGTTGATGACTCAAGCAGAATAGAAAGGCAAGCAGCAGTGAAGACAGAAGAATTACATAGCTAACAAAATGGATGCCACAGACAAGATGGCTTCAGCTTATGCTAACAGAAATTATTACACGTTTTCCACAACAACAGGCAGCGACAACAAGTAGGTGTCCCCAGGAGTGCAAGGACACAACAACACACTGCACAGTGCCCAACCTACAACTCCTACATGTACCCACAATCTGAAGCACATGGCTGACAATTGAAACAAACAGGCACTCATTACCTGGATCATACATGTGTGCAGTTGGCATTGCAGGGGCACACACACATCAACACTACAGACAATGACAGCCCATTCACACTGTATGACCACTCAAGTTCACATATTCAAATGTACCCATGTGACTAGGAAGACAGGCCTACACAAGATGACCACACATCAACACTGCTGTTCACACATCAAGAAAGATCACACAGATATGATGAACCCTGGCCAGCCCACAAGTAATCCTGTGGATAGAATTCACCTCTGTTGTGGTATTGCATCATAACATGACATGTGTACAATTTAGCAAACCTGACCATAGAATGATCAGGATAACAGTAGATCATCACAAACAACCATCATTGCACCCTCAAGCCTCAGAGTCAAGAATAACTAAAGTGCCTGTCACCTCTGGCAAACTCTGAAAAAGTAAAACAAGCAATTGGCAATGTTAAAGTGGCATACAGAGCATGTGTCACATGAAACCATACCCATACATAAAAGCTTTTATTTAGCAAGGACATTGACAAAGCAGACAACAGGAGTAACTGTCTTTATTACATAATACACAGATAGGCATCAAAAGTAGAAAACAGCAAGGCCATTGGCCAGTCCATAGTGCAAAGTAGGTACATGTGTGCATGAGAAACTGCACAGGGAATGGGCATCCAAAGTGACAAACAGCAAGGCCATTGGCCAGTCCATAGTGCAAAGTATGTACATGTGTGCATGAGAAACTGCACAGTGAATGGGCATACAAAGTGACAAACAGCAAGGCCATTGGCCAGTCCATAGTGCAAAGTATGTACATGTGTGCATGAGAAACTGCACAGGGAATGGGCATCCAAAGTGACAAACAGCAAGGCCATTGACCAGTCCATAGTGCAAAGTATGTACATGTGTGCATGAGAAACTGCACAGGGAATGGGCATCCAAAGTGACAAACAGCAAGGCCATTGGCCAGTCCATAGTGCAAAGAATGTACATGTGTGCATGAGAAACTGCACAGGGAATGGGTAACACGGTACACTGCTATGGGAATCAACACAGCTCCGGGGATACAAATGGGCAGTCCAGGCACCGCTGTGGGAGAGATGGGTTTGGGAGG
This sequence comes from Calotriton arnoldi, assembly GCA_963921515.1. Taxonomy (NCBI): domain Eukaryota; kingdom Metazoa; phylum Chordata; class Amphibia; order Caudata; family Salamandridae; genus Calotriton; species Calotriton arnoldi. The sequence goes on along the minus strand of CAWUFW010007002.1, from coordinate 199,585 downwards.
GGGACTTTGCCTCAGACTTGGCTGTCAGTTGAACTGGGAGGTGGCTGGTTGTCGGGCCAGTTGGAGGACTGGACCTGGGAGAGAGAGGACCAGCTGAGGTAGAGGCATCAGTGGCTGTGGGAGGCTGAGGGCTGCTTGGACCGGGTGGCATGGTGGCACGGGGAGGCATAGACATGCTGCCGTGAGACACAGTGTGTGAGGGTGAATGTGGAGGGCTGGGTCTCCACTTCTTGGGGATTCGATAGGCAAGAACTGTCTTGGCAGGAGTGGGAAGTGGGGTGGGCACAACCGCCTCACTCTCCACCAAAGGTGTATCAGGTGCATGTGCCCCTCCCTGTGGAGATTTGCTGGATCTGGTGGTACACTTGGGGTGGCCTAGCCTTTTCCCCTCCATCCCCTGTTGTCCAGGTAAACCCCCCACTTTGCTCTCCTGTCCCAGCTTCACAGGGGTGTGGGTGGAAGTTGACGTAGTGGGTGAATCTGCCTTTGAGAGCTGTTTGTGCTGACTCTTTGCAGGCACCAGCTTCACAGCAGACAGGGCAACTGTTTGTTTGTCTTTGGTAGCAGGTGTGGGGATGGGAGTGTCCTTGCATGGGGGTGATTTGGATGGAAGTGAGCTTGAGGCCTGCTTCTTGGCCTGATGCCCCTGAGTGTCACGTGAAGGGCTTTTGCCTTTGCGCTCCTGTGTGTCTGTTTTTTGTTTTGGGGATGGTGTCTGTGCTCTTGGCCGCTTGGAGTGCTGCTGTTGTGTGCTGCGTATGGAGTACTTGACGCCTGAGGGCTGTGGTGTGTGGACTCCTCAAAACCTGGCTGTTCGACCAGTAGCTGCTTCCCCCCTCCCCCCAGCACCTTGAGACCCTCACGGGTGAGTTGTGCGCTTTACAAATGATTGATTGATTGATTGATTGGGCACTCACGTCAGGTGGTGCCACTGGCAGGGTGGTTGCTGAAGGGACTGGAGCTGGACTGGGAGCCTGTGACAGCTGAATGGCTGCCGTCACTGTGGAGGACAAAGACTGGACAGTTCTGTGTAGCCCACCCACGTCAGAATGAATGCCCTCCATGAAGGCAACTACCTGTGCCAGCTTCTTGTCATTATCCTGGAAAGCATTCAGGAGAGTAGTCTGACCCACACACAGCTGGCGCAAAAGGTCCACCGCCTCAACACTGAGGGCAGCAGGGGAGACAGGGGCAGGGGCAGCGGTGCCTGGGGGGGAAGGACACTCTACCCTTCCTAGGGCTGCGGGCACGGCCAGCACTAGTGGTAGTAGCCAGGAGTGTGGGCACTAGACGATGTGTGGTGGAAGAAGAGGCAGATTTCAAACTCCCTGTGCCCGCCAACATCGAGGAGTCACCGCTGGAGTCAGATGATGCTGAGGTTGGTGTTTCCGGGCGTGATTCGTCCAGGGCACTCCTGTTCCCCTCCGAGGCGCTGGTCACATCAGTGTCAGTGAGCTCATGTGTAGCAGTCGTGCCAGAAGCTTCACCACTGGTGTCCGTCCCCTGTCCCTCCGTGCCCTCGGTAGATGCTGCAATAGACAGAGACGTAGGTTCAGTATAGTGCCATACTCACAAACATCATATGCAAGCAAAGCTCAAGACTAGAATATGATACCCCAATGTTGCCCACCACCCTGTGCAGTCTGCATGTGCAACCTTAATGCAAAACTCAGAAGATGCATGGAAACATGCATAGTTGACATTAATGTCCCATGTGACGTTGACACAGCCAAATAGCTGGCCCGAGCCTCCTTGTAACCTAACATACTGATCCCTGTAAGCATACCTACGTGCCTGTGGGTGAGATAGATATACATCTCAACATGTTGTCTCAGTCACATATGGAGTCACTTAAAGGGAATAACACAGATACTGACTCCAAAATGTCCTTTTACAATGGCCATGAGCTACTGATATCCACCATGTTGTGCTTTGAAGCACAACGACCATTGCACATTGGTGTCAGATATGTAGTTCTCACAATTTCCAAGTCAGGCACTGCACACATCTACGAAAGCACACTAAGATGATGCACACTGCTGTTCACTGCCCGGTGGTGTCTATGACACCCATAATGCAGCAGATGTCATAAGGCCACATCTCATCTTGCAAAGTCAAGGGCCATTGTATTGAACACATGAGAAAGTACATGTAGCGAAAATGCATGACAGCTGCACTCAACACAGAGGCCACTTAGAAGCCATTGCATCACACTAGAAACATCACAGAGCTCCGCACTGGCTCAGGGTTGGGATACATGCAGTCACTCACACCCAAAGTCACCCTTCACAGAATACTCACCCCCAACTTGCTGCTGATGGGCCCTCAAACGTCCATCCAGCTCTGGCTGTGTCACTGCCAAGATGCGGGCCATTAGTGGTGTCATGCTCCTGCGCGCCAGCATTCCAGTCCGAGGGAGCATCCCCAGCGTCATCTCTGCCACGTTTTTGCTCAGCCGGCAGATGTCATCCCACCTCTTGTGACAGTGTGTGTGCCATCGGTTGGAGACACCCAGAGCCCGCACCTTGCATGCAATGGCCTTCCATAAGGCCTTACGCTGGCGGACTTTAAGCTGCAGGCATGGGAGACAAGAAGAGGAAGTTTCAGTGACACTGTGTTATGTTCCACTGTGTGTCAGTACAGGAGCATGCAAAAACATAGCACACCAATACAGAAATGTTGAGCAGAGGCCATACAGCATGACACGTAGTACATTTGCAACAGATAATCTCATAGAAATGTATGCAGGTATGATGATGGACACAGTACATGGCCATCTCATACACATGCAGAATGCCAGCACAGAATGCAATGTGAAGAAGGCCCTCATCTGTGATGCAGTATGTGGGTGAGCAAGACATACAATACATTGGAAATGATGTGTCGGGGCAGACTCACTGTGTCCAACACTACACACCCCTCAATGTCCTTGGTCTGTGAATGGCTACCTGTGTCATGGAGGTCACATTTAGGGACATGATCTCACATTCTCACACTCTTCTCACAAGGTCTGTCTTGTGCAATCCTCAGACCTAAGATAGCTCGTTGAGAAATAGGGTGGCAGACAACACATATGTTTCACTCTGTCCATTTACTGATGGGTCCTTGTCAAATTGGGCAGTATGAGGTGAAATGTGGGCCATCCGAACATTCACATGCATGTACAATATGAGAGGGCAAACTGTGCCTTCACATGCGAGTCAGAACACATAATGAAAACAATGGAAGGATGATATCTCCGAAGTACATTAATCTGATGTGTCAGCGGTGAATTTCCACCAAGAGTGTTACACTCAGGCATTTCAATCCTGTGCATAATGCATACATATCCATGGGGGCAATATGAAAATTGTACACACATCCTTCAGTACCCTCTGGACGAAACACATTTGTAATGTCACAAATGAGCATGTGAAAACATCATGGACTATGACATCCATTAGCACAGGAAATGTTTGTTCAGACTTCCACTGTCCAAACCAGCAGTGTTACTGTATGACTGCAAAAACACTGCATGTCCCTCCCATCCTTAAATGCAGCCATGGATCTGTGGAAATAAGGCTACACACCGCATTCACCAGAACTCAGCATGCTAGGCAGTGTATCACACAATTACATTACCCAGGCTCAGACCAACGTTTGTATTGTTATTGCTGAAGAAGGGCTGTAGAAATGTCCATGTTGCCATCCTACCCAAATACTCAAGTGCAATATTTACTAGGCCATGTATGGAGCATGGTGTTTCAAAAATGAGGATGCATCCACATTAACTTGCACTCACAGGCCCATACTACAGCAGAGCAACATCATGTGAGCACTCTTTGCACTCTCAAACTTTCACTCTGTAACACTTACCAGTACATCAGGAGCACCATATAGCCTCCCATACAGTGTAAGCACCTCGTCCACCAGCTCATCTGTGGTGAAGGGACGGGCCCTGATGTTCTCAGTTCTCGCCATCACTGGGTCCAGGAGACAGGAACAGCAGCAGTTGGGGATGAAGAATGGCAGGCAGCAGTGTCTGGATGCAGTGGAAATGTGTGGCTCTCACACAGACATATATAGCCCCCTGGGGTTGTTCCAGTGGTACTCAGCTGCTGCAATTGGTGTTCCAGGTCAGCTTTTTTCAAATGTAACCAATTACCGGGACCGCGGTAGTGGTGCACGCCTACCGAGTTTCAAATTTGTAATTCTCTACCGCGATCGCGGTTCCCATTGGCTGAAAGGGCATGGGCATTGGCGGTGTCACACCGCGGGGCCCAGGCGGACGCGACCGCAATCGTGCATCTTTCAATTGTGCCCAATGACCGGGCCCGCGGTAGCGGAGCACGCCTACCGCGGGTTTCAAAAGTGTATTTCACTACCGCGATCGCGGTTCCCATTGGCTGAAAGGGCATGGGCATTGGCGGTGTCACACCGCGGGGCACAGGCGGTCGCGACCGCAATCGTGCATCTTTCAATTGTGCCCAATGACCGGGCCCGCGGTAGCAGAGCGCGCCTCCCGCAGTTTCAAAAGTGTATTTCACTACCACGATCGCGGTTCCCATTGGCTGAAAGGGCATGGGCATTGGCGGTGTCACACTGCGTGGCCCAGGCGGTCGCAACCACAATCGTGCATCTTTCAATTGCACCCAATGACCGGGCCCGCGGTAGCGGAGCACGCCTACCGCGGGTTTCAAAAGTGTATTTCACTACTGCGATCGCGGTTCCCATTGGCTGAAAGGGCATGGGCATTGGCGGTGTCACACCTCGGGGGCCAGGCGGTCGTGACGAATTGGCATTTTTAGATTGGTGCCAATGACCGTGATTGCGGTGGCGGTGCACGCTTACGGCACCTATGGACACATCTTGCTGTAGCAATGGCAATGGCCAGTTCTCATCATTGAACAGTAGACACTTACTATGAATCATGCCACCAGATAGTTATACTCAATGCTAGTGTGACATTTAACTCACTGATGACTACACATGCCATGTCAGTGCACAGGATTACATGCATTGGCATGTACTCCCTCACATGTCACTTATGGTGTTGTTGTGCATGTACCCAGATCTGTTGTGTGATGGACTCTCAAATATGTAAACATGTCAATGTGTGAGATGGCTAAGCAACCCACAGTAATGATGGACTGACTACATATTGTGCCTATTTCACTGTGTAGATTGCTGAACTCATGTTGATACTTGATCATCATGCACACACTGTGCTCATTGTGTTGTTAATGTGTGCCCTGTCCGACTCACGCAAGAAGGTGTGGCAGGTACAGCAGCTATGTAGGAGCCAGCAGTGTTGCTGTTTCAGACAGGTGCTATGTCAACTACTCTCAGGGCCGGTGACACAAGAATTCGGAATGTACCATTTTACATTCACATAGTCTGAATCTGTTTGGGGGGACTCACTATGTACATACTGAACACGTGTACAACTACTTTAGATCAAGGTGTCTCTGCATGTGCCTTGTGCTGTAAGCTGTTATTTCAGGCCAGTCATTGTTGGCGCTGTGTCAGTCAAGACGTAAGATGTTGGACACATCTCATAGGGGAATTGAATTGACATGTGTCCCCTTTCATCTTATGTAGGAGGCGACCAAATGTGCATCGTCCATTCACATTGCTGGCGGACATGGAGGATGAGGACATCATACTTAAATTCCGTTTGGATCGACCTACCCTTCAGGAGCTATGTGGTCAGTTGGAGCCCCATCTGAGGCCTCGCAGGACCTATCCGACTGCTTTGACACCAACATGTAAGGTGATGGCGGCCCTGCATATCTTTGCAACTGGTTCGTTCCAGTACACTGTGTCCAGCGCAGGTGGGATGTCTCAACCAATGTTCAGCATGGTGCTACGTGATGTCCTGTCCGCTATGATGACATACAAGGACCGCTACATCCATTTTCCCAGGAGACATGAATTGGCAGCTGTGAAGGGTGATTTTTATGACCTTGCCCACATCCCTAATGTTGTTGGCGCCATTGACTGCACACATGTTGGCCTGGTTCCACCACAGGCACGTGAGCACATCTACAGGAACAGGAAGCATTTCCATTCCATTAATGTGCAAGTGGTATGCCAGGCGGATATGATAATCTCCCATGTCTGTGCCAGATTTCCAGGATCAGCACAGGACTCCTACATACTGCATAACAGCATCGTACCACAGCTGATGGCAAATCTGCTTCCGGAGCATGCGTGGATTGTGGGTGAGTACGCAGAGTCAAGTAGTGTGCTGTATGTGTGACATGCTGTCCTCAGCTACAGTTATATTACAAAATTGGTCTGTGTATCTCACACCTATGTGACTTTGCATATCCCAACCGGCCTTGGTTGCTGAGCCCACTGCGGAATCCCAGGACCCCGGGTGAAGTCCGCTACAATGAGGCCCATGGGAGGACACTTTGTGTGGTGGAGCGAACTTTTGGTCTTCTTAAGTCTAGATTCCGGTGTCTGGACAAGAGCGGAGGTGCACTACTCTACTCTCCCCAAATGGTGTGTCAGATCGTAGTTGCATGCTGCATGCTCCACAACCTGGCCTTGCGCAAGGAGATCCCCCTGCTCCTGGACGATGATGAGCAGCAGATGCCCCCCCCCTGCAAACCCACACATGTCCAGTGACGAGGATAGTGGAGAGGAGGAAAGTGTCGACCTGCGTCAACAGCTCATCAACCACTACTTCCCTTGAGTGTGAGTGACATTGTACAACAGTGCCATTGTCTGCTGCCTTTGATGGTAGTGTAAAGGCCTAGAGGAGCCTTTTTGACGGCTGCCTGTTGTTGGCTGTGTGCTGATGGCTGATGTTTGTGGCACAGGGTAGTCATGGCCAGCCACATGATGTCTATGTTGATATTGTTTCTCATTGTAATGTGTGCTGATTTGTGTACCTTGATAACTAGTGTTGTGTACTGGCTGTGATGCCATCACCTGACAAGTAAATGTGTCTTTCTAGGTCCCTTCGGCCTCTCAATGCCTCGTCACAATCAGAGCTTCTGGTACATTGGAATCAGAGTCAACATTGTACATACTGTGATAAACATGGAGCTGACACAAAGACATAGGTGTGTAAAGAGTGTTTATTTACAATGAGTGTTTGTGACAGACAAGTGATGTTTTCCAAAACAGGTACTAAGTGAATTAATGAGTTGACAGTGACGGTAAATGAGACAATAGAGTAGTCACCATATTGATTTAGTGACCCAGTCCAACAGACACCTGCCATCGACATGGCAGTGTGGGTAAGGATAGTCAACATAGTCAATGTGAAGGGGAACAGAGGTGCCATCATGGCTGGCTGTGCGACTGGCGTTCGGATGGTGCTTTGCCACGTGTTCCTCCAGTGGTGTTTCTAGGACGTCCCCTTTTGCGTTTTGCAGGGGGGGGCCACTGCTGCGGGCTCAGCGGTGTCTGAGGAGTCATCCTGTTGCAGCTCACCCCTCTCTGTGGCCGCAGCTGAGGTGGTGGGAGTATCATCCTGCTGGCCACTGGAGGGGGGTTGAGCTGTCCTTTGGGCCGCATGACGGTCCCTCAGAGCACCCACGAGCTGGCCCATGAGGTCCACGATTTGGCCCATACGCGTGTCCATGGACCTCACCAGCAGGCGGAGCTCACGCACTTCTTCCACAACCTGGCCCATCTGTCCCTGGCTTTGTTCGTATGCCCCAAGGACTCTGGCGATGTTGGCCAGGGCTTCGGTCCCAGTGTCCTCTCGAATTTGGCCACCAGTTGCCCTCCCACCTGCCCTGCTGTCCCGGACCTGTGGCGTTGCCACTCGACGCACCCGCAGACTCGCCCTGCCCTCCTCTGATTGTGTGATGGTGTTGGTAACCACTGAGGCAGGGAGAGTGTTGCAGGCAGCACTGGTGGTGGTGGTGGTTGAGGCCGCACAGGTCGTTGCAGCAGGGGTCAGCGCGGTTGTTGTTGCTGAGGTGGTGGTGGTGGGGACAGTGGGGGCCTGGGACGTGGTGCGCCCTGGCAGTCCGGATGGGCCAGGTTCGTGCTCCTCATCCGAGAAACGTAGGGAGTCTGCAGCCGAGAGTCCATGTTCCGGGGAGGGAGACTGGTTCTGCAGGTCGGTGTTGTCTTCTGCAGCAGTCAAATGTTGATCTCCTGTTGAACAGAGGTGATATGGTCATTGAAGTGCACCCCACAAGCTTAGTGTTAGACGTTTGGATGTTACATGTGATACACCACACAGTTTACATTGATGTCACTTTGTATGGCTGCAAGGTACTGCGCATCATGACATGATGTGGAGGTACCTACATTATTTGTCCATGGTGTGACATGTAAATAGATTCCATGTTCCGCGTACAGATTGTGTGATTACAAGGACATGTCGTCGTCTAACGACTTGCAGCATATCAACTTTATGTGATGCGTCTTTTTGGTTTGCTCTGCATGGAAGACGTTAGATCTGAGCAAGAACTGGCCATTGTAATCTTATGCATGCCCTTGTCATGTCATGTACTTTGCTTTCTTTTACCAACTAACCATGCATGTTTTGTGTTCATATGGGCCTTCATGCTCTGCCACCATGGCACTTACACATAGCATTCAGTGCTGTGCATGATTGTGCCCTGACTTTCTTCGACATGTGACTTGGTGGTTCAAACTTTAATTTCTGTGACAGTTACATACACTTAGCTGTCTGCACACTGGAAGTGGCTATTGGATCTATGCCAAGTTGGGTGACATGTGAGGGCTGGTGTGGTCATATGGCTCCATGCTTTTTGGGAGGAATGGCAGGGTGCATGCACTGTCTACCTACCTGTTCTGTGACACAGTTGAGGGGAATTGCCGCCACATGGTTGTAGGTGTGGGGGGGTCTACCATCCTGCAGAGCTGTGGGACAAGGGTGCCTGGTGGGAGTTGTAGTGCTGGCTTACCACACACACACACCACCTCCCTGTTAAGATGGCTACCTACCTGTGAAGTGGAGCAGAGGAAGGGAATAGGCTACACATGGCTCTTGGATGGGGGAATGTTCCATCCTGCTCAGGGGTGGGACAAGAGAGCTCAAGATGGCTACCTACCTGCAAGTTTGAAGAGAGCAATGCAATGGATGGCACATGGTTGTGGGTGTGGGGGGGAGTGTTCCATCCTGCTGAGCTGTGGGACAAGGGTGCCTGGTGGGAGTTGTAGTGCTGGCTTCCCACCCACAAACACCCCTCCCTGTTAAGATGGCTACCTACCTGTAAGTTTGAAGAGAGCAATGCAATGGCTGCCACATGGTTGTGGGTGGGGGGAGTGCTCCATCCTGCTCAGGGGTGGGACTAGGGTGCCTGGTGGGAGTTGTAGTGCTGGCTGCCTGTACACATGCCCCCATGGAAATGTTGCTACCTACCTTTGGGGTGAATCAGAGGTAGTAAATGTTAGATCTGTGAGACATGTGTTGGGGAGAGTGTGGTGCACATGAGTGCATTTGGGCCTAGGAGGTGTTGCTTTGTAGTTGTGTAAGACAGTACATAGCAGTGTGATGATAGCCATTTGTTGGTACTTATCAGCCTCCACTCCCCCGGGTATTCCTGTGAGACTCTCTGGATGCAGTATGGCAAACACCTTCTCCTCCCATACGGTGAATGTTCGTAGTGGTATGGGAGGGCCACCGCCAGTCCTCTGAGCCAGCTTCCGGTTCTTGTTGTTACGCTCTTTCACCTTGGTCTTGAGGTCATTCCACCTCTTCCTGATCTCCTTCTGGGTGCGCGGGATGGTCCCTCCTGCATTGACCTTGTTGACTATCCTTGCCCATATTTGATTTCTGGTGGCTAATGGTGTCTGTTGGACCAGGTTTCCAAACAAATGTGATTCTACTCTGATTACCTCATCTACCATCACTGACAACTCATTTTCAGTGAATTTGGGCATTTTCTTCTGTGACATGGTGTGTGATGTGCAAATGGGTTAAAGGTGCAGGTGTGAAGGTGGTGGTGGTGATGTGTGTGGTGTGTGTGTGGTTGTGATGGTGTGATGTGTGCAGATTTGCCTCTCCTTTGTGCTGTGGGGTTGGGCCCTTCAGTTGTGGAGTATTGCAAAGAATTCTGGTCAGGGAAGGGGCTGGTTTTATACTCAGCTATGTGGGTGGGTCAAAATGGAGTATTCATGTCAGGTGTGTTGTGTGGGTTGACCTGGGATTTGTATTTTTTACTTGCCATGGGAATGTGTCATTGGGGTATGTTAGGTGTTTTTTGAGGCTGAACCAGATTACTGGCCATACTTGGTGGCCTTGTTGTGTGGTTGTTTTCGACCGCCATTACTCTTCCGGAGCGACCGCGGTGGTCGGAATGCAACAGCCCTTCCGCCGGCTCTCCCATTCATCAATGGTTGCGATCGCGGCGGTGGGAAACAACTGATCGTTCTGCTGTCACCGCAATCGTATCTTAATTTCACGTGCGGTCAAACCGCTGGCCGTGCGGCGGTTTTGGGTCTTTCCGCATCAAATCCGACCACTGCGGACGGATTTTCACCCGCTCCACACGCTCCCGGCAGACTTTGGTGGAATCCGCCCGCCGCGGTCGGATTACTCTGGCGGTTCATCCTAATCTGACCGCCGGTTTTCCAGCGGTACATGCGGACGGTTAATTTCCGCTACCACGGTGCTCTGAATGCTTTTCCGCCCGGCATCGTAATCGGCCCCTTAATACCTTGTAACTGGACCACCACACAGTGAGTAAATGGTGGTTTTGTTTTGTTATTATGAGCCCTCACAAGTGGCATCCTGATTCTTTTATGAACTTTATTAGTGAGATAGGGGAGTATACTGTCCGCAGAGGCTAATAGTTTGCACTAAAATACAGGTGAACTAAATGATGTAACTAATAGAATTTTTGTTTTAGACTGATGTTGTTTTTTATATCTCTGTGTCCCTCAGAATTTTTTCTATGATTTGTTGTTGTTGTGTTAAACAAAATCATTTTATTGTATTTTTATGTTAAAGTGACGTGACAGTACAAAACTATGCATATCTCCCTGCAACATTTCTTGGAACAAAAAAAGCTGTACAAAAAAGGCCTATTTCACAACAGATAAACAACATAGGGGCCTATTACGAAAGTCCGCCCGCCACCGTAACGGAAAACGGGACCGATCGCCAGAGGTGCGGCGGTCCCGCGAGGCCACTTAGGATGTGCCCGCCACACTGGCAGGCGCATTCTGGACTCTAACATTGCGGCGGGCGGTGCTGTAAGCAGCACCCGCCGCAATGTTAAAGTGATACCAAAGGGGATGATGGACGGAGCGTTAGAGCAAATCAAACACTCACCCCAGTCAACTGATCTGGGTTTAATCCATCATCATTCTTTAGCTCACTCCACCACCCCAGTTCAGACATGGCCATATGCAAATCAGTCTGACCTTGTGCCTCATGGGAACAGTCCAGCCCGAACTGCCAAGCCATGTCTTCCCTGGACCGGAAACAAGCATCCTGGGACCGGTCTCGGGTTCATAACCCTCATCAGCCAGGCTATCTTGAATCCAGTGGCAAAGTGAGCAAGGGACCCACGTCTGGGCATACCCTGCCAACTTAGGGCGAACAAAGCGATACCAAAGGGGATGATGGACGGAGCGTTAGAGCAAATCAAACACTCACCCCCAGTCAACTGATCTGGGTTTAATCCATCATCATTCTTTAGCTCACTCCACCACCCCAGTTCAGACATGGCCATATGCAAATCAGTCTGACCCTGTGCCTCATGGGAACAGTCCAGCCCGAACTGCCAAGCCTTGTCCCAGGATGCTTGTTTCCGGTCCAGGGAAGACATGGCTTGGCAGTTCGGGCTGGACTGTTCCCATGAGGCACAGGGTCAGACTGATTTGCATATGGCCATGTCTGAACTGGGGTGGTGGAGTGAGCTAAAGAATGATGATGGATTAAACCCAGATCAGTTGACTGGGGGTGAGTGTTTGATTAGCTCAAGCGCTCCGTCCATCATCCCCTTTGGTATCGCTTTGTTCGCCCTAAGTTGGCAGGGTATGCCCAGACGTGGGTCCCTTGCTCACTTTGCCACTGGATTCAAGCTAGCCTGGCTGATGACGGCTGAATAGCCAGAAACCGGTCCCAGGATTCTTGTTTCCGGTCCAGGGAAGACATCGCTTGGCAGTTCGGGCTGGACTGTTCCCATGAGGCACAGGGTCAGGCTGATTTGCATATGGCCATGTCTGAACTGGGGTGGTGGAGTGAGCTAAAGAATGATGATGGATTAAACCCAGATCAGTTGACTGGGGGTGAGTGTTTGATTAGCTCAAGCGCTCCGTCCATCATCCCCTTTGGTATCGCTTTGTTCGCCCTAAGTTGGCAGGGTATGCCCAGACGTGGGTCCCTTGCTCACTTTGCCACTGGATTCAAGCTAGCCTGGCTGATGACGGCTGAATAGCCAGAAACCGGTCCCAGGATGCTTGTTTCCGGTCCAGGGAAGACATGGCTTGGCAGTTCGGGCTGGACTGTTCCCATGAGGCACAGGGTCAGACTTATTTGCATATGGCCATGTCTGAACTGGGGTGGTGGAGTGAGCTAAAGAATGATGATGGATTAAACCCAGATCAGTTGACTGGGGGTGAGTGTTTGATTAGCTCAAGCGCTCCGTCCATCATCCCCTTTGGTATCGCTTTGTTTGCCCTAAGTTGGCAGGGTATGCCCAGACGTGGGTCCCTTGCTCACTTTGCCACTGGACTCAAGCTAGCCTGGCTGATGACGGCTGAATAGCCAGAAACCGGTCCCAGGATGCTTGTTTCCGGTCCAGGGAAGACATGGCTTGGCAGTTCGGGCTGGACTGTTCCCATGAGGTACAGGGTCAGACTGATTTGCATATGGCCATGTCTGAACTGGGGTGGTGGAGTGAGCTAAAGAATGATGATGGATTAAACCCAGATCAGTTGACTGGGGGTGAGTGTTTGATTAGCTCAAGCACTCCGTCCATCATCCCCTTTGGTATCGCTTTGTTCGCCCTAAATTGGCAGGGTATGCCCAGACGTGGGTCCCTTGCTCACTTTGCCACTGGATTCAAGCTAGCCTGGCTGATGACGGCTGAATAGCCAGAAACCGGTCCCAGGATGCTTGTTTCCGGTCCAGGGAAGACATGGCTTGGCAGTTCGGCTGGACTGTTCCCATGAGGCACAGGGTCAGACTGATTTGCATATGGCCATGTCTGAACTGGGGTGGTGGAGTGAGCTAAAGAATGATGATGGATTAAACCCAGATCAGTTGACTGGGGGTGAGTGTTTGATTAGCTCAAGCGCTCCGTCCATCATCCCCTTTGGTATCGCTTTGTTCGCCCTAAGTTGGCAGGGTATGCCCAGACATGGGTCCCTTGCTCACTTTGCCACTGGATTCAAGCTAGCCTGGCTGATGACGGCTGAATAGCCAGAAACCGGTCCCAGGATGCTTGTTTCCGGTCCAGGGAAGACATGGCTTGGCAGTTCGGGCTGGACTGTTCCCATGAGGCACAGGGTCAGACTGATTTGCATATGGCCATGTCTGAACTGGGGTGGTGGAGTGAGCTAAAGAATGATGATGGATTAAACCCAGATCAGTTGACTGGGGGTGAGTGTTTGATTAGCTCAAGCGCTCCGTCCATCATCCCCTTTGGTATCGTTTTGTTCGCCCTAAGTTGGCAGGGTATGCCCAGACGTGGGTCCCTTGCTCACTTTGCCACTGGATTCAAGCTAGCCTGGCTGATGACGGCTGAATAGCCAGAAACCGATGCCAGGATGCTTGTTTCCGGTCCAGGGAAGACATGGCTTGGCAGTTCGGGCTGGACTGTTCCCATGAGGCACAGGGTCAGACTGATTTGCATATGGCCATGTCTGAACTGGGGTGGTGGAGTGAGCTAAAGAATGATGATGGATTAAACCCAGATCAGTTGACTGGGGGTGAGTGTTTGATTAGCTCAAGCTCTCCGTCCATCATCCCCTTTGGTATCGCTTTGTTTGCCCTAAGTTAGCAGGGTATGCCCAGACGTGGGTCCCTTGCTCACTTTGCCACTGGATTCAAGCTAGCCTGGCTGATGACGGCTGAATAGCCAGAAACCGGTCCCAGGATGCTTGTTTCCGGTCCAGGGAAGACATGGCTTGGCAGTTCGGGCTGGACTGTTCCCATGAGGCACAGGGTCAGACTGATTTGCATATGGCCATGTCTGAACTGGGGTGGTGGAGTGAGCTAAAGAATGATGATGGATTAAACCCAGATCAGTTGACCGGGGGTGAGTGTTTGATTAGCTCAAGCGCTCCGTCCATCATCCCCTTTGGTATCGCTTTGTTCGCCCTAAGTTGGCAGGATATGCCCAGACGTGGGTCCCTTGCTCACTTTGCCACTGGATTCAAGCTAGCCTGGCTGATGACGGCTGAATAGCCAGAAACCGGTCCCAGGATGCTTGTTTCCGGTCCAGGGAAGACATGGCTTGGCAGTTCGGGCTGGACTGTTCCCATGAGGCACAGGGTCAGACTGATTTGCATATGGCCATGTCAGAACTGGGGTGGTGGAGTGAGCTAAAGAATGATGATGGATTAAACCCAGATCAGTTGAATGGGGGTTAGTGTTTGATTAGCTCAAGCGCTCCGTCCATCATCCCCTTTGGTATCGCTTTGTTCGCCCTAAGTTGGCAGGGTATGCCCAGACGTGGGTCCCTTGCTCACTTTGCCACTGGATTCAAGCTAGCCTGGCTGATGACGGCTGAATAGCCAGAAACCGGTCCCAGGATGCTTGTTTCCGGTCCAGGGAAGACATGGCTTGGCAGTTCGGGCTGGACTGTTCCCATGAGGCACAGGGTCAGACTGATTTGCATATGGCCATGTCTGAACTGGGGTGGTGGAGTGAGCTAAAGAATGATGATGGATTAAACCCAGATCAGTTGACTGGGGGTGAGTGTTTGATTAGCTCAAGCGCTCCGTCCATCATCCCCTTTGGTATCGCTTTGTTCGCCCTAAGTTGGCAGGGTATGCCCAGACGTGGGTCCCTTGCTCACTTTGCCACTGGATTCAAGCTAGCCTGGCTGATGACGGCTGAATAGCCAGAAACAGGTCCCAGGAT
Source organism: Calotriton arnoldi (assembly GCA_963921515.1). Lineage (NCBI taxonomy): Eukaryota > Metazoa > Chordata > Amphibia > Caudata > Salamandridae > Calotriton > Calotriton arnoldi. The sequence goes on along the minus strand of CAWUFW010007002.1, from coordinate 184,569 downwards.
GCTTGTGTCCGGTCCAGGGAAGACATGGCTTGGCAGTTCGGGCTGGACTGTTCCCATGAGGCACAGGGTCAGACTGATTTGCATATGGCCATGTCTGAACTGGGGTGGTGGAGTGAGCTAAAGAATGATGATGGATTAAACCCAGATCAGTTGACTGGGGGTGAGTGTTTGATTAGCTCAAGCGCTCCGTCCATCATCCCCTTTGGTATCGCTTTGTTCGCCCTAAGTTGGCAGGGTATGCCCAGACGTGGGTCCCTTGCTCACTTGCCACTGGATTCAAGCTAGCCTGGCTGATGACGGCTGAATAGCCAGAAACCGGTCCCAGGATGCTTGTTTCCGGTCCAGGGAAGACATGGCTTGGCAGTTCGGGCTGGACTGTTCCCATGAGGCACAGGGTCAGACTGATTTGCATATGGCCATGTCTGAACTGGGGTGGTGGAGTGAGCTAAAGAATGATGATGGATTAAACCCAGATCAGTTGACTGGGGGTGAGTGTTTGATTAGCTCAAGCGCTCCGTCCATCATCCCCTTTGGTATCGCTTTGCTTGCGCTAAGTTGGCAGGGTATGCCCAGACCTGGGTCCCTTGCTCACTTTGCCACTGGATTCAAGCTAGCCTGGCTGATGACGGCTGAATAGCCAGAAACCGGTCCCAGGATGCTTGTTCCGGTCCAGGGAAGACATGGCTTGGCAGTTCGGGCTGGACTGTTCCCATGAGGCACAGGGTCAGACTGATTTGCATATGGCCATGTCTGAACTGGGGTGGTGGAGTGAGCTAAAGAATGATGATGGATTAAACCCAGATCAGTTGACTGGGGGTGAGTGTTTGATTAGCTCAAGCGCTCCGTCCATCATCCCCTTTGGTATCGCTTTGTTCGCCCTAAGTTGGCAGGGTATGCCCAGACGTGGGTCCCTTGCTCACTTTGCCACTGGATTCAAGCTAGCCTGGCTGATGACGGCTGAATAGCCAGAAACCGGTCCCAGGATGCTTGTTTCCGGTCCAGGGAAGACATGGCTTGGCAGTTCGGGCTGGACTGTTCCCATGAGGCACAGGGTCAGACTGATTTGCATATGGCCATGTCTGAACTGGGGTGGTGGAGTGAGCTAAAGAATGATGATGGATTAAACCCAGATCAGTTGACTGGGGGTGAGTGTTTGATTAGCTCAAGCGCTCCGTCCATCATCCCCTTTGGTATCGCTTTGTTCGCCCTAAATTGGCAGGGTATGCCCAGACGTGGGTCCCTTGCTCACTTTGCCACTGGATTCAAGCTAGCCTGGCTGATGACGGCTGAATAGCCAGAAACCGGTCCCAGGATGCTTGTTTCCGGTCCAGGGAAGACATGGCTTGGCAGTTCGGGCTGGACTGTTCCCATGAGGCACAGGGTCAGACTGATTTGCATATGGCCATGTCTGAACTGGGGTGGTGGAGTGAGCTAAAGAATGATGATGGATTAAACCCAGATCAGTTGACTGGGGGTGAGTGTTTGATTAGCTCAAGCGCTCCGTCCATCATCCCCTTTGGTATCGCTTTGTTCGCCCTAAGTCGGCAGGGTATGCCCAGACGTGGGTCCCTTGCTCACTTTGCCACTGGATTCAAGCTAGCCTGGCTGATGACGGCTGAATAGCCAGAAACCGGTCCCAGGATGCTTGTTTCCGGTCCAGGGGAGACATGGCTTGGCAGTTCGGGCTGGACTGTTCCCATGAGGCACAGGGTCAGACTGATTTGCATATGGCCATGTCTGAACTGGGGTGGTGGAGTGAGCTAAAGAATGATGATGGATTAAACCCAGATCTGTTGACTGGGGGTGAGTGTTTGATTAGCTCAAGCTCTCCGTCCATCATCCCCTTTGGTATCGCTTTGTTCGCCCTAAGTTGGCAGGGTATGCCCAGACGTGGGTCCCTTGCTCACTTTGCCACTGGATTCAAGCTAGCCTGGCTGATGATGGCTGAATAGCCAGAAACCGGTCCCAGGATGCTTGTTTCCGGTCCAGGGAAGACATGGCTTGGCAGTTCGGGCTGGACTGTTCCCATGAGGCACAGGGTCAGACTGATTTGCATATGGCCATGTCTGAACTGGGGTGGTGGAGTGAGCTAAAGAATGATGATGGATTAAACCCAGATCAGTTGACTGGGGGTGAGTGTTTGATTAGCTCAAGCGCTCCGTCCATCATCCCCTTTGGTATCGCAATGTTAAAGTGGCATGTTGTGCATTGCCATGCACAACGTGACAGGCACCGCGTGGTGCCTGCCACCTTGTGCGTGGCAATGAAGGGGGGTACCATAGGTACCCCCCAAGTGCAGCCACCCAACCCCCCCAGGGGCCCGCAACGGGCCCCCAATGTGATTTACCGTATGCCTTTCCATGGCGGAGGCTCCGCCATGGAAAGGCATACCCACCGCACACATCATAATATGGATGGCAGTGCCTGCGAGGCACCGCCACCATATTGTGGGCCTTTTCCGCCCGGCCGGCAACCGTGACGATTGCCGACCGGCGGAAAAGCGGCAGACGGTCTTTCCGTCCGCCGCGGTACTCCCCGCCATAGTAATATGGCGGGGGTGAATTGTGGTATGATGGCGGGTGGATCGCCACCTCTGGCCGGGCGGTGGCGATCCGCCCGCCATCATAATAGGCGCCTTAGATTTTTTATTTCAGAAGCCTAAATTGTGCACAAACCAACTGGATCCAACATTTTAGCAGCTCACTGATTTTGAAAGTAAATACTGTAAACAGCATACAGACTAACAAGTGAAAATATAATTCTGCCCAGTTCCATGCAAAGGTTTTAGTAGCAAGAGACCTCCACTTCAAAGAAGCCCATGAACTTATTTGTATAAAAGTAATGTTTTCCAGAAGAAGGCGGTGTGAACCATTCCAAGTACCGCCGAAACGCCGCGTCAACAGATGTTTAAAATAAAAAATAAAAAATTGAGTTGCTTTTCATTGTCTGCACTGTTGAAATGAGAGACAGATTTTTAAAAAAAAAATTTTGAATTGCTTTTTAGTGTTTGCACTGTTGAAATGAGAACAATTATATGGAGTGCCAATGATGTTTGGTGATTATAAATTTAATAGAGCATGATGAACTGCAAGAAATGTATGTTTTAATCTTTGAACGTTTTTACTTTGCGCATATCATTTGATGTACAAACAGCAGAGTTCACTGCATTTTCTTAAAAAAATAATAAATATAACTGACTTTTTATAAAATGGAGACAGAGTTCTAAACGTTTTATTGTAGTATAAGTGTTCATTGTATATTATTGTTTAGTGCATCCTAATTGAGTCTCAGGCAGAAAATACTGGGGTACATACATAAGCAAGGTTGCACAAAAGGGAGCTTCTTTTGATTGTGGCATTACCCCCTTTCACTTTTGGTATGAAAGGGTGGCTCTTGTTAATCATGGAGTTCTATAGTCTTCTATAAATATAATGATAATAGATATATTCTGGGATTATATGTGTCCTTTCACTTCACATCAACGTGAAAATACATTATACGTTTCCTAATGGCATGTAAATAGGTGTAAAAGTATTTTATCCTCATACATACCAAGACATACTGCGTAGATATCATGTATGCACAGTCTATCCTGAACACTAGCTGATCCTTGCTTATCTGTGGGACCATACCCTTCCTCGACTGGGGGACGCACAGACAGCTGGACTAGGATTAGAGTTACAAAAAGCAGGATTATCAGAGGCAATAAATGGAATGATGGGAGGGAGAACTCCGTGATGGGATAGCTGCCATACAAGCTGGTATACAACATTTAAAAAACTATTTCTTGGAGGCGGAGCTTGCTCGCGACCGAGATAGCCGCCTGAGCCGTGAGCTCTGAGTTACCGCAAAACGATCCTCCAATAATCCGGCAACTCCATAGCGGGGGAGGCTTGGCTAAGCTTCCCTATATCTCCGGAGTGTCCCCGGAGCCGAAAAAGCTGTCTCTGAACCCTGTACGCTTCGGGACGGCGAAGCTACGGGACGCTGCGACGATCGGCCCGGAGTGGGCCCTCATCCCCGGGATCGAGTTGCGCATACGGCGGACGACTGGCGCCCATTGCCGCCGCTGTTTGGGGCTTGCGGGGGTGGCGGAGGTCCGCGCTCTCTGGCGGCCCCTCGACCCACGCGGTCCTGCCCTCGCCACAGCGATAGCGGTACGGATGCCTGACCCTGCTGCCGGCACATTCAAAGAGGGCCGAGGAGTGACGCGGCTCCGGCGCCGCCCGGAGCTTCCAGCCCAGTGAGGAGGGGGCGGGCGTCTGCCGCCGGTTCGGGTGGCAGACAGCGGCCGGCAGAACGCTGAGGAGTGACAACTCGGAGGTGAGGGTGACGCGGGCGAGGCCCAGTGCAGCGGTGAACACTTGAGTCCCTGGGAGGCCATCTCTGGTACGCGGACTGGTCCCCGCCACTTTTCTTTGGCGATCGTTGCTGCACCTGTCTCTGGCCATATACCCTGGAGCTGCTGTGATCACATGGGGGTGCTGCAGCTCCATCATGGGAAGATCTTCCATTAAGACTCCCTACCGGGGCAGGGTTACTGGTTTCTACTTCCACACACATACCCGGCTGGCCATACGCCCTGTTTGGTGACAGGGGGAAATTGACGACCGGTACGTGGCCTGGGGACGGTTGGGAGACGGGCGCTGCGACCTGCATTGGAGCCGCCTTGGAAGGTGGCAGCCAGGCCTGTGAAACACTAAGCGGGTAAGCGCCCCTCCCCCACCCCCCTGACTCTGCAGGCGTAGGGGACGCCTTGGTTTGGGTTCCCCGTACAACGGCTTGATCCGGAGTGGACGTAGTGGGGGTGTGCTCACTGCACGTTGAGGCGGCCACGCACTACCTGGCATCAGGAGTTTTTTGTATACCTGCCCTGTGGTTCGGATTCCCGGTGTGCCTCCCCAGCGGGCTTCGGAGCGAAAGCAGCTTGGCGCTACGTTAAATTAGGCATCCCACCTGACGGCGTACAGTGAGCGGCTGCCCGTCTCTCTGCTGGCCTAGTGGCACCCTGCCCCACGCACCTGGGCTATCACGATGGGTAGGGTTGATAAAACACAACCCAAAATAACATTTGATAACAAGAAATCGAAGTCCCGGGATCCTTCCACGGAAGACGCGGACAGATCGCGCGAGCCGGCCACTGACGCGCCTCCTGCAGACCTCCGCAATATCCTAGTGGCCATGGAAAAGAATTTGCAGGGCAGTATCACAGCACTGGGGACTAAGATGGACGCCCTATCGTATAGAATGGACCGCATGGCTGAGCGACTAGACAAGCATGCGGAGCGGCTTGACATGTCCGAGCGCAGAGTCACGGAGGTGGAGGAGGCTCAAACTACCCTGGATACAGAACAAACAACTTGGCAAAGTCATGCGGATCCTACAGGATAAAACGGAGGATTTGGAGGCGCGCTCTCGGCGCTGTAATCTGAGAATCACAGGCCTTCCAGAGACTACCCAGACTGGCAATATGGAACAATTCATAGAACGAATGCTTGTCACACTGCTGGGCGCGGAAACCTTTTCAGCTATGTTCGTGGTGGAGCGGGCCCATCGCTCCTTGGGACCCCGCCCACCTGTGGGTGCAGCTCCATGCCCGATTATTGCAAAGGTGCTCAATTACAGGGATAGAGATGCGGCTCTGAAGGCGGCCAGGGATAAGCAGCCTCTGCAATTTGAAGGGTCCACCATTTCTCTTTTCCCTGACTTTACAATGCGAGTGCAGGAGGCTCGCCGTCAATTTGCCCCATTGAAAAAGCAACTACGCGACTTTAACCTCGACTACGTGATGCTGTATCCGGCGAGACTTCGCGTCAATAGGCAGGGCCGCTCACATTTCTTCACAGACCCAAAGTCCTTGCAGAAGGCGCTGAAAGACTGGGCCAAAGAACAGCGACATAGCCCTGAGCGACATCTGCTCGACGAGGCGGCAGGAAGATTAGAATGCAGCACTGTACCCCCTACTAAAAACGATAAGTACTGTATTGGGGGCTGACCCTGGGGGCCGATAAGTGCATCTGATACCACTCAGTGGCCGGATTTGGGACGCTGGTTTGTAGGTTGGCTGTTTGGGGATGTGGGTACTTGAAGCCTGCTACGGCGATTTGCGCCTGCAGAGAGAAACGTTTTCTTGGGGGGGTCATGTTGGCTGCAGGGCAAGGATGTAGTGTTTTTGATGTGCATAGTTTGAAGAACCTTTCTCCCTACCTGCGCTAGTCTTGCCCCCTACCATCTACTGTGACGGGATTGTGAGGTTCCTGAAAGGGGCACATGTGCTTTAACGTATGCAGGGGACTGTGAAACGCAGATATGGAGTTGCAGATTAGCTGCTAGATGGTGACTCGTGCAGAATTCTGTTTAGGTACTGATTGTACATTTAAGCGGGCGAGCAACATCCGCCCACGTGTGAAACACGCTCAGGTTTTTCTAGGTTGTGGGTTATTTAGGGGGTGGGGGGCGGGTCTGGGACACATGGGGATTCGCCGTGGCCTTGTTGGGGTGGCCCAGACGTGGGCGGGGGGTGGAAGGGGATCGAAGTTTGTATTGTTAATTTTACTGTTGTCTTAATCACATGGGCACACGGTGCTCACCACACCTCTTTGATACTCTGGTCGGCTGGCAGGATGCTCCATAATAGGCAGGATGGCGGCACACAGTAACGCTCGCACCCACGTGACTACTGACACTCTCCGGGCTCTCACCTGGAACGTCCGCGGTCTTAACGACCACCGAAAGCTTCGTAGGGTCATGTCGTATTTGAAGGGACATGATATTGACGTAGCTCTGTTGCAGGAGACGCATCTCTCGTTAGACAGTCGCTTGCTGCGCAGTAAAGGGCTGCACGACCACATACATGCTGCAGGACACACTCCAGGGGCGTTTTGACTTGGGTTAATCCTAAGTTCCCTTACACTCTGATTCCGCTGGACACAGATAGGGATGGCAGATACACAATATCTAGATGCCGGGGGAAGGGTATGGATATAGTGCTTGTTAATGTATATGGCCCCAATCACGACTGCCCTGAATTTTTTGCCACGCTCGCGGACAAACTCAATACACATCGGGAGGGACAATTGCTATGGGGTGGAGACTTTAACCTCGTCAGAAATCCAAATATAGACCGCTCGGGGGGTCCTGAGAGGCGCATCTCTACTTCAGCTAGGATGCTGGATGACGTCATGCTGAACCTGGACCTGTGGGACGTATGGCGTTCACGACATCCGACCAGAGGGGGCTTCACACACTATTCTGCCTACCACAATCTACACACCCGCATAGACTACTGGCTAGCTGCCTCGCTCTTAAGTGGAAAAGTTCGGAGCTGTACGATACTCCCTCGCACCCTGTCGGACCACTCCCCGCTTTTGTTGGCACTCGATGCCCCCAGAAGGTCCATCTCGCCCTTTACCTGGCGGTTCCCCCCTTATTCCTTGTTAGATCCGGTTTTTAAGGAGGAGATGGCTGAAGCCATAGAAACTTTTTTTGTAAATAATGTGGGCTCCGTGGAGAGCTATCAGGTAGTCTGGGAGGCCTTCAAGGTCTATATCCGCGGCATAGCTATGTACAAACACTCCGAGGTCCTGCGTTCACTGCGCAAACGTTTAGCAGATCTGGAACACAAACTCGGGGTCTTAGAGAACCGCCAACTCACGTGTGCTGATGATGCGGTGGCGCTGGAAATTAAAGAACGTCTGGGTGAGTACCATGAAGCAGCAGATGCCGAAATAAAGCATTTAGGCAAATATGCCACAGCGCGAGTGTATGGCGAGGGGGAGAGACCGGGAGCGGTGCTGGCCCAGTTACTCAGAAGACGGAGAGACAAAACGCAGGTAGCCGAGATTAAAAATGCAGAGGGCGCTACGCTTAGGGAGGAACCGGAGATTGCAGAGCGCTTCCGGCAATATTATTCTGAATTATATTCTGCGCGCTGTACGGCGACGGAGGACGAAATCCTAGAATACCTCGCATATATAAAATTACCCTTCCTTACTAACTCCCACCGGGAGTTCTTAATGAGACCCATTGAAAAAGACGAACTGCATTTGGCCTTATCTAGTATGAGGGCGGGCAGCGCTCCTGGCGGAGACGGCCTCACAGTAGCCTTCTACAGAGCGTATCTTGACCTTTTGTCCCTGCAGTTGATAGACCTATTCGATGATATGTGTGTTACGGGTTCTATGCCCCCCTCGATGAGAGAGGCCATCATAGTCGCTATCCTCAAACCAGGTAAACCATTGGAGGAGTGTAGCTCATACCAACCTCTTTCGCTCCTCAATGTCGATACTAAACTGTTTGCAAAAATTTTGGCTAACAGACTGGTGCCTCTTATCCAGCAGCTGGTTGCCCCAGAGCAAGCTGGGTTTGTCCCGGGCAGGAATCTAACTTATAATTTGCGCACAGTATTTGGAGCCCTGCAGCACACTCGCCAGGAGACTAAGGCCGTGGCGGTCTTCCTGGACATGGAGAAGGCCTTCGACTCCGTCGAATGGCCCTTCCTGAGGCAAGTGCTGACCAAGATGGGACTGGGCCCTGTTTTCTTGCAATTGATTGGTGTACTCTATAACTCACCCACTGCCAGAATCAAACTAGGGAATCTGGTAACGGATCCGATCGACATTACTAGAGGGACCAGACAGGGCTGCCCACTGTCACCCCTGCTATACGCGCTGGTTGCTGAACCGTTGGCCTGCGCGCTGAGAGAATACCATGGTAACCAAGGTATTAGATTCCCCAACTACAACCTAATTGTGTCTACCTACGCTGATGACACGCTACTATATGTGCGGGACCCGGAGCGTCACTTATCCTCGGTATTGCGAGAGGTAGTTCGCTTTGGATCTCTGTCGGGACTTAGAGTCAATTGGCCAAAGTCCATTATCTTTCCAATTACACCTGCTACGACCCCATTTGAACCGGACTACCCGCTTCAATGGTCTTCGGAGGCGATTAGATACCTGGGTCTCCAAGTGCATACAAACTCTGAGGTTGTGTTCAGAGAGAACTACGGCACAACTGTCAGTAAATTGGAAGAAGACATCGATCGCTGGATTAAGCTACCCCTGTCCTTGTTAGGAAGAATCTCCCTTTTGAAAATGGTGGTCCTACCACGTTTACTATTTCTGTTTGTTAACATCCCTATGGTGTTGCCTAGAACCTTTTTTCATCGGATCACATCGTTGATGATGCGGCTAGCCTGGGCGGGTAAACAAGCTAGGGTCAAATGGCAGACTCTCACGCTGCCATACCACATTGGGGGCCTTGGCGCTCCTGACTTTGACTTATACTATAGAGCTGCGCAGAGTGCGCATGCTTATTACTGGATGCACGGCCCGCTGGACACCCCGCACCTACGTATAGAAACGCTCACCGCGGCTCCGCAGCCACTACCTACCACGTTATTCAAGACCGCTGACCGCAGAACAGGTATCCTTGACTCTATCAATACCACGTGCCATGCCTGGCAACGTTTGCTGCAGCTCCAGGCAGGCGCAATCCTATACTCACCTGTCACGCCAATTGAGTGGTGCAGTTGGTTACCACCTTGTTCAGATAGAGGAGTCTTGCGGGTGCTGAAGTCATTGGCCATCTCTGCTGCGGGCGATCTATTTCACGACGGTGTTGCCACGACATGGGAGGACCTGTTGACCCCGGACGTGGCCCCTACCCCTCTCGCGTGCTTCCAGTTCCTTAGAACAAGGCATGCTCTTCTAAATATACTAGGGGAGAACCTCATCGAACCCCCGGAGTTCACTGCCCTGACATACATCATAAATGCGAAATCCCCGCAACGCGGTTTCTACTATATATAAGTTGTCGATGGCACATAGAGCTAACCACTACACTAAAGCCAGGCTAGAATGGCAGAGAGATCTACAAAGGGACATTGATGATCCCATGTGGACGTACTGCTGCACTAACACAAAACGCATCTCTCTGAACGGAAGACACCGACTGATTCATTTTAAATATTTAAATAGAGTGTACTACACTCCAGAGAGGTTACATAGATATGGGTTGCGGGATGACCCAGTATGCGACCGTTGTAAGGCACAGATAGCCGACTTCTTGCACTTGGCCTGGTCCTGCCCCGGAATCTACACTTACTGGGAATCCGTTTTTCGTGAGCTGGAAAAAGTGACAGCCTTGGTCCTATCCCTAGACCCAGCTCTGGCCTTGTTAGGATACTCTAAACAGATCCCTAAGGGGGCGCGCAGACTAGTGGACATGGGGCTTCTGATTGCTAAGAGGAGGGTGGCTATCTGCTGGCTTCGTGGTCCCACACCTACGATTGCCCAGTGGTCACACGACATGTTGTACTGCAACACACAAACAGAAAACTTCAGTGACCTTCTCCCCCCGCGGAGCCAACCTAAAAATTTCTGGGGTCTGTACACAACATACTTATCCACTAGAGAGACGGACACAGCGCTTAGCAACCACACCCCAGAGGCACGGAGTGACAATACCCTGAACATATAAGCTAAACGTACAGGGTCTCAGAGGTCCACGCAACATCGCTACTGCTAGATTTGTATTTTCTTTGTGGTGTTTCCAGATGGCGACCCCTGCATTGGCGGGGCGAGCTTAGTACGGGGGTGGGGATGCAATGTGGGGTTCCAAAATTAACATGTGTAAAGATCTCGTCGCCGACATGAAGGATCACGGATTTGCCACTTCTTGACTGTACGCCGTGTGCTCTAGATGGTTTTTTTTTTTTTTTTGTGAAAAGATGTAATGTTGTTTTTTAAGTTTTTTGTATTGAATTTAATAAAAAAAAAATTAATAATAAAAAAAAAAAAAAAATTTCTTGACAAACAGCTTGAGGTGTTTCATGAAGCCTAACAGCATGGTAATCTGCCACTGTCGATGAGGGAAGCCATCATAGTTATGGTGTTAAAACCCTACAAGGACCCAGTGGACTCATCATCCTATAGACCTTTGTCTATAATGAAGATTGACATCAATATTCTTTATAAAATAGTAGTGAATAGGATGAGGGGAAATGTAGGGAGTCTAGTGAATGAGGACAAAACCATTTCTATATTGGAACGCAGCACCTCAATGAATATATGCAGACTAATCGATGTATTGTGTGGTACTATACACGTGGAAGAGGATGCCACTCTCATTGCCATAGATATAGAGATGGCATTTGATTCCCTGAAATGGGAATATATGTTTGAGACCCTGAAAGAATATGGACTTGGGAAGAGTTTCTGGGATGTTTCTAACTCTTGTACACTAATCCCACAGCTAGATTAAAAACATGCAACATAATATGTGATGGTTGGATTGTGGAGCATTGCACCCGACAGGGGTACCTTCACTCAACAATGTTGTTTGCACTGGTACTAGAACCCTATGTGATAGCGCTTATGAACAATTTACGGGGCTGGGGAATCAAAGAGGCTGGGGTTGAGAATATTGTGTCAGCATACTCTGAAGGCACACCGATCTCTGTTACCCGCCCACAACGAGTAGTCCCGCTACTCCTGAGGGAGCTTGATATGTTTGAGAGGGTATCGGGCCTATTACACAAACTGTGGCAAATCTCTAATTTTCCAACTGGGAGATCTACAAAGCAAAACCCATAACTGATCTTCCTGTGGTTTGGGTTTCAGATGGGAAACAAGCAAACTCCCTTACTTGGACATGCAGGTAGCCCATACACTGGAGAAATTATACACATACAATATGGGCAAGATCAATCAAGGTCTAGGTGGGTCGGTTAGGTTCTGAAATTCACTCCCTCTCTCAATTATAGGATGTATTGCTCTTGTTAAAATGGTGTTGTTGCCCAGATGCCTGTACGTGGTCTAAAACTCTCTGTAACCTATTCCCAGACAAACTTCAAGGGAGCTTGATAAATGGGAGAGAACTCTAGTATGGGCTAGTCAATGGAGCTGAGTTAAGTTGAGCACACTTATACTGGGATGGGTGGAAGGAGGCACTTCCAGATTTAGAATTATATTGTTTGCAAGTCAGGTTCAGCATGTGGTAAAATGGTGCTCCCACAATGATAACTGAAAGAAAAACTACTACAAGGCTCAAATAATACAAAACCCCAACCAGTGCTGATGAGGAGAGAGGAGGTGATACCTCCAATCTACCCCTACCAGATAAGAAGGTGGGAAGGGTGCACAGACAGAATATCGAGTTGTGAATATCGAAGTGCCAGAATATCGAGTTGTGAATATCGAAGTGGCATAATATCGACTGCAAGAATATCGTGGACCAGAATATCGACTTGAAGGTAAGAAATATCGTTTTCTGTAATATCGAAGTCAGTAATATCGTTTGTAAAAATATTGTTGTTAATAATATCGATATTTATATTAGTGTTCTGTATTTTAGTATGTATGTTAAAAGTATGTAATCTAATTTTTTTGTATAAGTATAGCTGTTTTTTTAATGTATGTGTGAAATTTCTAGAATTGATTATTTTTATGTTAATTACATTTTGCGTATTTTAGTTCTGTAGCGGGTTGTGGGTTTATAGAGGAATAGGGTGGGAAGTAATTTAATTATATTAAAGTAATTAATAATTTTTATTTGTTAGTATTTATAGTAAAGATTTTATTAGTTAATTATTAATTGGTTATCAAATTTTATTAATTCATTAATTGATAATTATGTTAATTGTGTTATTTTTTTTAGGAGTGGGTTGTGGGTTTATAGAGGAATAGGGTGGGAAGTAATTTAATTATAATAAAGCAATTAATAATTTGTATTTATTAGTATTTATAAATAATGTTTTATTAATTAATTATTAATTGGCTATCGAATTTTATTAATTAATTAATTGATAATTATGTTAATTGTGTTATTTGTTTTAGAAGCGGGTTGTAGGTTTATAAGGGAATAGGGTGGGAAGTAATTTAATTTTAATAAAGTAATTAATAATTTTTATTTATTAGTATTTATTTTATATTTCGATTTTATAGTGTTGTTTGTGGTAATTCATTTATTATTAATTCATTATTAATTGTTTGTTAATTATAATGAATTAATTGGTAATTATGTTAATTGTGTCAATTATGTAGGAGTTGTTTGTGCGTTTATAGGGGAATATGGTGTGAAGTAATTTATTTAAAAATAATTAATAATTCATTTCTTGATTATAATTAATTTATATTAAATATAGTTATTTGTTTGTAAAATGTTTTTTAAAATGTTTATAAATTGTTTGTAGTTAATTTTTAGTACTTTTTAACATTAAAATATTCTATCTTTTGTAATTTTTTATATTTTTATATATTTTTTATTTTTGTGTTAACAATTTTTGTATTGTAGTTGGTATTTTTTATTTTTTTTATTTTTATTTTATTTTTTGAGAAATATTAATTTTAACCCTCAGCTATCCAACACCTTCCCTACTGTTGCACTCTCTGGAGTGGGAATAGAAATTTTTACCCTTCGCTATCAAACACTTTCCCTACTGTTGCACTCTCTGGAGTGGGAATAGTAATTTGAAGTCCTCCGCTACCCAACACTTTCTCTACTGTTGAACTCTCTGGAGTGGGAATAGTAATTTTTACCCTTTGATATCCAACACTTTCACTACTGTTGCACTCACTGGAGTGGGAATAGTAATTTTTCCCCTCCGCTATCCAACACTTTCCCTACTGTTGCACTCACTGGAGAGGGAATAGTAATTTTTACACCTACGCTATCCAACACTTTCCCTTCTGTTGCACTCACTGGAGTGGGAATAGTAATTTTTACCCCTACGCTATCCAACACTTTCCCTACTGTTGCACTCTCTGGAGTGGGAATAGTAATTTTTACACCTACGCTATCCAACACTTTCCCTACTGTTGCACTCACTGGAGTGGGAATAGTAATTTTTACCCTTCGCTATCCAACACTTTCCCTACTTTTGCACTCTCTGGAGTGGGAATAGTAATTTTTTCCCCTACGCTGTCCAACACTTTCCCTACTGTTGCACTCACTGGAGTGGGAATAGTAATTTTTACCCCTACGCTATCCAACACTTTCCCTACTGTTGCACTCACTGGAGTGGGAATAGTAATTTTTACCCCTACGCTATCCAACACTTTCCCTACTGTTGCAGTAATTGCAGTGGGAATAGTAAATTTTTACCCCTACGCTATTCAATAATATTACTACTGTTGCACTCAATGGAGTGCAAAATGTAAGTTTAAAAATGTATAAATATTTTAATATTTTATTTTGTAATATAATGTTTTTATTATTATATTTTGTTATAGGTGTATGTATATATATATATTTGATAGTTAATTTTTATATATTTATAATATTTTAAAATAAATTAAAGTTATTAGTTTATTAATTATTTTAAAGTAAATATACATTTATATATTAAATTTTATATATGTACGTATACATTTTTTTAAATTAAATTTGTTTATTATATTTTTTTTAATGTATATTATATCTAAGTAATTTTTTTAGTTCATTTTATAATATAATTGTTTTAACATTATTTTTTATATATAAAAACGATATTTTTGTCATTTACATTTTAAAGATAGGATGCCGATATTTTGACTATCGATATTTTTACATCGATATTTGTGAATGTAGATATTTTTGTCTTCGATATAATGTCAGTGATTCGGTGGGAAGGACATGGGGCATGGCAGTGAAGAGAGTCCTAAGACAAGCTCCATTGTAAAAGGAATTGGACATTTGGTGGCTACAGCCCTTCAGGCCGATATCTTGAGACATGGTGGTGAGTCGCTGGAGGGAGGTTGGTTATGTCACCCTACGGGACTTATAACCTGTAGACACTTTTATCACATTCACTGAAGCCCAGGAAGCATTCGGGATGCACACCTCCAAGTTCCTTCAGTATGCCAAACTGGCAGGAATTCACAGATAAATCTGGTCAGGCTTTCCACGGGCACCAGGCTCTTCCAAACCCTTTAAACCATATTATGCATAGGTCAGGGTACTTGGCAGGTCTTCTTTCTTCAAAAAAGCATTACAAATGCATGTAAAAAAAATCCTCTTGTGGGTAAAACTGCACTAGGAAGAGGAGAAGGAAACACCTATTACAGATGCAGAGCGGGTAAAAGCCTGTTCCCAAGTAAGGGAGATCTCAAGTAATGCACAACTTAAATTAATACATTCGAATGCTCATCACTGTATTTACCTTGATCTAGCAAAGCTCTGTAAAATATACCCAGAGAAGTCATCCTTATTTCTGCAATGTGGGAACATAGATACATTCTTGTTTGACATGATATGGTCCTGTAGGGATTCTCAGTTTACTGAGTGCATATTATACCGAACTTACGTAAAATCACATTCCTGTCCCTGGAACATACATGTTGCAAAGTGAAAGTATTATGTTGTATGGCAGGGGTGCCTTACCATGTAATAGTAGCATAATACACAAAGATGGACCCCTCTCAGTACAACTTCTCTTAGTCCTGGTAGAGTGGCAAAGAGCAGACAAGCTACTTAGAGGAACATGTGCTAAGCATTTCACATCATCAACATGGACGATAAGTAATTGACATGACCCGAGAGAAATCTGACACCAATTTATAAAAATAGCTCTGATCTTTATATATATTTTAGACACCAAAACAAAATCAATGCATGCAGTATAACCAGAAATATCAATTTCAAAGCATTAAATAAATCAGTACTTTGCAATGTGAAAACATTAATGTTGCGGTCAATGGGAAAAACACATATATACATTTGGTTACTTAGGGGCCGATTACGATGGCGGGCGGAAAAGCGCCCGGACCGCCATGGTAGCGGGAAACAACCGTCCGCATGTACCGCGGGAAAACCGGCGGTCCGATTAGGATCAACCGCCAGGAAAATCCGACCGCGGCAAAACGATGCCAGGAAAGACCGCCGGTAGCGTACGGAGCATGCGAAAATCAGTCCGCGGCGGTCGGATTCGCGGCGGAAAAAGCCCAAACCGCCGCACGGCCAACGGATTGACCGCACGTGGAATTAGGATACCACCAAGGTGACAGCGGAATGATCCGCTGTTTCCGACCGCCGCGATCGCAAACAGTGATGAATGGGAGAGCCGGCGGAAGGGCGGTGGTATAGCCACCGCCGCGGGCGCTCCGGAAAATTCATTGCGTCCAAACAAAAAGTACACACAACATGCCCACCAAGTGTACCCAGCAACTTGCCGCAGCCCCAAAAAATATCTAATACACCCCGATGACACATCCCCATGGCAAGTTAAAAAACCACAAATCCCAGGTCAACCCACACAACACACCTGACATCAATACACCATTTTGACACACCCACATAGCTGAGTATAAATCTAGCCCCTTCCCTGACCACAATCCTTTGCAATACTCCACCACTGAAGGAACCAAGCCTACAGCACAAAGGAGGGGCAAACCACCACACAACTCACCAGCACAACAACACACACACACACCACTTACATCACCACCACCACTCTTACACCTTCACTTCCAACCCCTTTGCACACCACACACCATGGCACAGAAGAAAATGCCCAAATTCACTGACAATGAGTTGTCAGTCATGGTAGACGAGGTAATCAGAGTAGAACCACAATTGTTTGGAAGCATGGTCCAACAGACACCATTAGCCACCAAAACACTAATGTGGGAAAGGATAGTCCGCAAGGTCAATGTAGTAGGGACTGTCCCACGCAACAAGAATGAGATCGTGAAGCGGTGGCATGACCTCAAGAAAAAGGTGAAAGAGAGGAACAACAAGAACCGTGAGCTGGCTCAGAGGACTGGCGGTGGCCCTCCCATTCCACCAAGAACATTCACCGCATGGGAGGAGAAGGTGCTTGCCATACTGCATCCAGAGAGTCTCACAGGAATACCCGGGTGAGTGGAGGCTGGTAAGTAACAACAAATGTCCACCATCACACTGCTATGTACTGTCTTGCACAACCACAAAGCTACACCTCCTAGGCCCAAATGCCTCCATGTGCACCACACACTCCCCAACACATGTCTCACAGATCTAACATTCACTCCCTCTGAATCACCCCAAAGGTAGCTAGCAACATTCCCAGAGTTGCATGTGCACAGGCAGCCAGCACTACAACTCCCACCAGGCCCCCTGTCCCAAAGCACACCAGGATGGAGCACTCCCCCACCCCACCCAGAAGCATGTGGCAGCCATTGCATTGATCACCTCCACCTAACAGGTAGGTAGCCATCTTAACAGGGAGGGGGTGGTAATGTCTCTGAAGCCTGCACTACAACTCCCACCAGGCCCCATGTCCCAAAGCACACCAGGATGGAGCACTCCCCCCACCCCACCCAGAAGCAAGTGGCAGACGTTGCATTCCCCTCATCAAACTAACAGGTAGGTATCCATCTTAACAGGGAGGGGGTGGTTGTGTCTCTGAAGCCTGCACTACAACTCCCACCAGGCCCCCTGTCCCAAAGCACACCAGGATGGAGCACTCCCCCCACCCCACCCAGAAGCATGTGGCAGCCATTGCATTGATCACCTCCACCTAACAGGTAGGTAGCCATCTTAACAGGGAGGGGTGTGTGTGGGTGGAAAGCCAGCACTACAACTCCCACCAGGCCCCCTTGTCCCACAGCTCAGCAAGATGGAGCACTCCCCCCACCCCACCCAGAAGCATGTGGCTGCCATTGCATTGATCACCACCACCTAACAGGTAGGTAGCCATCTTAACAGGGAGGGGGTGGTTGTGTCTCTGAAGCCTGTACTACAACTCCCACCAGGCCCCCTGTCTCTAAGCACACCAGGATGGAGCACTCCCCCCCACCCCACCCAGAAGCAAGTGGCAGGCATTGCATTCCCCTCATCAAACTAACAGGTAGGTAGCCATCTTAGCAGGGAGGGGGTGGTTGTGTCTCTGAAGCCTGCACTACAACTCCCACCAGACCCCCTGTCACAAAGCACAACAGGACGGAGCACTCCCCCACCCACCCAGAAGCATGTGGCAGCCATTGCATTGATCACCTCCACCTAACAGGTAGGTAGCCATCTTAACAGGGAGGGGTGTTTGTGGGTGGAAAGCCAGCACTACAACTCCCACCAGGCCCCCTTGTCCCACGGCTCAGCAAGATGGAGCAGTCCCCCACACCCAGAAGCATGTGGCAGCCATTGCATTGATCACCACCACCTAACAGGTAGGTAGCCATCTTAACAGGGAGGGGGTGTTTGTGGGTGGAAAGCCAGCACTACAACTCCCACCAGGCCCCCTTGACCCATAGCTCAGCAAGATGGAGCACTCCCCCACACCCAGAAGCATGTGGCAGCCATTGCATTGATCACCTCCACCTAACAGGTAGGTAGCCATCTTAACAGGGAGGGGGTGGTTGTGTCTCTGAAGCCTGCACTACAACTCCCACCAGGCCCCCTGTCCCAAAGCACACCAGGATGGAGCACTCCCCCCACCCCACCCAGAAGCAAGTGCCAGACATTGCATTCCCTTCATCAAACTAACAGGTAGGTAGCCATCTTAACAGGGAGGGGTGTTTGTGGGTGGAAAGCCAGCACCACAACTCCCACCAGGCCCCCTTGTCCCACAGCTCAGCAAGATGGAGCACTCCCCCACACCCAGAAACATGTGTCAGCAATACCCCTCAACTGTGTCACAGAACAGGTAGGTAGACAGTGCATGCACCCTGCCATTCCTCTCAAAAAGTATGGAGCCATACGACCACACCAGCCCTCACGTCCCACCCAACTTGGCAGAGATCCATTAGCCACTTCCAGTGTGCAGACAGCTTAACGTATGTAACTGTCTCAGAAATTGGGGGGCGGAGCTTGCTCGCGACCAAGATGGCCGCCTGAGCCGAGCGCTCCGTTCAGCCGTCCAAATATCCGCCAATAATCCTGCAACTGGGCGCAATCTGCTGCGGGTCTCTGCGCCTCTTGTGCTCCGGAGCCCCGGGGCAGTGTCTGGCGAGGTTTCTGACCGCGGCGTTGACCCTGGGACTGCGACTGGGGAGACGCTCGGGGAGCCGACGGGACTAGGCCTCAGACCCCAAGCTCAAGTGCGTGCGAGGGCGGCACGTACGCATTGGTGCGGACCTCCGGGCCGGCGGCGGGCCCCTAGGGAACGGTAATCTGAGACCCTGTGGTGAGCGCCCTGCCATCAACTGCAGTGCCTTGGGACTCGACGGGGCCCGTGCGGCAGTCCTGTGTGTTGGTCCTGATAGATCGCAGAGGGAAGCACACCGTGAAGAGGAAGTTGTAGCGGGCATCTAGAGCGGACTGGGCCCGTAAGCCTCTGGCAATATCGGCGAACTTCACCCTTCCTGCATTGAACTGCGGAGGCTGTATGGGCTCTGTATTGTGACGACTGCGGGACTGTACCGACGGGGGGCCTGCGTATGAAGCTGGCGCACTAACCAGGAGGGACACACGCGGCCCCTACAACTCGGCCGCTGGGGTGGTGAGTACACTTCAGCGGTGTGATTGACCCCAATGGTGGGGGGGATTGGAACGGACCCTGGCAGACATAGAGCCGAGCTGCGAGGCCCTCTGGGGATGATGGTGGACTGCCAGCGCGACGCCCACTAGGGTGGGTAACTGACGCCCAGCGACATCGGCGGGGACTCGGGGTGCCTTCCCCCCGCGAACTGCACTTTGACCAGAGAGCGCCTGGTAGACCGGACGCTACACTACAGGATGGTGGCGCTGCCCAGAGCCCTTGTGATCTCTGCGACAGGGGGTGACGATTGTAGCTCCTATACCACGAGAGGCTGATCCGGGACAGGGGTGTTCCCTGGTAGACCGTCTCGGACACCGGTAGTGCTACTGCCCTACTACAACAACACGGTGAAGCGCACAAAAGGGCAGCCATGCAAGGTCGAGATGGGCCGTGTGGACAGAGCCCAACCAAAACTCTCGTTTGACCAGAGGCGGTCCAAGTCCAGTGACGCTTCCATTGAGAACGGGGCCGGAGAACAGGTCCATCCTCCAGCTGAATCTGACCAGGACATTCGTGGTCTACTCCTGACAATGGAGAAGAATCTGCAAGGGGGCATCACGTCCCTTGGCACCAAGATGGACGCGTTGTCCTATAGGATGGATCATATGGCGGAAAGACTGGACAAGCATGCTGAGAGGCTCGATATGGCGGAGCGTCGGCTAACGGAGACGGAGGAAGCCCAGACCACCCTGGACACTGACCATATGCAGCTCGGTGGGATCCTGAAAGTCTTACAGGACAAAACAGAGGACTTGGAAGCGCGTTCCAGGCGCTGTAATCTTCGCGTCACGGGCCTCCCCGAGTCTACACAGACGGGAAATATGGAACTCTTCATGGAGAGACTCTTGAAAACTTTGTTGGGCGAGGACTCGTTCTCCAATATGTTTGTGGTGGAGAGTGCGCACCGATCTCTGGGCCCCAGGCCGCCTCCGGGAGCTGCCCCTAGGCCAATCATCGCAAAGCTACTCAACTATCGGGATCGGGATGTTGCCCTGAAGTTGGCCAGAGAGAAACAGCCATTGAGATTTGAGGGGTCCACAATATCCTTGTTCCTGGATTTCACGATTCGAGTCCAGGAGGCAAGACGCCAGTTTGCCCCCATGAAGAAACAGCTCCGTGAACTAGGGGTGGACTATGCCATGCTCTACCCAGTGAAATTTTGAGTCAACCGGCAGGGCCGCTCGCACATTTTCATGGACCCGAAGGCATTGCAGGCGGCAATCAAAGACTGGACGAGAGAGAAGCGACACAGCCCAGAGAAGCAGCTCCTCGATGAAGCTGCGGGAGGACTGCTGGATGAATAGGACTAGCTGCTTATGGGTGACATTGTCCAATAAGCATGAGCGGGTAGTTTCTGGTTGGGAGGGAGTGCTGTAGGGATGGTCCTAAGGGTGATCCTGTGGTCCTTTACTTCCCCCTAACCCGCTGCCAAAGTTTGTACGTTGTTCCATTTGGTGGCCATCTTGGGCTGGGGGGGATGTGCTGGGTCCCTTTATCTCCCCCTCCAACTCCTTTCCTTCTCGCTGCTCCTGGTCGGCCCTGGTGTGAGATGACTGCGGGGATTAGCGTGCTTTTCACTCTCCTCAGGTAGAAGTTCTTTAGTTAGATGAAAACTCTGAGGCCCCCCGGGGGATATCCGTGCTTTCCCTTTGCGATAACGTGTAGTATAACGTAGTGGTTACAGATACTGTAAAATTGTGGGATTGTGTGAAGTCCCGATGTTATATAATGAGATCCAGTTGCATATATTTGCTCGGACGGTGTTCGGAGGGTGACCTTATCTGTCTCTAACGCTTCTGTATCGCTGGGCGAGCAACATCCACCCTTGCGTGAAACACACTGGGGACTGTTCTTATTGTTGGGAGGGGGGCGGGACGGTGCTACTGGGGGAGGGATGGGGTCGCGGCCATGTTGAGGGAGGGCTGGCGTGGGAGGGGGGAGGAGGATTTTTGAGCTTTGTATTGTTGTTATGTGCGGGAGTTGTGAGTGATTCTATCTCTCCGAATGCTAGGTATAGAGGGGTGGTATCGTACAGGCTCTGTTGGGGTTGGCCTGCTGTGGGCGAGGGGGTGGGAATGTTTTGAAACTGACTTTTGACATATTCTTAGCGGTGCTGACCTCTGTAGTGCAAAACTGTAGCGATGTGGACGTGTTGGGTCTGACATTGGGGCCCCGGGGCCTGCGGTTCCCTCATGGCGGATAGAGCTGAGACCCATCCTGCCAACCCTCCAGATTCTGTCGCAGTCCTCACATAGAATGTACGTGGCCTTAATGACCACAGAAAAGCCCGGAAAATTTTAAGTTTCCTATATAGGCATAATATCGATATTGCTCTCCTACAGGAGACTCACCTACCGCTTGATAGTCCCATATTGCGCACTAGGGGGCTCCTCGGCAACGTCCACGCTGCCGGATTTACCACACATGCTAGGGGGGTCCTGACATGGGTCAACCCAAAGACTGACACCCTTGGAAACGGACAGAGAGGGTCGGTTTGTTCTCACCAAATGCTGCGGCAAGGGGCTGGAGTTGATCCTCCTTAACGTATATGGACCCAACTACGACAATCCCGACTTTTATAGTAAGATGACGGACCTGTCTCACCTCCGTGACCCTGGTCATGCCTTGTGGGGAGGGGACTTCAACTTCATTAGGGACCCAGCTTTGGACAGGTCGGGTGGCCCGGACAGACGCGTTTCTGCTTCGGCTAGGGAGGTGGAGTCCTCGTTGATCCGACTGGACATGTGCGATGTCTGGCGCGCCCGGCACGCGGGGCAGGGTGGATATACACACTACTCTGCGTTTTATAAAGTCCATACCAGAATCGACTACTGGTTCGCTTCCAGAGGCCTACTGCCCCACGTCCGGACTTGTACGATTCTGCCGCGCACGTACTCTGATCATTCACCCCTACTCTTGGTCCTTGCTCCCCCCAAGAAGCGTATTCCCCCCTTCCTGTGGCGCTTCCCGCCTTACTCCTTGCTAGATGCTGTTTTTAAGGAAGATATTGCAACGGCCATTGAGACTTTTTTTGAGACCAACGTGGGATCAGTTGACTCATTTCAAACTATTTGGGAGGCTTTTAAGGTATATATCAGGGGGGTGGCAATTTCTAAGCATGCGGGAGTACTCAAATCGATACGCAACAGGCTAACGACCCTTCAACGCAGAATAGGGGAGATAGAGGCCTCCATGCTCAATGGCACTAGTGACGCGCTTAACCTAGATCTGACGCAGACACTACAGGAATACCATGCTGAGGCCGACTCGGAAATTAAACATCTCGGGAAGTATGCCACTGCTCGTGTCTACGGCGAGGGAGATCGCCCGGGGGCGGTCCTTGCGCAGCTCCTTAGGCAGCGTAGAGACTGTGGGGCGATCCCGGAAATCAGAACTCCCCCTGGAGACTCGATCCTTACGAAGGACCAAGTGGCGGAGCAATTCCGACAATACTATGAGGAGCTCTACGCCTCGAGGGGCTGCAGTCCCGACGAGCAAATTTTAGACTATTTGACACACATAAAACTCCCGTGGTTGTCCAATGAGCATCGAGAGTTCCTGATGAGACCGATCGAAAAGGATGAAATAGTCCTAGCTCTCTCTGGTATGAGGGCGGGGAGTGCGCCGGGAGGAGATGGCCTCACTGTAGCCTTTTACAAGGCGTTCACTGACCTACTGCTGCCTCACTTGCTCGAATTGTTCACTGATATGTGTACCATTGGCACGATGCCCACAACTATGCGGGAGGCGATTATAGTGGCTATCCTAAAACCGGGGAAGCCTCCTGATGAATGCGCCTCATATCGCCCTCTGTCCCTGATGAACGTGGACACCAAAATATTTGCGAAACTGCTAGCGAATCGTTTGGCGCCACTTGTCACGACGCTGGTTGCCCCGGAGCAGGCCGGATTTGTTCCCAGCAGAAATCTGACATATAATCTGCGCACGGTCTTCGCTGCCCTCCAGCATACTAGGCCGGAGGTACCAGCAGTTACGGTTTTTTTAGACATGGAGAAGGCATTCGATTCGGTCGAGTGGCCCTTCCTGTGGCAGGTCCTCAGGCGTATGGGGGTGGGTGAGGTGTATTTACAGCTCCTGGGGGTTCTGTAGTCTTCCCCCGCGGCGCGTATAAAAATAGGGACCCTGGTTACTAATCCTATACGTATATGCAGGGGCACGAGACAGGGATGCCCCTTGTCCCCGATTCTCTATGCCCTGGTCGCAGAGCCCTTGGCGTGAGCTCTGCGGGAGTATCATTGTCATAGAGGCATCCGCTTTCCGACCTACCGCTTGATTGTCTCTACCTATGCGGATGACACGCTGTTGTATGTCAGAGACCCAGGGGTCAACCTCTCGCCGATTTTACGTGAGGTGGTACGATTTGGCTCCTTGTCTGGCCTTCGTGTCAACTGGCACAAGTCCATTATGTTCCCCCTGACGCCTGCCACGGCGGTCTTTGACCCGGAATATCAACTGCAGTGGTCCACTGAGGCGGTGAGATACTTGGGGATCAGGCTGCATACTGACTCCGAGGTGGTTCTCAGAGAGAATTATGGGGTTGCTATTTCCAAGTTGGAAGAGGATATTACTCGATGGGTGCGTCTCCCGTTATCGCTGATGGGCCGGGTCTCCCTTATGAAAATGGTGGTACTACCGCGCTTTCTCTTCCTCTTTGCGAATATACCACTGGTGCTGCCCCGGGTTTTATTCCAGCGTCTACAGTCCTTAATGATTCATTTGGCCTGGGCAGGCAAGCAACCGCGCGTTGCCTGGCACATATTGACATTGCCCTATTCGTGTGGTGGGCTGGGTGCTCCTGATCTAGAGGTATATTATAGAGCGGCTCAAAGTGCCCAGGCATATTACTGGATTCATGGTCCGTTTGATATTCCGCACGTACGGATAGAGACTCTTGTTGCTGCCCCTAGGCCTCTCCCTGCCGTGCTGTTCACCCCCCCGGACAGACGCACAGGCATATTGGACTCGCTGAACTCGGTTGCCCATGCCTGGCATTATTTATTGTCGGCTCAGGCGGGCAATATTTTGTACTCCCCAGGAGCCCGTCTTGAGTGGTGCCATTGGCTGACAGCGTGCACGGACAAGGGGGTTATAGTCGCTTTACAGGAGCTAAATGTCCATACCATAGGGGACCTCTTTGTAGAAGGCACAGCACACACGTGGGAGGACATGCAGGGAGGGGAAGTTGCCCCGGCGCCCCTTGCCCAATTCCACTTTTATAGAATCAGGCACGCCCTTAAGGACCTACTGGGCGAGGACATGGCAGAACCCCCCGAGGTTGTCGCCCTATCTGCTGTTATTGGTGCGCGGACGCCTGCTAAGCTGGTCTCTAAGATTTACCGCATTGCGGTATCGGCTAGGAGTAGCGGTTATGTTAATCCAAGGCTGGCCTGGCAGCGTGATTTACAGGTGGACCTTACCGACGATAAATGGTACTACTGCTGCGAAAGCACTAAGCGAGTCTCGCTGAATGGCCGGCATAGACTCGTCCATTTCAAATTCCTAAACAGGGTCTATTATACGCCGGAAAGCCTACATAGATATGGGTTGCGTGATGAGTCTCGCTGTGAAAGGTGTGGTGAGCAAATTGCTGATTTTTTCCATTTAGCTTGGTCTTGTCCGGAGATTGCCCGTTTCTGGGGGCTGGTGTTCACAGAAATTAATCGTATCACGGAATTGACGCTGACCCCAGACCCGTTCTTGGCATTGCTTTGGTACTCTAAACCCCTCCCCAAAGTGTTGCGACGACTGGTCGACATGGCATTGCTTATAGCAAAAAGGCGCGTTGCGATCTGCTGGATGCGGGGCCCTACGCCCACTATTGATCAGTGGGCCAAGGATATGATGTATTGTTGCACCCAGACTGAAAACTACAGCGAACTGTTACCCCCCCGCAACAGACCGAAGAACTTTTGGGTGCTCTACCAGACGAGCACGACGGGCGCGATAGACACTGACCTGGACACTCCCTCTGCCCCGCGGCTCCCGCTGCCCCCAGACCCTTAGCTTTATTTGTAACATCCTATTTCCACGACGCTGAGTGCACCAACTGACTGACTCGGAACTGTGAGGGTAGGGCCGGACCTGTAGAAAGAACTATGTTATTGAGGGGATTGCGTTCATCAGACACCTGTTGTAATGTACTTAATTCGCAAGCATGGTACTGTTATGATCGCTGCAGATTGGCATGCACTACTACAATTTGTGAAATATGTCAAGGTCTTTTGTTTGTTCTGAGTAAAATTTAATAAACATATGATTAAAAAAAAAAAAAACTGTCTCAGAAATTAAAGTGTGACTCACCAATTCACATGTTGGAGTAACTCAGGCACAATCATGCACAGCAGTGAATGCTATGTGTAAGTGACATGGTGGCAGAGCATCAAGGCCCATATGAAAACAAAACAAGCATGCCCATTTTCAAAAATAAAGCAAAGAACATGATATGACAGAGGGATGCATGAGACAACAATGGCTAGTACATGCCCAGAATGAAGAACTTACATGCAGAGCAAACAACAAAGATGCCTCACAAAAAGTTGTTGTGCTGCTGGTCGTTAGATGACGACATGTCCTTGTAATCACACAATCTGTATGTGGAGCATGGTATCTATTGACATGTCACACCATGGACAAGTAATGTAGGTACCTACACATCATGTCATGATGCTCAGTACCGTGCAGCCATACAAAGTGACCTCAATGTAAACTGTGTGGTGTATGACATGTAACGTCCAAACATCTAACACCAAGCTTGTGGGGTACACTTCAATGACCATTTCTCCTCTGTACTACAGGTGACCAGGAATTGACTGCTGCAGATGACAACACCAACCTGCAGAGCCAGTCTCCCCCCCCCTGGAACATGGAGGCCCGGATGCAGACTCCCTAAATTCCTCGGATGCGGACACAGAAGCTGGCCCATCTGGCGTGCCAGGGCGCAGCATGTCCCAGGCCCCCACTGTCCTCACCACCACCACCTCAGCAACATCAACTGCGCTGACCACTGCTGTAACGACTTGTGCAGCCACCACCACCTGTTGCGGGGATTCTGCACATATAAAGAGCTATGCACAGGAAAATAGGACCTCGGTGTATAGTGGTGTACCAACCATGCACCTTAGTACCCACAATTCCAATCCGACTAGCTTTAGCGTCTCATTCGTTCTCTGTACTACAGCGAAGCTACCAATGATTAGACAACCCAGAACACGGTCTCTCTCAGGACTCGTGGGAGCAAGAACACTCTTTCATCACTCACTCATACTTGTCCACAACGTGCGTAATAAGAGACACAGTATAGTTTAAAATGTTTATTTCAACTATCGTGCTCTAAGATAAAGTACACGTGCCAGTACTATCAGCATAATGCATAATGATAAGATAATAAGCATGGTTACAATTCCATAGAATACAAACGGGGACAGCATTTTATAAAGACAGTGGATATAGGGCTAAATGGCCTTACCACCCTCCCGTGCTATTAACTAGTTTATTATAAAAATAGAAGACCTCTGGGCTTTGTCAGGCGAACCCCCATACCTCAATATCTAGATGCAAGGTTTACATCATCAGACAAGCACAGCTCTTCTCCCTGGAAAGGTTTTTCTCCAAGTGCCACCAACAGGGAGATCACAATATAAAAAGCACACAAATTTCTCCAATGCAGCTGTACTGCGTGTTATGTCTAAGTGCGAGGGGCTGACCAGATCAGCAATAACAAGGGACGTTGTTTTTCGACCTTGTACATGGTGTGCAGACGAAACCCACAGGGAACATGAGAAAAGGTGAAAGGCAAAAAGGCAGACAGTTCTAATATAGCCGGGCACAAGCAGAGTCTGGAAAAACAAAGTCACAGAGTAACGTGTGCATAAAAGGCATCATGGCAGCCAGGCCTAAGCTAACTTAGCAATGTAGACAATGAGGCCACAAACCACACTACACCCTCCCCTGGTCAGTCCATAGGCCAAGACATAGGACGAAAACAGAGTTCAAATAGATGGAGCAGAATGTAAATGTCTATTTATGAAAAGTCCCCATGAATAGAAAAAAAAGTTCAGGATAAAAAAAAAACTTCCAGATAGGGCCAGAAATCAGGGCACTGAGAAAAAAATGCAGAAATGCAGTCCGCTGAAAGCGAAGGCCCCTAATCCAATAGAGTGTAAGTGCAGAAAACTGCCACACCTTCCAAGAGGACATCATTGGTATCGTCTTTAAAAAGAGATGCCATCCAGTTCAACAAATCAAAACTGCATTCATGTTCCTCATAATAGGGAGCAATGATCAGCATTGCGGGACAACTTGCGTGATACTCAATGTAATTTTGTTGTAGGAGATGCTGAGCAGCCGCACAGACATCCCATTGTGCCAAAACTCCAAGTGCAGCTGCACGCGCCATCAATCCAGCGCCGGAACAGTCCCGTTCATGGGCCACTAAGGGGCCCATCAACTGGCCAAAATCCGGGTCCGACAGAGACGTATTGAAGAGGCAAATATCCAAGGACCAAGAGAAAGGACATCGTAAGCAAGACATCACAGGTTGCACGCAAGTGAAATATGCAAAGCGAAAAGAAAGTTTATAGGACACACACCGAGTGTCGCCAATGGTAGGACGCCGAAGCTGAGGAGCATGCGTTCACGGAGCATCCGGAGTCGACCGTGGTCGAGCAGGCCCCCAGGAAGTGCAGCCATTGCGCAGCAAACAAATTAAAAGTAATATTCCAGCAGCTAAGGCTAGGAGCAATGGGAAGCCGCCAAAGAAGCTGGAAAAAATAGAATGAATAAAAGCCGGAATTACACCAAATATAGTTTTAAAGGAGGTAACAAGGCCAGAGCCCACAACTTTAAAAAAGTGCACAAGACCTTCGGTATTAGAAGCATTGAAAACGCGGTGAATTAGTTCACCGAAATGTTGTGGGAGGTTTGTGTTCAAAAGAGCCTGTATCTCACTGTGGGTACTAGCCACCTGGAGCACGAAGGTCTCCCGTGCAGAAGTGAGCATAACCTCCTGGTTCAATAATAGCGCCTTTATTCTGCTCAATTTATTGAAATCCGCCTTCAAAGTGAGTATGGAAGGCCAAATGGAACTATCTATCATGTCGTGCGGGGGTGGAAAAAGCACATTTTTGCAGCACACAACACGTGGGAAACTGTTACAATGTAGGGGATGCCGGCCTGCATTCCAGAGCAGTCTTGATTATTCAGAAGCAGATAGCTACCATTTGCAAGCACAGTGAAAGTAGGAGATATAACAGGAGCCGGAATGCCCTTTAAAACACAAGCAAGATTCGGAGCTGAAACATTACAAGCCCCGTGCAATTTAATGTTTTTACAAATTAGGGAATGACCCACAGTAGAATCGCAAGACTCTCCTGTGAGAAAAACCTCCTTTCCGTCCTAAGGCATCTGTACATGAAAGGCAGGGACCAAAGTTCATGCAAGAAGGCACTGCCTAAAGGCTGAAAACGGCCAACAGGATAATGTTTCATGCATGAACTGAACTCAAATAAAGAAAAAGGCAAAGCGATAACCCCGTGAACTAGCCACACTGCAGAGTCCAACTCCGCCACAGAGAATGGTAACGGCTCTATCTTTTCGATATGTAAGAGAGTGTATGTTGCATCTTTCATGGACATAAATTGCTGTTTTTCAGATAAATTAAACGGCAAGAATAAGGCAGACGTGTTTAAAAAATGCCAAGGAACTTTACCTATTTTCAGTGTTTGCAATGTCCATGCAAACTGCATTACTGAACGCAATTGATTCTGACCATGATATAACACAGACACATCATCTTGTACAATATCAACAACAGATGAAACAATATTCTCTAATGTGTAAATGCGGGAAGACAGTGTGTTAATACTATTGTCAACAACAGCAAGCACTTTTTCTAGATTTGCCTGATCGATTTCCCGTAAACGGGAAGCCGCTTCAATTTGCGAAAGCTTCCAAAGTTCATTGTAAGTCTCATAAATGAACCTTTTAGGTCGAGGACCACGAGGCCCTAGAACAAAATCGGACAGATCAATGTTGCATGATAGGAGTGATAAATGTTGTTTTACAGAATCTAATGAAGAGTGCTGCAACCACTGTTTACACAATTTACCAACAGAATAAGTTGTAACAGTACGAGAGTCAGAAAACCTTGGATCTGGCCTATCCTGTTTGTAACCAGGAGAAGAGTTATGAAAACGCAGTTGGCAGGTATTTGATGCCACGGGCCAAGCCAACCAGGGTGACTGAACAAACGCTGAGCTATTAAACGAATTGTTTTGAAACAAAGCTTGCAGATTGGCAAGGGAAATATTAAAATGCAAGCTGTCGTTGGGAGTGGAAGACAATACGGGAATGGAGGGTGCATTCAACTGTTTGGAAGTAGCCAAACCCCAACAGGTTGTTTGATAGATCGTACTATTTAAAAATAAAATCTGGGCCAGGATAAGGCAAGCACGGTGTAAGGCTTCCGTACTGTGTACCTACCATGATTTGGTGCCCCAAATAGATTTTAAGTCAATGGTGTCCTGCCAGTGCTCATAACCACCCACGGCTAATGCGTTCAAAAAGGAACTCGAATATAGCAATTTGGTGTGGGTCAACATGACCTTCTGAGTGGACGAAGTGTTCAATTTAAAATAATAGGACCCAGGGTTCGATCTATCAAAGTCTGTAAAGTAAGCAAATTTACTTTTAAGTGTGTGGGAGCTTCCTGGCAAAGGGGTCGGACAATGTTCCCATTGGGTGTAATTAAAATTACTCCAAAGTGTGCTTGGTTTATGGAGAAAATGGTTGCCCCAATGCTGGTAACAATATAAATCAGCATAACTTGCAGAATTTAAATACAAATCCTCAGCATTAAAAGCAGCATAATATTTCAAATCAGAGAATAACGATTCAACGGCATGCACATCCCAATCGTCAGAATGAATATTACTTTTCACCACATCACCCATGGAAACACGGAGGACATTCGGTACATTAATAATCTCGGTTGGTCCATGAATTTGGAAATTCACTGCATCCCATACGATGCCATCAGCGACTGGGAAAGCTGAAATGTTCACAAATGTGTGGTCACGCTTCATGATGTGAGAGGAAGAATGAGGAGCCAAAGTTCCAGCGACACAGTTCACCGCAGAGCGTTCTGGTAAATAGTGACCATTGATGAGCAAGAAAAAAACTGTCACAAAGCCCACGGACATGAACAGGAAAATCAGGAACAGTACCAACCAGATGTATGTCCTTGGTGGGACCAAAAAATTGTCTCTGAACCAGGATATAAAAATACTGAAGCTGGACGGGATAAGTGATGAGGTGGAAGCCGAATCAAAGGAAAGACGGGTAGGGCTCAGTGGTGTTGTAGGTAAATGAGCCACCGACTCGTTGGCGGGGTATGCATACTCGGTCTCCTCGTTGCAGGAGGAAGCCGGGAAGTTGAGCAGGCAATCAGGCAAATCGACCATCTCAATGGCAACATCAGTGTCTGTGTAGGATGGAGGGCCACAAACAGGAGTCCGTGAAAAGGCTGGACATGATACCGCAGGTGTCACGCTATTCAGGATCGGCCAGACGTTGTAACTTGACATTGTCCACTGAGATGTATCTGTTGTCTTTGCGACCAGGAAGCGGTGGTAAGATGACAGTACGAGTACCCTTCAAGCCAAGGACAGGAACCGGTGCACGATAAGAGGGGCCAAATTCTTTTTTGTTCTCCACCTTCTCTCGGACCAGATCTCCAACTTTCGAAAGCCAGCCGGCAACCGGAATCTGCAGCACAGCGTCAGTGGCTGAAGGCAAGTGTTCGTTAGCAAGTTTGTCACGGGTCTCTTGTAAGTCCTGCAACATAGTAGAATGATTATCTACGTCAAAGATTGCGGCAGTCGCCGCCATGTCTAGACCATCAAGGTCTGGCACAAACATTTGTATGCCAAAGAGCATTTTGTATGGGGTCCGCCCACCCAGAGATCTTCTAGGGAGATTATTAAGTGCACGTTGCACGCTATACAAGTGGGCCAGCCAGTTCCTGCCAGTTCCTAAGACCCTAGCTGTCAAGGATTGCCTTAAGTCACGGTTCATTCGCTCCACAATCGAATTGCCCTCAGGTCTATATGGAGACGAAAATTGCACCCGCACCCCCAGTGACCTCATAGCGTCCTTGTACGCCTTAGAGGCGAACGCTGGACCTTGGTCGGAATGGAAGGTGCCACAGGCAAAAATTCCCACAAAGACACGCAAATCCCTTATGACATTTTGAGCGTCAGCACTGCGTTGTGGCCAGACCCAGATGAAACGTGTGCACGAGTCTACTGCAACTAAAATGTATTTATATTCAGTGTCAGAAGAAAATGGACCGCAGTGATCAAGGTAAACACACCCAAAAGGTTTGTTAGAAATGCAGAGCTGTGTTTGTGGTGGTCGTGTAACCGTTGAAGGCTTAATTTGCTGACAAACGTCACAAGAAAGCACATAAGTAAGGGTCTGTTTATATAAACCACGCCACCAATAACGCTGCTGCAAGATGGAAACAGTCGCAGACACGCCATCATGGGCTGAAGCCAAACCTTCATGTGCGGCCGTTATCAAGGAAGGTCAGCCGATCACCAACGTCTGGAATTCTTACGTAAGGAACCTGTTCGGGACTTAAGTGATAAGAGTACTTGGAAGGGAAACCCCGTGGGTAATTAGCACCTTCCTTTGTTGCAGCGATAGCTGCCAAAATCTCATTATCTACTTTTGTCATGGATCTTGTAACTGCTGCTACTGAGCACGTGGCTACCGCTGATTTGGCAGCTTCATCTGCCAAACTGTTACCGACAGCGTGTGCGCCCACACGCTGGTGGCCAAGAGTGTGAATCACCTGTGTGAGAGGCAGACGTTGTTTAAGATCTGCCACTCGAACCCAAAGCATTTTATGCTTAATTGTGCTGCCTTTAGCATCTCTATAGTCATTTTGAGACCAAAAGAATAGGTTGTCATTAAAGGATTGAACACAGTAGTAAGAGTCGCATACAATAATCGTCGTCACGTCTGGATTCGCGAACTCAAGTGCAAGCACCAAAGCACGCAGCTCGCCCAATTGTGCAGTACTGTCTCCTATTGTCTGTGTGTGCACTACACTCGACTTGAACTCACCGTTCACCATAGTACCTGCGACAATAGCACATGCTGCGGAATAAGCATGCTTAGAACTCGTGGCCGGTTGCGCCGAACCATCGGTGTAAATGATACATTTGTACTCCTCAAGCGGCAGCAAAGACAGAGGAGGAGGATGAACAAATTCATACTGTAAGAACTCCTGTGTCTGAAGAGAGGAATCAAACATAAAAGTGACATCTGGGGACGTCAGAGATGTAGCCCATTGTATCCAACGGGGGTGCAAAGCCTTAGAGTTCGGTACACTTGCCTTCGTCACTGCCTCAAGGGCAGGATATGGTGTTACCACCAATATGCGTTTACCCTGTGCCAGTGCGCGTTCCTTAAGAATCGCCATTTGCACTGCAGTCAAAACTTTTTCCACAGAGGAAAAGCGCAACTCCGCTGAAGTGTAAAGATGTGACTTGTATGCAATCGGTACTGTGTCACCTTCGTTAAAGGTTAAGTACGTGAAACCCACTGCCCCGGGTACAATTCTAATCACCAGGTTCGTGTGGTTATCACGAGTCAACAAGAACTTAGATTCAAGTAGATCAGACTGCAAAGAGTGCAGTACAGAGAAATGCTCAGGAAGCCAGCATGACTTCGAAAAGTTAGGCTGTATCAAGGCATATAGAGGCTTGATACGCTGGGCATATTCGGGAATGTAAGTACGCCCGAAGTTTAGAAATCCCAGTAATGACTGAAGCTTCTTCAGGTTGGTCAGAGGGCGCAAAAGTGCGCACTTCTCCAAGAAATGGGGAGCTAAGCCCCTACCTTCATTGTTGAGCTCATAGCCCAAAAACAAAACGGTGAATTCAGCGATGTGAGATTTGGCAAAATTAAATTTGTATCCTAAGACCACAAATTCAAGAATAATGCGGTCCACACGGGAAAGATGCGGCCATAATTCGTCATCTGTCAAATAGATATCGTCGACGTACGAACACGCATCTGGGTCTATGCTGTCCAACAAAGAGACAACACGGGCGGCGAAGACACCCGGGCTGTTCTTGTAGCCCATGGGCAAACTCCGAAATTTAAACTGTTTTCCACCGGAAGTGAAAGCGCTCCATTGGCTGCACTCCGGGGACAAATTGTGCGTGTAAAATCCATTGGATAGGTCAAGTGTCGTTTTATATTTTTTACGAACAAGACTGTCTACAAGCGCAGAACTGTGGGTATTTTGTACCGCGAAGGTCCGACAATGAGAGTTCAAATGTCGGTAATCCAAAACTAAACGGTACGACCCATCAGGTTTAGAAACCGCAAAAAGGGGATTATTCATTGGTGATACGCATGTTTCAATTACTCCTTGATATTCCAACTGTGTCAGAATGTCTGAAACTGGACCTTTAGCTTCCCGCCGGAGGGGATATTGGGCTTGAGGCTGTGGCAGAGACCGCAATGGTATTTCATGGGAGGGTGAATCCTCATCCCAGCCCACGTGATTACGGTACAGTGCCGGGGCCTGGGCCACAGCCCATTCAGCTGCGAGAGCCTCCGCTTTGTCCTTGGGGACATGACGAGAATAGCTCGGAAGGATGACCTCCTCCCCTCTACGGGCAGCAAGTACGAATGGGGAGGCCAATCCGCCTCCGCCAACAAAATGTCGTATGAAGAGGTCAGATTTTCCCAAAAATCCCTTTAATAACACGCTCAATGTCACCTTCAATTTGAATGACAATATTAAATAGTCTGTCAGGGGTGCCACTCGGGTGTCAGCTGTCTCGACAGTAATGAATGTATCAGTTGCTGTCGCCTCCACATGAGGACGCAGTGCCTCCCGCACCATGGTAACTTCCGCGGCGCTGTCTAGCAGCGTCACTGCCCACGTCCAATTCAGGAGTCTCGTTCTCACCGTCTGTGGCATACCTCGCTGTTAATGCTGCAACTTTTTTCTTCTGAAAGTGTGGGCGAGAACGTTGAACTTCTTCTGGTTTCCCTCGGCCTGGTTGTCGAGGTTGGTCCCGTCCCTGTGGGGCCTCACGACCCCTACCTCTATCCTGTCGATCTCCTCCACCAGTCTGGGAGGTCGATGGTGCCTGTGGAGAACGAGGAGAACGCGGGACAGGGACTTGAAATCTATCTGGAGATTTAATTCTCGCTCGGTCGCGCAAATCACAAGTGCGTTCAGAAGATATGGAAACCGGGGATGCGGCACGCGACCCTGGTTTTGATTGTTGCTTACCCTGTTTTTCAACCTCCAGCTCTTTTTAGTAAAGAACGGTTTCTCATCTTTCTCAGACTGAGTTTTTTGTTGAGGGTTTGATTGAGTTTGCGTTTTAGCAAAAGGCTTAACCCCCAAACTATTGCGGCCAATGGTTTTATAAGCCTGTGCAATAATGTTCGGTAATTCGCGTGGCTTGTCCGGCTCCGGGACCAAAGCCAAAGCATTAGCGACTTGAAAGTTGACTGCATCACCCTTTACGTTCGCAAGGATTAGATCAGCCACCACATCGAACACCCCTACCAGTCTCATCCCCAATTCCACAGCCGCTTCAGGGCCATGTTCATCCTGCACCCGTTTAATTACAGAGGGGAGAACTGTCATGGAAGGAGTGCCGAAATACTTCGCATACACTGCTGCGAATACCTTGCCCCAGTTGTTGCATTCTGCCAACTCGGGAATTAAGTCTTTCGGCAAGCTAATCGTCAAAATCCTGTGTTTGTCCACAGGAGAAGTGTTTGGAAAAACTGCCTCCAGCTGGTCAAATTTTTCTGCAAGCCAATAAGGCAAATCATCTTTATTTTGTGGGCGCTTGCCCATCACTGAATTAACCATGACGGGACTTATGGTTACACCGCCCGGTCCAGCTGGATGCGCCGCAACTCCAGGAGGGGCTCCCTGAACGTTGCCTGTAACATATTGTACTAAAGCTCTGTGCACGCGGATTAAAGACGCATGCAAAATGCGCAGTTCATCTACTGGAACCGCTAAATGTCGTGGATGCGGGGTATACCCGGCCAAAACAGGCCAAGTGGCCCCATCTATCGATAAGGGGCCTAAACGAATCGGGGTGACCGGATGTGGGAGGGTGCCATTAAACCAAACACGGTGTTGCAACGCCGTGAGCGGTACTTCAAGAGCCTGATAAGGCCGATAAACATTGGGTAGGGCAGTGGGAGCGTAAACATGAAACAAATTGTCAGCTCCTTCCACCGCCGGAAAAGTGACCCATGAGTAAAACACCTCAAAGTGGTAAGCCGGATCAGCCTGCACCACAAAGATGAGAGCGACACCCGCGTCGGGCACTCCATAAGCCAGTAAATGAGCCCGGAGCGCAGCGCGGCTATGTGCCGGTATATTTACATCCGCCATTAAGACCAAGAATGTTCGACAACCTAGTGTGAGGCAGCGCAATATAGGGCTAACATAAACACCTTTTAATAACTTCAAGCTTGAATGAACCTATAAAAACATCAATATAGGAGGTATCACCCTCACATACGTTTCCGGAAGCGTAAGCGAAGGTTATTGTGGACAAGCACAAGCACTACTCAAGAGTCTCGCAGATAAGAAGCCCACCACGTTGGTGGCGCCATGTTGCGGGGATTCTGCACATATACAGAGCTATGCACAGGAAAATAGGACCTCGGTGTATAGTGGTGTACCAACCATGCACCTTAGTACCCACAATCCCAATCCGACTAGCTTTAGCGTCTCATTCGTTCTCCGTACTACAGCGAAGCTACCAATGATTAGACAACCCAGAACACGGTCTCTCTCAGGACTCGTGGGAGCAAGAACACTCTTTCATCACTCACTCATACTTGTCCACAACGTGCGTAATAAGAGACACAGTATAGTTTAAAATGTTTATTTCAACTATCGTGCTCTAAGATAAAGTACACGTGCCAGTACTATCAGCATAATGCATAATGATAAAATAATAAGCATGGTTACAATTCCATAGAATACAAACGGGGACAGCATTTTATAAAGACAGTGGATATAGGGCTAAATGGCCTTACCACCCTCCCCGTGCTATTAACTAGTTTATTATAAAAATAGAAGACCTCTGGGCTTTGTCAGGCGGACCCCCATACCTCAATATCTAGATGCAAGGTTTACATCATCAGACAAGCACAGCTCTTCTCCCTGGAAAGGTTTTTCTCCAAGTGCCACCAACAGGGAGCTCACAATATAAAAAGCACACAAATTTCTCCAATGCAGCTGTACTGCGTGTTATGTCTAAGTGCGAGGGGCTGACCAGATCAGCAATAACAAGGGACGTTGTTTTTCGACCTTGTACATGGTGTGCAGACGAAACCCACAGGGAACATGAGAAAAGGTGAAAGGCAAAAAGGCAGACAGTTCTAATATAGCCGGGCACAAGCAGAGTCTGGAAAAACAAAGTCATAGAGTAACGTGCGCATAAAAGGCATCATGGCAGCCAGGCCTAAGCTAACTTAGCAATGTAGACAATGAGGCCACAAACCACACTACACACCACCACCACTAGTTCTGCCTGCAACACTGTCCCTGCCTCAGAGGATACCCACCCCACCCCACAATCTGAGGAGGGCAGGGAGAGTCAGCGGGTGCATCGAGTGGTGATGCCACAGGTCCGGGACAACAGGCCAGGTGGGAGGGCAACTGGGCGAAAAAATCAACAGGACACTGGGACCGAAGCCCTGGCCAGCATCGCCAGAGTCCTTGGGGCATACGAACAAGCCCAGGGACACACGGGCCAGGCTCTGGAAGAATCGCGTGAGCACCGCCTGCTGCTGAGGTCCATAGACACGCGCATGGGCCAAATCGTGGACCTCTTGGGTCAGCTTGTGGGTGTCCTGAGGGACCGGCCTGCGGCCCAAAGGACAGCTCAACCTCCCTCCAGTGGCCCGCAGGATGACAGTTCCACCTCCTCACCTGCGGCCACAGAGACGCGTGAGCTGGAACAGGATGTGTCCTCAGACACCTCTGATTGCGCAGCAGAGGCCCCCCCTGCCACACGCTCAAGGGGCCGTCCGAGGAAAAACAAGGGAGGATCACGTGGCAAAGCACCAGCCAAACGCCAGTCAAAGAGCCAGCAATGATGGCACCTCTCTTCACCTTCACATTGACTTTGTGGACTATCCTTACCCACACTGCCATGTTGATGGCAGGCGTCTGTTGGACTGTGTCACCACATCAATGTGGTGACTACTCTATTGTCTCGTCTACCATCACTGACAACTCATTGATTCACTTACCACCTATTTGCAAATTATCCCTCCCCTGTCACATGTACTAATTGTAAATAAACACTCTTTGGACACCTATGTTTTCGTGTCAGCTCCATGTTTATCACAGGATGTACAATCTTGACTCAGATTACAATGTACCAGGTGCACTGATTGTTGCGAGGCATTGAGAGGCTGAAGGGACCTAGGAAAACACAAGAGAACAACATTCACCTGTCAGTTGATGGCATCACACCCATTACACAACACTTGTCATCAAGGTACTCAAACCTGCACACATTACAATGAGCAACGATATCGACATAGACATCATGTGGCTGTGCATAACTACCCTGTCCCAGTAACATCAGCCCTCAGCACAGAGCCAACAACAGGCAGCTGTCACAAAGCTCTCCTAGGCATTTCCTACAACTACAAACACACCATACAATGGCACGGTTGTGCAATGTCACTCACCTTCAAGGGAAGTAGCGGGCGATGAGCTGGTGACGCAGGTCGACACCTTCCTCCTCTCCACTATCCTCATCACTGGACATGTGTGGGTTTGCAGGCGGGGGCATCTGCTGCTGATCATCATCCAGGATCAGGGGGATCTCTTTGCGCAGGGCAAGGTTCTGGAGCATGCAGCATGCTACCACGATCTGACACACCTTTTGGGGAGAGTACATCAGTGCACCTCCGGTCCTGTCCAGGCACCGAAATCGAGACTTGAGAAGGCCAAAGGTCCACTCCACCACACGACGTGTCCTCCCATGGGCCTCATTGTAGCGGACTTCACCCGGGGTCCTGGGATTCCGCAGTGGGCTTAGCAACCAAGGCCGGTTGGGATATGCAGAGTCACCTAGGTGCCAGACACACAGAACAATTTAGTAAAATGACTGTAGCTGCGGACAGCATGTCACACATACAGCACAATACTTGACTCAGCTAACTCACCTACAAGCCACGCACGGTCAGGATGCAGATTTGCCATCATCTGTGGTACGATGCTGTTATGCAGGATGTATGAGTCGTGGGCTGAGCCAGGGAATCTGGAAAAGACATGTGAGATGATCATATCTGCCTGGCATACAACCTGCACATTAATGGAATGGGTATGCTTCCTGTTCCTGTATATGTGCTCCCGTGCCTGTGGCGGAACCAGTCCAACATGGGTGCAGTCAATGGCACCAACTACATTAGGGATGTGGGCAACGTCATAGAAATCAGCCTTCACAGCTGGCAATTCCTGTCTCCGTGGGAAATGGATGTAAGTGTCCTTGTATGCCATCATAGTGGACAGCACATCCCGCAGCACCATGCTGAACATTGCCTGCGACATCCCACCTGCGCTGGCCACCATGTACTGGAACATACCAGTTGCGAAGAAATGCAGGGCCGCCATCACCTTACATGTTGTTGACACGGCAGTTGGATATGTCCTGCGAGGCCTCAGATGGGGCTCCAATTGAGCACATAGGTCTTGGAGGTTTTGCCGATCCAATCGGAACTTACGGATGATGTCCACATTCTCCATGTCCGCCAGCAAGGTGAAGGGCCGGTGCACATTTGGTCGCCTCCTACATGAGATAAAAGGGGACACTTGTCAATTCTATTCACCCATGAGATGTGTCCAACATCTGACATTTGACTGACAAAGCGCCAACGATGAGTGGCCTGACACACCAGTTCACAAAACAAGTCACATGCAGAGTCAACTTGCCCCCAAGTAGTTGTACACGTGATCAGTATGTACGAACTGAGTGCACCCCAGACAGATTCAGACTATGTGAAATGGGACATTACGACATCTAGTGTCACCAGCCCTGACAGTACTTGACACAGCACATGTCTGAAACACCAACACCGCTGTCTCCTACGTAGCTGCTGTACCTGCCACACCTTCTTGCGTGAGTCGGACAGGGCACACATTAACGACACAATGAGTACAGTGTGTGCATGAAGATCAAGTATCAACATGAGTTCAGCAATCTACACAGTGAAGTAGGCACATTGAGTAGTCAGTCCATCATCACTGTGTGTTGCTTAGCCAGCTCACACATTGACATGTACCCACATTTGGGGGTCCATCACACAACAGATCTGTGTACATGCACAACAACATCACCAGTGACATGTGAGGGACTACATGCCAATGCATGTGCTCCAGTGCACTGACATGGCATATGTAGACATCAGTGAGTAGAATGTCACACTAGCATTCAATTCAACAATCTGGTGCCATGACTCATTGTAAGTGTGGAGTGTACAAAAATGAGAACTGCCCATTGCCATTGCTACAGCATGATGTGTCCATAGGTGCCCTAAGCGTGCACCGCCACCGCAATCACGGTCATTGGCACCAATGTGAGGATGCCAAATCGCGGTAGCGACCGCCTGGGCCCCGCGGTGTGACACCGCCATTGCCCATGCCCATTCAGCCAATGGGAACCGTAATCGCGCTAGTGGAATGCACTTTTGAAAATCGTGGTAGGCGTGCTCCGCAACCGCGGGGCCGGTCATCGGATACAATTGTAAGATGCACCATTGCGGTAGCGACCGCCTGGGCCCTGCGGTGTGACACCGCCATTGCCCATGCCCATTCAGCCAATGGGAACCGCAATCGCGCTAGTGGAATGCACTTTTGAAAATCGCGGTAGGCGTGCTCCGCTACCCCGGGGCCGGTCATTGGTTGCATTTGAAAAATAGCTGACCTGGACCACCAATTGCAGCAGCTGAGTACCATTGAAACAACCCCAGGGGGCTATATATGTGTGTGAGGGAGCCACACAATTCCTCTGCATCCAGACACTGCTGCCTGCCATTCTGCATCCCCAACTGCTGCTGTTCCTGTCTCCTGGACCCAATGATGGCGAGAACTGAGAAGATCAGGGCCCGTTCCTTCACCACAGAGGAGCTGGAGGTCCTGGTGGACGAGGTGCTTACACACTACGGGAGGCTATATGGTGCTCCTGATGTAATGGTAAGTGTCTCAGAGTGAAATTTTGCGAGTGCAAAGAGTGCTCACATGATGTTGCCCTGCAGTAGTATGTGCCTGTGAGTGCAAGTTTGTGTGATACACTGCCTGGCATGCTGACTTCATGGCAATGGGGTGTATAGCCTTATTACCACAGATCCATGGCTGCATTGGGAGATGGGAGGGATGTGCAGTGTCTTTGCAGCCATAAAGTGACACTGCTGGTTTGGAAAGTGGGAGTCAGGACAAACATTGCCTGTGCCAATGGATGTCAGAATCCATTCGCCCTCCACATGCTCATTT
This sequence comes from Calotriton arnoldi, assembly GCA_963921515.1. NCBI lineage: Eukaryota > Metazoa > Chordata > Amphibia > Caudata > Salamandridae > Calotriton > Calotriton arnoldi. The sequence continues at coordinate 143,539 of CAWUFW010007002.1, read as the reverse complement.
AGGACATCACAAATGTGTTTCGTCCAGAGGGTACTGAAGGATGTGTGTACACTTTGCATGTCGTCACCATGGATATGTGAGCATTATGCACAAGATTGAAATGCCTGAGGGTGACACTCTTGGTGGAAAATCGCATATGACACATCAGAGTGATGTACTTCTGAGACATCCTCCTTCCATTGATTTGATAATGTGTACTGACTTGCATGTGTAGGCACTGTCTGACCTCTCATATTGTACATGCATGTGATTGTTCAGATGGGCCAGGTTTAACCTCAGTGTGAGTCCCCCTAGCCTGCACAGATACTGCCCAATTTGACACGGACCCATCAGTAAATGGACAGTGTGAGATATATGTGTTGTCTGCCACCCTGTTTCTCAGTGAGCTATCTTAGGCCTGATGATTGTACAAGACAGACCTTGTGTGAAGGGTGTGAGAATGTAAGTTCATGTCCCTAGATGTGACATCCACGACACAGTGAGCCACTCACAGGCCAAGGACATTGAGGGGTGTGTAGTGTTGGACACAGTGAGTCTTCCCCAAAACATCATTTGCGACATGAAGTATGTCTTGCTCCCTCACATGCTGCATCACAGATGAGGGCCTTCTTCACATTGCTTTGTGTGCTGCCATTCTGCATGTGTGTGAGATGGCCAGGTCCTGTGTCCACCCTCATACCTGAATGCATTTTAATCCGGTTATCTGATGTAAATGTACTACTTGTCATGTTGTATGGCCTCTGATCAAGCTTTCTGTACAGCTGTGCTAAGTGTTTGCATGCACCTGTCCTGATACACAGTGGAACATGGCCCAGTGTCCCTGAAACTGCCTCTTCTTGTCTCCCATGCTTGCAGCTCAAAGTCCGCCAGCGTAAGGCCTTATGGAGGGCCATTGCACGCAAGGTGCGGGCTCTGGGTGTCTGCAACCGACGACACACACACTGTCACAAGAGGTGGGAAAACATCTGCCGGATGAGCAAAAACGTGGCAGAGATGACGCTGGGGCTACTCCCACGGACTGGAAGGTTGTCGCGCAGGAGCATGACACCACTAATGGCCCGCATCTTGGCTGTGACACAGCCAGAGCTGGATGGACGTTTGAGGGCCCATCAGCAGCAAGTTGGGGGTGAGTATTCTGCGAAGGGTGACTTTGGGTGTGAGTGACTGCATGTATCCCAACCCTGCGCCAGTGTTGAGCTCTGTGATGTTTCCAGGGTGATGCAATGGCTTGTAAGTGGCCTCTGTGTTGAGTGCAGCTGACATGCATTTTTGCTACATGTACTTTCTCATGTGTTCAACATAATGGCCCGTGACATTGCAAGATAAGATGTGGCCTCATGCCATCTGCTGCATTATGTGTGTCATGGACATCACCGGGGAGTGAACAGCTGTGCTCCTCATCTGAGTGTGCTTACGTCGTTGTGTGCAGTGTCTGACTTTGGAATTGTGTGAACTACACATGTGCGGACGGCAATGGTCATTGCGCTTCAAAGCACAACATGGTGGACATCAGTAGCTCATGGCCATGGTATGAGGACATCCTGGAGTCAGTATCTGTGTTGTCCCCCTAAAGAGACTCCATATGTGACTGTGACAACATGTTGAGATGTACATCTATCTCACCTACAGGCACGTGGGTATGCTTACAGGAATCAGGATGTCAGGCAACTGGGAGGCACGGGCCAGCTATTTGGCAGTGTGAACGTTACATGGGTCATTGATGCCAACTATGCTTGTTTCCATGCATCTTCTGACTTTTGCATGTGGCTTGCACATGCAGACCGCACAGGGTGGTGTGCTACATGGTGGTATCATGTTTGAGTTGTTTGCTTTGGTTGCATATGATGTTTGTGAGTATGGGACTAAACTGAACCTACGTCTCTGTCTCTTGCAGCATCTACAGAGGGCACAGAAGGACAGGGTATGGACACCGGGGATGAGGCATCTTGCTCAACAGCAACACATGGGCTCACTGACACTGATGTGACCAGCGCCTCTGAGGGGGACCGGAGTGCCCTTGATGAATCAGGCCCGGAGACACCAACCTCAACGTCATCTGACGCCAGCGGTGACTCATCGATGTTGGCGGACACAGGGAGTAGGAAATCAGCCTCTTCTTCCACCACACATCGTCCAGTGCCCACCCTCCCGGCTAGTTCCACTACTGCTGCCCGTGCCCGCAGCAGTCAGAAGGGTAGAGTGTCCTTCACCCCAGGCACCGCTGCCCCTGCCCCTGTCTCCCCTGCTGCCCTCAGTGTTGAGGTGGTGGAGCTTTTGCGCCAGCTGTGTGTGGGTCAGACTACTTTACTGAATGCCTTCCTTGATCATGACAAGAAGTTGGCACAGGTAGTTGCCTTCATGGAGGGCATTCATTCTGACATGGGTGGGCTACACAGGACTGTCCAGTCTTTGTCCTCCACAGTGACGGCAGCCATTCAGCTGGCACAGGCTCAGGGTCCAGCTCCTGTCCCTTCGGCAACCACCCTGCCAGTGGCCACATCTGACGAGAGTGACCACACACCACAGCCCTCAGGCTCAAGGTACTCCACACGAAGCACAACACAGCAGCACTCCAAGCGGGCCAGGGCGCAGACACCATCCCCCCCCAAAAAAAGAAGTCACACAGGAACGCAAAGCCAAAAGCCCTTCGGGTGATACTCAGGGGCATCAAGCCAAGAAGCAGGCCTCAGGCTCACATGCATCCAAATCAGTCCAATCCAAGGACACTTCCGTCCCAAAACCTGCTCCCACAGACAGGCAAAAGGTTGCCGTGCCTGCTGTGAAGCTGGTGCCTGCAAAGAGTCCGCAGAAACGGATCTCTGAGGCAGGTTCACCCACAACCTCAACTCCCACCCACACCCCTGTGAAGCTGGGACAGGAGGGCCCTTGGGGGGGTTCACCTGGTCAACAGGGGATGGAGGGGAAGAGGCAAGGCCAGCCCAAGCGTACCACCATACCCAGCAGTTCACCAGAGGGAGGGCCAACACCTGCACCTGAAGCACCTTTGTTGGGGAGTGAGGCTGTTGTGCCCGCCCCAATTCACACTCCTACCAAGACAATTTATCAGTATTGAATCCCCAAGAAGTGGAAAGGCAGCCCTCCACATTCTCCCTCACACACTGTATCTCACAGCAGCATTTCTCCGCCTCCCCGTGCCACGCTGCCACCCGGTCCAAGCAGCCCTCCGGCTCACAAAGCCACTGATGCCTCTACCTCAGATGCTCCTCCCTCTCCCAGGTCTGGTCCGCCAACGGTCCCCGACAGTCAGCCACCTCCCAGTCCTACTGACAGCCAAGTCTGAGGCAAAGTCCCCCTCCCAAAGCCGTCTCTCCCACAGCGGTGCCTGGACTGCCCATCTGTATCCACAGAGCTGTGGTGATTCCCATGCCAGTGTACGGTGTCACACATTCCCTGTGCATGTTCTCATGTTCACATGTCCCTCCTTTGAACTATAGACTGGCCACTGGCCTTGCTGTTTGGAACTATGGATGCCCATTCCCGGTGCAGGTTCTCATGTTCACATGTCCCTCCTTTGAACTATGGACTGGCCACTGGCCTTGCAGTTTGGAACTATGGATGCCCATTCCCTGTGCAGGTTCTCATGTTCACATGTCCCTCCTTTGAACTATGGACTGGCCACTGGCCTTGCTGTTTGGAACTATGGATGCCCATTCCCTGTGCAGGTTCTCATGTTCACATGTCCCTCCTTTGAACTATGGACTGGCCACTGGCCTTGCTGTTGTCTACTTTTAATGCCTATCTTGGTGATATGTAATAAAGACAGTCACTCCTGTTGTCTGCTTTGTCAGTGTCCTTGCTAAATGTGAGTGTTTTCGGTATGTGCATGGTTGCATGTGACAAATGCTCTGTATGCCACCTTCACATTGCCAATTGCTTCTTTTACTTGTTCTGGGTTTGGCAGTGGTGAGGGGCACTTTCGTTCTTCTTTCTTCTGAGGTTTGTGGGTGCAATGGTGGGTGTTTGTGATGATCTACGATTATCATACTCATCATATGGTCAGGTTTGCTAAATTGTCCACATGTCATGTTATGATGCAATTCCAGAACAGAGGTGTATTCTAGCCACAGGATTACTTGCGGGCTGGCCAGGGTCCTTCATATCTGTGTGATCTTTCTTGATGTGTGAGCAGCAGTGTTGATGTATGGTCATCTTGTGATGGCTTGTCTTCCTAGTCACATGGGTACATTTGGATGTGTGCACTTGTGTGGTCATGAAGTGTGTAGGGGTGTTTTGGTTGTCACGTACAGGGCAGCCCTTGTGGAAAGGTTTCTGATGCATTCTGGGGCTGTTTCTATAGGTTGGGCCTGGTTACCACTGGTTTCTGGTTGGCGGTAAATTGCATGCGCAAATGGGCCTATTTGCGCATACTTGCAATTTGCGACTGCTCTATACATGCAATTTTGCGACTCGCAATTTCGCGACTCGCTATTATGGGGTCGCAAAAAGCGGTCACTTTTTTTGCGAGTCGGTATTCTTTTGCATCGCTATTTTGTCATTTGCAAGTGCCTTTCGTACATTGTGTTCGGCCATTTTTGCATGCGCAAATCATTTTCCGACCGATTTTGCGCATGCAAAATGGTCGTACATCTGGCCCTAATTTTCTTACAATTCATGTTACTAATGTCAAACATTCTTCAGCTCACCAGGTAATTTCTAGTCCTGATGAGACCCTTATATCCCACACAGGGTCGAAACGTCGTCGACACCATCTAAAGACAACCTAAGATATTATAATCAAATCAGTTATCTCCTCTGGTGTCATTATTTTCATGCAATACTGTCAGCTGTCTTTTGTTTTATACCAATATGCTTTTTTATTGTCATGTTGTCACTTCCTTTACCTTGTTTTGCTATAGTACTTTGCACTTGGGATTCTGTTGAAAAAAACTCTCTCACTCCTCACTTGATCATGTGTGACTTAATTGTTGTTTATATGTCTAATTGCTCTTTAAAAAATAAAGTCAATTTGGATGAATTGATTAATATACTGGTTGAATCTTTCAGTGATTCCATGCTGGAATTCACTCATGACCGAATGTTTTTCTGAAGATTAAGGATTGTCTAGTATTGATTAATTCAGCACAGGATTATCCTGTGGTATTTTACTGTTTACATAAATGAGTTGCATGTGAACGCCCGTTATAAGTTCATAACTTTGTTGTGGGGGATGACATAGATAAATGGTTTGAGGCCTATCAGCTTGTTCCAAAGATGAACAGGGTCCCTGAAGAGGATTGGGGTGGGCAATCTCTGGAGGGACATTTCCAGTAGGGAAGGGATGCACCGTTAGTCCTTGGAAAAGGGGACAGGATGAAGGGATCCCATCATGGAGGACACTCTTACCAGGAAATACGATCTTACCCCAGGGAAGTACAGGCAGAAGTTTAGCGACAGCCAGAAGGTGCCCCAACAGTCCTGGGTAGATTATGTGGATTACTTTTGCAAGGCACTGGATGGTTGGGTGAAGGACAGTGATGTGAATGATTACAAGGGGCTGTACAATTTGTTTGCCAGAGAGAACATGTTCAGCAATTGTTTTCCTGAGCTGCGCCATCACATACTGAATAGTAAGCTCACTGACACCAGGGAGCTTGTTAATGAGATGGACTGCTGGCTCAAAACCAGAGTCCACAAGAAAGCATCTGGGGATCACCAAAGGGTGAACAGGGTTCCCAACAAAAGAAAGAGGGGGTAGAAAAACTTAAAAAGAAGGAGTTCTCTACAGGTCCTCAAAATAGTTAACAGGGGAAAAGGTAATCAATCCAAACCTGATCAGAAGAAAAAGCAGTTCTTCAACAACAAGACACAGAGGTTCATCCCCCAGTATACTGACTGCTACAATTATGGGCACATCAAGTGAGATGCCAAATGCCTCAAGAGGGCAAAGTCCCCTACTGGTGGATAGACATCAGGGTTAGCCAGTGTAGTGCTTGGGGAGGATGTGATCCCAGTTAGCATGGGGGAGGGAACAGAGATTACCTGGGTGACAAGGAGATTGTGCCCAAATCCCACATGCCTTCAAATACTTCCAAGTGCAGGCAGTGGGTCACCATCAATGGGCAGAGGGTAGAGGTTCTGAGAGACACAGGAGCTAGAATGACTACTGTATGGTATCATCTGGTGTCCTCGGAGCAGGTAATACCTAATACATTCCACCAGGTTATAGTCGCAGACAACCATGAGACTCACTATCCCATGGTTCTGGTTCCCTTTTATTGGGGGCTCTCAGGTTCTCTAAAGTAACTGTGAATCCTGCCATGGCTGTTGATTGTTACGTAATGATCTGAAACACACTGTCTGTAAAGAAGTGTAGCTCAGGTCACACCAGGAGATGTTAGTGTTGTCTGAGTGAGTCTGTATCACCAGTGCTCAAGAGCCTTCTACTGGGTCTGGCTCACGATGTACCCCTGGGCAGGAGATCTGGGGCAGGACAAGAAATTCATTAGGCTTGTCACTCACTTTTATTGGCCTTGAATGAAGAGAGCCTCAGCTACATTCTGCAGGTCCTATCCCATCTACCAGGGAAAACCTCAATGCTTCCCTGGTTCACTTTCCTATCATTGGCACCCCCTTTGAAAGGGTGAGCATTGACATTGTTGGACCCTTGAACTCCAACACTGCCTTAGGCAACAGGTTCATCCTGGTCTTGGTGGACCATGCTACCAGATACCCAGAGGACATACCTCTGATGTCTGTGACTGCACCTGCAGTGGCTAGGGCCCTCATGGGGATTTTTACCCGAGTGGGGTTTCCCAAATTAGTGGTGTCTGACAGGGCCACCAACTTCATATCTGCGTACATGAAGTACATTTTGGGAAGAGTATGAGGTAACCTACAAGTGTTCCACACCCTATCGCCGTTAGACAAATGGGCTTGGTGAGAGATTAAACAAGACCCTCAAAGGCATGAATATGGGCCTCCCAGAGATTCAGAAGTGGGACGTCCTCCAACCATGCCTGGTTTTTGCCTGCAGGGAGATGCCTGATTTTTAGCCAACAGGGAGATGCCTGATTTTTAGCCAACAGGGAGATGCCACAGAAGGGAGTTGAGTTCAGCCCCTTCAAACTCCTCTCGGGCCGCCCTATAAGGAGGCCTCTAATACTGGTAAAGGAGGAGTGAAAGCAAACTCCCAGAACGTCCCCCTCAGGATGTAGTCAGCTACATGCTGGCTCTCTGGAACTAGATGCAAAAGTTCTGGAAGAAGGCTTCGGAGACCCTAAAGGCCAGCAAGGAAGTAATGAAACTCTGGTACGACCAGAAGGGCACTCTGGTAGAGTTCCAGCCTGGTCAGAAAGTGTGGGTAATGGAGCGAGTGGAGCCCGTGGCCCTCCAAGACCATTGGTCAGGGCCGTATGAGGTGAAGGAGAGAAAGGAGGAGGTTACCTACTTGATGGACCTCAAGACCCACAGGAACCTGTTAATCAGCTCAAACCACACTATGAGAAGTCTGAAGTCACCATGCTCCTGGTGAAAGATGATGGGGTCTAAGAGGAGAGTGAACCTCTCCCCCACCACCTATAATCCAAGAAGCAAGATGGGTCAATGGAGGGTTTCAACCTGTCCCCTACCTTGATCCCAGAACAGCAGAGCAACTGTCACCTGTTGTGGGGCAGTTTCCTCTTTGTTCTCCCTCACCCCTAGGCTCACATACTTGTGTATCCATGACATTGATATTGTATGCCTGTGAAAAACAAAATGTACAGGTTGTCAGACCAAGTGAGGGCCAGCCGTAAGGAGGTAGTCTCCAGAATGCTTGAATTGGGGATGATTGAGCACTCCAGTAGTTCCTGGTCCAGCCTAGTGGTGCTAGTACCCAAGGCCGCCCCTCCAGGCACAGTACCAGATCTCAGGTTCTGTGTGGACTACCATGGGCTAAACTCAGTCACCAAGTCTGATGCTCACCCCCTCCCTTGAGCTGACAAGCTCATCGACAGGCTGGGAGTTACCAAGTTCCTGAGTACTTTTGATCTTATGTCAGGGTACGGGCAGATTGTCCTGACTGAGGGTCAAACAAAAGGTCAGCATTCTCTACCCCAAAGGACCAAATCCGGGTGATTCCTTCAGATTAAAGAATCCCCCACCACCTTGCAGAGGTTGGTCAACAGGGTCCTGGCTGGGATGGAGGCCTTCCAGGCTGCCTTCCTGGATGACATAACTGTCTTCAGCTCCAGCTGGGAGGAACACCTGTTTCACCTCGAGGAAGTGTTTCAAGTTCTGCAACAGGCTGGCCTGACTGTCAAGGCCAGCAAGTGCCAGATAGAGCAGGCATCAGCGGTGTATCAGAGACACCTGTGGGTGGGGGCAGGGTGCAGCCTCTCTAAGTCAAGATTGAGACTATCCTGGCCTGGGAAACCCCAAAAACTCAGACAGAAGTGAGGGCCTTCCTGGGCCTGACGGGATACTAATGGTCTGTTAAGAGCTATTGCACCATTTTTGCCTTCTTAAATGAGCTGACTTCTAAGAAGCAGTCCAAGAAGGTGATCTGGACAGAGGCCTGCCAGAAAGACTTCGACACCCTCAAGGAGGCCATGTGCACTGCACTTCTGCTCAAGGCCCCTGGCTTCTCCCAGGAATTCATAGTGCAGACGGATGCTCCAGAGGATGGTATAGGGACTGTATTGTCACAGTTAAATGACAAGAGCACAGACCAACCTGTAGCCTTTATTAACAGAAGGTTACTTCCCAGGGAACAGAGGTGGAGAGCTATTGAGAAAGAAGCTTTTCCTGTGGCCTGGGCACTGAAGAAGCTGAGGCCATACTTGTTTGGTACTCACTTCTGGGGTCAGATGGACCACAGGCTCCTCAGATGGCTCCTGTAGATGAGGGGTGAGGATGCCAAATTCTTGAGGTGGTTCATCTCCCTACAGGGAATTCACTTTCTGGTGGAACATTGCACTAAAAACTGACCACATCAATGATGATGGTCTTTCCAGGTTGTTTGGTCTTAGTGATGAAGACTCCCATGAGGGTGGGAAATTCTCCCCACTTTCAGCTTGGGTGGAAACATGTTAGACCTGACATAATTGGCTTGGTTTTCTTCCAAACCTTTTGCCTTCACTCCTCCTGTTTTGCTGAACTTGTTTTTGTTGGCCTTAGGACTCTGTGCACTTTACCACTGCTAACCATTGCTAAAGTGCTTTGTACTTTCTCCTTTAAACATGGTAAAATTAGCTCACACCCATCTGGAGCATTTAATTTACTTATAGGTTCCTAGGAAAGTGGTACTACATATACTCAGGGCCTATAAATTAAATACTACTAGTGGGCCTGCAGCAAGTATTGAACCACGCACTCAAGTAGCCTTTCAAAACATGTCTCAGACCTGCCATTGCAGCCTATGTGCAGTTTTGAACTGCCATTTGGACCTGGAAAAAATAAACCTTTTGACAGGCCAAAACCTTTGCTTTTATTACATATAAGTCACCCCTAGGTTAGGCTCTGAACAGCCCATAGGGCAGGGTGCAATACATTTAAAAGGTTGGACAAATTCTTTTAAGTTTTACATGTGCTGGTAATGAAAAACTCTTTTGTTTCCCTACTTCAAGGCTACCCATTGGATAACATTGGGTTACCATTGTACATTTAATAAGTGATAACCATTGATTGGGGGCAGGTAGGAATGTCAGGTTTGGTCTAAAATGCTTGCAAGATGGCCACCAAGCTGAAGTTGGACAAAGAAGCTCCCAAGGTTGGTAAAATTAATCTATAAATATCCCTCCCATACCCTGCCATCCACCAACTTTAGAATTAGCAGCGCAACAAGAAAGGCCAGTTAAACAATTTCATACCAGTAAAACTTGGTTTTTATGCTCTGCTTCGTAAATATCAGAAATTCCCATGGGGGCCACTTCGTCCCGCCTGTCAACGTCTCCCACTCAGCCCTGGGACTACGGATCTCTGCTTCTGCTGGACAGCCTCTGCACTGGAGTGCCCCACATCGCATCAGCCCCGGATAATCAGGTATTTGGCCGACTCTGCATTGTTGCGATCCCACTGAGGGATCCGCTTCGAAAGCTTGTCCTGCCCGCTGCCATTTACCTCACCTGCTGTACGCTTCCCCTGTCCCTCTGGGGACTTCTATCCTCACCAGGGTTTCTAGCAGCCTCATAGCGTGACCCTGGAAGCCTCACAGAGCGGTCTCTGGTGGCTTCACTGAGCACTCTCTGGATGCTTCGCAGCATTGGCGTGGTGGTACCGGACCTGCACTCTGTCCGCTGACCTATTTGCCTGGCAATCTCTTGGCCTCTCGCGCCTCGAGGATTGGTATAGAGGCGAGACCTTTCTGAGGCTTTATCCGGGCTACGCTCTTGCGTGTACCAAGAACAAGAGGGGGGACTAGGAGCTCGTTATGGTCCAGTACCCGTGCTCCCTGTGTTAATCTCAATTCAAACAAAGGGTAACTGTTCCAGACATGGGAGCAAAAAGTCACCCACAAGAAGGAGAGAAAGGGAAAGGAAGTAGAAAACAAGAGCCTAGGTCTAAACCCCACAAACTAGAGGCAAGCGCAAGTCTTGTCTCTTGATGCACTCACACATCCCGAGGGATGTCATGCTTCATCATCGGGCGTTGCTCCTCGTCGGGCCGGCGCTGCAATGCCCTACGGATCCCCCGAAGGGTCACTTTAGCGGAGATCTTTTATTGGTACTGGCGTATGATGAGTGAGGGTGTGAGATAAAGGGTTCTAAGAGAAGGGTGAGTGGGTGAGTGAATGATAAAACTAGCTAAGGTATACCAGGGTGAGTTGAGTTTAATATATAGGTTCCCTTGCCAGGTTAAAAAACCTGTAAGTCGTGTGTTACTGATGGGGCGTAATGTGCCTTAGTAACTTTAGTTCGACATGTTTCGCGCCGTTTAGGTGGTCAGAACGATCCCTGGCGCTTCTTCAGGACCAATATCGTGAGTCAAAAGATCTACCTACCCCTTACACGTCTGCCTGAATATGCAGGCAGATGTGTAAGGGGTAGGTGCTGGCAGGCAATGCACCCGGCGGAAAACCCCCGTTACGGTGCGGGCCACTACACGTGCTAGGCTATGGAGCAACCAACAAACTTAGATTAGGTTACAACAGGAGCGGCCATTCAATAGAGCTGTAGCCACCTTGTAGTTGCACACAAGGTTGGATTGCTCCTCCTTATTAGGGTTCTTGACCCACTCACTTCTACTCACTTTTGACACACTTTATTGGCCCTGAAGAAGCGCCAGGGATCATTCTGACCACCTAGATGGCGCTAAGCATGTCGACCTAAAGTTACTAAGGCACATTACGCCCCATCAGTAACACACGACCTACGGGTTTTTTAACCTGCCAAGGGAACCTATATATTAAACTCAACTCACCCTGGTATCCCTTAGCTAGTTTTATCATTCACTCACCCACTCACCCTTCTCTTAGAACCCTTTATCTCACACCCTCACTAATCATACGGCAGTACCAATAAAAGATCTCCGCTAAAGCGACCCTTCGGGGGACCCGTAGGGCATTGCAGCGCCGGCCCGACGAGGAGCAACGCCCTATGATGAAGCATGACATCCCTCGGATGCTTGAGGGCATCAAGAGACAAGACTTGCGCTTGCCTCTAGCTTGTGGGGTTTAGACCTAGGCTCTTGTTTTCTACTTCCTTTCCCTTTCTCTCCTTCTTGTGGGTGACTTTTTGCACCCATGTCTGGAACAGTTACCCTTTGTTTGAATTGAGCTATGCTCTTGCTCCTACTTCATGGTGCCCTGCTGCCTCTGTCAGCCGATGTAGGGCAACATCACCCAGTCGGGAAAGCCAGAGCACAGCACAACCGGACGTGCTTAGAGCAGCCCTCTGTTCCTCTCACTGCCAAACATTATACTTAAGTACTGCTCACCTGCAAACCCACAACCTTTGATTGGCTGCTCTGTTTGTTCTGTTTATTGGATCAGAACCTTGTTCAACCATCATTCCATTTTGGTGGGCCCATCGCACACAAATTAGTTGGCCACAAAATGGTGGCCCGCCCATAAATTACACATAGCAAACAAAGGAATCTGCCTGTCCTGATATATAGTCATTAAAGAAGGACTTAATTGCTGAAGCGCTCGGCTACACTGTCAGGATAGAAGGACTCCTCGCTCTTCAATCAGTTGAAACAAACAAAATACTCTACCTAATCCGAGGAGGAGACAGAAAAAGAGGGCTCAATAGCTACATAGTCAGGGAAGAAGGACCCTTCGTCTCAGCACATCCAGTGGTGGCTATCTTGTAGTGTTTTTCGTTTCTGTTGTCTCCTATGAAATTCTGCTCTTCCTAACTCGAAAACCTGCTTGATATTGCCTGCACCTAGGCTCCTCTTTAAATCTTTGTACTCCCTTTATGACCTACCTCCTCGAATTCATTCATAACACTGCATTTTCAGCTTACCCAACCATTCTCCCTCACTCACTAGCAAATATATTAAAGTCTATTGCTATTTAGATTCCATTCCATACTTATGGATGATCCTGACGCTTCAGAGCTGCTTTTAAGCCACAATCCTCCTATGATTTTCTGGGAGAAACACATCACCCTCACTCATGAGACCTCACTTGCCAGCTCCATCCACTATCTTCAACTCCATATGATTCCTCCAGTCTTTCTCTGGCCCACTTGCAGCTCGCTTCGGACAGGAATTCACCAAGAATAACGGATACCAAGCTAAAGCCATCAGGCCATTATGCTTACAAAATTAACCCCTGAATCTAACAAAAAAGGCTTCCAAGAACTTAAAACATAGACTACTCAAAGCTCATCCAAAAACGCTTGTTTCTGGCCCCTACTTCTGTGTAAATAAGGGAGTTATTATAAATTACCATATCCATTTTACAAAAAGATTAACACAATGGAGGAAAGCCTTGCTCTCATTGCTCTTGATCTCTACATCTAGACAAACTCCTCATGGTCTAAGACTATCGGTAGACCCCTCCTCAGCTTACAGAGCAGAAGCAACCATCTCCATATACAACAAGGGGATTATCCTCATCCAATCTTCAGACCGTAACCTTGAACTATTTGAGGACTGGCCTGCCTTGGTGAGTTTGGCTGCCAGGTAGGCTGGTTTACCAGTGTGAAGGACTTTGTGAGTGAGACAAGCAGTTTTGAAGTGACAGCGAGCTTCAATTGGGAGCCACTTTAGATCTTTCAGCGAGGGGGAGATGTGATTGTGTCTTTTGACTCCAATGACCATCCTTGCTGCTGCATTTAGGGTGGTTCTCAGGGGGGCAAAGTGGGACTTCGCTCTGCCTGTAAGGGAGGTGTTACTGTAGTCTAGTCTGGACAGAACTAGGGCTTGCGCTGTGCTTTTGAGTTCATTCGGAGGGAGAAATGGCTTGATATTATTAAGGAGTTTTTGGTTGTAGAAGGCACTCCTCGTTGTATTCTTTATGTGGGAGCTCATGTTCAGTATTTGGTCCAGTGTGATCCCCAGCAATTTGGCGGAACCAGACAAGGAAAGATTGCATTGTAGAGAGTTGATAAGCTTTAGCCACTCTTGGACCTGGGGGTCTGTCATTTGTTAGAGAGGAGAAGAATTTCCGTCTTTTCTTGGTTGAGTTTCAGGTCATTATGTGATAGCCAGTTTTGGATTTTTGTTAGTGTATCATTTAGTCGGCATATGTCATCTAGAGAGGATATTTCCAGGTAGAGCTGGATGTCCGCAGAGAGGTGGAAGGGGATGTTTGCTTGTTTGTGTATGGTAGTGAGGAGCTCCTTGTAGATATTGACGAGTGTAGGTGAGAGAACAGGGCCTTGGGGAACACCTCTGGTTATCGCAGAGGTATCTGAAGTCGAGTTGTTAATTTTTATTTGTTGAGAGCGGTTATGAAGAAATGATGTGAACCATTGTAGAACCAGGCCGCCAATCCGTTGTTAGAGGGAGTTTAGAAGAAGCTTGTGTTCGACCTTGTTGGGGCCGCTGATAGGTCTAGGAGGATGAGCAGGCAGCATCGTCCAGCATCCAGAGATTTGTGTATGTCATCAGCTATATTTAGTATAGCTGTTTCTGTGCTACATCCCTTTCAAATGCCCGATTGGTGTGAGTCCAGAGATTGTTGGTTGAGATGGAATAGGACACATTTCTCAAGACTTTTAGCATGGAAGGGAAGGTTGGAGACAGGCCTGAAGTTGTTGAGGTCATCAAGGTCTGATCCCGATTTTTTTTAGAAGTGGAGTGACTTGGCCTCATTTTAGGCAGTCTGGCATAACTCCAGAACTTAGGGAGCTGTTTATTATCACCGTCCAGAGGGGGGTTATGACGTGATTAAGAGTTTTTGTCAGGGTGGCCTGGAGGGGGTCTGCGAGGTGGGAGGAGGGCTTTGAATTTGCAATTAACTTAGAGATGTCCATCTCCGTAAGTGGATTGAGTATCTTCCAGCTTCTGGGGTTAGTGGGGGATCCTGGGATTTAGTTGCACCCATTGATCTCAGGAGGTGCGATCACTGCTTGGTAGTCCAAGGAAAGAGAGGAAGAGTTTCCATCATCTGTTGTGGGGGGGAGGGGGGATTCCAGTAGATGCTTGATTGTGGACTCGATCATTGTGATTTTCTCATCAAAGAATTTAGCAAATTTGTCACAGCGTTCTTTGTAGACCTTTTTAGGTGGTTTGGAGGTCTGTAGTTTAATGATGTTAAAAAGATCTTTCAGGCGTTTTTTTTTTTTGCATTATCTAGAGCGCTGCAGATGAAGGCTACTTTTTCTTTCATAATTCGTGCATTCTGTTCTGAGCTGGTGAAGGTGGATCAAGGATGGATTTGTTCGCCATAGTCTTTCTGTAGCTCTTAGTTGCCTTCTTTCAGTATTGAGGTCTTTGTTAAACCAGGTCCTTGAGGGGATGTCTCTAATCCTTTTTAGTTTCAGAGGGGCTACTTGGTCTAGTATGGCAGACATCGTTGAGTTAACGTGGGTTATGAGTTAATTCGCTGAGTGGTTATATGTTGTTGGGGGAAGTAGTGATATCATTCTTTCTTCCAGAGCAGCTGCAGGAATCCAGCTTATGTTTCTAGTTCACTGGAGAGCTTTGTTAGTATGGATAGTGTGTGGTTCTGCTTGGTTCATGTGGAACAGAATGATGTGGTGGACCGACCAGTCGACTGGGAGGATGTTATCAGTGGTTATCACTTTGTCTTGGGCAATGATGGCACAAGGGTTGACCCTCTGGTATGGGTTTGTTCTTTGCAGTGTTGGGTAAGGTTATTGCTGAGTAGGAGTTCATTTATAGATTGGATTAGTCTCATTTCAATGGAGTTTGAAGTTGCCTAGGATTATGTTATTGGCATTGGAGAGTGGGCAGTGAGTAACCAGGTCTTAAAGGTGTTCCAGGTAGGAGAGAGCATTGTCAGGTGGGTGATACAGGAGGTGGCATTTCGTTGCTTTATTGTTATTCAACATTATAGTAGTGCTTAGATATTCAAATGTGCTGTAGGTGGAGGTGTCTGTTTCTACCATAGTGATGGGATTCGTGTGGATTATGGCTATGGAGCATGCATAACATTAACCTTAATGAACTGACATCCCTCAGTAACAACATCCTTCCGCCTACTGGTGACATGTCAGATTTCCAAGATCTTACAAACCACTACACCAGCTCCATGAAGAACATTCTAGACTCAATCGCACCCTTACAGCTAAAAAGACTGTCCAGTAAATTTTCTAAACCATGGTACAATGGTAACATCAATGCTGAAAGATGTAATCTGCGACTAGCAGAATGAGAGTGGAGATCCTCACCTTCCCTTGAATGCCTCAAGCATTTGAGATCACTTAGGAATTCGTATCACAAAAGCATTAGAAACTTGAAAGCAGATTTCTTCAGAAACAAACTAGATCAAGCTAGAAAACGACCCCAAAAACGATTTGAGGTCTTTAAATTCAATCAACTGGCCTACCCAACCCTCCCCCAGCCATATTCAGTCCACTACCAAACTGCGCAGAATGTGCCTCCTTCTTCCTTGAAAAGATGGAAAATATAAGATCTGCTTTGCAGAGGGCACTGGAGCACCGTCCTCTCTCACCTCACTGCAGCCCTTTACCTTCATGGATTGCTCTACCCTCATGTCTACCGGAGCCCATCCTCAAAAACGACGCTTTGTAGAACTCCTTCAAAACCATTGAGGAAAATGCCCTTATCAAAATTCTAGCAGATCTCAAACCCTCAAACCACCTCAACGACGTGCTACCCCCCAACTGCTTCAATGAGATCAAACTATTGATACTCCCACTTTGGACCAAGATCGTTAATGACTCTCTTCTTCAAGACACAATCCCTGATTGCTCAAAGTCTGGGCAGGTCACGCCTATCCTAAAAAAACAACGGCTGATCACACGGACATAAATAACTTCCGCCCCATCTCCAACATTCCATCTCTGACGAAGATCCTTGAAAAATGTGTACACGTCCAACTCTGTAACACATTGATCAATTCCGTCTTCTTGACCAATTCCAATCCGGCTTCCGCCCGGGGCACAGCACCGAATCGATACTTACGCATATAGTGGACAATGCATTAAAAATGTTGGATCAAAACACATCATGCCTCCTTATCCTCCTTCACCTATCTTCAGCATTCGATACGGTTACGCACGACTACCTACTAGATCTATTGGAACATAGGATGGGACTCACAGGGACCGTCCTAAACTGGTTCACCTCATTTCTCCAAAACAGAACTAAAAAAATCAATGTTAATCAGTCACTGTCTAAGTCGGTGCCTGTCACCTTTGGAGTCCCACAGAGTACCCCCCTCTAACCCACTTTCTATAACCTGTTCATGGAACTGTTAATGTTAATTCTGAGCTCATCCAACATCCACATGTATGCCAATGACACCCAATTATATCTGGAAGTCTCCTCCCCTGAAGACATCAAAGCCTTCAACTTAACCCTACAAAACCTCCAAAACTGGCCGACATGCAACCGCCTCAAACTGAACACTCTCAAAACTGAATTCCTCCTAATTGCCCCACCCAACCAGTCACCTGTCATTAATGAATGGATGAAGCAACTAACAGCCTTTAACTGCCTGCCACAGGTCATTGATTCAGCAAGATCATTACGAATAACTCTCTGCAAGAACCTTAACATGCAGAAGCACATTAGGTACTGCCACCAAAGGAGCAAACCTCCAAATGAACATCTTAAAGAAATTAAAACCCTTCTTACCCCCCAAGAACTTAAACTCTGCCATCCAAGCCCTAGTGATTCCCAGGCTGGACTATGGAAGCGCAATCTTAGGCGGCTTGCCCAAATCCAAAATGGGTCTCATAAGGGACTCCCTCAACTCTGCTGCAAGATCACTGGATCAAGAAGATATAACCACATCACACTTGATTTGAAATACCTCAACTGGCTCCCCTACTGGCAAGACTTCAGTTGAAAATTGCATGCATGACCCTCAAAGCCCGACACTTCAATACCCCAAGTTACCTTGCTCAGAAGCTTGAACTTTCTGGGGGCTCCAGATCTTCTAGAAGCTCCAGCAATTTACTGCTGAAACCACAGAGATTCTCTAAAAAGACAACCTACAAGAGAGTCTTCTCTGTCATCGCCCTGAGAATTTGGAACACACTCACCACTGAAACTAGACAGAATCCCTCAACGGCATCTTTCAAGAAAGAAGTTAAACTACTACTCATGAACACATTTCTGCCCTAGATCCTTGGAACTCTCCTCTCTGAGCTTATCAGGACACATCAACTTCACTCAAGATTACAGCTCGCTTGTTATATTGTTGTTTTGACATATCTGTCCTATCATTGAGGTGATCCCACCCTGATCGGGGATCTGCCATATCCTCTACTATTTCTCGACTATTATAATATTGATTGTATATGTCTCTGTTTTTTAACATGTGTAAAGCGCTCTGATACCCACAAGGGTCTTGTTCATGCTGTATAAAACCTTCAAATAAATAAATTGTAACGTAAAACACTCTTTGATGGTAAAGTTGGATTTTAAGTCACAATTCTGAAAATGCCACTTTCAGGAAGTTGCCATTTTCTTTTCCTAACCATTTGGAGGTTGCAGCCTGTATCCTGGATCACATGCCTAGGTGTAGTTGGTAGTTGGCCTTAGTGTATTCCTCCCTGACAGCATCACAAAAAGGGGACTGGGTGATAGCAGGGTGGGCCATCCTGACTAGATCGAAGGGGCGGAATTGTCACCTACCACTCTTTTACTTCAAAGGAGCTGACACATCACACACACAAAAAACTTCATACTAATCTGTTGTGACTCTAGACATCCTGGGACCAGGCCAAGGGAGGAAAGGAAATTCCAGAACCAGGTGTAGGGGGAAGTCTAGACATTCTCCCACTTCAAAGCTGGTATCAGGATACGGACCCTCAGACCAACTCTTGAGTACACTCCTGGACCTGTGGATACTACAGAAGAAGGACTGCTGAACTGCCAGATGACTGCCCTGCTGCTTGAGGCCTGCCCTGCTTTCTGGGAAGGAAGACTGCACCTGCTCCCTTCATCCCAGGCTGAAGTGACTCTAAGGGTCAGCTGACTGTTCCGAGCTAGAGGGACATAACAAGCTCCAGAGGCCCCAGAAGCAACTGCCCAGCTGACTTGCAGCAAACGGACCTGCCTGAGTCCTGCTGGCCTCTGCAGTTGTGAGTTCCTGATTCCCAAGAGGGGCCTCCCAGGTGATGGACCCTTGGTGTGGCATCAGGTGAGCTCCTTCTGGAATAAAGTCCTGACGTTAGGGGCTCTTTGTAACTGCTATCAGGCCAGTTCGTGCCAAGATTTTGCCACCGACGCCGTCCGCCAATGCTCCAGTATCTGACTCTTCGTGCTACAGTGACCGCCAGTGACAACCAGCAATGCAAGATCTGCACTTCGTGCTACTGCATAGACAGCCCGTGGTGACCGCCAATGTGAAGCTCCAGCAATGACTGCCAGCGACACCCAACAGGATCGTCGTGCTACAGCGACGATCTTCCACAACGCCTGTCCTGCTCTTTGCGCTACATCGACGACCATCCATGATGCTGTTCCTGCTCTTCGCACCCTCCTCCATGGCAAACTGGACTCTTCGTGCCAGATTTTGAGAAGGTAACTTTTTCAGCAGGACTAAGCAGGTCCCTGTGTTTCTAAATTGGCATGGGATTTTTCTTGTGTTGTGTCTTCACTTTATTACTGTTTGAGTGCTGCATAAATACTTTCACATTGCCTGTAAGTTATGCCTGACTGCTTTTGTGCCAAGCTACCAGAGGGTTGCACAGGTTAATTTAGTGACTGTTGGTGTTTCACCCTGACAAGAATTGTGGTTGTTGCTTGAGTAGGGTTTCACCTTACCATATCTACATTCCACAAGCATGAATAATGTGGTTTGGGTGGATTATCTAATCTAATCTCCTTATCAATTTACGCACCAAAGGATGTACATCAACTGGTTTACCTTCAATCAGTAAATGACCAGCTGGTATTACAAATAGGAAATTGTTACTGATCTGTAAGCTAGACCATCAGAAGTTAGTCAAAATATAGAATTTGCCACAAATTGTAATTCTGCCCCAATGGGATCAACATTCCGCTCGGTGCACCAACATGCCCATCTCTTCCAGGATGCAGAATATTGTTTATGCGTATTGGTAGACATGCATGTTTGATAAAGAATTCACTTCCTGCGAAAGACCTGGCATCTGCCAATGACCCCTGAAACCATCCAAGTTTAGACCAAAAGTCTAACTTTACTGCTAGTAAAGTTAGACTTTAGGCCTAAACTTAAGACTTCAGGTCTAAACTTAGACTTTTGGTCTAAGTTTACCTTTGTGAATCAGGCCCTTTGACTTCAGGTCTAAACTTAGACCAAACGTCTAACTTTACTACCAGTAAAGTTAGACTTTTGGTCTAAGTTAGGCTTTAGGTCTAAACTTAGATCAAAAATCTAACTTTACTACTAGTAAAGTTAGACTTTAGGTCTAAACTTAACACTTCAGATCTAAACTTAGACTTTTGGTCTAAGTTTACCTTTGTGAATCTGGTCCACTGACCTGTGTGAGCAGGAGGTGACACCTCCGCTCACACAGGATGGCTAGTATTTAAACCGGTGCGTCGGTGAGCCTCAAAGGATTCCCTGATGCCACTGGGCAAAGTAACTTGCCACCCACTCACGGACAAAGCCCCCCTGCCCCAGGCCCTGTTTTTCCCGGTCAGGTGGGAAATTAGCTATGCAGGAGGTATCCTCCTCCACGAAGCTGACCACACCTCTAGGGTGTTGCAGCTGAGGTGTACAGTCGAGGATGGTTTTGGCCATCTTGAATTTAGGTCAGAAATCAGGTCTGACTAGTTTTGGTGACATACACCCACAGGATGTCGTCACTACTGGGGCGGATTAGCTGCAGTACTAGATGCCCATTGGCTACTAGTCCGCACACCCACTAACTAAGGGACACCCCAGACACCAGAACCTTAGATTCGACATGATAACAAGAAGAGACCTCTTTCCACAACAAGGCAGGACTCCACGAAGATAGGCGCTAAGCTCTGCACCTGTGGCAGCCACCCTGCACCCGCTGGATTTCGACTCAACCAAGGTAAAAAGCCAGTTCCGTGAGGAAGGTGAACCCCTCTGCAAAATCTAGACTTCACAAATACTCCAGTAGTCTAGAGGAACTAGTCCCCTGCAGTCGGCAGGCACAAACCGCTAAGTCCACGACCTTGAAGTCCTGTTCCCCGAACCGTCGGGCATGGCCGCTCAAAGTCCTTGGGCAGGTGGCTTCTGTGAACTGTAGGCCCAACCCTCAGCAAGGCTCAGCTTTCTACAACGATCCCCTGGATAAAAATATCCTCAACCGGAGTGCTTGCAGGTACCAAGGCTTGTTGGTGATCAGTACGACTACAACCTGCTTTACTCAACGCTTCAAGAGAAGAGATTCACCTGCACGAATGACCAACCACTCCTGTGGCTCCATCGTAAAGATCTTGCATTTGTGTTTACCCTCTCTTGGCATGCCTGCCAGCTCCTCTGGCCACGGATCCTGTTCAGCACCAGGGATAGCCAAGAGCACCTCTGCACCTGAGTCCCCCTAGCCAGGTAGATCAGATCTGCCTGGAGACTCCTGCTCCAGGGCCAGCTCCTCGCTTAAGTTCCAAAGGGTTTCGCTCAATTTCGCCCCACAAGTACCTTTTTGCTAAGGTAACCATTTCAACACCACAAGCCAGATTGACAGCTCCGTTTGACAGCACCTCTGCACCCCGCTCCTGTGAGCCAGGTAAAATTGTGCTAGCTGTCGTGAAGTGGTCTAGGGAATCACAAGACATTAATTCCAAGTGGGTTCCGTTGAACTGACTCTCTAAGGGGGTCATTAGGATGGCGGGCGGAAGCACATCCGCGGTGCTGGCGGGGGCGGAAAATGCCCTTTTCAGCACTCCTGCAGCGGTCCTCCCGCCCGCCATATTACGATGGGCAAACATAGCCCATTTCCCGTCCGCTGCGTTGCCAGGAGAACTGCCAGATTTTTGCACCCGCCACCGCGGCGGAGTGAGCCAACAGGGACTAACCGCCGTGCGGAATGACGTCCCGTCCGCCGTACAAATCACGATGCCACAAACAGCCCATCACACCACAGCAGAGAATCCGCCAACCCAGAGACGGCGGAAACACGACAGCGGAGCGCGAAACCAGACTCACGGTACCCTCTACCCGGTCCGGACCGCAATGGATCCAGCCCTTCAAACCATTCCGGTGCTGTACCTCTTCCACTACCAGCAAATAATGGACTGTCGCGGACAACGCTGCAGGTACGCAATGACACAACTCCGCACACAACCACAACACACAACTCCTGTGCTGATATACGGTCCCTGTCCACATCAGACACACTGGTGGGGACAGGAACACTTCCCCAAGTGTACCCACACATGTCCCACCTGTCAGGAAATCACCCCTCCGCATCCGGGTCACCAATCAACCTCGAAATCACTGCAATTGCCCGGCCACGTCACCGCAGCGGTGAAGACGCAGGAAAACATGCGCATAATGTAGTAGGCAGGGCCGGCGCCAGGCATGGGCAGTCCCCAAAGATTCACAGGGCTTCACCTCCACCCTTCCCACACTACGCTTCCCACACCCATTTGGGGCACATGTTGTGCGTACCCCCTGTGCCCCCCCTGCACAATTCATCTCCCAGGTGTAGCCAGACCTTGAACCTCACACACCAAAGGGCCAGGGCGCCTGTCTTTGAAGGTGGGGGTGAAGAGGAACACCATGCACAGAAGCTCAGGGGCTGGACAACCCTCCTCCTCACACCCATCTCCCACTCATGTGAAGCAAACTGAGCCCAACTATAAAATGAAAACTCACACTGCATAAGAACATCCACTGAACTGTCCACACTGCCTGTCAAGTCACTCACAAACACCCCACACTGACACACAGCCACATACACACACCACAGGCCAGCAGCAATGTAGGACAATCAATGGGCCAGCCAAAAGTGAAGTGGACAGTGCTGGAAAACCATGGAGCAAGACATATAGCATCTGTACATCACATGCAAGAGAAGGCACATATCACAACACCCTCAGGTCATCAAATTAGACATGGGTGGCACAGTGAGTGAAATAAAACCAAACTGCCCTCTGTGCAACAACTCTGGGACACATCAAGGCAAGCCATGCATAGTCACAGGAATGATAGGAAGTGTCTGAAGTCATACAGTGAGCAGCCACACATCTCTCACAACTGACTTGACATGTGCACATCATCAGTACAACACACATGGCCCATTGTCACACTCCTTGACTGACAAACACAACCAGGACCTTCACACATACACATTCTCTGCTAACCTCAGACCTCCAGCACTCAACACCTGTGAGAAGCACACATAAAGGCCAAAATGGTGTCCTGTGAGTGCAATGACAACCAAACACACTCCCTGTGGTGCACCCACAAACATCACACTAACACACAGGGATGCCTGAACCAATGCAGACACCAAAACAATAGCCAAACGCAAAGCTCACAAACAACATACACAGAGGTACAACAAGCCCACACATGTGCAGGAAAACAGTGGAAAGGCAATGTGACCCTAGACAGAACAGGAATACACAACATTGTCACTCAGGACCAATGCACAGACACCATACCTCAACACAGACGAGGTATATCATCAAAAATCCAGCATGCACACCAACTGGGATCAATGGGACAATCAGCTAACACAGACACAGACACCTCAACACCCATGAAGTGGACAAGGTGCCATATTGTACGAGAAGCATGCACATGCACAACCCTGAAAAGTGACAGGTCAAAAATAGGAGGACTAACCACCAATGTGCACTGAAAACAAGCCCAGCAACAAGAATCCCCTTGCTGCATGTGACAGACACACAAGTGATGCACACCACACCTGCAACACATATCTGAATGTATCACACAGCTAAAACAACCACACACACACACAATGTCATGCAAATAGAACATCACACACACATAGCATCAGTCAGTACAAAGAGCCAACACAGGCCAAACACTGCATACATCCACAACCAAAACACAACAGATGCACAGACCAATCCATTACAATGCAAACTCAGCTGCACATCAGGGGGATGCACAACAAGCAAGTACTAGGCAACATACACTGACAACACTGCATGCACGCAAAGCAGTGTGTGCACAACAACCAAAACAGTAGCACACACATCTGAGTGTCACACCATGAACTCCCACAGCACAAACAGCACATACAGCACAAACAGCACCCAGGAAGTGTAGCACGACCACAGCAAACACTGCACTGCACATGAGCAACCATGACAGCAAACAAGTACAAGGAAATAACACATAACTAATTTGAAATCTGTCCTGAGTAGCACATTGGTCCTGGGCACAGATCAGCCTCACACAGCATAGTGTCACACTATGAAGCGGTGGGGAGGCTCACAAACTGGCAAGCCATGGTGTGGAAGACATGAGGCTGACGTGTTGTGTACTGCAGTAGTGGACAGGTGAGCAGTGTACAGTACACAAACACATAGAGGAGTCACCCATAATGTGTAGGCATCAGAAGCACATATGGGGGATGGCATGACTCCACATACCACATACCATACTGGAGCCAAAAATGGGTCAAGTGATAGCAATGCATGAGAAAACTCACAAATATTGTCAGTGTGGCTGAGCAGTCCTGTACAGTGTGCACAAACAGTAACAAGACACATGGCAGATCAACAAAACACAACACAGACTTGCCTGTCACACACTCTGCATATTCACAATTGGCAGCAACAACAAGTAGGTGTCCCCCAGGAGTGCAAGGACACAACAACACACTGCACACTGCCCAACCTACAACTCCCACATGTGCCCACAATTAGAAACACATGGCAGAGTATTGAAACAAACAGGCACTCAGCTTCTGTGTCATACATGTGTGCAGTTGGCTGCCCAGCAGAGGGGGAGGAGACAGGAGAGGATATTGAGAGTCAGGCTAACATTGTTGGATAAAACAGAGGAGGAGATTTATGACCAGTACAGGCTGAGTAGCACTGTCATACTAGACCTCATAGACACCTTGAAGCCACAACTTGAGAGCAGAACCCTGCGCAGCAATGCAATTCCCACACATGTGCAGGTGTTGTGCTCTCTCCACCTCTTGGCCACTGGTAGTTACCAGGATGTAATTGCAGTGGCTGGTGGTGTGTCTCAGAGTGCGATTTTGCGTTTTTTCCATAATTTCCAAGACGCCATGCTATACCACATCCATCAACACATATACATGCCCAGGGATGAAGGGGAATTAGGCCAAACAAAACTCGATTTTTACAGATTAGCAAGGTTCCCACAGGTCATAGGGTGCATAGATGGAACCCATGTGCCCATATGTCCCCCATCCCGCATAGAATACATCTTCCGTAACAGGAAAAGCACACATTCCCTCAACATCCAAGTTGTCTGTGACGCTAAAAACATAATTACAGACCTGGTAGCAAAATCCCCTGGAAGCACCCATGATGCATACATTTTCAGACACAGTGGCATATAACAAAGGTTAGAAAGAGGTGAGTTTGATGATGGGTACCTCCTAGGTAATGATATTACCAGTCCCCAGATAAATGTTTTACCACTTGTATGTCTGTTAGCATAAAACCCCACCATCATATATCTCACAACAGGTGACAGTGCGTATGCCCTGCAGCCATGGATCCTCACGCCGTACCTGTTTCCCAACAATATACATGAAAGGCGGTACAACACGGCACACAGGCGCACCAGGACAGTGATTGAGCGATTTCATGATTCCAAAAGTACGCTCAGGGGCCAGTTTAGCTTTGGGGAGCCCTGCCAGAGTTGCAATTCCGTAATCTAAACGGCAGATAACTAGGGATTGGACAGCTTGTTTCAGGTCAGTAGGCGGCAGGAACGGTTTGATTTTCCCTAATGCGCATAGTTGGTGATTGGCTCCTCTTGTTGCACTGATGTGATCTTGCATTTGAGTGTATTTAACATAAGGTGGTTGTGAGATAACCACTGCTGAGTTTTTGAAAGAGCATGGTTGAGAGTAGTTATGTCGTACAGTGAGGAGATTTCCATATACAGTTGAGTATCATCCGCGTACATGTGATATTGTATGTCAGACCGTTTCAGAATTTCTGTGAGAGGTTCCAAGTATAGGTTGAAGAGAGTGGATGAGAGTGCGGATCCTTGTGGAACTCCAATAAAGACTGGCTTACTGTTGGAGAGGTCATTGTTGATTTTGATCCTTTGAAATCTATTTTGAAGGAAAGAGGCAAACCAATTTAGGACTGGACCTGATAACCCCATCCTTGTTTCTAAAAGGTTGATTAGTTTGTCGGGATTGACCGTGTCAAACGCGGAGGAAAGAACCAGCAGAATAATTAGGCATGGTTCGTTTTGGTCAAGTATTCTTAACGCATCGTCTACTATGTGTGTTAATGCAGTTTCGGTACAGTGACCAGATCTGAAGCCCGATTGGTGTTGGTCAAGTAGTTGAAAATGCTCAATGTGGTTGCAGAGTTGTGTATGAACGTACTTCTCAAGAAGTTTGGACAGAGTCATGATATTGGATATTGGTCGGAAGTTGTTAGGATCAGATGAGTCTGCCTTAGGTTTCTTTGGGATGGTGGTGACTTGCCAGATCTTGAGGCAATCAGGAATCATGTACAAACTTCAACCATAGAGGGAAAATGGATGAGATAAGTTCATTGAAGAGTTTGGAGGGCATAGGATCAAAGAAGTGATTTGACTGTTTTAATGTAGTCATGATGCTAAGCAGCTCAGCATTGACCAGTAGTCTGAAGGTATTCCAAGAAGCATCATTTTTTTGAGTGTGGGCAACCGATTCCACCAGAGGAGAGTTTATCCCAGGTGTTCCTGAGGCGTCGGTGAAGAGAACCTGATTTTGTAAGACTTGTAGGGAGAGTTGCAGATCTAATTCAATCTTCCTTCTGGACTGAAAATTCCTCGCTGCTTGGGATTGAGTCCTTGAGTGCCACAAGTTGGTTAGAGTGGTTTGTTTGTTGATTGATGATTCCAAAGTGTTTTTTTGGTCTTTTTTTTGGCCTTGTCCAGCTGTGATCTAAAGTGATCAGATTTGGTGGTGCGTATGTGTTTGTTATAAGCTTTTCTTGTCTTTCTTAGTTGTTGAGGTTGTCTAGGGAGGGAGAATTTATCCACGTTCTTTCATCTAGTCTTAGTTTACGTCGTTCCTCGTTGAGGGAGCCGTTGAACCAAGGTTCAGAATGCTTGCTAGCGAGTCTTTTGAGTTGCAGGGGAGCCCGTGCATCGATGATATTAGTCATGGAATTGGTGTAATGATGGCCTGCAGGGGTGGATTGCCCATGGAGGTGTCTGACACAGATTCGGAGGATGAGGACCCTGGACCACCTGCCCTACATCAAAGGGATGGTAGCGCTGCAGCAGAGGGGAAAAGGCGCAGGGACCAGATTGCCAACAACTATTTTTAAAGGTATGTACACATTAGTTAGCCACTCACCTGTACATAAGACAGAACAAATCGTGAATATCAATTGGTGCTTTATTGTGCAAGCATCCACGACCAAACTAAGGACAACCTGCCCATCAGAAAATGTAGGCATAAACTACAAAGCAACTCCGTTGTGGTTACATCACCACAACATAGGAAGGATATGTGGAAAAAACATTGTGTAGTGAGCCTACACAGTTCATTTTTTGCCCCTCCGAACCAGCCTGGCCAGAGCTGCCACTTTCCAAACCAAGGTGCCGGCTGCTGCTACCGCGCATCACAGGTGTCTCCGTAGCTGAGATGCTACTGCGGCTTGACACCTCACTATCTGTGCCACCCATGGCACCTCTACCAACAATCAAATTTGTCTGCTGTGTTTCCACTGCTGCAGTGATCTTCTCCAGGCCACGAGCAACATCCCCACTGTAGTGGCCCATCTCCACCTTCAGCCCCAGGGTGCGCTGGCTGTGTTGACTTGTAGCATGAGCAAGCCTACTAATGGCCCTGCTCAGCGTGTCCAATTTGTGGCCCCTGCTGCGCTCCATGCGCCTAAGCTGTGCCCTTTCCTCTGCCCATTCTTTGGCTAGGTCTGCAACTGTGTTTGTGAGGGCATCCAGTTTTGCTTCCAGCCGGGTCTGATTTTCTGCAAGTTTGTCTGTAATCATGCAGAAGCCCTGTGTCATCCTCACATTCCTTCACCTCTTTGTCTTATGTTGCAGGCGCTGTATTTGCAGCACCGCCCGATCCAGTGCTCCAGACATGGGCTGACTGGCTGCTCCAGCAGAGGACAGACTTTGCATCCGCCGTAGGGACTGCTGGGTTGGTCGTGACATCCGCACCCTGGTGGCCAGAGAGTGTCGGGAGGTTGGTGTCTCCTGTGCGGCTGGTGTGACACTAGCTGTGGCCTGTGAAGTTGTTGGTGCCTCAGTTGCTCGGACTTCGGAAGAACTGGGCCCACTTGTTTCTCCCACATTCTGCCTTTCCTCCATCTGGTCCAGCTCCTGGCTACCTGCAGTGTCATCAGCACTGTTCTCTCCTCCCAGTGGTGTGTCTATGTGCCAAAAGATGAAAGAAGAAAATAAAATATGTGAGTCACTGTTTCAGTGGTGTTGCAATGTTTATCAGCTCAAGTCATTCCCTCACTACACTGTATATGTCACAGACTACATCTCCCATGATGCAACATTCGTTTGTTTGTTTGGTGGAAATGGATGTTTGGTTGTGGATGATTAGTATGCATACACAGAACATGCTTTAGTGGATATTCACACATCACAAACACATTTCTCACTTACCACGATTTGTTGCTGGTTGGGATGTGTCGAGGCTCCCGAAGCCTATAACAGCCGCCCTTTCCAGGGTACCTTCCACCATGGCTTCAGCTGCTGAAGGTTCAGATGAAGTGGATGGCCCCCCTCCGGTCTGTTGTGCCTCTTGCAGACGTGCTGCCACCCTCTCCTTGGCCCTGGAGTGCAGATCGTACCAGCGCTTCTTAATGTCATCAATGGACCTGTGTGCAACTTCAAGGGTATTTATGCGCTGCTGCATCTCACGCCATCTTTTACGTTTGTCTGACTCTGGCACACGGTGTGAGGCACTCCCAAATAACTCCTCATGGTGGTTTCAGCATTCCTCAGTTAGGATGTCCAGCTCCTTGTCAGCAAACTTCAGCTTCCTCGGCCTCTCCTTGGCACCCTTCTTGCTGGCCTTGCTGCTCATGCTGCCAGTCATGCTCACACAGCAGTGTAGAACTGTGCTGCTGCACCTGGACATGTGCTTGAGTTTTGATCAGGAGTATCCTCGGACACCACTTCCTGTTTTAGGGTCCTTCAGCTCAACCAGGAAGTGTTTTCCATGTTTTTTTCAGAATCTCAATTTGCGTGTGCAATTATGGGCTGTTTCTGCCGCACTCGCAAATTGCGTATGCAAAATTTTTATTTTTAGCGGGGTGGCTATTTGCGTGCCATTTGCGACACGCTAATAGCAAGGTGCCGAAATAGCGTTGCGAGTCATTACCGACTCGCAATCATGTGTTGTCTTCCGTTCGTAGGTTCCAATTTGCGACTCGCTATTTTCGAGTCGCCATTTGTCGCAAATTGCAAGTCGCAATTTCGACGGTCGTACATCTGGCCCTAAATGAACTAACAAGAATTTTAGGAAGATACATACTGGTTGAATAGTGTACGGGGCCAAGGGGGCGGGTGAGCCAGACCAACTCTGAGGCTGCAATGGATGCAGTCATGGGAGACCCGAACAATTGGTCTTTGTGGAGGCACGAACTGGGCTCACTGAAGGTAAGACAACAGGGTGCAAGGTGTTCAAGAGATGTGACCTACAGTAAATGTAGGGCCAAAAGTTACTTTAGTGTTACCTAATAGATAGATAGTGGAAGCTCCACCAAGTGTTGTCCGGAGCTCTTATTCAGATCTGACAGATTCAGAGCTGACAGACGATGTCAGCGAGCATGGGCAATCCTTAAGGTGGAAAATCGCCAATATCAACAGTCGGAATATCCACGGATAAGGTATGCTCAAAATAGAGCTGATGAATCTACAAGAAGGAGCTTGAGCATACTAAAAGCATTTAGACATAGAGCGCTGTTGCTCTAGTCAAAGTATTCACATAGTCACCATTAGTGAGATTAAGCGAGTGGTGAGACAACTGCTGCATTAGCTCTTATTTATGAAAGTATTGATATAGTCCGCATTAGTGCAATCAGCAAGCATGTCAACATAAAAGACAGTGTCAGTGTGTTAGTTACAGTTTTTAATTAACCAGGAAGCAGAGGGTGAACTTAAGTGTTTCCACCCTAAGTAGTGTTAACTCTTATAAGGACAGAGGCGCGCACCAGTGAGCATCATGGTTATGGTGATTGGAGACAGTTGGAACAGCATGGCTGATATGCCTTGGACCTTGGAGGCACCTCTCAGGGATCTCTCAGGGATCAAGACCTCACTCCAGCAGAGGCCAGCAGGTCCGGTTGCAGGTCCAGTGCAGCAGGTCAACTACGCAGTTGCCGGGGAGCCTCTGGAGCTTGTTATGTCCCTGCAGCTCAGAACAGGAGGTAAGTCAGCTGGCCCTTGGAGTCACTTCAGCCTGGGATGAACGGAGCAGGTTCAGTCTTCCTTCTCAGAGATCAGAGCAGGCCTTAAGCAGCAGGGCAGTCTTTCTTCTGTAGTATCCACAGGCCCAGGAGTGTACTCAATAGTTGCTCTGAGGGTCTAATATTTATAACTGGTACCAACTTTGCAGTGGGAGAAACTTCTACACTTGCTCCCCTTTTTCCAAATAACAGTCTTTACCTGTTGATTAACGGAAGTTTATTTCAAAGCATAAACTAACAGACACCAGCCAAAACCTACTAGTTCCCCAAAGTTCTAGAATAAACTATACCATAGAACAAAGTGAAACCAATCCCATAGATTATAACACCCCCCTCCTTTGTTAAAACAAATAAACAACATTATAATGAATAGGAAAGAAACATCAAGAATTACTCATATATACAATTATATCAATTATTCAGCTTATTAACAATACACACATATATATTTATCCAATTTCTTCGCACCTAACCCAGCCTTGAGTTTTTTCTTCTCTTGCTGACAATTCTACAGATCCATCAGAACTGTTCCCTTTAGGTCCCTTTGTAGTGGAAGGAGCTACTACTGTTTCGACAGAACCACTTTTCCACATTTGTTGTTATAGGGAGCTGGTTTGTTTATGTAGTAGTGCCAATGTAAGGTGATAGAATTGAAACGTAGTTTTACTATTTTACTCGTGTTTTACCTTACATTATGTTAGCATTTATATGGCTAATACATTATATTTACATATTGTATGTAAGACGTAATTAGTTGATACAGATGTCACGGTAGTTGGGTTGACATCTGTGCCACCATTTTAGTTAGAGAAGACGCCATGTTCTGGTACAATCGAAACTGTTACTCGCATACTCGAAACTGTTTGTTCATTTACGAGAAATAGTCTCTGGCGAGTTTCATTTCTTCAATGTTCATGTTAGCTCGTTAGTGCATGCCTTTGCTTTTAGATTAAGGCTTTCTCCCACCTGTCTAGAGGGGAGGATAGGCCAGACGACCTTGAAATGTAGATAGCTTGTACCAGGCTGCGGAATCAAGACTTATGTTCTGTACCCCCATTGTATTACGACACCCACCAGTGCTTTTCCATGGTAGGCGGGTCTTCGTGGACTCCGCAACATACATAATGTAACTTTATGCTTGTGAAAGTCAGTCCCTCGTCAGCCATCATAGGCGGCTGGTAAGATTGGACTCCACTGCAGTGTATTTTGCTAATAAACTAGCTTACTTGTATTCTCTACTGCGTCATCGACTCTTCATTCTTGGAAGGCTAGAGGAGGTCGAGAGTGACCCGGGTGACCCTAATCGGGTCAATTCCTACATTTGGTGCCTGAACATGGACCCCACCAGGTGACCCGTCTCGCCCGTAGTCGGGTTGTAGAGGTCGGGGTTGTGTCTAGGCGGATCAGGGATCCCCATACGATCGAGCTTGGTTCTCGCAGCTGCCCCGCCTGTCTGATCGGGCGGCTCCTCGTCTAGCGGTCACCTTGGCAGGGGTCCTGAAAAGGCGAAACCCTTGGATTTGACCGTTTGGTCCGAAGTGTCGGCAGTGGAGAATAATCTTGTTTGACCTGTGTGAGTTTACTTTGAATTCTTGGTAAG
Source organism: Calotriton arnoldi (assembly GCA_963921515.1). Lineage (NCBI taxonomy): Eukaryota > Metazoa > Chordata > Amphibia > Caudata > Salamandridae > Calotriton > Calotriton arnoldi. The sequence continues at coordinate 111,852 of CAWUFW010007002.1, read as the reverse complement.
TGCGGCGCCGTCTTGATTAATTTGGTAGGTCCGCAGACCTTTGTGATACAGAGCGTTTTTGAATGTTCTGCCAGGCCAAATTGTTGAATTCGGCTTATTCTTGAAAAGGCCTGGGGCTAGAGCCTATCTTGTCTTGGTGCAGTCTGAGGACTGACTTGTTTTGACATAGTCTATGGACTGTTCTTGAGAGTTTTTTTGTTGTTGTTTATGTGCGTTGTATTGTGTGTGTGTGTGTTGATCGAGTGAAAACGTGAATGTGTTTGATGCCAGGATGCCTTGTTGGAGTAAAGTGTGGTGTTTGGGGTGCCGATGCTGTTCTGCGGAACATCGCCTGGAGGAGCGGCAGCCTGCGCCTCTGGAAGGCACTCCGAATTTTGATATGTATGTGAAGCACGGTATTGGCCCTAATATGTTTCGTACATTGTGGCACAAGTATACAAGGGACAATACTGAGCTTCAGTGGCCACAGGATGGTAACTTTGATGAACAAAAATTGAATTACTTACAGGATAAATTATTTGCTAGAAGAAGTAGGCAGCCGATGTTTGATACTTTGCAGGTATGGCAGAAGGAAGCTAAGCAGAGACGTATACGTGCTGAAAAGGAGTCCAGGAATAAAGCAATGCAAACGGTGGTGCAGAAAGCGGTAGCTTACAATAAAGAAAGGACAGAGAAGGGTATTGAGTGTGCAGATAGGAGGTTTCGATTACAGTGTGATAGGTCCTATGTTGTTCGAGAGGAAGAGGATCCTTTTGTGGAGGACTTGTTGGAAACTCGCCCCCCACTCCTCTATGCCCCGCAAAGAATATATCCTGCTGTCCCGTCGTCTCAGTCCTCTGTTGTTCCCTCGCCTTCCCTTGATTCTTCCGCGGCCCCAACAGCTTTGGCTCCAGTGGTATCTGTCTCCCCTCCGGTTTCGCAATTTACGGGTACAGTGACTGCAGGCACCCCTGCAGTGTCAACTGTTTCCGTTTCTCCTCCTTCTCTTACACCTACCACACAGCCCTTGTTGACACTGTCACCTGCGTCGGCATCATTTGCGTTTCTTCTGGATGTGTCACCCACAGTATTGAGCAGTGTGGGGACGCCGGTGCGAGGGTCGGATGGAGGAAATTGGGCAGAGGCACGGGAGCGATTAGAGCGGGCAATGATTCGATCTGATGTGAGTGAGGAAGAGAAAAGAATGGTTGCAATTCAGGCAGCACAATGGGCTCAGAGTGTGATTTATGGTTTGGAGGATATATGGAGTGTGATGAAGGATTTTGATCCGTTTGTGCAACAGCAGGCCCTTCAGCATATGTCGACTACATTGATTGGTCTGTGGGAACAGTGTATTGGAAGTAAAGCTCCTCAAATTATTTATGATATTCGAGATCATGTATATTCAGCTGGTATGGCCCCTGCAGAAGTTCATAGTAATGTTGGGACATTACTTAGTTATCGGGCGAAATTATATCATAGTACTCCGATTCCAGTATCTCAGTTTCCGATGAGGAAAGTGCATCCCATTTACCACCCTGAAATTCCAGAGCAGCGTAATGCGTTAAATGTTGTTACTCAGCAACGGGTAGAGGCTCGTTTCCAGGAGCAGTGGGTTTATACCCCGTGGAAGAGAAGTGAGGTACTTGCTCTTAAGAGTCAGTTACCGGATCCCAGGAAAAATCCTACTGCATATTATAAAGAACTAACAGAGGCTGCCTCCTCGTCAGTTATGACATTAGCAGATATTGAGATATTTTTTGGGCTGTTAGTGCCGGTAGATATATGGAGGCAGGTGCATACGCAGGATCACAGAGTGGAATTGGGTGGCACATGGGATGAGATTAAGGCATGGGATAAGGAACGGAAGCCTGGGGACAAACCTAGGGCTGAAATTTTGGCTTTACCAAATTGTATTATTACCTATATGCATTCTCTTATTCCACCTAGACGAGTGGATTGGGACAAACTGACGGCATGTCGCCAGAAGAAAGAAGAGAGTGTGTCTGATTTTTTTACTCAGTTTGAAGGGGTATTTTTGGATTTTAGTTGGCAGGATTTGTCAGTGGAAGGTGGGGTTCGTTTGTTTGTTCACAGGTTTGTTCCAAATTTACTTCCCGAAATTGCAGCTCGGTTGCAAGCCTCTGAGAGTACATGGACCACTTCCTCCCCTTCAGTGATATTGAGCATGGCTCAATATTATGAACATCGTGAAAACGAGGAGAAGGATAGAGTGGAGAAAAAGAGTAAGGATTTAAAGACGAAGGTGTTGTTGCAGCAAGTTGCAAGGGGATCTGGAAGGGGTCGGGGTACTGGTCCGGCTCAGAGGTCCCGAGGTGCCGGTAGAGGTGGTGTGCCCTTGGGGCTGAATCAGTGTGCGTATTGTAAAAAGGAGGGGTATTGGCGAAATGAGTGCCCATAATTATTACAGAAAGTTGCAGTACCGAGAGGAAGGGGTTGGAATGGAAGGGGTCGTGGTGCAGGTAGCCGAGATGAGGCTCAAGGGGATGCATCCTCAGGGGGTCGGTCTGATCAGAATTATTTTGATGATCCCCGAGGAAGACAGTATTATCATGATGATTATGACATGGATGACGTTACAGGGATGTCCCATAGCTAGGATAGCAAGGGACAGGGTGAGGGACCAGTCCAGATTCCTGTAGATCAGCGTGGCCCTTATGTCACAGCAGACCTACATGGTTCGGCACAGAAATGTTTGGTGGATACAGGTGCAATGAATAGCTCTGTTTCTCATACACTGGTCCCTGGGGCCGCCCTGTCTGGCCGCAATAATGTTTCGGTAGGTTTTTCAGGCGTACCGGTTGTGAGCCCCATCTCCAAACCACTTGCTTTCACTGTTGGTCCTTTTACTGTAGATTCTCCGTTTTTGTTGACATCAAATTGTGGTGAAAATTTATTAGGATTGGATTTGTTAAAGAAGTTATATGCTACTATTTATTGTTCCCCGGTTGGTATTTACATGAATTTTGGACCTAATGTGGATGGTGCAAAACAGTGTTTTGCAAAGGATGCTCCACTTCCTGTTGAATTTAAGGACGTGCCATCTTCTTTGTGGGCGGCAAGGGACACTGATGTTGGGTTGTTACAGATACCACCCGTTTCTATCAAGATCAAGGATAATGCTGTGCTCCCTCGTATTCCTCAATACAAAATATTGCAGGCTGGGGAACTGACTCTGATGCAGATTATATAGGATTTGATTAAGTTGGGGGTGGTGGAGGAGACATTAGCGAATGTGTGTAATAGCCCCATTCTTCCTATTCTTAAAAAGGCACCTGTGGATTCCCCTGACGCACACCCTGATGTTTACCGTTTTGTAATTGATTTGCGGGAAGTAAATAAAATAGTTATTCCCCAGTTTCCGGTGGTTCCTGATATAACAGTCCTTCTCACAATGATCCTTCCTCAGCAAAATACTTCTCCGTGATCGATTTGAAAAATGCTTTTTTAGCATTCCTGTCCACCCTGATAGCCGATATTTATTCGGCTTCGCTTTAGCTGGCAGAAGCTTACAATTCTGTAGAGTTCCTCAGGGGTATACAGAAAGTCCTAGTATTTATAGTCAAGCTTTAAAAGGTCAATTGGACTCTTTCTCTCTTCCCGCAGGTAATTTATTATTGCAATATGTGGATGACATTTTGATAGCCTCCGACACCGAAGAGGGTTGTCGGGATGCCACAGTAAAATTGTTAATGCATTTAGCAGAAAATGGACATAAAGTGTCCCTTTCTAAATTCCAATATTGTCAACAGCAGGTCACCTATTTAAGTCACCTGCTGTCGAAGGAGGGTCGGAGGCTAACACCTGAACGAGTTGATGCCATTGTTAAGATGCCTGTCCCTGTGACTCAAAGGGATGTGCGTGCGTTCATAGGCATCACCTCGTATTGTCGGCCCTGGATACCTGCTTATTCTTTATTAATACAGCCTTTGCTTTACCTAACCACTAAAGATGTGCATGAAACCTTGCCCTGGGCGCATGAATGTCAGCATGCTTTTGAACAATTAAAACTTGCACTTTGCTCTGCACCTGTGCTTGGCACGCCGGATTACAAGAAGCCCTTCGTGCTGTACGTACACGAAGCGGCTGGATGTGCATTCTCTGTGTTAACACAAGCCTTTGGAGGTAAGCAGAGGCCGTGCCCTTATTTTTCTGCTACGCTTGACCCTGTCGCCAGAGCCCTCCCGAGCTGTTTAAGAGCCGCCGCGGCTGCGGCGCTCTCAATTAGGCAATCGGCTGGGCTCGTTCTTAATCATGGTCTCACAGTAATGGTACCGCATGCTGTGGGTGTACTTTTGAATAAAACAAAGACGCAGCACCTTACCAGTGCTCGTCTGACTGGATATGAACTGACACTGTTTGCACCTCACATTACTATCAAAAGATGTGCCACACTGAATCCAGCCACGTTACTACCCCTCCCTTCGGAAGAAGAGGACACGGATGTCCATGATTGTTTGTTCCGCACTGACGAAGAGACGAAGGGACGGGTAGACTTGACTGATGTTCCCTTATCTGACCCACAAGGGGAACTATATGTCGATGGCTCTTGTTTTAAATTGCCAGATGGCACCACTACAGCGGCATATGCTATTACCAGACTGCGCACTGTAGTTGAGGCGTCACGTGTTCCTTATCAAGCAGCACATGCTGCGGAGCTGGTAGCCCTTCTGCGGGCATGTGAGTTAAGCGAAGGACTGACTGTCAATATTTATACTGACAGCCAGTATGCCTTCAGGTGGCCCATAACTTTGGACGCCTCTGGGCAGAGAGAGGATTCTTGACATCACATGGGACCAAAAGTTCAACATGGTCTGTTGATAGAGAGGCTTTTGACAGCTTTGACACTTCCAAAATGACTGGCAATAGTGAAATGCAGTGCTCATAAAACAATTACTGATGATGAGGGGAAAGGAAATGCATTTGCAGATCAGATAGCTAAGGAGACAGCTAGATCCAAGATGAAAAAGATGTTTGTGGCGGGCCCAGCTAGGTAGGTGCCCGAGAATGGGATGTTTGAGGACACACTAGCCAATGTCAAGGAGATCCAGAGTGAAGCAACAGTAGAAGAGTTGGCAGTGTGGCAGGAGAAAACAGGGCGTCTGGATGATGAGGGATGTTGGACTGATCTGTCCGAGAAACAGAGATGGATGTTACCAGATGCATATGTACTTCCCGTAGTTACTATGGCACATGGTCCAGCCCATATTAGCGCCAAAGGTATCTGTAAGTTGCTAGATCCTGTGTGGCGAAATGACAATATTCCAAAGGTTGCAACTCACTTGGTGAAATATTGTATGATCTGTCTTAGACACAATCCTGGGAAGGGTACCCTTACACCTTCTGGTAATTTTGCACCTCCCTCTTTCCCTTTTGAGGTACTCCAAATATATTACATAGAATTGCCACGGGTTAACAATTTAAAATACGTGTTAGTGGTAGTTTGTGCTTTTAGCAAATGGATTGAGGCTTACCCCACAAAAGAAAACACCGCCATGGCAACGGCAAAGGCTCTTATTAAGGAGTTTTTCCCCCGCTATGGCTTGCCCCGTTTGATCTGGAGTGACAATGGAAGTCACTTTAACGCCAAGTTGATCCAACTGATATGTGATGGTTTGCATATTCAGCAAAAATTTCATGCAGCTAATCACCCCCAGTCAGCAGGTTTAGTTGAGAAGTACAATGGTACTCTCAAGTTGAAGTTGGCAAAGGTGAAGGAAAGTACTGGGTTGCAATGGCCAGATGCTTTACCCCTTGCTTTGTTGTCCACTAGAATGACAGCCCATTCTAGAACAGGATTATCTCCTTATGAGGTAATTTTTGGTCGTCCAGCGAATGTGTGGGGTGTCCCTAGACCTAAAAAATTCTCAGACATCGATTATCCTTTGATGGTCGGTTATTTGTATGAACTTACTAAAAGCTTGCGTTCTATTCACCAACAGATACACAAGGCGCTGCCTCCAGCACCTGAGAGGCCTGGGCACATAATTCAGCCTGGTGATTGGACGTTAATACGCAGCTTTCAAAGAAAAGACGGCTTGGAGCCAAGATGGAAGGGCCCCTACTTGGTCCTCATCGCAACTAGGATGGCAGTGAGGGTGGAAGGTCGGAAGAACTGGATCCACGCCTCTCACTGTAAGAGGGTGCCGTTACCTCTTCCTTACGACACCTGGGTGAGAGAGGGCATCGGAGACCACGAAACTGAGAGGGTCCAGAGATTCCTCCCGTTCTCGGATGCCCAACTAGTTTGGACGCAGACAGAAGAAAAAAACGAGGCTGTCCTGAACGAAGCAGTTCCCCCAGAAATAAGGGCTGCTCAGGGTTCCATTCCATTTGATGCACCGGAACCTGAGATTCAGTCCCCGGCGCCCCCCGAGTCAGATTTTACTTTGCGATGAGACAGTGCCTGGAAAAGACAGGTATAATTTGTGTCCTCGACGGAAAGGTAGTGCGACAGAAGAAAAGTGAGTATAGTTAGGGATGGACTTCATTGGATAAGATAAGTGAAAAAGTCCCTTGTTTTTGCTTCTTCCCATTAGACTAAGGATTAGAAGATTGGTGCACTGCCTGTGACGCAGGACAGGATAAGTTGTGGGTATCTTTCAAGGAGGGAGAGTGCCCTATCCAGAGAACAGTGAACATTTGCCGATGAGCTGCACCAATGTGGCTCCAACGTGAGAGTGCTCAATAGCACCACCGAGGAGTGAACAATAGAAGCCTGCCAGGGAGGCTTAGAACGGACCCTGATTCCTGATTTTTTTTTATGTGTTTCTTCTTTTCTTTTTTTCCTTTTTGTGCTTTTTCCATCATTGGCTCCATCCTACGTCGTTTTTTCTTTGATGCTTTGACTTGTGAACATAAATATAGAGAAAATGTATCTTTTTGGTCGTCCTCTTGTAGCAGATGTACAGGGTTTTATTGCCCTACGCCCAGGACGTGTTTGGTTTCGAATGGTTGCTCAGGGAAAAGATTTTTGGGGTTGTAGTGATGTTACTGTTTCTATTGGGGGGGGGGCTGTACTGGATTATGGAGTGCTCCGAGGTTACATCGTCATGTGTATTGTACCAAGCAGTTTCCTCAGATCGTCAGAAGCGAACTATGCACAGTAATGTTTTCTTAGATACCCACCGAAAATTCTTTGGAGATAGTACAGCTTGTTACCCCACTGATTCTGTCACAGGTCTATGGACAGCTTATCCCCTATCACTGGTAAATTATACATATGTCCGTCCTCCCACCTTTGTAGAGGTAAAGGGTGAATTTGGCTTGGGATATCCTGGGCCTTGCCTATATTATAGAAAACCGAGAGGCACAGGATATCTGTGATGTATGCCCGAAATGTATTGTGGTGATTTATACTTTAGCAAAAGGAATATTACTCTGACAGGTTGGCATTACGAAGATCTAACTGTCACTCAAGAGGCAGAAACATATCCTGCGTGTTGTCCTGAACTAAATAGTACCGATACTTATTTGTATCTTAATTGCTCTGGAGAAATAGTATACAAAAATGTTCTACGTTTAGGGAAAAAGGATGACCCCAGTATGAAAGGAATGAATACTAGATATGCTCCATTAGATTACCAAGGTCCACTCTATGCACACCCAGGGTTTTATTTCCTATCCAATGGCACGTATTCCAATATGTACAATGGTACAGAGGACATAGCTTCGGGAATGGTTTTACCTCTTGGGGTACCTTGTAGGCATAGTAGACCAAATATAAGATAGGTGAAAAGAACGTTGACCAAGGAATTCTGCGAAGGAGTTACTGATTTAGAAGTTAATAATTATAGCAACTGTATTACTTTTGGGTATATCCTTTCTTCCATTATCACATTCGATGGTACTGCTATGGCCAGAGGTGAGCATGCTAGAGAGTATTTTGGGTGTAAATTACAGATTTTATCCAATTCGACAGTGGCACCCTTATGGGATATCACCACTCAATTAGAAAGTATGCACATATACTCCGAGCAAACAAGATATGCTGTCGATTTTATTTTAGCTAAGAATGGTGGAGCATGCCCTGTTATAGAAGATCAGTGTGTAGTCGGCATCACAAATATGGAAAAAAATATTACCCAACATATTTTAGACATCTTGGAGAATGTTAAAGGCATGGAGAGCGGCAATTGGAGTTGGTCTTTGTTCGGTGGGTGGGGTTGAATCTTAGAAAAAGTGATATATTTTATTATTATTCTAATTTGCTGCTGTGTCCTGATACAGTGTCTTCCCTTATGTTGTTCATGTGCCACTTATTTTACACCCAAAAGAAGTTTGATTCATGATACAAATGCAAAAATAATGCTTCAACAAGAGCTTGATACCCTCATGCAGTTAGACGAGGGAGTTTTTGGATCAGATACTTCCTTGGCAGATTCGATCCCTGATGTTACTTGTGTTGCTAATGTTTTTTTTTTTTTAGTTTTTCAAATACTTTATTTGGGAAGATCACACATTACAGGTTATGCAGTTGGAAGACACAGTAGTACATAATATCTAACAGCATGAATTTATGAACATTGTCATGAAACGATAGCCAGAGAGGCTGCATTGTACATCTTTAAGTTTGCAGAACAATCCGAACTTTAGTGCATGCAACATCACTGCGTCATGTCAGTGTAGGGGTCCGCGTTCTCACTGCGGACCATAGCCCTTGGGGGCATAGCCAGGTCCACTCTTGCATGGTCTGGAGAGGGAGGGCTACTGTCCGATCTCTGTAGGTACGTTATCAGGGGGGCCCATATATCATGTGGTCGGCTGTCTAGGGGCATACGGTTCCAGTTTCAGTTAACTGAGTCTGACAGTGTGCGGCGTCTGCCAGCCAGGCCTTAGGAGTTGGTGCCGGTTTCCGATCCCAATGGATCGCCACCCGGCGCCGAGCAAGTATTAGCAGCATGGCGGTCAAACGTCTACTGGCGTCTGGAATATCTTTGACGTAGCCCAACAGGCAGGTCAAGGGGTCTGGAGCTAGGGTGATCAAGGTGATGTCACTCAGGATGCGGCATATGTCGTGCCAGAAGGCCGCAATCTTAGGGCACGTCCAGGCTAAGTGTATAAATGAGGCGTCAGGAGCAGCACATCTCAAGCAATTGGAGTCAGCACACAGTCCCATTTTATGAAGCATAGCGGGCGTGCAGTATAGCCTGTGAAGATATTTAAGATGTATGAGGCGTAAACGGTAGTTCGGGGACAGTTTCTGGGACTGGTTGCAGCAATACGTCCATTGTGCAGGCTTAGGGACGTCCCCGAGGTCAGACATCCAGGCTAGTCGCGTCTGCTCAGTGTCGGCAGGGGAAGCTGCGAGCGTCAGCGCGTAAAGTCTAGTGATCAGCTTGCGCGGCGAAGTGGTTGTGTGAATGTATTCTAGCGCATTGCATTGAGCTGGGGGGGGCGGGAAATGAGGCGTTGTTGCCCTTGCAGGTGGCGCGTATTTGAAAGTACAGCAGTTTGTCTAGGGGAGTAGTGTTCTCTGGAAGAGTGAGGAACTGGTCATTAGGGTATAGGTCTGCATTTGTAGTAATGCCAAGGGAGGCAGCACATCGCGCCATACCAGATGTCTGGAGTGGTGGGAATGATGGGCTGTTCGCCAGCGCCATCGCCGGGGCGTAGAGTGTTGGGACTCCTGAGTGTTTGCGTATTCCCTCCCAGGCCCAGCGCATACATTCAACAGTATCAATTTCACCCTTCGGGCCGTGTATGGAAGGAATAGGGCAGTCTGTTTTGGCCACGGGGTGGCGAGGTCGGTTTCTACCGCGACGTGCGGTTGGAATGGCGTAGGATGTAGCCAGAAGTGGAGAGAACTGGCCTGGGCTGAGTAAGCATAAAGTTTGAAATCCGGAGCCCCGAGCCCACCGCGTGCGAAGGGTAGCGTTAGGGTGTCATATGTAATACGCGGCTGGCGGCCCGCCCAGTAGAGTGTGATGATGTTAGAGCGTAGTCTCCAGAAGAATTGGGAGGAAAGTGGCAGCGGAATATTTAAAAATAGACATAAGAACTTGGGCAGGATCACCATCTTGTGTTGCTAATGATTAACATCACATCTCCCTTTTCAGTGCGCTCTATTCATTATGTATGTATACTTGCAGAGTATTGTCTAAATAGTAATGTTTCTTTTAGTTCTTAGAATTGTAAAGACCCTTACCTGATAGCACAAATAAAGATGATTTAGCATATAAATGCTAAAAGGAGGGTCTGATAGAATTGAAACGTAGTTTTACTATTTTACTCATGTTTACCTTTCATTATGTTAGCATTTATATGGCTAATACATTATATTTACATATTGTATGTAATACGTAATTAGTTGATACAGATGTCACGTTAGTTGGGTTGACATCTGTGCCACCATTTTAGTTAGAGAAGACGCCATGTTCTGGTACAATCAAAACTGTTACTCGCATACTCAAAACTGTTGTTTGTTCATTTACGAGAAATAGTCTCTGGCGAGTTTCGTTTCTTCAATGTTCATGTTAGCTCGTTAGTGCATGCCTTTGCTTTTAGATCAAGGCTTTTTCCCACCTGTCTAGATGGGAGGATAGGCCAGACGACCTTGAAATGTAGATAGCTTGTACCAGGCTGCGGAATCGAGACTTATGTTCTGTACCCCCATTGTATTACGACATCCACCAGTGTTTTTCCATGGTAGGCGGGTCTTCGTGGACTCCGCAACATACATAATGTAACATTATGCTTGTTAAAGTCAGTCCCTCGTCAGCCATCATAGGCGGCTGGTCAGATTGGACTCCACTGCAGTGTATTTTGTTAATAAACTAGCTTACTTGTATTCTCTACTGCGTCATCGACTCTTCATTCTTGGAAGGCTAGAGGAGGTCGAGAGTGACCCGGGTGACCCTAACCGGGTCACTTCCTTCAAAGGGCACACCATGAAAAAAGTTCAGACAACGCTTATTGGTTTACAGGGCTTACTTTAATAATCCCAAATGCTCTCTTTGTGGTAGTGTGGTCGAGCAGCTTAGGCTTATCATAAAGGAGTGTTAAGCATTTGTCATGCACAAACAGTCAATAAATGGTTCACACACTCAATAAATAAAGTAATTTTTATAAGAATTTAGACACCAAGATCTTTAGAATAACTTAAGTAATTTAGGAGATATACATTTTTGAAAAAAGCAGTAAAATAACTCGAATAATGGTTGTGAGGCGTGAGGCATGAGCCTCGAACTCTACATTGTAAACCTATGAGAGGAAAAACACACATAGAAAACAGGTACTTGCAGTCGTATTTCGGAAGTGCCCTTTGGGACTTAAGGTGCTAGGGGGCCAAGGTCCAGAGTACCACCAGCAGTTTCCTTTTACCTGACCTGGTGTGTCCGGGTACAGAGGTTCTGTTCAGAATGGTAGCCTCAAACGCTACACCGTAGAAGCAAAAGGGACTTAGGGCTGGTATGGTTGAACTGAAAGGAGGGCTCAGGTCGTGGGGACCAGCGGATAAAGTAAGGGGTTGCAGACCCGGGCTGTGGACCACGGGTGCAGAGGGTCTTGGCTGGCTGTCCACTGGAGTTCGAGGCTCTTACGGTTGTCGGTCACCTGTAGAGGAGGGAAAAACAAAACAGCAGTGCCACTCTGGTCATGGGTCTCATCTGTCCTGATGTCCCTCGATGTTCAGGAAGGTTTCCAAGGAGGTGGCATCCAGGCTGGATGGAAAACAAGCCTTGGCTGGTGCAAGTGCCCCAGTACTCAGGGTGGATGCTGGAGGATCTAGCATCTCGAAACTTAGCAGACAGATGGGGCTGACCTCCTAGGGCCATGAAGACCTCCTCCTGAAGTGATGCTCCCCCAGTGGGCCTGATGGCCAGCAACACAGTAAACCGGGCAGATGAGGTCGGTGCCTGCAGTTGCAGTGGGATCACTCCTCCACCCCAAGGGAGATGTTAGCTGGTTGAGGAAGTGCTGGACAATCGGGCAAGTGTTGGGGAGGATGCACAGCTGTCAGATGTGTTGGGTCTTTGCAACTGTTAAGGAGCAAGCAGCAAGGCAGGGTTTGGTGCCAGTTTCTGTGCAGGTCCTTGGTTCTCGCAGTGTTGGCTCTTCTTTGTCCTCTTCAGTTCCAAGGAAGTCGAATCTGGAGATCTGGTGTCGGAGGGACCCATAAATACTCAATTTAGGTTTTTTTAGGGGAGTATATGGTAGCAGCCACTGGGCTGCCTACAAGTCGGGTGACTACACCCCCTATATGACCACTTCCAGTGAAGGGGGCATAATCTTGACCCAGAAGACCCTAGTTTACCAAAAATCAAGATTGTGAAACCCTTCTCTGGCTGTTTACTTCAGGTAGCTAACCTTAGAGGTGTGGCTAACATGTGGGTGCAACAAGCCTCCTGAATATCTAATTTCCTGCCTGCTCTGGTGCCAAATGGGCCCCAGGGCAGAGGGTGGTGTTCCCCAGGTCTGGGGGAAGCCGGGGCTGCATTTCAAAGGCTCAATAGACAATGGGGTGACCTTGTGTCCCTCAGAACCTGGGTAGAGGATTATAAAAGTACAATGGCTCTGTCGGGTATAACCACAATATTTCTTATAAATTCAATGTTTTTTATCATTCAGTTTACATGAACAAATTATTTACTACACACTTTGAATGTGAGTACAAGAGGCAAGGAACACGTAATAAGAGTGAAAAAATCCGGTTTTGTGGGGAATTCAATATTTAATATAAATTGCATCATTTATATTAACCCACATTTTATGTTGCATTCACCGCTGCCAAAATTGTGATCAAGTGACATAGTGTGATAAGTGACACAATAAGTGCCTTCGTTTCTGCTCTAGTACCTGAGCGTTTGATGTAGTTTACCACGGCGCTTATTTTCTTAGTTGCAACACATACGAGCTAGTGTTTATGGCGCACATGTGGTGCATTGCTTGTCCTGCGCAGCCCTAGTCTCTATGGGGTCTTTCATATAATTTTTTGCGGATCAGTGCCCATCCCTGACCTCACCTCTTTACCCCTAGATTATCACCAGATGGGCCCTTGTTCATTCCCGACCTGAGCCCCACCAGGAATAACTCTGGTTCTTGTTAGGTGAGTCGTTACCACCTTACTCATCATTTCGTTAATGGCTATTTGGAACACACCATGATGCTAATGCACGTTTTAACTGATTTTGCAGGCTGCCATTCTTCTTACTTCAGTCGTGATGAAGACCCGCTGTGACGATTTAAAATCGCACATATAGGGTTGAAACGTCGACGCTACCGTTTGGTCCAGTTCAAGTCCCTGCTCTTAAAACACTGAAATTGTACAGAGTAGCAGGGTCATTGTATCTATTCTGGCCTTTTATATTTTGTATATATTTTAACCACTTTGTACATATTACGCACTTATTGTGTCACTTATCACACTATGTCACTTGATCACTCACATTCAAAGTGTGTAGTAAATAATTTGTTCATGTAAACTGAATGATAAAAAACATTGAATTTATAAGAAATATTGTGGTTATACCCGACAGAACCATTGTACTTTTATAATGCATTTCAAAGGCAGCAGAGACTTTGAAGCCTCTGACCTTGAGCTGGTGATTTACTAGCCATCCTGCAGGCGGAGGTGGGAACACCTTCCGCAGAACAGGCCTTGTTTCTGACCTCTGAGAGCGTGGGCTCTCCCTTGCAGGGGATCAGAAATTTGTCTCTGGTGGCAGGCTGGAAGATACCAGTCAGCCAACACACTAAGTGACTAGTAGGGTTACAGGGGGCACCTCTAAGGTGCCCTCTAGAGGCATGTCTTCTTAAATCTGATACTGGCATCAGTACGGATTTATTAAGACACCATGTTTGATACCTAACACCATTATTTTCAGTGAAGCCATATGTAGTTGGGTAACTAGTAATGACCAGTGCCCAGTACATACATTTAAAATGGCTTCCTGATCACTCGCAATGACTAGCAATGGAACTAGGCAGCAGAGGGGCATATCTGTTCATGCAGATGTGCCCTCACATGTAATATAATGCACCCCGCCTTAGGGCTTTAAAGGCCTGCTGTAGGGGTGACTTACATATAGTACATGTAGTGTATTTTGGCATTGCACATAGGGAGTGGGCAATGTCGTGTTTTCAGAATGGCTTGCACCATTTAACACATCCTGCAACGGCAGTCTGCATGCAGTTTGTGTGTGTGTCCCTTTGAATGGCATAATATATGCTGCAGCCCTTAGGGACGCTCTTTAGTACCCATGCTCTGGGTACCAGGGGTATCATGTGCCAGGGTCTTACAAAGGGGCTAAAGTCCTTGCTAATTGGGTTACAATCAACATTTGTATCATTTAGGGAAAGAGCACTGGTACTGGAGCCTGGTTAGCAGGGATCCAGTGCACTTCCAATCAAAAGCATCAGTACCAGTGGGCAAAAAGTGGGGGTAACCATGTCAAGAAGAGGCCCTTTCCTACAGTTGTTCAACATCACTATACAATGGGACTTTCCTTACATTCCACCACTTTCCAACACTCAATTGAACCATATTTCCACCCACCTTAATCAATCTTTTGAGATTAGACAATTTGGAACTTCCTTCCTTACAAGCTGTTTCCATAAACACTCTCGCCAGATTCCCTTCTTCATACTTTCTTGGCTTCTTTTTCAACTTATTATTATTTCTACTGGCGTACTGATCCTTTTCTTCCCTTTCACACATTGCCTGTTTATTCAAAACATAATGATTCGCTCTTTCCATCAATGCAGGAACCACCGAGGTACACGCCACTCTACCTTTCAACAAGAAAAATGGTGTTTCTCCTGTAGCTGTATGAGGTATGATTTGGTAATTCCACATTATGTTCTTCACTTGTTATCTTCAGCATAATCCACTATTTATTGCAAGCTGGATACACTCACCCAACACACGGCTGAATCGTTCAACTAACCCATTTCCGAAATGGATAATAAATAGCTGTTCTGAGATGTTTGATCCCTTCTTTCTTAAGATATGGTTCAATTCCTGGGATACAAATTGTAGACCATTATCCAACACTATTTCTGCAGGACAGCTCTCTCTTCTGAAAAGATCCTCACAGAAAGAAATAACCTTGGATGATTTAACCTCGTTCATAAAAGCAACGTCAGGACACTTCGAGTAATAATCCATCATTACAATAGCAAATCTGCTACCCATGCTCTCTTTGGCAATCCCACAGGTACAATGGGGGACCCATTACTGTGAGTGCTTTATCGCTGCATTTACAAGGTACACAATTCCAAACAAAGCTCTCAATCGCTCTGCCCATGCCAGGCCACCAAAAATCAACATGGGCATTCTTCTTCATGGCCAACATACCCATGTGACCAACAAGCTGCTGTTCTAATAGCCTATTACTCAATTTCGTTGGTACTACCAATCTGTCACTTCTATGAACAATGCTGTGCTCTACTGATAATTGTATTGTATTGTATTGTATTGTATATAGCATTTATAGAGCGCAACAAACACCCTACGGGTACCCTCGGCAGAAACTCACTCAAACAATTTCTATCTTCTACTTGTAACACCTTTCCACAAGGTTTGATTTAAATTTATAGAGCTCAGCAATTTCCCGAGGGTTCAAGGCGCTAAAGATCACCATTCGGAAAAGTCCACTAGCACTCCAGATTCAGAAAATGTCTACAAGGGAAATAGCCAGGTCTTAAGAGCCTTCCTGAAGGGCAAGAGCTGCGGGATAGGCCTTATATTTTGTGGAAGGGTGTTCCAGAGTTTGCTCGCGGCCATAGAAAATGCTCTGTCCCCCATTTCTTTCATTTAGTTCTTGGCACCATGAGCTGCAGTTGAAGCGATGAACAAAGGTGTCTGCCTGGGATATACCAGGCAGACATGGCTTTTAATCTTGTTGAATATGGGAGATAAAGAGCCTTGTGTACCATGCAGAGAGATTTAAAGCTGATGCACTTATTAATTGTAAGCCAGTGAAGGGTCTCCAATCCCTTCACAGCCAACTGCCCCCTGGGAATGTCCAGAACAAGTCTAGCTAGTGCATTCTGCATCACCTGGAGTCTGTGCTGCGTGTTTTTGTTTGAGTCCAGGTACAATGAGTTGCAGTAATCCAGTCTGGACATTACCAGGGCGAGAGCGACCTGCTTACGAGCAGGCTGCTGGATGAAAGGAAACATTTTCTTAAGCATCCTTATGATCCAGGTGCATGTTGCTATTGTGCGATTCACATGGGCATTAAAGTTAAGTTGAGTGTCCATCAGCACTCCAAGGTTCTTGGCCTTTTTTCCCGGAGTAAGACAGGTCCTAAGGAGTGAGGCCAACAGCTACTGGTCCAGCTGGATGCCCCTGGGCCAAAAATCATCACTTCCGTCTTTTCCCCTTTTCCCCTTTGTATGACTTTGGTCATACAATGTGAGACGTTCTCTGTTACCGAGCACGGGTTCTTGGGGATTGACCCCATAATCTGAGTGTCGTCTGCATACAACACTACCTCCATTCCAAAGGAATGGATTACTTCCGCCAAGGGTGCCACATAGAGATTAAAAAGCGTAGGGCTCAAAGATGAGCCCTGCGGCCCTCCACAGGGCAGGAAGAAGGCCCCTGAGTAGAAGTGCTGTAACTTCACCGTTTGGGATCTTTCCCTAAGGAAAGAGGACAAGAGGGCTAAAACTTGATGAGAGATGCCAAGACCTTGGAGTCTATCCAGCAGCAGCCCAGGTGAGATGGTATCAAATGCTGCTGATAGATCCAAGAGTATCAGCGCCACCCCCTGTCCTTCATCCACTAGACACCTTATACAGTCAACAAGGAAACTTTGTTATCAATAGTCGTAATACTTGATCATCCCTTGCTGCCTTTTTCCAATCCTCTTCACAAATTACTCCAATACACACTTCCGGCAGACGTGCTACCATCCACTTATCATCTTATTCATAAGTATTGGCATACAACGGCAAGTGCGACAGACAATCAACAATAGCATTCTTTATCCCTGGTACATACCTGATGCCAAAAGTAAATTCCTGCAATCTATAGATCCATTTCACCATTTGCGGATTTGCTCTACTCACCCCTTTAGTAGAGAAAACATCTACCAATGGCTTATGGTCAGTGCGTAGTTCGAAATAGGTTCCCCAAATATACGTCCTGAAATGTTGTACTCGCCACCAACATGTCAAAGCCTCTTTTTCAATGGTTGAATGCGTGCTTTCTGCTCCTTCCAACGTTCATGAAGCAAACGCCACTACTCTCTTAACTCCCTCACTCCTTTGCATGAGCAAAGCCCCCAAACCATTAGCACTAGCATCTGTCACGACAATGGCTTTATCTTGAGGAACAGAAGGTTTCGAAGCCATACCCTTTTCAATAGATCCTTTGATATTCTTGAACGCCTGCTGACATTTACTCAACCACACAAAATTCACACCCTTCTTCATGAGCAACCGCAACACATGCACTTTGTCTAAACAATGTTCTACAAATTTGGTGTAATACTCCATTAGGCCCAGGAAAGAACGCAATTCTTCCTTATCACTGGGAAAAGGCATGCTTTAAGTTGCTTCCAACAGCTTCAATTTGGGTTTCACTCTTCCAAGACAAAGTGTGTCCCAAATAATCAACTTCATTCACCCCAAGCTCGCATTTCTGAATTTCTCAACCCCAATTAACCTATTCCTCAAATTTATTGGTACTATCAATCTGTGACTTCTACAATAATGCCGTGCTCTACTGGTAATTCTTCCAAAATCATCAGAAACTCACTCAAACAATTTCTATCTTCTACTTGTAACACCTATCCACCAGGTAACTTTGTTATCAATATGAGTGATACTTACTCTTCACTTACTACCTTCTCCACTCCTCTTCACAAATAGCCACAATACACACTTCCTGCACTCTTGCTACCATCCACTCATCATCTTCGTTACAAGTATTATCATACAACAGCAATCATGACAGACAATCAGCATAAACATTCTTAATCCCTGGTACATACCTGATGTCAAACGGATATTCCTACAATCTATGTATCCACTTCACCACTCAAGGAGTTGCCCTACTTGCCCCTTTTTGTAGAGAAAACCTCTACCAATAGCTTATTGTCAGTCCCACATAATCAACTTCATTCGCCCTAAACTTGCATTTCTCAATTCCAATTGAAAGTCATGCCTGTTTCAGTCTTTCCAACACTCATTCCAACATGGTATCATGTTGCATTACATCAGAAACCCACACCAGTATATCATCCTGGAAGCACAGGACGTTGTTCAATCCACTCAACACTCCCTGCATAATCCTCTTAAACACGGCTGATACTGAAGCTAGTCCAAATGGCACATGCACAAACTGATAAGCTCCTTGTGGTGTTATTAATAACGTCAGGTGTCTCCACTCAGGATGATGTCGTACCTGATGATAGGCACTTCACAAATCTAATGTGGTGAAATATCTGCCCTCCCTCACATTCATCAACATTTCACCAATGTTGGGCAATAGATGGCAATCAATCCAGATACAATCGTTGAGATGTCTGAGGTCCACACACATGCGTAATCCACCATTACTCTTCCTGGCTAAAACTACAGGACTTAACTACTCAAATTATTCAATTGGTGCTATCACTCCCCACTCACACAGTCTGTTCAAGTCCTCCTTCAGTTGATCCAGCAATGCTAACGGCATATTTGAACTTTGTGAACCTTTGGTGTAACATCATTTCTCAATATAATACGATGTTCACTTTTTTCCAAACATTACACTTTCCCTGCAAATAGTTTGCAAAATCTCCTAACTACACTTTCTAATATGATTTTGCTTAGTAAGCAACACCTGTTCTTGATGATTTAAGTAAAAAGAAAACCCTAAAGGAAGTTGCTCCTTCCATCCTAGTAATACTGTTCCTCTTCTGACTACATACACTTTACCCACTGCATTTCAGTTTTTCTTAAAGTATGCCATTACCGGTAATTTACCACTGCAATATCCTTCCAGTTCTACATCAGCCAGTTATAATTCACAACAGCCCAAATCTTCACACAACTGGTCTTTTAATGTGTAAGGTGAACAAGAATCCGTTCACATTAGTACTTGTTTTCCATTCATTTTCACTTAACACAGTGAATACCCACTCTCTCCTTCTTCACGAGACTTAACATCACACACGACCATAAATTCCACCTCATTATCATGCATACTCACTGTTTCCACATCATCCTGATTCCTGACTGAATTCACAATCTGTTCTGGTTTGTTCATTCCACCTATCTTACAAAACCTGGAGACATGTGCCAATTTCTTACACTTGTAGCATCTAGCTTTGGCAGCAGGACAAGAATTAGACTCTGTCATGTGCTTTGAGCTGCCACACCTGTAACACTGGCTATTTCTATCTTCAACATGTGTTATGGTTGAATTGAATTACTACTTTTACTATTTTGTGATTTTGTTAACAGGCTGACTTTCATAGAGTTTTGACCTGCTTTCGGAATGATCATTGTTTATTTCCTTCAGATAACGTGAAGTATTCTCCATGTGTTGTACAATGTCTATAGCCTTTTCCAATGAAGGCTCCTTGAACCCCAACAACTTTTCCTGTATTTTCATGTTATTGGTTCTAATAATCATCTCATCCCTAATAATCTCTTGTTGCAAATCCCTACACTTGTACAAAGCTACTATAGTTCTAGACACTGCTATATTCTTTTCTATTGTTTCACTTTGTAATTGAGCCAGTGGAAAAAATGTGTGCCTTTTCGACAATATACTAACTTTCCTGCTAATGTTTTCCTCTAATGCTTTCATCGCACTCACATATTCATCACCCGAGTTATCTGCAAGACCATCAAATCATATGTCTATACTCTCACTATTAAATACTGGTATCAGTAATGTCTTTAGCACCTTCCTGCCTTCTACTTCCAATCTTCTCAAGCCATTGCTAGAAGACCAGACTTTTGTAAAAACATGGGAGGAGCCACTGAATTTTGCATTGCCATGTCTCTGCCACCAAATACCCAGTACTTTAATAGCTTGAAACAAAAACAAAAGTAGTCACTTTTGTCTGATTAAAAACAATAAAAGTAGTCATGGTTGTCTTGCAAACTGTTTGCATACATGGTATCCAATATGTTCTTCTGATACCAGATATCTAAGTAAGTTGAAAGCACCTGCCCAAAAACAATCTCCATCCAAACAAAGGCAGACCACTTTCTCTTTATCAAAAGGTTCATGGTCCAGCTCTCTTTCAATTACTGGCGGGAAGAGCCAAGTCGGAGCTCACATCGGAGAAAGACCACCACTCAAAATCTCCACAGCTTCCTGCCACCCAATGCCCAAGATGAAAAAGGGTCAGTAATTGCACAACCGCTGCCAGCGCCAATCCGCCCACTTCTTGGTCCTCGATGTGCTCCGGTAATTGCATGCAACCGCCAGGCTTGAGACGCGTCCGAAAGGCATGTGATACCCACGCAAACTCAGAGATACGCTGATTCAGTAAGTGCAACCATGAGTACAGATTATTTTCTTCAAATATTTACTCACAGTAGGTCTTTCACCATCGACTTGTAGCACATTCAGTAATCAGCCAGCTTCATTGCTCTGTCCTGTTACTGGTTTCACTTTGCTGCCTGTCACTACAAGATGTCACAACTGTTACCCACAACCACAGCAACTCTTAGTGGTCTTCACCAGCGCTTGGCTTCAAGGGCTAGTTCTTCATTACCCCAACTATACTTGTCGCCAATTTTCCAAATAACAATCTTCAAGAAGTCACAATTTCCCTGCAAATAATTTGCGAGATCTTCAGCTACACTTTGTAATCTGACTTTGCTCAGTAAGTAACCCCTGTTCGGGATGATTAAAAGAGGTTTATTTCAAAGCATAAAATATACTGTGTAAGACCCCTGCCAGACACGGGCCAATTCACCAGTCCCCCAGAGTTCTACAGTACACAATACCATAGAACAAGCACAACCAATCCCATAGATTATAACACACCCACATCTGGTTCTGGAATTTTCTTCCTCCCCTACACGGGTCCCAGGATGTCTGGAGTGACAAATGGCTAGTGTGAAGTTCAGCACCTTTGAAGTGCAAGTGTGGTAGGTGACAGCTCTGCCCCTTCAATCTAGTCAGGATGGCCCATCCTGCTAACACCCAGTCCCCCCTTTTTGATATTGTCTGGGAGGAATACACAATGGACAACTGCCAATTACACCTAGCAGTGTGACCCAGGATACAGGCTGCATGCACCAACTGGTTAAGGCAAGAAAATGCCAACTTTCTGGGCAGTGAATCGTTCACGCAGAGCTCCGATGGAAGACCTTATTGAAAGATGTAAAAATTAAATTCCTCCTTTGAAAATCATGGAGTCAGAGTCTTATCTGGGACCGGGATACAAAGAGGGTTGTCAGTCTCTTTGTTATAAAAGAATTCGATCACCACGTTGGTGCCAATGCATCAAGTATTATGACAATGGATAACAGTTCAGTGTCCTGAGGAGAACCCTAAAATTACCTAGCGGGTTTGAAACGCGTTGACAAGCATCTGTGAGCCCAACGAGCCAAACAAAGTGCCACTGAGAACCAGGGAACTAACAAATGTAAAGTGTTGGTTTAAACTTGTCCTGGTCACAGTAGTAGTGCTTTGATCGGGTGCACTGTCTATAGAAAAAGAGCCAATGAATACATTTTAGTGTCATGTATATCATACTTATTTTTAGCTCTTGTTTTAGACATTGAAAAAACAGAACTGATTTTTTGTTGTTCATAATGTTTGTTTGTGCATTGTTGTAAAGATTTGTTTCTGTGATTTGTTATTTGTGTCCACTGTTGTGTATTGCAATAATTTATGTCGGTGGGGGGGGGGGGAGAAATTAATGAATTGTTCTGTATTGGTCTTCTGTGTGTGACAAAAAACAAAAGTATTTTTATGACTTTTGAAAAATAAATGGTGATCACTTCTATTGAGTATAGTGTCCACGAATAAATTGAGGTTGTAAAAAGGATCAGTCAGTTTTGGCATTGTGTGTTTGTGCAACTTTCTGAAAGTGGCATTTTCAGAATTGTGACTTAAAATCTGACTTATCTATAAAAGAGGGTTTTTAATTACAATTCATTTGAGACCAAACTTGACAGTCCTGTGTACTCCCAATCAAATGTTATCACTTATTAAATGTAATAAGGTAATCCAGTGTTATTCTATGGGAGAGGTAGGCCTTGCAATACTGAAAAGCAAATTTAAGGGTTTTCCACTACTAGGGCATGTAAAACTTAAAAGTACATGTCCAACATTTTAAATATACTGCACCCTGCCTTAAACGCTGTTTAGGGCTTACCCTAGGGGTGACTTAGAAGAATTAAAAAGGAAGGTTTATGTCAGCCCAAAGGTTTATTTTGCCAGGCTGCAATGGCAGGCCTTAAACATGTTTTAAAAAGCTACTTGAGTGGGTGGCACAATAAGTGCTGCAGGCTCACTGGTAGCATTTAATTTACAGGATCTGGGTACAAGTAGTACCACTTTACTAGGGACTTATAAGTAAATTAAATGTGGCTATTGGGTGTAAGCCAATTTTACCATGTTTAAAAAGAGAGAGCACATGCACTTTAGCACTGGTTTGCAGCAATAAAGTACACAGAGTCCGAAGACCAACAAAAACAAGTTCAGCAAAACAGGAGGAGTGAAGGCAAAAGGTTTGAGGGAAAACCACGCCAAGAATGTTAGGTTTAACACTACTTTTCTGGATAATCCTAGGTTGTGCATAGTAGGGAGTTTAAAAGCATATGAAGATTGCCATAGGAGGCAACATGATGGCCAGTGGTGACAGCGTTGCCAGGAGAGCAAAGTAGCTTTCCATGAGAAACATCTCCCGACCGTATCGGAGCGGACGATTGGACGCTGAGCTTCATGCAGACTCCAGAAGGGTTTTTGACAATGATTCTTGTTAATGGTTGAAAGGACGCTGCTGCGTTCTCTGTAGGGGGCTTCAGAGAACAAATGGAATACAAGGTACTTTATTTGATTACTGGCTTTCTTTGGCTTTGTTTTGGCTCTGGAGCGCGGGATTGCTGAGCCTCACAGCTTGATGGTCTGATGCCAGACCAGTGAGATAACCTCTTTACAAGGCACCGTATTTTGATCTACTTGATCCATACTGCCTTCTGGGCTTTTGCTGCCTTTCATTTGTAAGCTAGTAATTCAAGGAGTCACAGGGTGCTCAGGGCAGAGGTACACAAACTCTTCAGATTGAATAATGGCAGAGGCAGGGGCCGAAATGAAAAAGTTAAGGTCGAACCAGGAGGGCTGGCAGCTGTATCAGAGCCCGGGCTTGTAGTACTTGTGGAGGGGGCCATACCTGCATTGTTAGTGGCCAGAAGATGCATTTAGAGGGCTCTCTCACTGATTATGAAAGTATAAGATCCAGTCTGGGGGAAGAAGTCGAGGTGAATATCATTTCTTCTCAGTGTCTCACTGACACTTCCAATCTCTGCTCTATCTCTGCTCGGGCAAATAATACACCGAACCTAAGCCCAAATGGGCTCCATGAGACAACAGTTGAATCACCCACCGTAAATTTCAACCCTTCTATGGTAGCTTCTTTTGTGGTTGGACGAGAACCTAGCCCCGACGCGGGGTCTCAAAATCTGGACAATTGCCTAACAGCTCAGCAAACTGCCCCAGCTATTTCTGCTACCCAAAGAACGGGGCGAATATGATCACAGTAGTGGAAATCGTAAAGAGCCCACTGGAAGTAAATGTGTTGTTAAACAGTGAATCCTCACCTAAACTGGAAGTAGATGTTGGAGTTAGTGAGCCCAAACTATCATCCCTGAATTTGCCCTCTCACATTATAAGCGGAGGGGAGAAGAAACTATCTGGGCTACCTTATCTCCAAACAGAGGGCTCTAGCTCTACTCAACTTAATAAAAGTACTCAGCCACTATTGACTAGACGCAGCTTACCCAATATTATGATCTTTGCTCCGGTGGAGTCAGAGAGCAGTAATCCAATTACATTACGAGCCATATATATTCTGGCAAAGGTGAGAGCCCAGGAAGATTTTGCCTGTAAACAACACTTAAGAGGAGGACCCCAGAAATCCAACAACTTGCTAAGCTATGCTTCATATACACATATGCCCTCCAGAGAAAAGCGGGTCACCTGGCCAATTAACTGCTGACCCACTCAGTAAGATCCTCAATGAGGCTGGGAGAGCAAATATGGAGTCTCTCTTGTCACCACAATTCGAACTACCTGCTGCTATCTCACATACCCTTGATACATCTGATGTAGAGGAATCCGAGGAAAATTCCACACACTCAACAACTTCATCATCGACCAAGTCTTTGCTTAAGACTATACTAAAGGAAGTCTGCTCAGTCAAAAGCAATCAATCTGCACAAGCTGCCAAATTTTAGGACTCGACACAAAAGTTCTCTCTATTGAGCAACAAATCATTGAGTTTGTGGATACTATTAGAACAATAGAAACTAAACTTCAGACTCTTGAGGCTGCATCTTCTCAGGTCAAAAAGAATCAAGGGGCAATGAGAGATCAAATCAAAACTCTGAAAAGTAAATTCGAGGACCACGAGAATCGCTCTTGCACATTGAACTTGAGCTTGCTGGGAGTGCTAAAAGGGTCAGAGTCAGCAAGTGGTAGCAACTGTACAGAAGGGGCTATGATTAAATGGCTTGCTAAACTTATTTCTACCTATGTTCTTGGCAACTCTCAAATCAATGGACAGGATCCCGCCGACTCACTGACAATTGCACGATCACAAAGGCTGCCATCAGACCCATATAAAACATGAAACAGACCTTGCACCATAATTGTCTATTTCCAGGACTTTAATATCAAATGGAGAATACTTTCTATTGCCAGGGAGCATAGAGGGTTTACTATACCAGAGGGCTATTATTTTTCCATCTTTCAAGACTTGGTGCGGGAGACAACATCTAGGATGCGACAGGTGAGGGCTGTCAGCCCTAGATTCAAAGCTCTGTCATTTCCAGTCTCTTTTACGAGGGGCTCCTCTCTGAAAATTAATTGGAAAGGATCATTTATTATATTTTCCGAACCACAACAAGCTCAACTGTTTTTGCAAGATGAGTGCACACCACACTAAATTTCTTTGACTTCGATGCATAATTCAACTCTAATGTGGTAAAATTAGAGGGGAGAAGGGTACTTGTACTTATTCCAAAGACAATTTTCTGGAGTAGGAGATGGTATTCCACTATTGCCTGGATGTTATTAGTGACACCCCAACTGCTCGGGGGCCTCCATCCCCCAGCAGTACCGGGGCCTTCTGGAGGCTTTGGGGTGGGTGGGGAGGGGAGGGGCTGAAGGGGATTGGGGAGGGGGTGAAGGTTGGGTGGGGGTAAACCAAAAAAAGAAAGTTAAGGAATATGTTAAACCTGGAAATATGGCAGGTTGTGTTAAATTAGCCACGGGATGCAAGAAAGCTGATAAGGATAATGGTTACTATCTTATCTGGGAACATCAATGGTCTGAAAAGTTGAATGAAGAAGACAAAGGTTTTTTCCAAAGCATGGCACTTAAACCAGATATTTTAGCTTTACAGGAGATCCATCTCACTAAAAAGGAGGCTCAATTTCATAATATGTCTAAATGCTGCAGAGGGTATATTATACCAAGAATACATGACATAGTCAGTGACACGCACTCTTCAAGCCAGAGGGGGGGTCTCTATTATGAATTTTAACAAATTTCTTAAGAT
Organism: Calotriton arnoldi; assembly: GCA_963921515.1. Classification (NCBI taxonomy): domain Eukaryota; kingdom Metazoa; phylum Chordata; class Amphibia; order Caudata; family Salamandridae; genus Calotriton; species Calotriton arnoldi. The sequence continues at coordinate 86,167 of CAWUFW010007002.1, read as the reverse complement.
TTCATGCTCTACAGCAGACAAGGGGGGTAGGTAGGTCATACGGGAAATAGTCGATCATGGAAATAATGGTCATTTCCTTTTGGTTAATCTATATGCACTAAATACTGAGAAGCCCCAGTTTTTTTCTAATTTGATGCTAGAACTAAGTAATGTCACTCTGCCTATAATAACGGGTGATTTTAATTTTATTCTGAATCTGTTGTTGGACACCACTAATATCCCTCACATAGCACGTATGAGCATAACTAGAGCTAGTATATTGCACATGATGCGTACCCCTAGTCTTGTTGAAATATGGAGAGAGTCAAACCTAGATACTTGGGATTATACTTTCTTCTTCATACCTCATAGGCAAAACTCTCTGATATATTTCTGCTTGATTAGCGGCTTTATTGCATCCTCCTGTTCCACAGGTCTTCTATATTCGGATCATTCAGCTTTCTTGCTGAAATGGGAAGGCAATTGCTCTATTAAAACAAACTCACATGGCTGGTATATTTTAGACCACTCTGACTATATTCAGTATTTACGTACACATATGCTTAAATTTTTATTAATTAATCAAGGCTTTACTCATCCCTTTCTGGTCTGGGTTACTATGAAATCCTTTATTAGAGGCAACTCTAAATCTTTTATTTCCCAGATTTCAAAGGCAGATAATGAATAGGAGGCCTCTGCTAGGATGCAACTGAACACTTTAATTCATATCCATATGGCACAGATCATATCCTGCTCTGGGGAGGCACAAGAAACACATTTAAAAATCATGGGCTTACACGGCCGTATTACGGCCTTACTATCTGCTAACATCAATAAAAAGGCTTTTCAAACCCAAGCCTAGGTCTGTGAAATAGTAGGAAAATCCAGGAAGCTGCTGGCATTCTTAAGCTAGACATGCCACAAACTACTATCACCCAATTTGAGGACACAGGTGGCCGGGTATGCTTTCGACGCTCTGAGATTTTATTGGTGTTTTCTGCATACTACAATGCACTCTATCAGGAGGAGACAGAGAGCAGACATTTGTGATTTTATCAGACCCTTAAATTTACCTAAACTTGATACTGGGTATATGAATATGCTTAGTGAGGAGTTTTCCAGAAAAGAAGTTATAGATATTATCTCCAACTTGCAGGGAAAGCACTAGGACCAGATTATATTACATCCGAAATCTACAAGATCCTGGTATTTATATTTGCCCCATTATTTCTGGAGGTGCTAAAGGTGTGAAAGCAGGGTAAAAGGGATGTGTAGAGATGAACAGTTGTTCAAAACATTTAGCAATAGAAACCTCATTTTGTATTATGCTTCTTATAACACACATGTTTTCCCTGAAGGAACGGATTGTTTGAGGTAAATGTGAAACTCTCCTATCTTGCTCATTAAATATAAAATGCAGGTGTGGAAGCACAGGCACGTAAAAGCTGCCTTATCTTAGCTATGTATCATCTGAAACCTTGAACCAATGTATGAGCTGAGAAGAATAATTGGTTGTTTATCATATGTGATCGGCCAAGACGCTAAAGTGTGAGAAATAGTGCTTTTAAGGTTGATGAAGGTGGAATGTATTTATAATTAACCTTTGCAAAAATGTAACTATGTAGCCAAAAGATCAGGAAGCGGAGAGTGCAAATGAGCACGGACCGGTACAGGCCCCTCAAATGTTTTTCCTATAAATTCACCTTGCTGACAGGCTTGTCACTTTGATTGAAAAATAAACATGCCAGCTTTGCGTAGTCGAATGAGATGGTGATTTCAATGCAATCCAATGAGTGTTGAAAAGTATAAAGACGCTGCATAATGTAAGCAAGCTGAAACATTTAAACAGAATGCACTCTGAATGTTTCCAACCCCGGACTTTTTTTTTGCTTTTTGATGCACAATAACCGCATATTGACTGTGTTATTCTTTTCAAATAAGTTTGGCTTTAACAAAGAAATTCAGACTTCGAGCAGTACCCCTTTCTCCTGGATTGAATCTATAATAACAATATTCTTAAAAAAAAGATAAGGACCCTTTCAAATGTAGTTCTTATCGACCTCTTTCACTCCTGATTCTGATTCCAAGATCTTTACAAAGCTGCTGGTTAATCAGATCAATAGGGTTAATTCTTGGCTTACATAATTGGAACAACATGGCTTCATTCCTGGCAGGGATAAGACCGTGCATACAAACCTCATCACCGCCCTGGTTGATAGGGTTGAAATTTTATAAGAACCCTTGAATATTATATTAGATGGTGAAAAAGCATTTGACAGGGCATTTTGGAAGCTTCTCTTGGAACTACTAGTGCAGTTCAATATTAGCCCAAACTTTATTAAACTGATTCATGTTGTATACCGATCTCCTAAGGCTCGTATCAATATTCAACAGGAGCTTACTCCTTTTATTTCCATAATGTGAGGTATTCGTCAGGATTGCCCGCTCTCTCCCGCCCTGTAAGCTTTATATATGGAGCCCTATATTAGGCTTTTACAAAGGAAGATCACCACTAATCCGAACCTAGCACTGGTTTCATTTTTGGCTGTATACGCAGATGATGTTTTGGTTTCCTCACACTGTAATGATTCAACAATTAGCATAATTGAACAGACTGCTTTAGAATTTGGTAAAATCTCAGGGTACAAACTGAATGCCCATAACGCACAACTATCCTGACAGGTGGCGCCATTAGGTCCGATCCTCGAATGATAACTAAAGCCAGGTAACTTAGTATTACTACTGCTCCAAGAATTAAACTTTTTTTAGCACAATTATACTGTACTATTACAACAGATCAAGGCACAGTTGGTTAAGTGGGTTCAGTTACATATTTCTCTAGTTGGCCAAATTAATTTAGTTAAGATTAAAATTCTTCCAAAAATCCTATATCTCGTACAGGCACTACCATTGAATATTTCTCATAAATATTTGAACAACTGGATAGAACATTAACTCAGTTTATTTGGAAAGGGAAGAAAGAATGTCGAGCCTCAATTTTTTTAAATTACCTATAATCTGGGAGGGGGGATGGGCACTTCCAGATTGGCAAACACAAGGAGATGATGGACGGAGCGCTGAAACTTTTCAGACATTCACCCCCACTTCCAGACTGGCGTCTTTATTATTGGGCTAGTATTGGTAATCGCATTAGATTACTTTACATTCCCACTCCGATAACTGGCTTCATACCATCTTTATCATCAAAAATCCTGGCATAACTAGGAGCAAATTTAACAAGGAGAGATTTTTCAAGAAGGTCAGACTGAGGACGACTGTGGCTCTTACCAAAATCTGGAAGAATGTTAGGAAGTTCCTGGGGATTCCGCATCTGTATGCCCATACTCTGCTATTGGATAATCCTGAACTACCTGAATGCTTTACGTCTTCATATTTTGGTACCAGGAGTAGGGCTGGAGTTAGGTATTTAGGGTATTTGTTCAATGAATATTGTGTAAAATTGTTCATAGACTTACAAGAAGAATTTTCGATATATCGAAATGACTTCTTTAAATATTTACAGTATACAATTTCTCTACTTAATAGAACCATTGTTATTACAACTCCCTTGGTTCAGTCTGAACTCGCACAATTAATCTTTTCTTAACGTCAGTCTAACATATCTTATAGTTACAAATGTTTCTTGCAACACTGCTCAAGTGATTTAGGATTATGGACAGATCAAATGGTCTATCAGTTTAACGCTGCAGGTTACAGAGCAAGAGCTGGCTAGCAGCCTTGCTCGCTTTTGTAAGGTTATTACACCTACTAGACTACTTGGCCAGGTCTATCGCTCCTTATTCGATTTTCATATAAACTGCCCTAAACTTAGCAAGTGGTAAAATTCACCTCATTACTGTCCACGCTGTTCGAGCGCAGCAGCTAACAATCTTCATATGTTTGTCACCAGTCACAAACTTAAAAACTTCTGGTCTTCCATTTTTACGCAAATAGACAATATACAATCTACAGAGGTCTTATTTTCTCCTAAAATGGTTTTGCTGGGTATAGGAGCAACAGACTGGGCTTTCTATGCCTTAACCATTGCCAGATTGATGATAGCAAGGAATTGAAAATTTGTTTCTCTTCCGAATTATGCAGATTGGTGGAAGGAAATTATGGAGGCTTTTGAATTAGAATTTCAGATAGCTAAAGTCTGAGGATTGATTGTTAGAGTTCATCGCATTTGGGGGAATATGAGGGATTATTTGATGCTATGAGCTACATGATGGAGACATAGTTTTGATATATGGGATTAGGATTTGATGTATGATTTATGTAATGTATGTAAGGAACTTCAGCTGCCATGATTGTTTTATGTGATATTTGTATGTTGGATTTAATTTTATGAATTCTCTTAAATAAAAATAATAATATAAGATTGCCATAGAGAGCACAGAGTTGATTGTAAAGGATAATTACCTATTGATATACAAAAACAATATAGAGCGGTGATGACAGCCACGTGGGCCAGGTTGGTAAAATGACCTATATCTGAAGCAGGGCTCAATGTGAGTAATAAATGCAGATTTTCCGCAGTTTAATGGGAAGAAAATCACGATTTTATTAAAAGCACGGAGGCTAATATTATGCATAATCTTTTATTGCTCTCAAACACAGCAGCAACATCAAAAACTAGAACTAGAACACAAAATAACTCTAGAACACTGAACATGCATATAACATCAGAACAGCCAGCCATCTTCCTCTTTTAATAGCTGCAAACCAAATAAAGTTCCCTCCGAAGAACCAAAAAATGCAATCCATTTGTGTCCTCCAAAGGCTCGTCCCCGATATCCATCTTCTCTGCTTTAACCTAAATAAAAAGAACAAAACATTTTAAAAGGGTTGGGTAAGCGGAGGGATAATATTAGCCCTGTGCCTTTAATAAAATCATGATTTTCTTCCCATTAAAACTGTGGAAAATCTGCATTTTATGGCAAGGCCCGGAGGCCAATATTATGCATGTTCAAAGTTCTTTTAAAAATCTTTCTAACACATTTTCCACAGGTTTAAAATAGAATTTTTTAAAAGTTGAATCATTTTACTAATTAGCCGCCTTTAAAATGCCACTCAGACTGGAACCTCTCATAAACGCTTTTCTAGCCATAGCACCCCTAACAGAATGTGCCCCAAAAACACTCAACATCCACACCAGCCTTACTCATAACCTCCTTCACCCAACTAGCCAAGGTTGGTGCTGAAACGGCCCTAAAAGGCCTCCTGAAAGAAATCAACAACTGTGAACAACCACACTCCCTTAAACCAATTGTTCTCAACTCATACTCTCTCAAACTACGAACCACACACAAATTACTATGCCCCTCCATAAGAGGATAAAAAATAGTCCTAGACATAGTCTTCGTCCTTTTACGCAACTCAAAACACACACCCTCAGGTTGGTAACTCCTAGAATTCACTTCCAAAGCTCTAATATCTGAAACCCTCCTAAAAGAGACCAAACACAAAAGCACCGCCAATTTCCAAGACAACAACTTAAGATTCAATGACTAATTTGAACCCCAACTGTCCAACTCCTTTAGAACCGAAATATCCCAAAGAACAGCATACTTTGCCCTAGGTGGCAATTCCAACCGCACACTCTTAACCAACCTTTTAACTAAAGTATGCTGACCCACAGGTACACCATCCACCAAAATATGCCCAGCTGAAATCGCAGACCTGCTCAAATTCACTGTATTGTAAGCCAAACCACCTTTATACAGAACTGATAAATAATTCCCAATCTCCACTAGAGGAGCTGATACGGGATCCAAACCCCTCTGAACATACCAACCACACCATTTCCTCCAAGCTGACCTATAGACCCTTGTTGTTACTGAAGCCCACGAACTTGCGATGAGTTCCGAAGCCTCCTTTGATAATCCATGCACTTGCCAAACTCTCCTGAAATCGGCCAAGCTATAAGCCTCAACTGGCCTGTTATCACCATCTCGTGCATGTTACCCTGTGCATCCAACAGAACCTCCGGGTAAATCGGCAACAAAACAGGATCCTCCATCAACAAACTCATCACATCTGGGAACCACACTTGGGCCTGCCAAAATGGCGTTATTAGAACTAACTCTGCCCTCTCTCCTTACCTTCGTCAACACTCTCTGAATCATGTAGAATGGCGGAAAGGCATAAAGCCTCCCCACTCCTGTAGGAAAGCATCTATCCCCTTTGCTTCCGGATCTGGCCTCCAACTGTAAAAATCCACCAACTGAGCATTCAGTCTGTCCGCAAATAAATCCACCTGCAGAGGACCCCACCTCTGCAGTAACTTCTGGAAAACTCCCCTGTCCAATCTCCAATTGCTCACATCCTTGAGATACCTTGAATTCCAATCAGCTTCTGTGTTGCTCAACCCCGGAATATACTGAGCCTGCCCCATAATCTCGTTTTCCAAAAAGAACTTCCAAAACTCCTTTGCTAATTCCGCTAGTCCCCTTGACCGAGGACCCCCCAGCTTGTTCACATATCGCACTGCCGAAATGTTGTCCATCATTAGCAGAACACAACATTTTACTTGATCCTTCATGAAACTCTTAACTGCAAACGATCCTGCCAGGAGCTCCAGACAATTTATGTGAAGCTCCCTCTCCTCCTTGGACCACTGTCCCCCCGTCGACAGTGTCCCAAACCTTGTTCCCCAACCAAACAGACTCGCATCCGATTCTATCTCCACTTCTGGAATCTCTCCAAATATTGCTCTTCCATTCCACGCTTCCAGGCTCACCAACCACCAATCCAACTCCTCGTGAGTCTCCTGATTCATTCTCACTTTCTGTGAATACTTCGCACCCTGCCTCAAATGAAAAGCCTTCAACCTCTGCAACGCTCTGTAATGAAGGGGAGTGGGAAAAATCGCTTGAATAGACGCTGAAAGTAGACCAAGCAATCTCGACAATTGACGCAACGTGATCCATTCCGCACACTTCACTCTCTTTACTTCCTTCCGAATCTTTTTCACCTTCTCCATTGGTAATTTCAACACAGATTCCAATGTCTGAATCTGAAAACCTAAAAACTGCATCACCTGCGCAGGCTCCACACACGACTTGTCTCTGTTTACAACAAAACCTAGATCCTCCAGAACCCTCATCGCAAACTCCGTTTGCTCTCTTGCCAAACTTTTCTTCTCTGCCATAATAAGAATATCGTCCAGATAAACAATCAGACAAATTCCCCTGGACCTCAACCATGCTACTACCGGCCTCATTACTTTCGTAAAGCACCAAGGAGCTGACGTCAACCTGAACGGGAGACTTTTGAACCTCCAATGAACTCTTTTCCACCTGAATTGAAGGAAATCCCTGTGCTCCACACACACCGGAACAGTCAGATAAGCATCCTTCAAATCCAAACGTGTCATCCAATCCCCTTTTCTCAACAAATCCCTCAACATATGGATTCCCTCCATTTTGAAATGATTGTAACACACCCAATCATTCAACTCTCTGAGGTTTATAACTGGTCTCATGCCCTTGTCCTTTTTTTCCACCAAAAATATATTGCTCACGAAACTACCTGGCACCTTCTTCGCAACCTCTATCGCCCCTTTCTCTGCCAATGCCTCTACCTCCTTTGTAACCAGATCCTCCAGTTCCTTTGTGAATCTTAATACAGCGGGACACCTTTCTTGTACTGGAATCTCCATAAAATCTATATGATATCCTGCCACTGTTTCCAAGACCCACGGATCCTGAGTTATTTAATTCCACCTTGAAATAAAACTGGGCTAGTCTGCCGCCCAATTTTACATGGATAGAAATAGGGTCTGTGAAACATCTTACCTGATGAACCTCTTGTTCTTCTCTCCGCCCGCATTCCATGAGACCTCGACCTTTGCCTCTGTGGGTAGAAACTACCCTGATCCGATCTTGAGAAACCATATCCGAATCCTGATCCATAGGTCCTAAATCCTCTACCAAATGATCCTCTGGTAATTCCTTGACCACGGCTGGGGAATCGACTCTGCATTCTCCTGGCCGTACCAAAAACCTTTCGAATATCTTTCCGAGCTTTTTGCAAAGAATTAAAGGTACCTACGTACCTCGACATATCCTTCACAAACTCCTCACCGAAGAGCATTCCTACGCTTTGCTCTCCGAACTCCTTGTTGGCCAGATCTGCCAACTTAGGGTCAATCTTTAACAAGATGCTCTTACGCCTCTCAACACATAAGGCTGCATTAGAATTACCAAGAAGGCAAATTGCCCTTTGCACCCATTAACGTAACTCCTGTACATCCACTCCGGTATTATTCGTATGTGCTTCCTCACATAGATCAAAAACTTTGGTGAGTGGACCAAGAACGTCAAGCAACCTATCCTGGCATCCTTTCAGACCCTTATCTAGACCCCTTCTCGGATCTCTTCCTGACTTATTTAAAAAAGTCATCATTTTAGGGTCCAATTCAGGTGTATATGCCACCTTGCTGTCCAAACTAGGTCTCGGACACTCAGACCTTAACCTTGTCCGCACCTCCTTTGGTATCTCCCTCCTAATCCAGTATCTTACAAACTTCGCTACATGCTCTGCAGGAGTCCATTGTGGAGACAGAGGATGCTGAATTAGAATTGGGTCAAACATTTCCTCACCCTGAGGATCCACAAAATCTCCAATTTCCAGCTTTATTTTCCTCTCTTCCACTTTCCTCCTTTTATGGGGAACCTCTTCCTCATCAGTCATCAAAACTTGTAGAGCATGTCAACTCTACATCCCCACTGGCAGAAGACGAGTCGCATGCCACAACACTATGGCCTCTCTTTTGCGCCTTTATAGCGCCACTCTTTGCCTTTATAGCAACATCAAACGCTTGACCCTTACGTTCAGCAACCTTATCCTTCTTCTTTCTCTCTACATTCTTTCTTTTTTGCGACCTTTTGACTCCTTGACCCAAACCACCAGCAACAACCTCCACTTCTTCTGTTGTCCAAACATTTCATCCACACCAGACCTCTTCCTAGAGTCTTTAGCATGTAAACTTTTTTCTACACTACTCTCTATTTTCCTACCAATAGAAGCTGGCATCTCCCCAAACATTTTATCCATGTACTGCTTCATCCTTTCCTCAAATCCTGATCCCTCACTATTTTCCATCTTATTACTAATAATCTAATTAAAGCTTAACACACTAACTCTCTTTAATAATATAAACCACTTAAAATATGTGTAATAAACTTCCTAAAGACAAATACCAAATTTTCTTGCCAGCGCTCAAAAAATCGACCTCCACATGAACTCCTGTCAAACTCTGACTGAAACTGACAAGCATTCAGTCAGCTCCTGATCGAAATAACTGCCCAAAATAAGGCTGAATATATTCCTATTCATTGCTATACCTATTGCCCAAACGTTCAAGATGGCCGCCGTATGTTGCGTGAGTATGGCGGCCTCCGGTTGCCATAATTAAACTCAGAAATGCATCCCTCGCGCTCCACAATACGGGAGATGTGAGCCGATGCTGCCACGCTCGAGCGCCAGCCGGTGCAGCCACGCTCAAGCTCCAGCAATAGAATGTGGTCGTCCGCTTGAGCGCCCTCAAAGCACCGCGCTAACCTTGTGCATGGCAACCACTCCACGCGCTCAAGACCGCGCTGCAATTTCAAATATTAACCGGAACACAACGGTAAAATTTACAAATACCTGTTATTAAATAACCTTATTACGCGCTGACAACCTTACCAAACTTAACCCAAAAACACGTAATGATTAAAAATCATACACCCCACCTATTTTATACTGCTCAATTTCGTTTCATAAATAAAAATCTGTCAAAAATACCTGAAATACTTAAAAAACTCTACCAAAATCGTTTCACACATATCCCCAAGTCAATTATCACTCACATTTATGTCAATTTTCAAACCAAACCGTACCACAAACAATATCAAAGTTCATTAGATATGAATGTACTTATCTGTGCTTGGCAGCAACAAAAGAGGAAGATGGCTGACTGTTCTGATGTTATATGCATGTTCAGTGTTCTATTGTGTTCTAGTTCTAGCTTTTGATGTTGCTGCTTTGTTTGAGAGCAATAAAGGATTATGCATAATATTGGCCTCCGGGCCTTGCCATAAAATTTTGGATGCATTTAGGTAGACGTGCTGTGGATTTAAAGGTGTTTTTACTAGGTTCTAGGTTAAAAAACATTATGGAGGCCGCGGACTGGTCTACGGATTCAACTTTAACAAGCATTTACAATGCAATAGGTCTCGCAGTGACATTGTTTTGAGCTATTGGCATTGTAAATGTTATTGTTTTTTTTTCCCTTTGTGAAGCATTAATTAAATGGTGTAATGCAAAGGATTCCTTCCTTCAGGGGCATGGCCGCCGCATGAACGCCTCTGTGACAGGAGCAGGTGCAATAACACGGTTCGTTCCTTCCATCGCAAGGTGGGCTGGTGTGCTGTGTTACATCTTGCATAACATGGCCCCTGGCGCTTAAAAGCCCAAGTCCATGACACATTTTGTATTACTTTGAATGGACGAAAAGCAGAGTTTCAGGTTATACGCTTGAGAATACCTGCTCAACTGCAGTTTCCGCATAAAAGTAACTCTTGCTTTTGATGGGCGAACTGGAAGTGAGAGTAGCAACGCTGCCTAGGAAGGCCAATATTTGGGAATTTTGTAAAACTTTGCTTGCGCAGTAAACCTTCAAGCACCCCTGATATGCACGCATTTCAATAGCAGGCCTATTAACCCCCGCCTCCCCCGAGTCACCTCACTAGACTTGTGCACTGCGATTTTTTATTGAATAGAATTTTTTTGCAGACAGTGGGAGGAACAGAAAGACCTGAGATGAACCTGCGCAGCTGTTTTTTTTGGCGTCGCTAATTGCGTACACAAGGCTTGTGCAAACTGTGACAGCGATGGACTGTTCGATGAGGTGAAGGCCACGTTATCATCAGGGCGCCGTGACGCACTCTGTCTCAGCGAGGGTGACATCCCTCGCCGCTCTGCCACGGATACTTTTGAAAGGCCATGTGTGTCTTAAGAAAACAAACCTTTCTCAGGGTATGGGTCTACGCTTGAATTCACCCCGTAGGGGTATCATGGCACTGACAGAAAAAACGGATGTTTTTGTTACCCAACCCAACTTGTGCTCATGTCATCGACCTTGGAAGGATGAAAGCCTGAGAGGCCCTGCCGGGATTTCTAACAGGAACATTAATCACTAGAGTGATCATAGCATTGCTGCCTGAAAGCTAGACGCACAAGTTTGTAACTCTGCAGCAGGTGCATTTAAATCTTAAATTATTGCTCAACGCAGCGACCCCGAGTTAGTAGGTGTATGACATTGGTTGAGTCAGCCACATTTTTACCACCCATTATAATATACACTGTGGGACAAAGAGTCCGAGGCCCCTTCAGCCATTGGCTAACCTCCCTGTCAGTGGCTGCATTCTGCTCTTTCACAGGGGAGCATCCTCACATATAGGAGTTCGGTTCAGTGCCAGGAACTGCTATGTAAAAGTGTGTTTTCTGATATCAAAAACTATTGGCATTTTGTGTAATCTTTTTTAATACTGCTGAGTGCCTGGCAGCTCCCCAATGATAAAGTTTAACAAAAACCACAGCAAAACAAGCACTAAGAAAGCTAAAAGGCACGCAGCCAACGCCAGATCTATTGGCTTTGTCAACGGTTGTTTTGCCGCGCATGCAAGCATTTGAGTGAATTGCAGAAAAATGTGGTGTTTTCCTGTTTTTCTAGCTATAGAAATACATACATCATAGCAATAAGCACACGGTTTTCCTTGAAGCTTGTATGAAAATGTTTTAAATCGAGAAAATGTTACACACAGCTCATGTTGCACTCAAAAAGGCAATTTATATAAATACAGTGTTGCTCGTGAGACAAGTTGTAGTGTTGTGAGCAGGCCAAATAAACACCAGGACATAAGCTGGCTCCAGCTCACGGCCCAAGACATCTAAAATCACTCCAATGGTCTCTTTCAGTGCATGGCCAACACAACCAGTGTCAGTGTAGCGCTCACAACAGGGGATGGTGTGGGAGCCACAGAGGCCAGGACCATCACAGGTACCAGAATCAAGGGGCTGACAGGGAATTGAAGATTCAGCCCTACGAAGGCTAGGGTAGCTAATCTAGACGTGTAAAAGCTCCACACACTGTGCCAGGCAGCCAGGCAGTAATAAATCTGACACTACATTACTAGGAGTATTGGGGGGTGGAGGGTACATGGAGCCTGGGGTAGGGGATAAGAAGGGAAATGGAGCTATCAGAGGCAGACCAGTGACAGCCTTCTGTCCCCTTACAGAAGAGACATCACCATAACAGCGACTGGGGGGCACGAGAGAGAAACAACGCCCCAATCATCTATTAATGCAGAGGAGAGGCGGGAGGGTAATACCCAGGGCCACTGGAATTATGCGGCAGAGAGGGCCAAATATGGGTCATGGTTGAGTAAATTATGCAGCAAGAAAAGGCAAATTATGTGGCATAATGCGGCACATTTTGTAATAGTATTGCTTCATTATTTCACCATTTTTAAACGTGGTAACACTATGTGGGCATTGGCTGCACCTCATTAGAACCTGTTTAACATCCAACTATAGCAATAAGCAACAGAAAGGTGCCCAGTCCTGCTCTACAAAGGGCCATCCACTGCACGGCAACATCTGTAGTCACACTATTAGTAACTTTTGAACCGTTTGAGCTAGAAACAACCTTCTTTGTTAAAATGTGCAGATTAAGCTGCAGATGATGGATTATGTGGCAAATGCGGTAAATCTATAATTATGCGAAAATCGCCGCTGGCGCACAATCGCATACTTCCAGAGGCCCTGGTAATACCCCAATGTCCTTATAATGCTAAAGAGAAATAAGTGGTTACCTCGTTGTGAGCACAAGACAAAAAAACGACAGGTTACGCCTTGATCCCTTGTGCACTGAAAGAAGAAACCGGCAGTGAATGGTTGTGCCATCCCCCAGAGCCAGTGAGAGGCCCAAAGGGCGAGTGATTGGCAGTGGTCTGACTTTTTGCAAGCATTCCTCGCATTACAGGCCAATGCCTTCATCCCCACTAGAGTGCCCAGGAGAGGTGGTACTAACTACCACTGTACAGTGCCCATGAGAAACGGGGAATGGACCACGCCCTTATGTGGCACTGAGAGATGGGTAATGACCCTGCTCGCACCGAGTGTCCACCAAAGACATGAAATGGCCCCTAGATGCATCTGCAGGGCTAGAAGAAGCAGGTGAGGCCCTATGCATTACAGAATGACGATGGGTAATGCCGCGTACCTCTTTACAATGCCCTTCTGAGATGGTAGAGTGCCCCAAAAAAGCAGAACAGAACGACCCCTCCTCCCCTCAACTGAAAATACATAAGAGCCAGGAAAAAAAATACACGCCCTTCCAGTGACCCAGACGGAAAACATTCAGTAGCCACGCCATAACCAAGAGCTGTGAGGGCTTGCTAGGGCCGCTGAAGTTCACACGAGGACTGAAAGGTGATAGCGCCTAGACGCAGGGCCCTTGGCTCGGGCAGCATCTCTGCTCTACTTACAGTGGCGGGTGGGGCTCTCCACTTCTGTGTAGCCGTGCGCGGCGCACAATGTTCTCATTCCGGGGGCTGGTCCCACGTTCCACCCGGGTCCCTGGGGGTGCTGGCGGAGTCCCGTTCCGGTTGCCGAAGCACAACACCACCACCATTTTGGAGGCGCGCCACCCATATGGGGGTAGAGAAGACGTTTAGAGGTGAACTGTAGGCCTCGGGGCACTGGTTCGGTGCCCAGGGGCTCCTCCAAAGCCTCTACCAAGTCACGTTAAGAGTCCAGGCGATGGTGCTTGGAGGCTCCTCAGAGGCCTCGAAGAGCACAAGCGTGCACCCACCCGCAGGAGACCAGGAGGACGTTTACAAGATTTCCTATGAGGCCTTCCTGAACCAAAACGCATGGCTACCAGTAAGAAAGCCAGGAGTCGGGCATCACCCTTAATGTGTGGAGAGCAAGAAAGAGTGGCGAGGGGTGCCTCCACTTCCTGCCACAGCCCCGACGCCTCTCCAGTCTTGGGTAGCTCAGCTGGCAGCGCCTGGCAGACCCCCACTCTCTTCTCCAGTCTTGGGTCAGCGGGCAGAGCCTGGAAGACCCCCACTCTCTTCTCCAGTCTTGGGTAGCTCAGTGGGCAGTGCCTGGCAGACCCTCCGCTCTCTTCTCCAGTCTTGGGTAGTTCAGCAGGGAGTGCCTGGCAGCCCCCCCCACTCTCTTCTCCAGTCTTGGGTAGCTCAGTGGGCAGTGCCTGGCAGCCCTCCGCTCTCTTCTCCAGTCTTGAGAAGCCCAGCGCGGCGGCCCTCCACTCCCTCCTGCAGCCACAGGGTGACCAGGTGGCAGTGCCCGGGGTCCTTCTGTTCTCGAGGCGATGGGGTGGTACTACCCAAGGTTTCTAAAGATGCCCTCCAAAGTCTCACCAAAGAGACTATTCCATGCACAGGTGTGTTTCTGATGTCAGCGCAGCAAAACCACCCGAGCAACCTGCCCCGTGTGGTGAGAGGGCATCGGGGTCTGCACGGCATGCCCAGCTGGCACAAGCTCGTCACGGGCATGATCCGGTGCTCTGGGTTACACAGACATGACTTGCTGCCGAGAAGTGTCACGGCTCACACGCCAGAGTCCCTCTGTCCCTCTCTGGGGGTGCCACGGTACCCGCGGACTCTGTGCCCCTGTGCAGTCCAACGCCCCAGGCTGGCACACCGCTTCATGGGGAGGGGTCAGGGCATCGTGTGCAGGGCACAGCTCGGGCAGGATCACAGCTCTCCTGTAGCTCCTTCTTCCTTACACTGCCTCGCTAGCACCTCAGGACAGTCCCGCCTCCCAGAGCGGAAGGGGAGCGGGTCGCTGGGCAACCGGAACCATAGTAGTTAGTTAGCGTTTTTAACCACTTAAACAGTTGCTGCGGGCATGCATATGTGGCTCTACCTCACTTTGGGACTCCATAAAGGACTGAGGCAAGCAATCGAACAGTGCGCAATAATAACGAGAAACCGAAAAGACACAGTGCGTGCAGGGATCACTAACGGGCGGTCTTTTCCAGAGTGGCGCAGGTGCGTACAGCTGAATACCTACACGAAGCATGCGTACAGTCGGAAATGAGAAGATACGGCAAACACGAAAGGTGCGGCGCAGAAACTCCAAGAAAGTGTTGCATATGCTGACTAAGAGACATAAAGAGGGTACAAACTCCGCCTACTCACCCGTTTTTCATATCCACATCCACAATCTTTCCATAACCTTTAAAGAAGCGCTCGACATCGCGCTCTCGGGCCTGGTAGCTGAGGCGCCCGATATAAACGCGAGGCATACCGCGACAGTGCAGAGGGGTACACACTTCCTGTGCTAGGGGTTTGCAGAGGGGTCCTGTACCGCATGCAGCTGCCTGAGAGGTCCCAGTCCTGTTGTGTACTCTCCTCTTTTAAAGCCCAGTACGCTCGTACACTAGTGAAACGTTGTTGTGAAGAGTTGCACGCACTGACTCGGAGGTCAGGTACTGCCTTGGTGACGTCACAGAGGCTCCGCCCCCTCCCGGGCTGAAGCGCATGCAGAAATAAACACGGCCGGCCAGATGGCCCCCATAAATCTCAAGACAGCAATAACAAGCACGGAATCGAAACCTGTGGTACGCGTGCACCACAGAGGAGCCGAACGCGGGAATCGAAACCAGTGGTGCGCGCGCACCACAGAGGAGCGGGGGGCGAGGGAGCCTGTCGTCTGTGCCGCGCGCTGATGCGCGTCCTAGACACGGACGGGAATGGGCGGAGCAAAGGCGGTACATGCGCCCGCCTTTGCCCAATTGCCTGCAGTTTTAAAAAAACCACATGCACGAGCGTGTGGTTAGCTTTCTAAAGCCCATACAAAAGGTCTCGCGCTAGGCCCGAGACCTAAAGATCATGTTAATGTAAACCAATTACTGATGTTGCTTCAGTAGTGGTGGAAAATCTTTAAACAGGTATAATCCACGTCTCTGGTCTTGATATAGACTAAAATAAATTCTAGCTATTGCATCAAGAATTTTCCCCCAAAAATTATTTAAACATTTTAATTTATTTTAAGGACATGGAGGCACAGATTATGCAACTCGAGTTCATGAAGGTTAGAAATGTTAATAGAGATAGAAGTTACTACACATTTCTTTTAAGGAAATGAACAGAAACAGGAATAGAATTCAAAGCAGGAGGTTGGAATTAAGAAATGCAGAGAAGGAGTCTGTACTTGTGCAGCATCGAAGACCTGCAATTGAATATTGAGGTTCAGATCCGTTGAAGTAGAGCGGCGAAGGACACAGTTTTCATGTGGACAGTTCTGTTGATTGACCTGTTAAACTTTTACACTCTGTAAACCAGAGACAGCAAGATAGTGTCTAGACCAGTTTGGCTGGCGGACTCCATGGATACTAGTGGCCTAGACCAAAGCATGTTTGGTTATCATGGGAAATAGTTTTTCCACGTTTTACTGTTTTTATTGCCTGCTGTGAATTTGCAGTAATGACAAGAAAAGCATAATCCTCTCTTTCGTGTCCCTAATACACCTGAAAATTCTTGACACGCTAGCCCAAAATTTTTTATGTCTCAAGTTGCACCGGGAAAATTTCCTAGTTAGTTAGCTCTGCATCCAGGCAATAGTTCTGTAGCACGTAAATAACACTACTTGTCCATTAGGATCTCTTTGGCACGCAGCAGCCTATAGAAAGCTGGCATTTCTTCTTTGTGAGTCACATTTTAAAATGCACATCACTTTCAAGGAAAAACACAAACACGTAATTTCCATATGCAACATAACATAGGTGAGAGGATGAGACATAACAGCCAGCGCTGTCAACTTTGGAACGGGAAACCAGGCTCCATTCTCAGCGTCGGCTCAATATCCTGCGGTTCGGGGGAAATCACTTAATTCCCCCCGCCCAAAAAACACTGAATGAGTCCCTGTGTAATGGGGAGAGGATGTGGTCTGACGGCTAGATTGCCGACTTTGGAGCTGGGAAATCAAGGTTCGAGCCTCGGGGTCGCGTCCACATCCTGTGATTCTGGGCAAATCACTTAATCTCCCCGTGCCTACCAAAAAAATGAATGTGTCCTTGTGTAACGTAACCGGTGCTCATGTAAAGCGCTCCAATACCTTCGGGTCGAGTTTGCGTGAAGTAACACACAGGAATTCATATGATGAAGTTGTATCTTCTTTATTCTGGCAACCCCGAGCGAGGCCCAGGCAAGCACAATAAACTCCAGCATCAAACTACCTAAGAACATTCTACAACATGGCAATATGTATAAGGAACACTCTGAATGTTCTGATTCTTAATTCCTAAGAATCAGAACATTACCAACCAGGAATACAAATGAACATAGGAGAAATACTCAGATACTTACTACACATCCTCCTTCTTACAGAAACAAAAAAAACAAACAATAAGAATGACAAAAGCATCAGTACAAACTATATGTTAATTATGATTCACATACATAGTCTTCAAGTCGCTTAGGTTTAACAATACTTCTACCAAAAGTACTAACTCTCTTCACAGAACATTCAGAGTCAGCTCCAGTCTCAGAACGAATATCAGTCATAAGACCTTCAGTAGAAAGGCCACTCAGCCCATCCTCACTCTGAATACAAAGTTTTGATATGGAGTCTGAAGAGGATGAACTCTCAGGGTGAATATCAATCCACCAATAGTTGAGTAAAGAAATAAACTGTTTGGAGTCATTTGATTTGATACCATGAAAATGTTTAACTGACGATAAACGACTCATGTGACACACACTACCATCTGACAATTTCACTGTGTTGTTCATAACTTTTACAATTTGCACAGGAGAACTAAACTTGCTTTGACCTTTAGCAACCTTTTTGTTTGATTTAACACGAACCCATTGACCAGCACTCAACTTAACATCACGAACACCATGTTTCTTATCAAAATACTCTTTATTCTTACGTTAAGAGGCTAAAATACAGCTCCTGATTTTTTCTGCATCCCACTCCACCTGTTTACTCCTATCCATCCAACCAGGATTGACCTTAGAATAAGGAATGCGACCTCTCATCACGCCAAAAGGACTCTCACCAATGGAATCATGCCTGGTGACTCTGTAGGTCCAAAGCATTTTCTTAAGTTCACCATCTATATTTTTCCTGCCTTGAATAGCTAATTGCAATACACCCTTAATAACACGGTTGACTCTTTCCACAGCACCATTTCCCCTAGGGTGATAGAGTGCAGAAAATCTATGCGAAATTCCAGCCATATCAAGAAACTCCTTCATCTCAACAGACTTAAATTGAACACCATTATCAGTGAGAATGTTTTTAGGAAAACCTTCACGAACAAAAACATTACCCAAGAATTTAATGACATTAGAAGTATCAGCCTTACTAACTACCTTAAGTTCAAACCATTTAGAGAACAAATCTACTAGAACAAGAATATACTTGGAAGAACCATCACTCCAAACAATCATCCCAGGAAAGAAAAGGGCAACCTAAAGAGCTTAAGGGGGGATTAAAAGTTTTCTGCGACTTGTCAGCACACTCACATTCACTACAAGATCTTACAAACCTCTCAGTTTCTATGTCAATTTTTGGCCACCAGTACAATGACTTAATATTTTTTTTAGTACGTGTAATGCCACTATGGCCCTCATGACACAGAGAAATGATCTTACTTCTTAAACCCAGAGGAGGGATAACTTTATCTCCTCTCACAACAAACATGCCATTGACACCCAATTCATTCCTAACCTCCCAAAATGCTTTCATTTCACCAAGAAGTTCGGATTTAATACAACCCCAACCATTTTGAATTTTAAGTTTGACAAGCTTAAGATTTTCATCGTCATCTTGAGCTTTCTCCCATTCAACTCTTTGTAAACCTTTCTCTTCATCAATAGAAAAAATACTAGCAACACAAAAATCATTCCATGGATTGACATCAATTTCCCTCAGTGGTAGGGACAATCTACTTAAAAAATCTGCAGGGACATTCTTTTTTCAAGGAACATATTGTACATCGTAAATAAAATCTTGAAGTCGCATAGAAAGCCTGGCAATTCTTGCTGATGCCCTAGATAGCCCTTCAGTGGTAAGTAATTTAGTTAAAGGCTTATGATCAGTGCGCAAAGTAAACCTACTTCCCCACAGAAATTTTCGAAAGTGTTCCAAAGCCCACACACAGGCCAAAGTCTCTCTTTCAATAACAGAATACTTCTGTTCTGTAGGAGAAAGTGACCTAGAGGCAAATGCAATGACAATTTCATTACCTCTATCATCAATTTGTGTGAGGACACTGCCCTAACCCTTGCCACTAGCATCGGTAGTGACAAAGATAGTGGCTGTAGGATTAAAAGCTTGCAATTTAGGAGCTTTACTGATGGCACACTTAATATCCATAAAGGCTTTTTGACACACATTTGTCCATTCAAATTTGTTTTTGTTTTTCAACAAAGTATACATTTCAAGAGTCCTTTCTGAAAAATTCTCAACAAATTTAGAGTAAAACTCTGCTAAGCCCAAAAATTAACGTAACTCATCCTTATTCTTGGGTGAAGGTGCTTGGTTGATAGCTTCCACAAGTTTTTCCTTAGGTTTGATACCTTTGTCACTGATTTCGTGTCCCATATAAGTGACCTTCCTTTCAGCAAACTTACACTTGCTCAATTCAGCAGTTAGACCTTTCTTGGACAAAATACTCAATACCTTTCTTAAAACTTCGTCATGATGCTGTTTAGATTTGCCCATAATCAAGATATCATCTTGAAAGAATGTAATTTGATAAGGATGACTCCAAGACGTTTGAAGAGATGGTTGCAGGTTTATTCAAGGAGATATGTCTCACCATGAAGGGGCTCTGGAGCAACTGCTTACAATCAGAATGCAGTGCTCTCATGACCTCATCACACATTCTAAGATCTGGACATTCTGAGCCAAAGCTCACTTTACCACACATCTCCCTTTTTACAAAACAAAGTATGAAACAACAAATTTATACAAAGTATAAAACAGCATAATCATTTTAAACATAAAACTTTAAACATAGTACCCATACCCCTTTCCAAAAAAAAAACCAAAAGTGAGCAAAAGCAAAGATAAGAAAGAAAAAGAAGAAAAAAAAAGGAGAGAAAAGAAAGAAAAAGAAGAAGAAAGAAAAGAGAAAAAAAAAATGAGAAAAGAAGAAAAAGAAGAATAAAGTTAAACAAAGTCATTCAATTTTTTAGGTCGTACAGGAATGCGAGAACTCTTCCTGATGGTCACATTATTTCTTGAAAGCTCTTTGAAAGGCAAAGAGGAACGTTGTGATAAGTATTTACCAATGTTGCTAGACAAACCATCATGAGGAACAGGTGCCACACGAGACATACCCCACCAATTTCCATCAGAAAGTTTAACAGAATTCTTCCCTAGTTCACAAACTTGAACTGGATTTTTGAATTTGGACAGACCTTTGCTAACAAGAATTGGATTCTTCACACGTACCCAGTCACCTATTTTCAATCTGGTTACCCTTTTGGAACTGGGAATACTTTTAGTAAATCTCTTCAAATTTGCAAAATTAGAATTACGTTCAGCTGATTTCCACCAGTCAACCACGTTTCCATCTTTTTCAGAAATTCTTGTGGTCCAAAAGGGCAAAGCTCAGTGGAGGGTTCTCTACCTCTCATCAATTCGAAAGGAGATTTCCCAGTCACTGAATGTGGAGTGGTGCGATGCGACCAAACTAACTCATGTATAGACTTAGCAACACAAGATTTGCTTTTGATGGACGATTGGATGCATTCTACAAGTACTTTGTTAAAGCGTTCTACTTTACCATTAGTTTGGGGGTGATAAAGAGGCGTTCTCAAGTGTTTTATTGCACAATTTTCTAAAATGAAGACATCTCAGAAGACGTGAACTGAACCCCATTATCAGTGAGGATCTCACCTGGGAGACCTTCTCTTGAAAACACTCTTTGAAAACATTCATTGTTTTTTTAGTAGTGGGTTCAGAGATTGCCTCAACTTCAACCCATCTAGAAAGATGATCCACCATCACAATAAAATATCTCATGTAATTGGGAAGAATCTGGTAAGGACCTAGAAAATCTACCCCAATGCGTTGCCAAGGTTTTTTGGGGCAGAGATTGACAGATTGAACTTGAGGCTCAGTTATTAAAACTTTGTCACTAAGTTTGCACTTGGTACAATTGGACTCAAATTCTTCGACCTCAGAGTCCATGCGAGGCCACCAAAATCTCTCTCTAATTTTCCTCTCGGTCAAAGTGGAACCCAAATGACCACCATGTGCTAAACTGATTAAGCGCTGACGAAAACAAAAGGGAGCTACTAATTTATCTCCACGGACTAAGATGTCACCTTCAAGAGACAATTCATCCAAAACCTTCCAAAATGTTTGAAGATCATGTTGTAACACAGATTCTTTAGGCCAACCAGATTTTACAAATGTGATAACTTGATTAAGAATAGGATCTGATTGGATAGCCGAAATCCAATCCTTTTCACAAAGGTAGCATCTCCTATATATGCAATAAAGCACTCCTCTATTTCTGTTTCCCATTCCTGATTTTCAGGCTCATCAATCGGAAATCTAGAGAGACAGTCAGCACGTGAATTCTTCCCACCAGGAATGTATTGGATAGAAAAGGTGAATTCTAAAAGTTTAGCTTGCAACCTTGAAATGCGAGCAGTGGTGCGCTTGATGTTCTTGCCAGATAGAATATTTACCAAAGGACAATGATCAGTTTTAATTATAAAAGGTCTACCCCAAACATAGGCTTTGAACTTTTCTACACTCCAAACACAAGCTAAAAGCTCCTTTTCGATGACTGAATACTTGCGCTCAACAGGTCTTAGAGTTCTGGACGCAAACCCTATGGTAAATTCACGCCCATTATCCATTTGGGTGAGGACAGCCCCAAGACCATAATCACAGGCATCAACCGTTACAATAGTGGTTCTGCCTTCAAGAAAAGGCTGTAAAGCAGGTACATTCACAATTCTTTCTTTAATTTCTTTAAAGAATTGTTCACAAGTGTCTGACCATAAGAATTCTGCATTTTTCTTTAATAAGGGCCTAAAACATTCCGTTAAGTTAGCAAAGTTTTTTTAGAAATTTACTGTAAAACTCACACATGCCTAGAAACGAAAGTAACTGTTCTTTATTTTTAGGAGCTGGTGCATCTGTGATACTTTTGACAAGACGAGGCTTAGGCTTGACTCCTTGGGCAGAGAATACATGTCCCAAATACTCAATTTCTTTGGTTTGAAAAATACACTTGTCCTTTCTTAACGTAGCTCCTCTGGATTGAAGTATGTTTAGGACTTTTGATATTAAGAGGTCATGTTCAGACTCACTCTTAGTGAATAGTAAAATGTCGTCTTGGAAAACAGCTACTTGCGAAATACCAATAAACATTTCAGACATCAAACGTTGAAATACAGCTGCCGCAGAAGCTATGCCGAACGGCATTCTGCAAAATTGGAAAGTACCATCAGGTGTAATGAAAGCAGTAAGGTGACGAGAAGCTTTGTCCAATTCCACCTGATGATAAGCTGATCTGAGATCTAATTTGGTAAACCAGTTGGATTGACCTATTTTAGTGATTAAATCTTCAATCCTGGGCAAGGGAAAATTGTCTACCCAGATGGCCTCATTGACACTTCTTAAGTCAACACACATTCTTAGTTCACCTGTCTTTTTCTTTGCCAAAACTATTGGAGAAAGCCATAACGTGCCCTCTACTTTTTCAATAATACCTTGTGTACACATGTCAGACAACATATCCGATAATTCCTTCCTGACACTAAAAGGTATATTTCGTAATTTGTGCTTAACAGGTGCAATGTCTTGTTTGACTTTTACAGAGTATACAAAATTTGAAATTTTTCCTAAACTGTTCTGAAAAACTTTGGGAAACTTATTTTCCCAATCAATGTTGACATTGGTAACAGAATTAATATCATGTTTCTCAATGGTGACAGGATTATTTGAACCAGGTCTGATAATTAAATTAAACTCTGCTTGGTGAATAAGACCTAGGACATTAATCCCTTTGCGTGCTACATAGACTTTACCATTGATAGAAGAATCAAGTATTTTAATAGAAGACCAAAAATAACCCATCAAATCCACTTTACTGCCCTCAAAAGCCACAGTCATGACATCTGGAGGTAATAGATGTTGAGAGCTCCAAAATTGTGTGTACTTGATTTGATCTATAATAGTGATGCGAGCTCCAGTATCTACTAAGAGCAGGATGGGAATACTGTCAATCCAAACTTCAATTTCTGGATCAGCAATGGGGAAACTTTCTCTTGTTTGATGCATCTGAAACCTAATGATAACTCTTTAATCACAACATCGCTGTTGCTGTCATCAGAATTATGGCCATCATTTATTAAACAACGAACAGGATTAGAATTATTAAATCGTCCCCCATTGAAAGGTTTACCACCTCTGCAAACATTGGAAAAATGACCAATTTTTCCACATTTCTTACATTGTTGACCCAAAGCAGGACAATGTTTGAAAGTGGCAACATGGTTGGGTGAACCACATTTAAAGCAAATAATCTTGCGACTTTGGGAAAAGGGATGCGGAGTTTGAAATGTGGGTTTGGAAGCAATTTTGTTGTTTTTGAAGTTACTTTTGTCAAAACTAGGGATAGATTTGTTGATAATATGTCTTCTATATGAGTGTAGACATCTCACAAAAGGTAAAAGACTGGTCTCACACACCACCTGGTGTCATGCTTCATCATTGGCCAGTCCTCGCCCTCTAAAAACTTGGTTTGATAGAGGGCGGGCATACACCTGAAGACAGGGATGCACTTCTAAGACTAAGTGGGGGCCCTTAACAAAAAAGTGAAATTTAAAAGCCATTACGAATGTCAAACCTCTTTTAATGTGACTGACATCTGTATGGTATTAAAAGAAATGACCGGTGTATCGGGGATATTATAGTCCCCCACCGTATCCCTATTGGTCAACATGTTTCTGCCTAATGGCCCAACCGGGTCCGCGGCATTCATCAGGACCTATCATACATCAACGGGCTCCTACCTTACCATTCAATATTGGTGAGGTGTCCACTAAAATGGGGTGATCAAGATCACGCACCACAGTATCGCGGCTAAAATGTTCCAGCCTATGTGAAATAAGAAAACAATAAACATTCAAAGGAAAGCAACATAATCACACATTATTTTTGTGAGGGTCATTCAAAAACGCCACGTACACATGCAAAATGAGTGAGTGGCTATAAGTGCAACAAACTGTGTCAGTCATCTGTGCACTAACGAATAATGAGGGATACTTAATCCCCAATGCTTACCCTATTCCCTGGGACCTACTTGCCCCATAGGTAGAGTGAGTGAAGAAGACCCATTAGGTCGAGCGCCCTAAAAAATGAGGAGAAAACGAAGAGAAAAGAACATCCATAATGATCAGAATAGATGAATAAGTGACCCGTTTCAGAACGAGCTCGGGCACAGTGATCCATGGTTGTTTAAAATGGAAGAAACCCCGCTATAGAGCGAGCTCGGACACAGTAATCCATAGTTGTCAAAAAATGGAAGAAAACGCACATTGTGCCTAGCAAACGAACATACATGCATAAACCCACACAAGCCGTTCATACTCTTACTGTAATGGAAGGGTCTCCGCTGCTGAACCTATGACTGCATGCCTCACCTCCTCGCTGGTAAATGAGGAGAGACAGCGAGCCCTTTATATAGTAATGGCGCGAGGGTGTGGCTATCTTAATTGAAAGATAATTAAGGTAAATGAACCGACTGACGATGTCTCGGCCAAGCAGTAGGTAGTTCTGCCTGACCACTGGCTGATATCCGGTGTCTCCGAGTTGCTATAGAGATAGCTGCCTGACCTGCCTGGTAGCCAACCGGGGAAAGTCTGTACAAGAGAGCAGCCGTGGTCGTCAATGTTTAGATGACGATGTACTGCCCCGTGTGGAAGTGTGTTCAGTGTGAGCATGCGCAGATAAAGGTACTATATTCCCAAATGATCAAGGAAGACAGCGCCCCACTTAGTCTTAATGTTTGTGGCGCCGCCCCATGAAATAGCGACCAACTGACGTGTGTGCAAGTAATTAAAGTCTACATCTACTAGAGATCAAGGCTGTCGATCATTACAAGGTGCGCGTACTTCTGGGTAAATCCAGAGTCCAAATACTCTATTGATGCCGGTCTCATGGGTCTATAATTTTATGGGTCTATAATTTATAGGCGGGGGTGACGATGTGAACCTAGGCAGCCTGATTAAAATCGCGCAATGTACACGGAGCGCGCATACGCAGATGGTGATTCTAGACATAAGAGTTGTTATCAATATAGGTCACATGGCCCATAATATATATGCCAAAATGACAAGTAGGATCTAAGTCACGCCTTGCATTACTACAACATGGTATAGACGGTCGGCTTGAGTGCAAAATATGCGTGTCTTATTTGATACCTATTGGCAACATAGGGATTATAATGAGAATGATTTATAGCACCATTTGCAGCCAAGGAATTTCATCGTTCAGTCCCTTATCCCAAGACTTTAATCTGTACACCCATCGTTGCTCTCTGATGTGGAGTGGTCTAGTAAGGTCCAATCTATATTTTTTCATAACTTCTAGAACCACCCACTTGAGATCATTCTCCTTATGGTTTAATTCTAGGAAATGCCTTGTGAGTTTGGTGTTGCTTTTCTTGCACCTTATTGTGCTACGGTGTTCATTAATTCGGATTTTAATCTTCCTGGTTGTCATGCCCACATACATGAGATTGCAGGGGCATATAAGGAGATAGACCACGTTTTCTGTGTTACAGTTACTAAAACTGTTCAGTTTCCATGCATTCCCAGTTCCTATATCGACTTCTTTGGTGGTTATAGTCAAGGGACATGCAACACAGCCTCCACATGCATAATGACCTGTTGGTCTTTGGGTATTCCACAGGGTGATCTGATTCTCTTCTATTCTCGGGGGATCTTTGGCATGTACTAATGTATCCCGGAGATTTTTACTTCTTTTGAAGGCAAACAGAGGAGACTCCCAGTGGTAATTGGCACTATTCAAGATATGCCAGTTTTTTTTAATTATCTTCTGTACTGTGTTAGACACAGGTGTATAAGTGGTAACACATACAAGGCGATCTGTTTTTTCTTTATTTGTATCTTCCAGGAGGACCTCCCGATTATGATTCCTAGCTCTTTTTCTGGCCTTTTTAATCATTTTTTTGGGATAGTGTCGTTCAAGAAGTTTCTTTTCAAGTTCATCCGCCTGAGTCATGAAATTTTCTGTTTCTGAGCAGTTCCTGCGTACTCGCAGGAATTGACCCACTGGTAGATTATCCCTTAGTGCTTTGGGATGGTAACTCTCATATAATAGAAGACTGTTCTTATCTGTAGGTTTTTTATGCACTTTTGTACTGATGCCTTCTTCCGTTAGGCTGATGTCTAGATCGAGAAAGACAACATTTGTCCTGCTGATCGAATGAGTAAACCTAAGGTGATGGTCTTTCGTGTTCACCCAGTCTATAAAACTGTTGGCTGTGTCTTCGTTACCCTGCCACACGACGAGAATGTCGTCAATGTAGCGTTTCCACGTCTTAATTTGTTGAGTGTAAGGGTTATCTGTATTAAAGATGTAATTCTCTT
This sequence comes from Calotriton arnoldi, assembly GCA_963921515.1. NCBI lineage: Eukaryota > Metazoa > Chordata > Amphibia > Caudata > Salamandridae > Calotriton > Calotriton arnoldi. The sequence continues at coordinate 59,510 of CAWUFW010007002.1, read as the reverse complement.
CGAACTGATGGACGTAAAGGCATGCTAAACTGGGGGCAAATGTACTGCCCATTGATGTTCCAGTAACTTGGTGATAGATGGTGTCTTCAAATTCGAAATAGTTCTCTGTAAGAGCAATTTCAGCACATTCCATAACGAAATGGCGGGGAGTAAGGAAATTCCACTCATGATTCAACAGGATTTCTTCCACTACTGCCAGTGTGCGCCTCTGAGGAATACTTGTGTATAAAGCTTCTATGTCCATGGTGATAAGAATATCCTCTGTTGTATTAATTTGTAGATCACGCAACAGACATAGTACATCTTTTGTGTCTCTGAGATAAGATGGTGATTTCTGTACTAGAGGTTTCAAGAACCAATCGCAAAATTGCGAAAGGGGCTCCAAAATGGAACCAATACCAGAGACTATTGGCCTTCCTGGGGGTGGTAATCTTCCTTTGTGGATTTTAGGTAAGATGTAGAACCTTGGTGTTTTAGGATTCTCACAGATAAGGAAATCAGCTTCCTGTTTCGTAATCCAATCCTGGCTCAAGGCCTCATCTACCATAGTCTGGATTTTCCTTCTCAACCGTGGCGTGGGATCTTCTATATGGATCTCATAGCTGGTGCCATCTGAAAGTAAACGATTACACTCATCCTTGTACATAGTTTTATCCATTAGTACAATTGCGCCGCCTTTATCAGCCGGCTTGATGGTAAGTGTACTGTTATTCTTCAAATTTTCTAGTGCCTTTCGCTCTAGTTTCGTAAGGTTTTGAAAACCCTTTTCTTTACCGAAGTTGATCTGTTCTATTTCCTTTAGAACTCTCTGTTCAAATGCCAATATGTGGCAAGGAATCGTATGAGAGAGGGGAACAAATGTCGATTTTCTCTTCAAATCAGTGTTGATCTTCTCAGGTTGTTCTTCCCTTGTGTCACCGAAGTGGTTGCGAAGTTTGATTTTTCTAAAGAACTGAGCCAATTCTATGTTTAATGTAAAAGGATCATTCATCGGTGTGGGTACGAAACCTAAGCCTTTTGAGAGGACTTTTTCTTCATCTGTAGAGAGTGTATAAGTGCTTAAATTAACAACACTTGTCAATCGCGGCTCGTCGAAGGACCGTTCCCTTTCCCTCTGCTCCTGGTTCCCATTGCGACTGTTTGTTGGTCTTCCCATTGTACTCGGGTATTCTGTTTTTTTCTTCCTTTTCCCCTCCCTCGGCCTCTGTATAAAAAAGGCTGTTGACCTTGAGGGAAGCCAAAACCTGTAGGGTAAAAGGGTTGCTGCCAAAAACCAAAAGGTGGCATGGGTGGTTGCATCATAGGATTGCGATAGGTCTGCTGTCGTCTTCCTTGATAGCCCTCAGTGCTCTCATCACTACTACTTCCACTTGTACTCCTCTCATCTCCTGAACTGAAGGTCCAGTTCTGTGGGGTTGGTCTAAACCGAGTTGGTTTTTGCCAGAGTATTGTTGCTGGGGTTTCTCATAATATTCGTCAGTCGTGTATGGATATACAATCTCCTGACTGAACTTCTGGACATCTTTTTAAGTTTCGTAAGTTTAGACTGAGTAAGGTATTCCTTATCGTCAGTGTGATCCTTATTTATTTCATCTAATTTTTTCTTAAATACAGTAATGTGTACCATCGTTTTGAGTTTACTCTCACTTTGTTGGATCTCAACCAGGAGTGCATCCGCAAGTTCCCTGGCTGTATTGATAATAAGGACCAACCAGTCTTTAGTGCATTTCCATGCGATTCTTGACCAGTTGATCCGGAATACCTTATTGTTGAGAAAAAGTCTTGGTTCGTTGGTGACCACCAAACCCCTTGGGGCGCTGTTCTTGCGCAAGTACTCTGTCATGAATGCTCCATGCAGAGTCGTCCGGATCTGCTCTTTCTTCCTAGTGGTTAGTGCTTCCCACTCATCCGAGTTCTAGACAACTTGTGTTACCACTGTTTCAGCTAATAAAGATGGTGTTCTAAGGATTTCAGCGTAATTCTCCTCATTGAACGCTAAGTCTGTATCCATGTTTATACTCAGGCTGAGCTAGTTTAGTCTAAATCACAGCCTGATAATGAACCCACACTTGGGTCAATATAAAACCCCTAAGTTGTTCCCACAGCTATCCGCTGTACTAACGTCTTCAACCACAACAACCTGGAAGCGATCCAGGGTAGGGAACTAGAGGCACGGGGTATTAGGAGTAGGCAGCCTCCACCTCAAACTGATTAACACACAAAGCCTCTCCTAATTGTTGACCTAATTGCTAATATGTCTTCTATATGAGTGTAGACATCTCACAAAAGGTAAAAGACTGGTCTCACACACCACCTGGTGTCATGCTTCATCATTGGCCAGTCCTCGCCCTCTAAAAACTTGGTTTGATAGAGGGCGGGCATACACCTGAAGACAGGGATGCACCCTATTGGTCAACATGTTTCTGCCTAATGGCCCAACCGGGTCCGTGGGGGGACTATAATATCCCCGATACACCGGTCATTTCTTTTAATACCATACAGATGTCAGTCACATTAAAAAGAGGTTTGACATTCGTAATGGCTTTTTAAATTTCACTTTTTTGTTAAGGGCCCCCACTTAGTCTTAGAAGTGCATCCCTGTCTTCAGGTGTATGCCCGCCCTCTATCAAACCAAGTTTTTAGAGGGCGAGGACTGGCCAATGATGAAGCATGACACCAGGTGGTGTGTGAGACCAGTCTTTTACCTTTTGTGAGATGTCTACACTCATATAGAAGACATATTAGCAATTAGGTCAACAATTAGGAGAGGCTTTGTGTGTTAATCAGTTTGAGGTGGAGGCTGCCTACTCCTAATACCCCGTGCCTCTAGTTCCCTACCCTGGATCGCTTCCAGGTTGTTGTGGTTGAATAGATTTGTTGATGACAGCACCAGAAATGGAATTTTTGTTAAGAGATTCTTCCAAAAACTTCACATCTTGGCAAGAACCCTCAATACTTTTCGCTATATCAACAGCTTTATCTAAAGATGGATTTTTACAAGTGAGGAGACGTTCTTGTATTTTTTGGGAATTACATCTAACTACAAGTTGATCTCTTATTAATTGAGATGTGAAATCTTCAAACCCACAGGTTGCTGCTAGTACTTTTAAAGCGGTAACATAAGAGTCAATACTTTCAGTCGGTTTTTGTACTCGTGTGAAAAATTTGAATCTGTGAACAACAAGATTTTTGGACTTGGTAAAGTATTTATCTAATTGAGCAGTAGCAAGTTGATATTCGTCAAGATCAGTTTCATCTATATTGGTATAATCAGGTAAGTGATCAAAGATGTTTTGCCCTTCCACTCCTAAGTGGTAGTACAGCAACCCTTTTTTCCTATCCGGTTTAAATTTTGTAGCATCAATAGCTATTAAATATGCGTTAAATGAGCGAATCCATAATTTCCATTCCAGTATGGGTTCACCTGGTTCTTGCAGAAAGGGTGCCGGAGGTGAAATGCTCTGCATGGTTTTTGTGAAGGAGTGAGCAAATCACTGAAGAGCAAAAAAAAATAAGTAATAAAAAGAGAAAAAAATATATATATATATATTTTTTTCTTCCATAAAACGTAGAAGAATTTGCACTGATAAAGTGTGCAAATCACTGGCACATGGATCTGCTCTGGAATGTAGTGCAAAAGGACGTTATATTCAAATCAAGTGTGCAAATCACTGAAGCATGGATCTGCGCACAAAAGTGTGAAACATAAAATCTTTGTATCCAATTCAAGTGTGTAAATCACTGAAACGCAAATCTGCACTAAAATGAGACGTGAAGACTTGTGTAAATCAAGTGTGCAAATCACTGAAAAGTGGACCTGCACTGGAAAGTGAGACATAGAGTAATTCAAATTGCTCAACGTAGGAGTTTTGCTGGTAGAAATAATCACTGTTGCTGCTTGTTTTGAAAGATGCTTGTTATAGTTTTTGAGCACAGCACAAAACAAAAAAACAATTATGCCAGTAAAAATGAGTAGATACCAATGTTGAAGATTGAAAAAAACAACAACAATTGCTGCTTTATCCCAATAAACATGTGCTTGTTGTTGATGCAAGTTATTGGAGGAGAAATACCAGAATAAACCACTAGATGGCAGTGAAAGAATAGGAATGACCAAATGTACAAAGGCGCACTCGATGCTCTTTGCACTCGATGGTAGTGACGAAATGCAGGCAGGCTGGCTAGAAAACACGAAGAATGGCAGAAGGTAGGGAAAAAAAATAATGCTGAAATGAAAGAATGAATGTTGTTGCGCTCGGATGATAGAGCGATAAGAAGATTGAAGAATATAGTTGCGCTCGCTGTTTATGGTGAGCAGAGCGATGTGATGAATAATGAAGATATGGCGCGTGCTCCTCACGAGATGCCGGCAGAATCTGTAGCTCGTGAGTATGAGCTTAGCACATATGGAGGCTTGTCTTGGTGACAGTTTAAATACAGTGGCAAATATATTGTGAATACAGGCTCAGTTCAGATCGATCCACTGAATACATACACTCAAGTATGAGAGATGATTGAAAGCGGTAAGAGCGCTCGAGACACAGCGCGCGATACAGTGCGTGTCGGCAGTTGGTGCGCAAGGCAGCGTTTGAGTAAAATAATGTAGAGGAAACCACATACAAAAAAAAAAATGAGCAGATAGAGAGAAAAGGACAGATCTCTCACCTTGATGGTTCACTTACTAGTGAACATTGACGATAACTGTTTTGAAGAAAGTGGAGCAGACAACAGTTTGCTCTCTGGCCCCTTCTTTGTCCAGTCTTTATCCAGGTTGCGCAGGCACATTTAGGAAATCCCCAGGTCGTCGCCAGTTTGATAAGGATGACTCCAAGACGTTTGAAGAGATGGTTGCAGGTTTATTCAAGGAGATATGTCTCACCATGAAGGGGCTCTGGAGCAACTGCTTACAATCAGAATGCAGTGCTCTCATGACCTCATCACACATTCTAAGATCTGGACATTCTGAGCCAAAGCTCACTTTACCACATGTAACTTCCTTTAAATCACCAAAAAGTTCAAACATAAGTCTTTGGAAGACGGCCGCTGCACACGCTAGACCAAACGGCATACGTATAAACTGGTAACAACCAAAAGGTGTGCAAAAGGCTGTTAAATGTTTGGATTTTTTGTTTAAGACCACTTGGTGGTAGGCACTTGTTAACATTAGCATCTCGTCAATGCGTGGAAGAGGAAACCGGTCTACAATAATATTATCGTTGAGGCCTCTCAAATCCACACATAGACGAACCTTACCATTGGCACGTCTAGCAACGACTAATGGGGAAACCCATTCGGATGCTTCAATGGACTCAATGATGCCAGCATCCAGTAATTTTTTTAACTCCGCTTTTACTTCATCTCTAACGATGAAAGGAATGTTGCGTGCCTTGTGAATCTTTGGTGTGGCGTCCTGTTTCAATCTGATCATATGAGTGAAACCGTTCAACTTACCAATTTGGCCATTGAACACATCAGAAAATTCATGTAGAACCCAATTTTTAGTGTCTTCTCCAGCACAAGCTACCAGAACTTGTTCAGGACTATTGGGATCAAGTATGATTGAGTTTTTTCTGATCTTTCCAACCTAAAATCGAGGGACCCTCTTTGGCTATGTATAACTTGCAAAGAGCATGTCTACTCTTAAATCTAAAGATAAGTTGTCTAAAGCCAATGACGTCAATTTTTTCTCCAGTATAACTTTCAGGAGAAATGTCTGAAGATTCCAAATGGTCTACAAAATGTTTAATCCAAATATCCTCTGCAATAATAGTGTAGGGGGAACCAGGATCGGCCGCTACCTGTAAGGAAACCCCACCAAAAGAAACCCAGCAAAGTGGTTTGCTGCTAGATTGGCTAGAAATATTTAGAATTTTACTTTTTTCCTTGCGCCTAGTGTCACATTCATCACTACTTTCATTGGAAGAAGAATGTTCATCATCACTTTCCTTAATACACGTAACTTTACCTTTTCGTTTCTTTTTTCCTTTACGCATACAAGCCCTGGAAAAATGTCCAACCAAGCCACATTCCATACACTTGGCAGATCTTGCCGGACATTTGTCAAAACGTGCAGAATGAGAAGAGCTTCCACACCTGTAACAAGCAAAATTAGGTTTTCTGGAGTTATCACTACGATCATACTTCTTAAATTCTTTCTTACTATTAAATTGTGTAGGCTTAAAGTAAGACTTTTTTTTACCATCTGAAATCTTATTTACAGACTCAGGCTTTTCTGTTTTGCTATGACCCAATGTTACCTTAGCACAGCGTTCTGAAAGTTCAGCTTTTTTAACAATAGCTCAAATATCTTTAAGACTAGAATCTCCATCTACCCATAACCTGTCTTGAATTTACTTATTTTTAGTATACATTATAATTTGGTCTCTTATAAAATCGTCGTGCAGGTTACCAAATTTGCAAGTAATAGCTAATTTTTTAAGTGCGGAGACATAATCCTCGATAGATTCTTGTTTTTCCTGTTTTCTTTGGAAAAAGGCATGTCTCATGACTGCTTCACACACTGTAGGAGAGAAATGTTCATCCAAGTCTAATAATGCTAATTTAAAAACAACCAAATCACCAGGTCTATCGCGGTTTTGAAGTTGATTGTAGACTCTTAACCCTTTGGGACATAAGCAGTACATTAAGATTCTTTTTTTCCTTTCTGGGGAAAAAGAACCACTACAATCCTCCAAATTGGCAATATAATTTAAAAAATACTCCTTCCGTTCAAGCCATTGGACATTAGGATCACCAGGTGATGATAAAAACTCTTTAGGAGAATTCAAATTAAATGCTGAACAGGTTCTGGGAGGTTCCTCCGGTGTAGACATTTCCAGGAATGACAAGTTAAACCAACTTACAGTAAAAAAAAAATTGTTCAGGAAGAGTAGAAGCGCTGATAGCAAAAGTACAAACAAATAAGTAAATGAATGTATTCACACAAGGATAAATACACGTAGTGTAGACTGGTTGTTGGAAGATGCACCGGTACTATTACAAAGTAAATAACTGTGAGCGTGTGGAAATTAAAGCGTAAATAAATGTACTTACAAAGTTTGAAAAGAACCATAAACGCTTTAACAGCTTGAAAAGAAATGCACTCGTAGTCTTGGGATGGCAGAATGCGCTTTAGCAGGTTGAGGAGAAATGCGCCGGTAGCCTTGGGAGAACTTAGGCATTGCGCGCTGGTAAATGCTTACGGAAATGAAGAGATTCAATTTTGAAGAAAAAAATAAATAAAGATGGCGGCACGTAGGGGTCACGACCTTGCGCACTTACGCAGACGTGCTTTCTTCGGTGATGCGTTCCAATTACAGAGTGCGTTCCAATGAAGCGCGATCCATTCGCGTCGGAAGACTCCACTGAGTGCAAAGTGCACGAGGAAATGTAACAATGGATGAAGACGGGGGCTTGAGAAAAGCGTTGGAACGGGAAGTAAGTTTAAAAGAAAACCTTACCGTTCTTCTTTGTAAAATGTAGAAAACTTGTAGAAATGTCCCCGAATCCAACTGGAACTCCGGAATGGCACAGCAAAAAAGAAGGGGAGCAGTTGTACGTAGAGGTGAATCCGGTTTAGCAAATTAGTAGAAGTAATAGACGAACGTAAAGTCCAGTAATGGAAAAGGCCACACAGCAATAATTGATGAGAAAAAAAAAATCCACCTTCACAGAGCTGTGGGTTCACGAGGTTGCCAGCTCGTCGCCAAAATCTTCAAGTAACACACAGGAATTCATATGATGAAGTTGTATCTTCTTTATTCTGGCAACCCCGAGCGTGGCCCAGGCAAGCACAATAAACTCCAGCATCAAACTACCCAAGAACATTCTACAACATGGCAATATGTATAAGGAACACTCTGAATGTTCTGATTCTTAATTCCTAAGAATCAGAACATTACCAACCAGGAATACAAATGAACATAAGAGAAATACTCAGATACTACATCTCGCTATATAAATCTGCAAAAAAAAAAAATGTAACTGGTGGTCATATAAAGCGCTCCAAATCCTTCGGGTTGAGTTCGCGCTAAATAAAACTGCAAGAAAAATAGAAACTGTAGGTATGCAAACCGATTTAAAAAAAAAGAGCAGGAAGCGGGTTTGTCGCAGTCAAAAACAGCACTCGGAAACCATATTCAGACACGGTAAAATTCTCTGTTCGCGCGAGCGGCGTCAGCTAATAATGCGCACAGCAGTCAATGTGTGCTTAGTCTGAATAGCGTTTCACGCGAAAACGTAACACTATAATCAGACACGGCTCATTGAGCAGTGTTTGCGTTTCAGCCCTCTCCATCCTCACAAACGTACCGGGCGTGAGCATGCGCAATCGAGCATGGAGGGGCGTCTGACGTCAACGCGTTGCGTCAACGTCACACCGATTCCATCTTCGCATTTGGAGCTAGTAGAAGCCGGACATGCTGGGGGGCTGTGTTGATTCACCTATGTTGCTTTCTTAGTCCGCAGTCTTGTTAACAAGCACTACATCCACCCGCGTGCAGCCATGGACGCGGTGAATGCTTTCAACCAGGAGGTGAGGCTGCCAGGGGCCCTTCCGGCAGGCACGTGATGAGGGAGGGAGGGAATGCGGCCTAGTGCCCGTATATTGTGGGGGGAAACCATTGGCAGAAACCCAGTTATGTCCTGGTATACACTCATCTAACCCTTGATCTAGGATATATGGTATCATGGTTCCAGGCTTTGCTAGTCCCTAACCGAGTAGAGGCCTCATATTTTCCGTGTGGTACTTGGCGCGGAGAGTTCATGTTTCCTGACATCATCTACCCCAACCCCCCCTATTTCGCCACCATCCCTCGTAGTTAAACCCCCTTCCGTACCCATGCAGAAAGACTGACCCACCGTAGCATGAGATAAACACGTTTCCTTAAAGTGGCAAGGCGGCATCTCCAGAAGGCGGAGCTTTATAGTCAGCCTATTGACGAATGTTTGTCGCTGGTTGTGCCAGGGTCTTTTCCTTTGCGCTTTCTTCGTTGAAAACACGTTTAACATGTTTTATTTGCTTTAACGGAAACGAGATCAACCGTAATGTCTATAAAAGGAATAATTACAATTCAATGTATGAAGTCATTGAAGCCCCTAGGCCTTGTGCAGTCAAGAGACCATCTATACAGAAATCGTTACAACGACTCTTAATATACATTGTTCGGCTGTTAACTTCATACGTGTGGTATGTGTTAGTGTACTGCGGCTGGATGATGTCTGGAATGGGTGGATAGAAAAAGTGATGTGAAATGTTTGACCGTTCAGTTATCTTACAACAACCTAAACACTAGCTCTCCTCGCTGTCTTGCTCTGCCATAGCAACTTTTAAAGCAGATCCTTCTTCCTAAAGGGACTGTCAGTTCCTACCTTCAGAGTCAAAGCTCTCAGTAGGTAGACAGGTATTTATATTGAAATATTATTACCATTTAAATACGTGCAACGGGTAATCGTGTCTCCCGCCAGGAGCTTGATGTCATCACTAGACCCTGGGTCGTTTCTCCTGGGTCTAGCTGACTACTACAGTGGCATCACGCACAGAACCATGACATGACGATGAAGGTACCAAGTGACATGCAAGCTCCCTGTCCAGCATAAATATAGACGCAAAAACTAGATAGGGGACAGTGTCTTAAAAAGGGAAATGGGGAAGGAGAACTTTCTGAAAGCTGGACAGATCGTGAGGGAATGACAGTTTCATGTTGCTCTCACACATTTTGAGGGATCTCATGCTTCATCATAGGGCGGTTGCGCCTCGTTGGGCCAGCGCTGCAGGGCTTTGGGGAGCCACTATCTGCCTGATCCACGAGGGCGGGAAACCTTCAGAAGATCGTAACCCCTAGGCCTATTTTGTTGGTTAATACTGAAACGAAAATCCTGGTCAAGATTCTAGCGAACCGCCTCATACAGGTGATTGATTAATTTGTCGAACCATACCAATCCAGATTTATGCCATTCAGAGCCGCAACAAATCATTTTCGGAGGCTGATGGGTCGCCTGGCGCACAGTATGGGACTTCGCGAGTCGGGGGGGTCCTTCCGGCCTTGGACGCTGAGAAGGCCTTTAGCTCCATGGAGTGGCCATATATGATGGCCGTACTCAGCCAAATGGGTTTTGGGCTGTATTTTCTATTCTATCTTGGGTTGGCCTCTTGTATAAAGATCCTGTGGCAAGAGTTTGGGTCAGCGGGATCCTCTCTGAGAGCTTTTGACTGTCCAGGGGTGCCCCACAGGGCTGCCGCTCTCGCCCCTATTATTTGCGGTCGCTCTTGAACCCCTGGCATTGTGGATTAGTGTAGGCTCACAAATACGGGGGACTGGAGGGTGTAGTCTCGTTATATTCTGAAGATATCTCATATCTTGCGGACCCCCTGTATCTTGTGTTGAGAATTCTGTGCTCAAGTTAGTGGTCTTTCCTGTGGGAGATCTGTACTGGACTCGGTGTTGCCCCTTTCAATGGCGACCCATCAGTTCTGATACTTTGGTATTTTTGTGACACCAGATTGGGGCTTGTTTCTCCAGGAAAACCTGATGAAAATCCTGGATGCCTATTGCAGTGATGTGGAGAAATGGAGGAAACGTCCGCTATCACTCCTGGGCAGAGCAGCCATCTACAAAATGACCTACTTAACCAAAATTCTTATACTTTTTTCAAAATACCCCTTTCCCTGTCCCAGATACTTAATTCCACAAGGTGGACAGTGTCACAAGGGTGCTGCTGTGGGATGGTGGGGTTCCAAGAATTGCCCTCTCGCTACTGACAAGATGGAGGAGAGCGTTGCCCTCCCGAATCTCCGGCTCTAATATTTGGCCTTGCAACTGTTGACTGATCCTTTTCGTCCCTACAAGAACCCTCTTTGAGGGCGAATTGTACTGCCATGGACCTTGAGGGATACCTCTGCTGACTCTATGATGGGGGGGGGATGTCTGCCCTCCCTTTTCCCATGGACACAGTGGTCCACATAGGGAAGAAGGTGACGTGTACACTGGGGTGGCGAGGCAGGTTGACATAGGAGACTCCACTGTGGGACTTGGACCTCCTCCGTGGTCTGTGTGAGATAGAGGGACTAAAAAAATGTGACCTTTTGGGGATCTCCAAACTGGATGACGTGTGAAAGGAAGGAACAGTGATCTTGTTTATTCATTTGCAAGTTGAATATGAAGGATCAGTGAGTCAATTTTTGAGATACCAACAGATGCGATTCATATTGAGTAAGTCTGGGGGGAGGTGGAGCAGGAGTTCCCACTAGAATACAGGGTACCGGGTGCCCCCTGACAGAAAATGTAGTTTCCTGACTCTACTCTCTTGAGCAACAGCCTTCCATCACTCAGACGTTTGAAAGAGAGCTGGGAAACGATTTGTGAAGACTTGAGGACGACGACTGGGGGCAGGTGTGTGGGCAGGATTCCGTTTGGTCCAGTTAAAAATCCTCTTCAGGGCACATTATACACAGACCTGCCTGTTCTCTATGTCAGACAACTGATGAATAATGCCTTCGGGGCTGTCTGATGAAGGGTACATACATTGTGGGAATGTCTGAAGATTGGGGCCTACTCGAAACGGGTAGGTGACAGAATATCAATAGTCCTGGGCTAAGAAATGAGGCCCACACCCCAGTTGTTCTCATTAGGCATCTCTTGGGTGAACAAACCATGGACCACTGTGCCCTCCTATTCTGCAACCTGGCCCTGATTGTGGCACGTAGAGAGAAACTGGGGGAGGGGGGGGCTACCTCTGCCTACCATAGAAGAGTGAGAGGAATGCATGGATTGGTGTATGGGGTGGAGAAACTGATGTACCAGGCAAGAGGCTGTCCACACAAATCCAAGAAGATCTGGCATCCCTGAAGGGAGGTGAGTGAAGAGGGAGAGCGAGGAAACACAGTAGGTACACTGCTAATGGAGGGTGGATCAGGCTTGAGCCACATGATAAACTGTTGGGTTTTGATACTGTTGTGTGAGAAGAAGAAAAAAAGATGCTGGCTGTTGCGATGTCGTGCTCCGGCCCAGCCCTCGGGAAGACTTATGTAAGACGTATGTTTTGCTCACATGTCCTCTGCAGTTGGGGGGTTTGTGTTATATTGATGGGTTTCTCAGCGAAAACTGAATAAAGAGAGGATTTTTTTTGTGGTTGCTGCTGCATCATGAAAGGCAGAACATAGAAAAAACTATGCACCCAGCTACTGTATGTCTTTTCCGGTCGTTGATGTCAGTAGCTGGTTTGAAATTAAATGAGAACTTGCAGCATGCTGTGTGATGTGTAATGGGACTATGCTTGCAGGGTCACACCAGGAACCATTTTTTGGTCAAGCCTTCCTGAAAGAGTAAGCTACTGGATGTGAAAGACCTATTGTCAGCTTGCTAAGATCTTCCTTTGGTTGGCTTTATTGTCCCTCTCATTTGCTTGCTTCCTATTCAAAAGCTTGCCGTTTACAGTTTTATTCCCTTCCCTAGCGCATATGTGCTTTACTCGGCTCCTTCCACTGCTCACTTTCAGGGAACTATTTTTTTTCTTTTTGCTGAAGCACTCTACAAGAGTACATGTGATCCCAGCTGTCTCCCTCATGTGCTTCTCTCTCGCCCTCCCACTTTGTGTTGCTCTCTTGCCTCGCTGCTCTCTCTGGTTTCTTTTTACCTAAGCACTCTGCACATGTTTTTTTTAGTAGTGTCCTTTTTAGGTCTCGCGCCTAGCGTTGCAGTGCGCAGCTTTGCTCACACAGCGCGAGACCTCTTGTATGGGCTTCAGAAAGCTAACCACACGCTCGTGCGTGTGGTTGTGCTTTCGCAGGCTGGCATTGGCTGTAGCGTGCTTTAAAAAAAAAAAAAACGGCACACAATTGGGCAAAGGCGGGCGCATGTCCCGCCTTTGCTCCGCCCGTCCGTGTCTAGGACGCGCATCATCGCGCGGCACAGACGACAGGCTCCCTCGCCCCCCACTCCTCTGTGGTGCGCGCGCACCACTGGTTTCGATTCCCGCGTTCGGCTCCTCTGTGGTGCGCGCGTACCACAGGTTTCGATTCCGTGCTTGTTTTCCCTGTTCTCGTCGCCTACTTCCATAAACACTTCACACATGTAGCATCAAGTTCACCATGATACCACCAGACCACGTCTATGCATCCTACCTGAATCTTTTCACATATTCCATATTACAACCACAAACCATTTTTTTTTTTTTTTTACGAGACCAGTAATCCCTCCAGACAGTCACGGCCACGACGCCACTGCAGCGCCTCGTACCCATGCCAGATAGCATTGTTTTATCAACTTTACCGAGATTGGTATATTCCATTCACCATCAAGCACCATACACACATCAGCTGCGTACAAGGACCTTTCAGCTGGTCGGTAGCGCACTGTAGCGACCTCTTGACAGTAAGTCCTGCTTAAGAAGCGCCTCTAATGCAACATACCCCGCTTTTTCTTCCCCGCCTCTTCCCCCTTTCCCTCCACTGAGCCAACCTCCAGACACACAGGATTTTGAGCATAAATCGCAGTAATGAAAGCAGTCAGCCAGCTCATAAAATGTCACATTACCGTAAAAGTGCACCTTATTTCGACAGATAGTATGCTGTCACTCAAGGGTCCGCCGCTCAACTGACAAGCAACACCTGCCTCGGAAACACTAAAAAAAAAAAAAAAAAAGGGGGGGCACTGCAAAGACTGCTCCGGACTCATAATCCACTGATTTGTCTCGTTTGGCAAAAAATAAGGCAGCATGTAGACGGCATGTTACACGGTGGATAAATAATACATTGGTAGAGTGGTGAAAGAAGGAAGAGGCGGGGTTTTGGGCGCGCATCAATTCTGTTTGCAAATCAAGAGGCTCTGCGAAGCCGGGGGTCACGAGATATGCTGTTTTTTAAACTGTGGGGAGAAACGTGACATTTGGAGCAAAATGTCACTGCATTTCTTCAAACAAAATCCAGGCTGTCAGGAGCATTGCTCTGGAGGGTTGCAGGAATGCTTCAAGGAGCCAATAGGAAGATAGCAGCTGAAACGTAAAACAAGCATTTGCAATGCAATAGGTCTCGCATTTACGCGAGTTTGAGCTATTGGCATGGTAAATGACAATGCATTTTATTTATGTTTTGGTTTTTAAAACATAAAAAAGGCATTGTCATTTATAATGCCAATAGCTTAAACTCGCGTAAATGCGAGACCTATTGCATTGCAAATGCTTGTTTTTGCTCCTATTCTGCTCTGTGTTGCTCTCTTGTCAGCACGCTTTTCTCCACATGCGTTTCTTTCACTTGTCTGTGTGCTTCTCTCTCCTATGCTCTGTATTGCTCTCTCTCAACAGTGTTCCTCTGGAATTCTCTACCTCTTGTCTATTCTCCTTCACCCATTGTGCTGCCTTTCACCCCACCTGCACCTACATTACCCATAACCTTTTTTTAGGTCTCGCTGAGCCAGCGCGCATGCGCTGCTCTGCGAGACTTTAGTAAGGGGCTTTTGAAAGTGCTCCGAAAGCGGCCACCAGCGTGCGGTTACGCGCACAAGCGCGCGCGACATGCACAGCACTTTTTCTCGTCGCGCGCGTGCGCACAACTCGCGTCACCACTCGCGTTTTTTTTTAAATTTCATTTCGCGGCCGCGCGGCGTTACTTTTACGGCCGCGCGGCCAATGCTTGTTTGCTTTGATATTGCCAAAAATTAAAAAATGAACAATGGCATCCGGTGAAATTCGATGCATGCTCACACGTGCATGCATCGAAGGCCATCTTTGTACTGTTTTTCTTTCATTTTATGAGAAAACGAAATCCAAAATTTCCTCACGCGCATAACCTGCCATTTTGGAATGGTTTTCTCATAGATGGCTGCATGTGTTCACGCATCTTGACAAACCAGCAGCAAGTCTGGTACATTTTAAATGTTTAATTTACTGTTCTAAGATGGCCAACAGCCGTTGCCGATTGGTAATGTGCAAGGCTGCACAAAGAACAAGCATTGGCAAAGCCAATAGGTTTCACCTATGTGAGATCTATTGCCTTTGTCAATGTTTTTAGAAATGTTGTACAGCATTGCGGGCTGCTGTGCAACATGGCTGAAAGTAAAGAAAATAATAGGGGTATGAGGTGGCCAATAGGCCGCATCGCAGCTCTTGTTTGTCTTTACTTTAAGCCATGTTCCACAGCAACCAGTGCTGCTGTGCAGCATGTGTCAAAAACATTGGCAAAGGCAATAGATGCTCTCAGTTAAACCAATATTCTTCATCCTGACAGGAGACAGCCCGTAAGCTTCTGACAGACTGGAAAACAAAACCGGGGTCTATCTAGTCTCGCATACTTTGCGAGTGAAGCTTGCACTGCTGTAAGCGCTGTGTGATTTATCGGCTAAAGAAACACGAGGAAGTTACCCTACAGGGTGCAATACGTCTTCTAGCGGCGGTGAGATAACCACATGTATCCAGTCAGCAGCGAAAGACAAAAATGTAAACAAACGATTCATCTACCTTTTGAAGTGCTGTGAAGTGCCTAAAGGGTGTTTGTAATAGGGTGCGACTGGCGAGCCATCATGGGGGACTGATTACAATAGAGTTCCCTCCTTACCCCATATAATCCACTTTCTAACAGCTCCTCGGGACATAAGGCTCAGTGGTAAAGGGATGAAAGCTGCTGCCAGACAAGCGCACCTTCCGTTCTGTTCAAGCACTGCTTTGCAGAAAATGGCATAAAGAAATGCACGAAAAAAGAATGGGGTGGTGTGGGGCTGGAGAAGCAAAGGGCCCGACCCATCCAGGTATCATCGTCTCTTGCCCAACCCCCCTCTGTTTTTGGTCATTTTGTTGCACAAACATGTTTACAGCGCTGCCTGGCACGTAGAAAGCGGCACCGGTTCCTCTCATATACAAAGCGTGACGTGTGTGTGTAAGGGGGAGGGGTAAAAATTGTAGCAATTTCAAACTATTCCCTGTACTACCCACAATTGCATGGCTTAAAGTAATAATAAAAAAAACCAACGCTATAACGTGGTTAATGGTGGCAGCGTCAAAAGCAAATAAAAACGAGCATTGGCATAGCCAATAGGTCTCACCTTTGGGACCTTATAAGTGTTTAGTTATCCAGCACAATATCCTTGGGGCAACAACATCAAGTGTTGCATGGCTAAACACTTATAAGATCCCAAAGGCGAGACCTATTGGCTATGCCAATGCTTGTTATTATTGGCGCCTTCACTCTGAAAAACCCACCATCTTGGATTGGTAAAAAATGAAAGCATATGGTGCATGCATCATTCTGCGGAAACACATGAGTTCAGATGCTTGCCCGCATCAGTGAAATGATGAGACTGCCATTGCACCCTTTTCATTTTTATTTTGCTAATTAACAGCATCACTGAAAGCAATTTGCAGAGCCAGTTGGTCCCAAAGGTGAGACCTATTGACTTTGCCAGTTCTGCTTTTTATTGGTGTCATCATCTGCTTCATCGCTTATAGTAGACTTCCTGTAGTCTGACTGTTGTATGGCAACGCTTCTCATAAATGGGCACACCCACAGTCATCTTTGTTGACACTCTTTTTTGTCTTGTATCCCGGATAGAATGGTTGACTTAATGACATGCTCTGAAGAATGTGAGATTATGTGGGTTAGCAGTTTTGAATGCTTTGCCTCAAACCTGGCGCTTTAGGATTTGGGCTTGGCAACAGTAAGTAGTGAGAAATCAATTGCATTTGTATTCAGGTGTAGTGCAGAATGGCATTGTGTTGTATGGAATGATGGATAAAAAGTGTGCATTGTAATGACTTTAAAATAAAGGCTTGATAGCAGATCTAATAGTTGACTCGTGCAAGGTTCAGTATAAAGGGAATGATTGTGTTTTACTATGTTATGCTTGGCAGGAAGTTGTTCCATACGGTTGTACATCTGAGGGTTTACTGAGGTCATTAAATTGGGATTGTGGTTTACTTTTGGTCTCATCTGAACTTTAGAGGTGGGGAACCAGATGCCACATATGTTACTGTGAAGAGGGATATGATCTTTTGGTGTCTGTGCCAGGAAGCGTTGGAAGTAAGGTTAGTCTCCAGATGTAAGAACATTTGTGTGTGATAGTTGGGTTGCTTTGGGATATGAGTTTCTGTTGTATTCAAAGAAAATTCGGGGAATGTCCAAAGATAAAAACACAGTTCTTAAACAATTTTGTTTTTTCATCAAACAAGATGTTAGAATGTACATTTAACTTCCAGAGATAAATTAAGAGATTTTAAAAGATCTGTGTATGAAAGACATAGCACCAATTGATCTTTGACTGGGTTTCCCTGGTCGTGATTTCCTTAGAGTCCTGGTGAACTGCGGTTCTGTGTAGACTTGGTGCTGTCAAAATGAAGCAGTATCGATTGACTGTTTGCAATTGCCAGATTTACAGGAGATACAACAGTTTTTAGGGTTACGATATTTTCAAAGTTTGATCTGACTAGTGCCTACGATCAAATTGAATTGGCCGAGGACTCAAACCTCTTACTATAGTTGTAAAGAACACTGTTTCACTTGCCAGTGCTCCTGCAATGAAAGCCCTCCAGAATATTTAGGTTTTTGGCAAGGGTAAAATTGAGCACAGTGCTAAATTGAGAACTGTTGGCAGCATTTCAGAAAGTGGGCCTTAAACGTTTAGCATACAAATGTAAGCTTGAAATATTTGAGATGTAGTACTACTAGGGGCACATGATTTCTAAAAGTCGGGGGAAGCCTAACAATGGCCACATCAAAACAGCTGTATTGGTGCCCAAACCATCAACATAGGAACACTTATCGTTTAGTGCATAATGGTGTTCTGTGCCAGATTTGTTGTGAATTTTGTGTATAAAGTAGAACTGCTTTGTCGGTTATTGGGGAGAAAAATGAAATTTTCATTGAAAAACGAACAAGAAAATGTTTTGTATGAAACTGTATGTAGTTTATACACCCTTTTATCCCATCTGTGGCAGAAAAAAGAGTGGTTTCGGTTGATGTCAGCGTGCATCGTGGGGGGGTGCTAGTAATCACCATTTGTTGGCATGCAATAACACTCAATAAATGATTGTCCAGTCTGTGCTTTCTTTAGAAAAGGAAAACTACAATTATTACTTACGGGCCACTTAATACTACTCAGTAATTTCCACATATACATAAGGCTGGTGGGAGTAGCTTTGGTAACATTACATTTAACCCCAAAAATCCACTTTTCCCTTTGCTGCCATGTAGTGCGGCGACAAATTATGGCAGCAAGCTCATTACATAAGAGCTCTGATATAACCTCTCTGATTATGCTAGGGCTCATACCATAGTAGTGTTTGAATACTTGCAATCCCCTTATGTTGCCACGTTTCCGCAGATCTACATACTGGGGCTGAAGTTAGTGGTAAGCAATAATTCCAGGGTTAGAATGCCCTTTTGAGTCTGTGCAAACCTACTAACTTGCATGTTTTAAGGGTTTTCAACAACTCTTCTCTAATCTTTTCCCATACTGAGAAATGTTGCAAATTTACTCCCGACAATGACAGACGTAAACCCTCTTCCAGAGTTGGGGGAAAAAAGTGGTTGGAGGGAAAGTGAACTTGCAAACACTCAGATTTTTGCATGAGCAAATTCTACACATGCATATTTGCTCATGCTAAAATGCAGTTCACAAATATTTTCTAGGAGTACTATTTCTTGTCCTACTTCTGTAAATTCTTGGGAATTCACGAAAGCCGTATAGCTGCACTTAATGCAAGGACATATACCATGAGTGCACTTTTGAGACTTTCTATAATAATTGGGCCCCTAATTTGGTCTGGCGTTGACCAGGACCTTTTGCGTTTATTTAAATTCTGTCCCTCTCTCTCTGTATCGGCTGGCTTCACAGTGAGTGACCGCATTCTGCTTGTTCACAAGGAGCATATCGGCACACAAAGTAGTTTTGTTCAGTGCCAGTAACTACTGTAGCAGTGAGTGCTTTTTGAGACCAAAAACAATTTTTGTTTTTGTCAATGTTTGTTCTAATGGTCAGGGATGGGCAGCTCCCACACAATAAGATTTTACAAAAACCATGCCAAAACAAGTCACACACAACAAAACTAAAAAGCTGACCACCAATTTCAGACCTACTGGCTTTGCCAATGCTTGTTTATTTTTGTTTCCCATAATCTTATTGAAACTGGTTACACTGATATTCCATTAGGAATATTTTTGGGAAATAACTAGCATGCATCAACACATGTTACTAAATGATGCTGCAAAGAAATGGTACCTGAAATTTTACAGTAGTTTAGCAAAATGTTTTTTTTCCTGCTATCATTTTTTTAATCATTTTATTTTGAAAGCAAAGAATCCTCAATCTTGCTTTCCAGCTTCTGCAAATATTTGCATCAAATCAGAGAGCATTCTGGGAGCATTATACATAGCCTCATTTTGCTAAACTTTGAAAACGTGTGTACACATGTTTATACTGGATCCATTGTCAGTAGTGCAGTCAGAGCTTACATTTACTTAGCGCGCTCACCCTAATAATAAAGGCTTTCAATTAATGAACCATAAATACAAGTTTGAACAGCATTAACATATGGACAAACATATTACCTTAACTGTAGACAGTGCCCTTCCCTGATCCATAATGTGGTACTGCAAACTGGCAGCCAAAGGGGTTGGGCCTACTTGTCCCAAGGAAAAAATACACATCTCAACTTGTTGCCCTTGACCCCAAACAATATGTCCTGGGCGTCGGGCTGTAGGAATTCCACATCCCTGCCTGATGCCTCATTCCATCACTGTCAGCAGTAACAACAACTTTTAATAAAGAAACTACTTTGACTTTCCTTATGACTGTCTGTTAATATTGTAATGCCTTCTCAGGTCAATATCTCACCCTACAGAGCCCCATCTGCGCCAGGCTACCTGTGCACAGTTACTGGGCTGCGCACAATGGTAATTTCACACGCGCAGTCCTCACACGTGTGCACGCGTGCTCACATGTAAGCAGCCAAGTGCCCCATACTCTTGCTGAGTTGCAGCAGCCTTTTCTTAAACGGCGTACACTGACGGTAAACAAGTGCGGTCCATTTTATAGTTTCTTTACGGCGGGTGAGTCACCAGTTGTGAGGCTCACCCACAGTAAAAAGTCCAAAACCAGGTGACCTAAAAGCGAAAAATCTAGGATTATATGTGCAGAATTCATTTTGTTACACATACCTTAAGAGCAATTTACTTTTGATTGACTTCTGGTGCTGTGCAGTAGCTAAGCGATGTACAGTGAGTGACAGTTGTCAAATCATTTTCAGGAGAATTGATACACATATTTTTGGTTGCATGTGGATATTGTTCCCAAGTCAACTACATGTACTGCAGAGTTGCGATAAAACTAAAAACAAAAAATAGTACAATTTTAACATTGTGTGTAGAGGCAAATTTATGGAGCATTCCTTCACTAAAAAAGTCATAACCGAAAACGTAAGTTGATTTATGTAGTGGTAGTCTCAATGACGTATAGATTAACAGGGCCATGTATACTTTAAGGTTCTGACCATTTAAGACTTTGGAATTAAACTGCCCTATTTAACACCCAGCCCTGTTATTTCATATGTTAATTTGTGTGATGCGTTCAAATATCAGAGATCAAACTGTTCTAATTCAAATACCAGTGGGAAAACTCATGTTCTGATACACCGGTGTGTGGCGTTATGACCACTAACTCGGGTGCCATGAAGAAGTGAAGTGGACAGAGGCACTAAGACAAATGGCAAAGGGCTTTTTCCAGAATGGCAATTGGCAAGTTTAGCAAAGAACCATATTTTGGTATTGTTGTATCAGTGTATGCTCTTATAATAGCTTCTTTGATTATACCACGTCATGTTATATCATGCTTTAATACCAGTATGGGTTTGATTTTGCTATCTTACTGTAAAGCTATATGGTTTGGTGGTAAACGTGAGTAACAATTCTCACACAAAAGGGAATAGCATGCATAATTCCACCTGGTAAAACTAGGCCTGTGTGGTTATTCTCCATTTCATATGAGTAAACGTTATTGCATGGTACTGGTGGGGTGTACCACACTTCACCAGATATTTACCAGTGGTGATTTACCATCCTGCCAGTACTGCGTAACTTGTAATTGGAGCCATTCATGGGCTGGAAATTGAGAGGAAGTGGTAGATACAGGGTTGGAATGCCATGCGAGGCTGTGAATATCCATCAACTTGCATGTTTAAGGGTATTGCCTATTGGAAAAGGTTGGAAAATTACTCCTGACAAACGCTGGAGCGAAGCATTTTCCATGGTGGTAAAAATGGGTGTGTGGGGAAAGTGAATTTGCTCATGCTCAGCAGATGTGTATGAGCGTGTTTAAAAAAAAAAAAAAAAAAAAAAAAAATATATATATATTTTGAAGAGTTCAGCAAACTCAATATTGACAATATAGACATTATTCATAATCAATGTGAATATTCACATTATACAATTATATACAGTTAAAAAAGGAATGAGGTAAAACATTACTTTATAAAATAGCAAAAGTAAGAGAAAATCCCCACTTCTATGCTCCATCATTATTGCACACATGCCCAAACGATCTCTCTGGGAATAATAGTTTTATGATATTCAAGTTCTCTACCCCACAAAAGAAATCTTAGACACTCCCATATTGATTTATACTTGGGATAAGAACCTGACCTTAAAGCGTATCTTTTTCTAGGTCCTGAACTCTGCACATTTTATTCAACCATTGCCGAAAAGTTGGAATACTTTCACTCCACCAATTCTGCAATATCAGAGACCTGGCTACTTAGGCAATAATAATCGTTTCTCCTGAAAAAGCCTGGGTGTTGTATTAGGCCTGTGGGATTATTTCCCATTTCATGGGTGCAAACGTTATTGCATGGTACTGATTGGGTGTTACCACACTGTACCTGATATTTACCAGTGGTGATTTACCATCCTGCCAGTACTGCGCAACTTGTAATTAGCGCCATTCATGGGCTTGAAATTGAGAGGAAGTTGTAGATATAGGGTTGGAATGCCATGCGAGTCTGTGAACATCCATCAACTTGCATGGGTTTAAGGGTATTGCCTAATGTCTCTCCAATCTCTTTCCCTGTTGAAAAAGGTTGGAAATTTACTCCTGACAAACGCACGAGCAAAGCATTTTCCATGGCGGTAAAACAGGTGTGTGGGGAAAGTGAAGTTGCGCATTTTCAGCAGATGTGTATGAGAGTGTTTTTAAAAAAAAAAGAAATTATTTTGAAGAGTTCAGCAAACTCAATATTGACAAAATAGACTTTATACATAATCAATGTGAATATTCAGATAATACAATTGCAAACAGTTGAAAAAAGGAATGAGGTAATACATTACTTTCTGAAATAGCAAAAGTAAGAGGAAAATCCCCACTTCTATGCTCCATCATTATTGCACACATGCCCAAACGATCTCTCTGGGAATAATAATTTTATGATATTCAAGTTCTCTAGCCCGCAAAAGAAATCATAGTCACTTCCTATATTGATTTATATTTGGGATAAGAACCTGACCTTAAAGCGTATCTTTTTCTAGGTCATGAACTCTTCACATTTTATTCAATTATTGCTGAAAAGTTGCAATACTTTCACTCCGCCAATTCTGCAATATCAGAGACCTGGCTACAAAGGCAATAATAATCGTTTCTCCTGCAAAGGGCTGGTTGTTGGGTTAGGCCTGTGTGGTTATTCCCCATTTAATGGGAGTAAACATTATTGCATGGTACTGATGGGGTGTTACCACACTGTACCAGATATTTACCAGTGGTGATTTACCATCCTGCCAGTACTGTGCAACTTGTAATTGGTGCTATTCGTGGGCTGGAAATGGAGAAGAAGTGATAGATACAGGGTTGGAATGCCATGCGAGTCTGTGAACATCCATCAACTTGCATGTTTAAGGGTATTGCCTAATGTCTCTCCAATCTCTTTCCATATTGGACAAGGTTGTAAACTTACTCCTGACAAAGGCAGGAGCAAAACATTTTCTAAGGTGGTAAAAAGGGTGTGGGGAAAGTGAATTTGCTCATGCTCAGCAGATTTGTGTATGAGAATGTTCGATTTGTTCATCAGAAAATGGGTATCACAAAAGTATGTTAGAACTGTGATTTTCAGGTCTACTTCTATAAACTCTTGTGAATTCCTTAAAATTATAAATCTGCACGTGTTCATGGGCATATACCTGCTGGTGCCTCAAAGAAATGTTACATAAAGTTGGCAAAATATTTTTTCTAAGTTTCAATTTTTTTGTGTGCATTTCATTTTGAAAGCAATCGCCAATCTTGCGTTCATGCTTCTGTTTGTATTTGCATATAATCTAGGAACCATCAGAGAGCATTATAAGTAGCCTCAAATTGTTAATTTCTGCAAGCATATGTACATGTTTTTATAACTGAACCTCCTGCTGTCAGTTATGAAAGGTGAGCCTAAAGCTCACTTCAGGCTCGTAGAGCACTCCCTTTAATTGTAAAGGATTTTGTGTTAATGAATTGTGTATATATACACGTTTGAACAACTTCTAAATATGCATACACTGTGGAAACCAGCCCTCTTTCACAGATCCATTCTGTGGTAACGTGAACTGAAAGCCAAAGGGTCCGTGCTGCAGTGGGTTTGGCCAACTTATCCAGTGGACAAAACAAACATAACTTGTTGTCCTTTAACCCAAACAATATGTCCTGGGCATTAGGCAGTGGGAATTCTACACCCCTGCCTAAAATTTGAGAAACACAAATGAACAATGCTGCTTGAAATTTGTCTTAAAATGATAAGTCGGAGACCCCAGTTTGCAGTCTTGGCTGCATTTCCGAGTGTGTCTGTATTTATTGCTATGCTGCCATTTTTACGTCACTGCAGCTACAGATAAATCCATTTAGGCTCCGTTATTTATAGTAGGTATTTTGTTTCTCTTTCTAATATGACGGTCATACAAAGTTTTACATTAAAACAAATTTTACACAAAGGTATTCTTCATTGAGCGTTTGAGTATGCAAAAGAGGAGCAGAAATAGTCCAATACAAAATAACAAAATTGTACAAGATATTACATTTTTATAAACCTATCGGGAACAAGGAATACAAATTGGCTTGATAAATTGGATGAGGGAAAAAACAAGGGCATGCAGCACAAAATGTATCATAGTAATTCTTAAGTATATAATTTGTTAAAATAAACCTGCACTTACATTTCTGAACACCCCTTCATCAATTTTTCTTTGTCTTAAACTCTCAGTCCAGTCTCCTTTTTGCCCTAAAATTCTTACTCTTATGATATCTTGTTTTTTTGCAGTCTGATATCTATATCACCAAATACACTGCCCTTCTGAACAATGGCCATCAGGCTAAATATCAATAACGAGCATGGGCAACGCCAGTAGGTTTCGCCTAAGTGAGGTCTGTTGACCTTGTCACTGTTTTTAGGTCTCTGCTCTAGACGGCGTGCATGCGCTGTCTGGAGAAGACATGCTGTATCTCTTAGTGAGCTTATCCATGGGCTTCCCATTTGCAGTAACCATTGTCGCTCCATTTTGCGTTCTCCTCATTTGTCAAAGGCATGCATACGTCACCTGTGTTTAGCCCTCCCTGAGACCACAGCCCAACTACTTTTCAACATACACTTCAGCCATTTTCATCCATTGTTTCGGGACTACTTTTATATTTTTTCAAATGGGTGACTGGTCTCTGCCACACGTTATGAGCTCTGTTGTTTTCCTACACCCCTGCGACATTCCAAGATGAAGTATGCTCTCATCTTTGACTCTCGTAACATAGCTTCTGTAATAGGGCACTGTATGTGGCCAATATCCGCACATGCAGACGTGTCCCTTGCAATGTCTAACTTGCTCCAAAGACACTGCCCTGCCTGTGGGGGTATTCCCAGGGCGCACTGCATTCGGTGCTTCACGTCCCATAGATTCTCTTCCGTGCACAATCATTTCAGGGTATACAGTGTACCCCTGCTTGTAAGTTTCTGTTTTCCCGTGTGTGTGCGTTCACTATCCATGCTGCCTCGCCCCTGCTTGTATTGTAAATGTATTTCTGCCTTTTATTGCATTCGCCCAGGCCTCTAGGTTAGTCAGCAGCCCCAATTCTGCCCCTCCAGATGGAGAGAGGGCTCGGGTTAATTTGCTTTCTCAGGCGTCCTGCATCTCCCAGCTCGGTGACACTGGCGGGAGAGAGGGCCCCTCACAGCTGTAAAGACTCGCCAGACCAAGCTCAGATTTGGGATTGGAGGGGCCTTTAAAACCCAAACATACGTTTTTGTGAGTTTGTTCCATGACATATGGCGTCTGTTTTTCTGTTTCTTCGTACATTGTTGCAGTTCTTTTTCCCCCCGCAGTTCCGACCTTTTGGCTCATCTTTTTCCTCTGATCCAGCGGACACTTCTGGGCCCTTTTTACACAATTTATTATTTACTTGAACTGGGATATCTTACCACTTATCCAGGTTGGTCCTCCGATTACCTTGCTTGTCGCATTGACGAGTGAAGGAATTACAGGGTCACTTGGCTACTCAACGAGGAACATACATAAGTAACCAACTCACAGATTTGTGATCAGTTTTAAGTATACCACCGCAATACCATGCTGTAGATGTATAGGATGGCAACTGGAAGTCCGAACCTCTTGAAAAAGTTCATTTGGGTCAAAATCATACAGACGAGCAATTCTGCTACTGCGGTACAAAACAGCAACAGTAAGACTTTCTGTATTGAAAATGATCTATTACTATCCTTGCTATACTTTAGAATTTAAGTCTTGTATGCACAATCTCTGTGGAAAAAACATTACTGAATGCAAGGAGGACTCGGACAAATAGAGTTCAAGTTAATTTTGTATTAAGCAAAATTAGGTCATTAGGCAAATAATTCAATAAGCTTCAGCATGAGTCTCAGAAATAGACTTTACATCAATACACAAATCAGAGCAAACTTACAACTAAACAGAACGGTTAAGAAGGATCCCCTTACATGGTATTTGGGATGATTTAGTTCAGCTAAAGAGTTCGGGTCTATTTAAGCAAAGAGTTCCTGCCACCAGCAAGGGCAGAGGAAAGTTTTCAAAAGTTCTCTTAGCGTCCTCATAGAGTTCAGTAAATTAGCAAGGAAAGCAAGTATGTGAATAGCTAGCAAGCCTGCCAGCTTGAATCCATGGGCAGAAAGGGAAGTAATGGGCAATGGGGCAGTCAGTACTGCAGCAGGAGTCTCAGTAGTTGGTCTCTCGCAGCTAGCTCAACCATCAACTGCTCTCAAAGGGGGCATAGTCAACAAGACTCAAAGTAGAGGTCATCTCCTCCAAGAATCGTCCATATAGTTTCAGAAGTCCGGAGATTACATAGACTGTCTCACCATTAACATCAGATAGTTAGCTCATCATCTGCTCACAAGATCCAAAAAATGGAAACGTTGATGTACTTCCCATG
Source organism: Calotriton arnoldi (assembly GCA_963921515.1). NCBI lineage: Eukaryota > Metazoa > Chordata > Amphibia > Caudata > Salamandridae > Calotriton > Calotriton arnoldi. Next base: position 33,129 of record CAWUFW010007002.1, on the reverse strand, counting down.
CTGTTCATGGGAATCAATTGTACATCCTGTGCCACGTTTGTCCACAAAGAATCATTCATAAAGAAACTTTTAGTAGGCAAGATACAAAGGTCTGTCTTACATGACTGTGTCAGTTCGCTGCATGGCAACATGTATCATTTGTTGCATCATTACTATGAGAAGGACAGGAAGTTACGTGAATGAGAATGGAAGAAAAATTATTTCCCGCAGTGTAATGTGAACTTGCAGGCTTCAAGAAGTACATCAATTTAAATCATTAAAATAAAACCTATAGGTGCACTTTAGAAAGGAGTAAAATACAGGTTAAATAGTACATAAATAGTAATCACATTTCATAAATCATTTCATGAAATCATTTGTAGGTATGGCCTATTGCCACATTTTCGAAGTACTAACATGCAGCTTGTGCTAATAATTAAGAATATGTTTTTCTTTTAGGAAATCAGTCACTTATGTTATAAAGATTGCTTACAAAATTTCGGCTTTCTAAATAGTTGCATAAAGGAGCTGTACCACTTTTTCAAAGTCAGTGGTGCATTACAATGAGTGCAATGAAAATGGATGGCAAGGGCATAATACATTCAAAATCATTAATGGAAGTGCACAGGATTATAACCAAAGTGCAAATAGAAGACAACCTATATTAACTTCTTGATTAATTGCGAAATTAGAGAAAATACATTTTATGAGTCATTTGCTTTTTGCATGTTCTTGAACTTCTATGAATTCGAGCTGTTAAGCATGTTAGATACAAAATACAATGTTTTCTTCACTTTCTAAAATCTAATCACACTTTTATGGCGCTTGTTTTACAAGTTAACTAGTTATTTCATTGTGTTTCTTTTTCGTGTGCAAGATGCACATGCATTTCGTTTGTATGTTAAGATTATTTGTTGTGTAAAGACTGATCAGCTTTTATGGTAGATCACCTCTCTCTCCCTTCAGCAGCTGCAGCCCCGCCTGCTGTGTCCCTTTCCATTCCTCTATTTCTGCCTCTGTACCCTCCACTGTTCATAACCCTCTTGATGTTCTCCTCTCATTTACAAAGCAGCTAGGCGCAGACATCTACCCCCTCATTAATAAACACAAAAATAGCACTCACCCAGCGGCGTAGCCAGTGTATGCAAGGAAGGAAATGGGCTCCTAGTTACCGTTTGAACTTTGGAATACAGCCATAACCGTGGGCCAGTGGGCCCCTGTGCCACTGCACCTGCTGCAATAATAGAAGCTGCGCTCCTGCACGCACCCGGGAACCTGCAGTTCCCAAATATTCACGCCTATTCTTGCACAAGCTTGTCACATCCCAGCTCCCAGTTACATAGCCCTAATTAGGCACTCCCATTACTGAGTTTGATTGGCTATGCTAATGCTTGTTTAGTCATGTTGCACAGCAGCGCTGCTTATAGTAAAGGGAAAAAAAGTGCATCATATCGCTTTTTTGCCTTTAAGGTTGGAGGAGAAGCAACACTAGGGAGTGGTGGCGGAGGAGGGCGAAGCAAAATAATGGAGAGTGGGGGGACTGCAGGGAGGGGTAATCAACATGAGGGAGGTGTGGGGGACGAGGGAGGGAGTGCATGCAAAACCTAAAAAACAAGGGAATCATTAAAAGAGGTTTCGTTTGGAGAGAAATAGAGATGAGTGTGTTGTAAAAACGTCTTGAATAGTCATACCTAAAATATTTTGTGAAGGTATTAATAGGATTCCTGAAGAAGGAAAATTAGATTCCTAAAATACATTCACTGTTAATATCGATGCATTTAATAATTTTGCATTGGAAAGTTAACAATTTAAATTGATGAAATTAATTGATTTGAAAAAACTTATTACATTGTGTAAAATTGGAGGTAATTCATTAGTGCTTTTTAATGACATAATTAAAGGACTCATGAAATAATACAGACACCAGATTACACTAATTTTGATTGGAGACATAATTTTAGACGGGGGAGGGGATGGCAGACAGAGATGTGACCTAAATTGATCTGATGGGCAAGTGTGGCTGAAGCCTGAATAGAGCCAGGTTTCAAAGTCTGCGGCTTGGTCAATAAACAACACATCCTCCATAGTTGTGAGCTGTGATTTAGCCTCATGCATTCTGGGAGTTGTAGTCTTGGCTCACATCAAATGTATTACAGTACCAGTGTAATAGAAAAGGCCGAGGCTGGAGCACTGAGGTGTGAGTAACCTGGAGTCATCTAGTTAGCCTTTCTCGCACTCGATACAAGAAGTACCAAATATGTGAGGGATTACATGTAAGATCACAAAGTGTCCCATTCCAGGATAGAATAGTTCAATTATGCCCTCATTACAAGTACCTTAGGCTATACGATGCACAGGAACACATTGGTTCTAGTGTATTTCTGCCTCACATTTCTCCTGCTGAAAGCAAGTGAGATCTCCAGGTGACATGCATAAATCGGTGCAATTCCGAGTGCATCCTCAGATTACATGTAATTAAGAGTATTATTGCCTCCCGGAATTACCAATGCTTGCAACATTGGTAACTCCTAGGAGGTAGGGCATGACGAGATTACCAGGCTTTTTTCTGGACCACTGATAATGGAAACTTAAGTTTCTTTGCATTCTTAGATTTGTAGTTTTACTTTATCCGTTTAACGCAAGTTTTTTAACAGAACTTTAAATCTCTATAATAGTAGCTGAGCTGCTAGATAAAGCAAATGACTGTAAACAAAGCAAATACATTTTATTACAGAGCTCCCATGCTTCCAAGATCCCATGCATGGGTGATTTCTAGGCCAGGCTTTCTTTTTCTTTGCTGTTTGGTAATTGGAGGAGGGTGGAAGAGATGGCTCGGCAATCTAAACAATATATGTGTATGTGTATATGTGTGTGTGTGTGTGTGTATGTATATATATATATTATATTTATATATATATATATATATATTCATATATATATATATATATATATATATATATATATATATATATATATATATATTCATATATATTCACTGAAAAAACCATAGGTTTTAGGCACGTTATAGTTGGAAATTAGCATTTAAAAAACCTTAGAAATTCACTGAAAAAAACCATAGGTTTTAGGGAAAGTTATAGTTAGTTGGACATTTCACTCGTACAAAACCAGAGAGATTCCCTCGTTATAGTTAGTTCAGCTAACTATAACTCGCGCCCCCGCAATGCACTGCTGATGACGTCACATATTACATCACTAATGACATGGTCAGTGACATCACTGATATCACTGGTGACATCTCAAATGACCACTGATGACATCATCCAGTGACTGTGTGTTTCTGTAAAGTTTAAATATGTTTAATATATATAGGGAAAGGCGTATTGAAGAATGAGTGGGCGTATAAGTGTCTGAATGGATGATTTAGTAGGTGTGTGACTGACTCTAAGTGAGTGATTAAACGTATCTTACTGAATGCATGGGTTAGTGACTAAACTGTGTGAATGTCTGTATCCGTCTGGTTGGTGTGTAAGCGGCTGCATGGGTTTGTGAATAGCTACATGAGTGTCTATATGGGTTATTGATTGGTTGTCTGAGTATCTGTATGGGTGCCTGAGTGTGTGGGTGGGGTGTGTGTGACTCTGTGCATAGATGTGTGAGTGGGTGATTCACTGGGTGCATGGTTTCAAGAGTGCATCTGTGATGGACTGTATGGGTGGGTGAGTGTGTGTATGGGTGTGTTAGTGAGTGAATGTATATCTCAGTGGTACATGTGTGAGTAACTACATATGTGAAAGGCAGTATATATGTGTGTTGGAGTATATAAATGGCTATAAGTAAATGTGTGTGATTGTGAGAGTGGCTGTATGGATGAGTGTGTGCTTGTATCAGTGATTGTATAAGAGCGTAAGAATCTGCTAGTATTTGTATGAGTAAGTGAGCTGGTGTGTGTATAACTGTATAGGTGAGTAAATGGCAGTGTGATTAATTATTTGCATGACTGACTAGGTGTGTGAGTACCTCTATGGATGAGTGGCGGTGTGTGAGTGTCTATATAAGTGTATGAGTGCATATGATAGTCCTGTACTGAGTGACCGTAAGTATGAGTGACTGTACGGGTGAGTGAGTGGATGTGTGTGTAGACCTAAGAATCAGTGAGTGGGTATGTAGTTATTGGTGTTGGAGTGTCTATGGTTTTGAGAATGGCAGTCTGTAATTTAGAGTGGATGTATCAAAGGTTATATTAGGGTGTGAGAAGATGCATCAAATTAGCACATGGATGATGTCATCAGTGATGTCATCAGTGATGTCATCAGTGATGTCACTGATCATGTCATCAGTGATGTAATATGTGACGTCATCAGCAGTGCATTGCGGGCGCGAGTTATAGTTAGCTGAACTAACTATAACGGGGAATTTCTCTGGTTTTGTACGAGTGAAATGTCCAACTAACTATAACTTTCCTAAAACCTATGGTTTTTTCAGTGAATTTCAAAGGTTTTTTAAATGCTAGTTTCTAACTATGCCTACAGAGGTAGGACATGTGAAGAAAGAAGAAAAAACGCCCTGAAAAGCAAAAGAAATGCAGAAAGAAGCAACAGAAGACCACAAAGACGAACAAAAGTGCAGGAAGAAGCAAGACATGTGCAGAAAGAACCAACAGAGGAGCAGAAAGAGGCCTTGTTGCAAAATCATCCTGTGCCCACAACTTTTCAGACGGGTACTGGTGGTAACTGACTCTGACTAACCAGGCCTAGAGCCAGTGCTATGCTAAAAGACACTTAGAATACAGTGAAAACACCTACATACACTAGGGAACACTATACGTTGGGGTACCCTGTGATTAGCATGACCTCCTCTGTAAGGCCCCAGTACATAATAGGGCAGGGGGATTAAAACTACCTCCAAGTCAGAGGTGCAGAAATATGCTACTTTAACTAGTAGTCACGTTTGCAGAGTGGTGGAGAAAGGGTACTGGGCGTCCAACCAACGCTCAGGAATTCCGCTGCGTAGGACTTACAGGAGGTACCAGGAGGGATTCTTGGCCCCCAAACTCCCTCAGGACTAAATTGGCCTTCATCCCCCATCCCGTAGTTTGCCACGAGGCACGTTTTGCAGAGTGGTAGAGAAAGGGGCCATGGCCTCCGAAGACGTCTTAGCAATCCCACTGTGTGGGACTTACTGGAGGTAACAAGAGGGGTAGTTGGCCCCCAAGGACATCCTTGTGGGCCAACTTCCCAAACTATTACCTCCAGTCAGTCCCACACAGCAGCACTGGTAAGTACTCGTACCAGGCCACGCCCACTTTGCCCACCACTCTACAAACGTGCTCCCTGGCACGCTCTTGGATGGGGATTGAAGTCCCCTTCACTGCTGGGGGTCCTTTAGGGGCCAACTAGCCTACCTTTTACCTCCAGTAAGCCCCACGCAGTGGGATTGGTGAGAGGTAGACAAAGGCCATGCCCCCTTTCTCCACCACTCTGCAAACACGCCCCCTGGCGCGTTGTAAGTTGTGGGATTAAGTCCCCATGAATCCTGAGGGTCCCTGGGGTCCAACTAGCCCACCAGGTACCTCCAGTAAGCGCCACAGAGCTGCGTTGCAGAGGTGTAAAAAGGGGTGTGGCCTGAACCACCTCTGCAAAATGGCCTTGGGAAGGGGGCCACGCGGCCCCCTTCCGTTTAAAAATAAAATAAAATAAATAGGGGTCAGGCCCTGGGGGATGGGGTCCCCAGGGCCCAAAGAAAAGGGGCCACACAGCCTCCTTCAAAAAAAAAAAAAAAAGACCGCGATCGTGCCGGAGTCTCGCCCCTCCCAGCAACACTCTGCAAACGCGCCCTGTGGCGCGTTTTAAATTGGGAATTAATTCCCCTTCAATACTGGGGTCCCTGGGGCCAACTAGCCCACCAGGTACCTCCAGTAAGCGCCACTAGGGCTGCATTGCAGAGAGGTGGTCCAGGCCACGCCTCTTTTTACACCTCTCTGCAACGCAGCTCTGTGGCGCTTACTACCTGGTGGGCTAGTTGGACCCCAGGGACCCTCAGGATTCAAGGGGACTTTATCCCCCAACTTAAAACGCGCCACGGGGCGCGTTTGCACAGTGGTGAAGGGAGGGGGCGGGGCCTGAGGTGACATGTGTGCAAACACGCCCTGTGGCGCGTTTAAAGTTGGGGAATTAATTCCTCTTCAATCCTGAGGGTCCCTGGGGGCAAACTAGCCCACCAGGTACCTCCAGTAAGCGCCACAGGACTGCGTTGCAGAGAGGTGGTCCCGGCCACGCCCCTTTTACACCTCTCTGCAACGCAGCTCTGTGGCGCTTACTGGAGGTACCTGGTGGGCTAGTTGGACCCCAGGGACCTCAGGATTCAAGGGGACTTTATCCTCCAACTTAAAACGCGCCACGAGGCTGCGTTTGCACAGTGGTGAAGGGAGGGGGCGGGGCCTGAGGTGACATGTGTGCAAACACGCCCTGTGGCGCGTTTAAAGTTGGGGAATTAATTCCTCTTCAATCCTGAGGGTCCCTGGGGGCAAACTAGCCCACCAGGTACCTCCAGTAAGCGCCACAGGACTGCGTTGCAGAGAGGTGGTCCCGGCCACGCCCCTTTTTACACCTCTCTGCAACGCAGCTCTGTGGCGCTTACTGGAGGTACCTGGTGGGCTAGTTTGCCCCCAGGGACCCTCAGGATTGAAGAGGAATTAATTCCCAACTTTAAACGCGCCACAGGGCGTGTTTGCACACATGTCACCTCAGGCCCCGCCCTCCCTTCACCACTGTGCAAACGCGCCCCGTGGCGCGTTTTAAGTTGGGGGATAAAGTCCCCTTGAATCCTGAGGGTCCTGGGGTCCAACTAGCCCACCAGGTAGTAAGCGCCACAGAGCTGCGTTGCAGAGAGGTGTAAAAAGAGGCGTGGCCTGGACCACCTCTCTGCAATGCAGCCCTGTGGCGCTTACTGGAGGTACCTGGTGGGCTAGTTGGCCCCCAGGGACCCCCAGTATTGAAGGGGAATTAATTCCCAATTTAAAACGCGCCACAGGGCGCGTTTGCAGAGTGTTGCTGGGAGGGCGGCGACCTCCGGCACGATCGCGGTCTTTTTTTTTTTTTTGAAGGGAGGCTGTGTGGCCCCCCTTTTTCCTTTTTTTGGGCCCTGGGGACCCCATCCCCCAGGGCCTGACCCCTATTTATTTTATTTTATTTTTAAACGGAAGGGGGCCGCGTGGCCCCCTTCCCAAGGCCATTTTCAGCCCCGGGGACCCCATCCCCCGGGGAATGGCCAACATTCTTTTTTTTATTTCTTTTTTTATATATATATTTGGAGGGGGGCCGCTTGGCCCCCCTCCTCAGGCCGATTTTGGCCCCGGGGACCCCATCCCCCGGGGCCGGCCTTCTCCTTTTCTTTATTTTTTTAATATAGGGAAGGGGGGCCGCGTGGCCCCCTTCCCTGGGCCACTATTGGCCCCGGGGACCCCATCCCCCGAGGCTTGGCCATCCTTTTTTGGGGGGAGGGGGGCCGCGTGGCCCCTCTCCCGGGCCACTTCTAGCCCCGGGGACCCCATCCCTTGGGGCAGGCCCTATCCGTGGGGGGAGCCCCAATGCCCCCACGGTCCCGCCGGCTCCCCGCGTCCTGCTGGAGCCGGCATTGCTTTTCCACATGGGGAGCTGCTGACATGCAGCTCCCCGTGTGAAAAGCAATCTGCTTGCATTTTGGAAGCGAGAGCAGGTTTCCCTGCTCTCGCTTCCAAATCCAAAGCAAGTTTGCTATGGCAGGGCGGGAGCCGCGAGGCTCCGCCGCCCTGCCATAGCAAACAGCAGTGTCCCGAGGGTGGGCACCCGGGACACTGCAGGAGCCGGCCCTGGTGGGTGGCGGTCCCCAGGGCCATCACGGGCTCCAGGAGGGGGCCGCGCGGCCCCCCTCCCAATGTGTGCACAGCCCCGGGAGGTGGTGGTACCTGGGGGTCCGTAACGGACCCCCGCATTTACATACTTAGTGCCCCGGGGAGGTGGCGGTCCCCGGGGCGTGTGGGGGGACTCGAGCCCCCCCACACAGGTTCATTTAAAAAAAAAAAAAAAAAGCCCCGGGGGGTGGCGGGCTGCGGGGGGGCCGTGTGCCCCCGCAAATATTTAAGAAAAGCCCCGGGGGGTGGCGGTCCCCGGGGCTTGGGGGGGCTTGGAGGCCCCCACCACACATTTAAAAAAACAAGCCCCGGGGGTGGCGGTCCCCGGGGCTGCGGGGGGGGCCGTGCCCGCAAATTTTTAAGGAAAGCCCTAGGGGGTGGCGGCCCCCTGGGCCCCCGCAATTACATTATGGCATGCCGCCGGGACTTGGCCCACCCGGGGGCTAAATAATAACGAAGCGCGGGAGGCCGGGCTTCGTTTTTTTTCTTCACGCAGGATTCGCGGATCCTACGCGAATTTTGCCGTTTAAAAAAAAATGCTTTTTTTGGCCCTGGGGGTCCTTGTGGGACCCCCTGAACAGGCCTAGGGGGTCAGGGTGTTTCTACCCTGCCCCCTTTTTGTTTTTCGCGTTTGTTTCCCTGTTTTCTTGTGACTCGGTTCTACCGAGTCACAAGATGGCTGCCAACACTTCCTGGTTTGGAGTGTTTACAGCCAATTAGAATAAAGCTCGTGGTCGGGAGGGTCCGCGGATCCACCGCGCCTCTAGATATCGAAACTTTTATTTTTGGATTTTCTCAGCAACTACTGAACGGATTTACACCATTTAAAACAAGCGCTCGCCAGGCATCCGCTTTTTATTTTTGCATCGCGCTTTCACTTTAAAGTGAAAGCGAGATGCAAAAATAAACACGCGGCGCCATGTCGCTGCAACTGGTCCAATCAGGGCACGTCACTGAGGCGCTGCACAGAGGGCACCTAGGGCCCCTCACAGACATCACCTGCAACACGTATTTCACCTGGTCCAATCAGGGCGCGTCACTGAGGCGCTACCGTCGCGGCACATTGTGACCAGAAACCCTTACAATATCTGAACCCGGGCAGGGCGGCAACAAACTGACTTTCTTTTCAGACACCTTCAACTTCTGCTCAAGGTAATATTCCCACATCGACTCTTATTGTTGTGGGCGATAAAGTCTGTCAGTCTGCGCCTTTGTTCTCCAGAAATGTGAATGAGACACAATTAGCGGTGTAAAGATACATCAGCACCTGAAAGGCCCTCCCCACCCCCTGCTCTCTTGACTTTCTAGCCCTCAATCGCCTTCGGAACAAGCGCTCGCCAGGCATCCGCTTTTTATTTTTGCATCGCGCTTTCACTTTAAAGTGAAAGCGAGATGCAAAAATAAGCTACGCGGCGCCATGTCTCCTTTTGTCCGGCCCAATGAGAGAGCCAGACTGGCGCGTGCAAGGCAGCGTGACGAAGCTTCTGATAAGAAACTTCGTCACGACAGCCGTAATGCAGGCGAGCCAGTCCAAGTGGGCCGGAATAAAAAGCCAAAGGGAGGCAACCTAAAACCCTCCTTTTCAATGGGAAAAAGCTAACGCTACCCAATGAAAATGAGGGGCGGGGCTTCGAGTCCCCTCTTGAAACTGACTTGTTCACTATGTCTCGAGGCGAGGAGCGCATGCGCGTTCCAACGCCAACCGAGACCTAAAAAAGGGCTCTTTCTGAACCAAGGGCTACCTTTTTGCCAAATTTGGTGTAATTCCGTTCAGCAGTTCGAGCTGTAGCCGTGTCTAAAGTTTCCTATGGGAAATTGATTTTCCGACCTCTTTTTTTTGAATTTCTCAGGAACTACTGAACGGATTTACACCATTTAACAAAAGGGCTCTTTCTGAACCAAGGGCTACCTTTTTGCCAAATTTGGTGTAATTCCGTTCAGCAGTTCGAGCTGTAGCCGTGTCTAAAGTTTCCTATGGAAAATAACATGGAGAAAACACATTTTGGGACCCCCCTTTTTTCTCGGCCCCCGCTTTGCGAATCACCCCGAAACTTTCAGGATAGGAGCTGACCGGAGCAGGCCACAAGTTTTGAAAATTTTGCAAAGATTCGTCAACCGGCACCAAAGTTATTGGGAAAAGAAAAAACGCTTTTCCTATGGAAACTAGGTCCTAACTATAACTATCTACTGGCGACCGCCAGTAGATAATATGGATGTATATATATGTATGTATGTATGTATATATCTATATATATATCTATATATATATATATATATATATATATATATATATATCTATATATATATATATATGTGTGTACAAAGTACGCCCACAAGCAAAGATGCACTCTGTCAGGTCTGAAAATGTAATTCCTCATGGCAAACAGCTCCGGTAAGTAGCATCAATCTGTTTCCTTAGCCTGAGGCGTTTCGAACTTAACAAGTGCTTAATCATAGGCAACACGTGTGCATCACATAGTCACTTCCCATCAAATCCGTTAGCCTCGTGGGGGCATCTCCAGTGAGATTGCATTATGGGAAAGGAAGTCCAAAATATTACCCCAGTGAGTTGGCCATGCCACACATGCAAAATACCTCCAACATTACAGCCCTGAAGTGGGTATCCCAATGTCATCTGCCCAAAACTGTTTTAAAAATTGATTACGCCAACCTGCTGCTCCATAAACAGATGTGAATAACACCACACCATGGACCTGCTTCTCCCACGGTGGTGCGTCCTTCTCCCATTTGTGTACAAAGTTCGCCCACAAGCAAAGACTCGCTCTCAGTCAGGTCTGAAAATGTAATTCCTCATGGCAAACAGCTCCGTTAAGTAACATCAATAATCTGTTTCCTTAGCCTGGTGCATTTCAAACTTATCAAGTTCTTAATCATCGGCAACACGTGTGGCATCACATCGTCACTTCCCATCAAATCCTTTAGCCTTGTGGCGGCGTCTTTGCTTGTGGGCGAACTTTGTACTCCTAAATACGGCCGGCCAGGCCGGGAGGACGCACCACCGTGGGAGAAGCGGGTCCATGGTGTGGTGGTGTTCACATCTGTTTATGGAGCAGAAGGTTGGCGTAATCAATTTTTAAAACCGCTTAAGGGTAAGTGTTGGTTTATTAGTTACCATACTTCCTATTGTCAAATCACTCTTGATTAAATGCCAGTGCCTAGTCAAAATCTGTCTTACTTTTTGATGATACAGGTTATGTAAGCCCTGTTATCTTGGGCGTGTCTTTACCTGTTGCCTCCTTTTTAGGTCTCGCCTACGCAGCGCGCAAGCGCTGCTTTGGAGTGACCTCTTGCAATTACTCCGGGCTTTTGTTGAAACTCGTGCATGTTTTTCACTGTTTCCTATTAGTACTCGTGCATGTATGGCGTTTCCCTTGCGGGAGCGAGCAGCGGCGCCATCTGTTAGCAATTATCGCGCCTGCCACTGCTCGCTCCCGCAAGGGAAACGCTGTACATGCCCTCAGCGTCTACAGGCAAGGCAAAAAGCAGTGACTCTCTGGACACATTGTCTGCTTTCTTCTTTGCTTGTTTCAAGGTTACTTTGCTATAACCTCTTTCTGTAAACTTTGATTCTAGTTCTTGCTGAGACTCTACTAAAGTACCCTCATCACTGCAATTTCTAATCATTCGCAGATGTTCCGCATATGGGATACTTTGTTTCAGCTTGACTAGGTGGAAACTTTTGGAATGCAGTATTGAGTTACCAGCTGTCGTTTTTTAAACATGTTTTAGTATGTAATTTATCTTTAACAAAAACCACTAAATCCAAAAAACATACCTCAGTCTTACTGATGTTGGCAATGAATCTTAAATTCAAGCTGTTGTCATTTAGTTTTGAGGCAAAGGTCTGAGCAGATTCTGGGGTACCATCCAGTGGGACCGCATGTTGCAGCTGGGAGGCCATATAATAGTTCCAATCGAGGAATCTCCAGTCCCCCTCCCGCCCACGTTCGTTGCAAGGTTGTTAGGCTTACCCTTCTGCGCTTCTTCCCCCATAAGAGGTCAGCCATTAGCTTCTCCAGTACGTTAAAATAAAGTTGCGGGATCATTTAGAGCGAGTGCTGCATAGCGTAGAGACAGCAGGGTAGAAAAATCATTTTATCGATTGCAATGCGCCCCATGACCGACAAAGGCAGATCCTTCCAGAACCCTATGGACCCTCGTAGTCACTCAATCACCTGCCCAATAATAAGGTCCAGATAAGCGGTGGCTGTATGTGCCAAGCGTATCCTGAGATATTGTGTTCCCTCACCCGCCCACGGTAGTTCGAGTCGCGGCAATTCAGTCACTGGTACTGTGGCTAGCCTGCCCAGGGGTATCAACTTGGACTTCCCGTTCTTAATATGGAGGCCTGAGATCTCACAAAATGTTCGCAGCTCCGTTAATAATAGAGGCACGGAGTGAGCCGGATGCGATAAATAAACCAGCGTGTCATCCTTATAAAGGGACACCACGTGGTTAGTCACCCCCAGTTTAATGCCCCAGAGACCCATCACATCCCGCAGGCGCGCCGCCAGGGGCCCCATGGCCACTGCAAATAGCAAGGGTGAAAGGGTGCACCCCTGACGGGTACCTCGGCTGAGCTTGAATGATTTAGACACCGTCTTCCCCACTCTGATTCTGGCCGTGGGGGCCGAATAGAGCAGCTGCGCCCACTGGAGGAAGCGCTCTCCCACTCCAATGCATCGGAGAACCTGCCACATATAAGGCCAGTCAACGGAATCGAATGCTTGTTCGATATCCAACATTGCCATGGCATAATCATTCTCCAATAAGCTTGGGGAGTGCCATATGTGAGCCAGGCAGCGCAGGTTATAAGTTGTGCTCTGTCACGGTATAAATCCCGCTTGGTCTGAGTGGATAAGCTGGGCATCTTCAGGAGGAGACGTTCCGCCATAATCCCACTGAGTATTTTCACATCAATATTTAATAGCGAGATTGGCTGATAGGTGTTGGGTGTTGGGTAGGAGAGGGTCTCGATCATTTGTCAGTATCATGAGAACCAACGCTTCTCGCATGGAGGGCGGTAAGGATCCCTGTCTCAGCGCTTCGTTATAGACTTCTATAAGTCTGTCCGCTAGCAGTGGGGCAAAGTGACAATAGAACTCGGCTGGGAGCCCATCAGAACCTGGACTGTTAGCCGGCTTCAGTCGATGTATGGCCAGCAGTAGTTCCTCCTTTGTAATCAAGACACAGAGTGCCTCCGTCTCCTCGGGTTCTAGTTGGGGGATCTTGACCCTGTTTAGAAGGTTACAAATCGATTCCCGACTTGAGGAAGGCCGGGTTGCATATACAGCCTGTAAATGGGTAGCCAACATCTCCGAAATCGCCTGTTGTGTGTAGACCATAGTCCCATTATTATTGCGAATCTGAGTTATCGGGGCCACGGGGTTTCCTGCTTAACTAGCCTCGCTAATAGGGCGCCAGTTCTGTCGCCTTCTCTATACAATGTCTGGCGATAGGCCGTGTGTACGTGTTTTTCCAGTCTGCGGAGGTCCGTCAACAAGGCCTAATTAACCCTACACCACTCCGCCAGTTTCTGAGGGGCCATGTGGATATCAGCTTCTAATCCACTCAGAAGTGCCTCCTGAGCAGCTACATCTCTTTCCAGCTGCCGACGGACCCCATAGGATGTTTTAATACATATTCCCCGTATAACCACCTTCATGGCCTCCCACTCGACAGCTCTGCTCGAGGCCGACCCCCAATTATCCTCAAAGTATCGACATAATTTCTCGGAGAGCACAGCCACAAATGGAGGGTCTGTCAGGCCTTCGGCAGCGAGCCGCCAAAGCGGTATCTTGGATCTAATCCGGTGCCCGCCTATCTCCAGGAGAACAGGAGAATGATCCGAGAGGTATCTGGGTAGGTATGTTATCCCACTTGTAGCCCCCCTAAGGTCAGTAGAGAGGAACTAGTGATCGAGTCTGCTAAAGGTCCCTGTAGAGGAGGTGTGGCAGGAGAATTGTCTCGTGGTTGAATGGCGTTCACGCCAGACATCACTCAGATGCATGCCCTCTCATATGTCGCGCAGCGTGCCAGTTATGTGAGGCTTAGTCGAGTGAGCCATCTAGGATGCAGTTGACATCCCCAGCCAGTAGCATTGGAGCCCCCAAATAAGGTGAGGTGGCACACAGGGCGGGGAAGAAAGAGGGGCCATCATCATTAGGGGCTTACACGTTAATAATGCACACTTCCGTTCCATCCGATATCCCATGCAGGTTTACATATCTCCCTTCTGAGTCAATCATGTGGTGTAAGTGCTGAAGTGGAACCCCTGGAGTCACACAGATGTGAGTCCCCCCCCCGCAAACCCAGAGTAGGAGGTGGCATATAGGTGCCCCCTCCAGCGCTTCCGTAGGCATGGTATAGTATCCCCCCATATGTGCATTTCCTGCAAGCACGCTATAGCGATCTTATATCTCTTCAAATATGCAAATACCCGCCTGCGTTTCTCAAAGGCCGCTATCCCCCTGACATTCCATGTCCAATCAGCTTAGTTATGGTGGCTGCCATGGAGTCACGTCCTTCCCAGATTACTACCTCGCAGGCATTTTGCCTTCAACCCTCCATGTGACCCTGAACCTGTAACCATCCCTGCATGTTTTGTACTCACACACAGAGGTGAGAAAAACAATGTAAAACGATCCCCAACATAACCCCTTCGCCCCCACCCCTTGGGCAGTATCACATCTCCCTCCCCATACAGACACAACCAGGTGAAGGCATGTAGATGTCGCCATATGTCCCGCAAGAAAATCCCCAACATGAAATACCAATGAAAAAAGAAATCCAACTTCTCAAAGTACAGCTTCCCCACCCACCCAACTCAACATTAGTGGCTGGCCAACTGGTGGGGTGCGAGGTCAAGCCTCCAGCTCCCCAACCAGAAACCCGCCTCTGGGGGATAGTCCCCCATCAACCATTGTCCGCTAGTTTGTAGTATTCTCCGCCACTGTATGTCGCTCGCAGCTCCCTGACAGCTGCCCAGTACTTTATGAGCACCCTTTAACATTGTTGCGACGTCACTCTAGAGTCTATCATGCCACTTCTTATTATTCGACCACATGCCCCTACTCATTGTCTGAGTCGCCGGTCAGGTTACTGTTTGTGCGGCGAGTGGGTGACGAGGTCCCCGAATCCGGGACCACACCCGAAACCTGTAGTTTTCATCCAGACAGACTTTAATTCAGCTGGGACTCAGAGTCTTGTTTGCAGTCTGGGACTAGTTTGTCTTTCGTCGGACCCAGGGTGGCCTGTCCGACCCCGTCGCCCTGGTGCGACTCCGTCGAGGGCACCAGACCAGCTCCCGGCGAGCCCCTTGAATCCAGCCAGTCGCATGCCTCTGCTGCAGAGAAGAAGAACATCGCTTTCCCTTGGTACTCAACTCTCAGCTTGGCCGGGTAAAGGAGGCTATACTTAAGATTTAAGTCTCTCGGGCGCTTTTTCACTGCTAAGAAAGTTCTTCTTTGATCTTGCACTCGCTGCGTGTAATCTGGATAGATTGAGATCGGGTAGCCTTCCTACAGCAACTGGCCCCGGCTTCGGGTGAGTTGCAGGATGGCGTCTCGGTCGCGAAAGTTGAGGAACCGGGCGATAAGGGCCCTAGGTGGTGCACCAGGTTGAGGTGGGGGGGGAGGGGGGTGGCAAGTGCTCTGTGCGCCCGTTCCACCGTAAAAAGCCTGGAGAGCTCTGCGTGTGCCAGTGTAGTGACAAGCCAGTCCTCCAGGAACAGCACAGTGGATGGTCCCACCGACTTCTCAGGGAAATCCACAAATCAGAGGTTGTTCCTGCGCGACCTCCCTTCGGCGTCCTCTGCTCGGTCATCTAGACGCACCACACGCTTCTGGAGGTCAGTCACCGCCTCTCGCAGGGCCTGAATCTCGGTCCGCAGGGTATCCACCGCTTGTTCAGTGGTGGTCACCCTTTCTAAAACTTTTTCTTAGGTCACACCGGAGCAGATTGACGTCAATAGCAACAGAGTATCTTCTGGACCATCTCGCCTCTTGTAGTATGGATCGCCATCAGCACGTCTGTGATGGAGGGAGCACGGTCCCCAATCTGTGGCGCGCCATCTTCATGCCTCGGCATCGCCGCCATTTGCACTTCCTAATCAAAAGGGCGAGGGAGCTCGTAGTTTGAAATTTTGTTGGCTTGGGCAGCCTTGCTGTCCTTCTCTTTCACCATCGTAAATGAGCAATCCTCTTACACCTTGTACAGAAGGCTCAGACCAGCGCACCGGGCAATGTCTTGTGAGTTCTCTCCTGAGCAGCCGCCTCCTCCAACCCTCAGTGTGAGCCCTTACTAGGCAGCAGCTTCAGGCCACCCGGGCATAGCATCCAGTCAGCGTTTCTCTCAGGGAAGCACAACGTTATTGGCGCCTGAGACAGCTCAATGCAGCTGGGAAAAGTTTCAACTTTGCCCTGCATAACTTGCCCTTGCTAGGTATATATTTGGTTCAGACTTTGTTCAGTCTTCCTGCGTGATGCCAATGGCGCAGTGCTCAGTCCTCAACAATCAGGGGCCATGCCCCCCAGTCCGATGCTCAGCTCTCTGCCAGGTCTCAAGCGCTGCCCTGCGCCATCTCATGCAGAGGGGAGCCCCATCCAGTTTGTTCCCCCTCCCGATTAGGGCAGCAGTCGCATGTGTGTACCTGTATCTATTTAGGTTCGGTCAGTTTCACGTCTGTGCTGCAGCGGCACATCCCCTTCCTGATCAGCCGCAGCGCAGGGGGAAGTCCGCCCGGCTCACACTGTCTTCCAGCGCCCACTCTCAGCAGGGCCTCAGTCTGTATTGCCATAGTGTATCATCCGGTTGCGTCCACGCCTGCTGTGCACCGCTCCCGAACTCCTCTCCTGGCGCATCAGAGGGTTAAGATTGCCAGGCGAGGGCGCCAGCGTCACGGGCCGACGGGTTTGCTGCTCCTCACTGATTGTCCGATGCCCAATTGTGGGTTCCCCAGACTTCGTACACTGCCTCCATCCCCCTACAGGGCCTCGGCGACAACAGCACTGTACCGGCACTCCGCAGCGAAGACAAGATGGCTGCTGGTCAGCTCCACGGCTGCCCGACCCGGACTACGGAGATCTCCTCACATTGGGCGAGCGGAAGCCGCAAGCAGTAGCGGGTCAGGAGCGATGGTCATTCTGCAGCCATTTGTGAGTAGTTTTAGGATTGTACTCACACAGGAGTTCCAAGGAACGCAGCTAGGCCACGCCCCCCATAGTTGAACTTTGTTGTGTTGCAATAAAATCCTAAAGATAAAATGTTTTCTTCCTGTTTAGTAAGATTGATGTTCTACAGATTAATCACTGTATTGTACTTCACTTATTCCATTATTTGCGTTGTCTCGTCACCTTGGGCTTGGTTCCTGATCTTAGTTCCATGCCTTCTGTCTCTTCTCTGACATTTCCTTTATCTATTTTTCCTCTTTTTTCTTTTTTGTTTTTGCGGGCGCGGTCTCACATTGAGGGTACGGTCTAACCGTAAAAAATGGAGCTCATCTATGACTGTTGGTGGCGCTCTAATGTTGCCTGTACCCCCCTTCTGCGCTTTCTTCAGGATCCGTCTCTACTTCCGAACTGAATTCTGAACTTGTTTCAGTTATTGCAGGTTGGTTGTGGTTAGGTGTTTTAACCATCTGTTCTTGTCTCCTTAGATTGTCAAATCTACGTGCGAAAGTATATATTTGTCCTCTTTGATCGATTTTATCTCTTAAGAGTTTTGTCGACTTCCCCTCCTTTATTATTTGCTCATACTTCTTGAGCCTGGCTTCCATTTCCTTTTCATTCTTTTTAATTTCTTCTTGATTTGCATGTTTGCTTAGTTCTTGTTCTAATATCTTAATTTCATCAAGGATTCGTTTCCGATCTCTTTCAGCGTATTTGACTAATATCTGCATCATAACTTTTGAAGGCTGGGTGCTGTTGTCCGCCCATTCTCGTAGCATGTCAGGGCCTGGATTTTCATACGTAGGCTCAATCAATACTCTCAGACCCCTAGGGACTCTGCCTACTTCCAAAAACTTTTGACCACCATTTAGATGTCTCGGTTTTGTTCAACCTTTCCAGTCTCCGTAGTTTTGTGCGCTAGTCTTTTTCTTGTGATGTCATATCGGTATGTCTTAAGGCAACTCTGTTTTCATCAAACATTTGCTAAGCCGCTTCTTTGCGCTCTTTTAACCAATTTGCTGTCATTACTTTTCAATTTCTTTCCCAATTGTTTGTCTTGTTGCTCCGTATTCACCTATTCTTTTGAGCGATCCCCCGTTCGCCGTATGTATT